>BPTQ01000009.1:267258033-267576524 GCA_019973895.1 Chrysanthemum seticuspe
CTACTCACAGATTTATGAGTAGTAAAAACATGACAAATTTGACGTTTTTGTAGACTTTTGTGAGTCTTTACGTAGTTTTACTATTTTTATAGTGTTTATTCACAAAATATACAAAATTTACGTTTTTATAGTTTTAGACCACTTTTTGCATAGTTTAAACGTATTAACCGTCAAAATCAGGGGGTTCAAAGTTTTCAACAGTTTTTGTCAGGGACCATTTAGATTTATTTCTCTTTACAATAAGTTCCAGGGACTTTATAAGATTAAATAGTTTTTACCAGGAACTTATTTAGAAAACATTTTACCGTCTTTTCCAGGGACTTGAAAGTTTTAACAGTTCAAACCAGGGACCTTTTACACTTTTAACGTTGTAACCAGGAATATGAAAACCTTGAACAGTAAAAGTCGGGAACCTTATTGAAAAGACTTAACCGTCGGATTCAGGAACCTCAAAGTCTTAACTGTGTAAATCAGGGAGGTTAAATTTTGGAAACGTTTGGTTAAAACTGGAACAGTGAATGGAAAACTGGGGACGGAATGGACACTTGGGAGTGGGTAAAACTTGGGGACCAGTCAGTTTGGTGGAAACTGACGAAAAGGGAGGACAAATCCAAAAGAGAGAAGAGGTGAACGTTATGGGACGTTGGGGTAGGGTAGGTTGGAGTGGAATAGGGAAGGTGGAGAGGGTGGAGTAGTAGTTGGGATGTGTAGGTGGGGGGGATCACGATCGAGTCTTCCAGGTGTCTTCAGTTTAGTGTTAAAGGGCGGTTTTGTGATTTTTACCGTTTTATGAGTATGACAACTTTTGAAACTTGGGGGACTAAAACTGCCAATTATGCAAATTTGATACGTTTTTCACCAGATTTTGATATTTTTGCATTTAAAACATATAAAACACTTATTTGTGATATTTTTATCATTTTGATGCATTTCTGAGTGTTTTCAGATGTTTTTGCAGTTTAAACAGTACAAAAATGATGAGTATTTAGACACTCATCATTTGCTCATGGATTATCCAGTCCTTTTGTTAAACATGGTGGACTGATAACCTATTGTTGTAATCATCTCAAAAACCATTTGTTGCTTTTAACTTTTGTTTCAAAATATTTTTCACTTAACAAAAGTTTGCTTTTAAAATCATTTACTGGTTTTTTGCTGCAAGGAGTACTTTGGTTAAAGTATTATTTTTCAAAAATTTATACAATTAAACATCATACCAGTACTTATGCTTCATCATCAGCCATTGTCCATTTGATATATAATTCAATCACCATTAGGGTTGTGTCATTCTCTTCTTCGACTTCCATTCCATGATCCAGCATCCTTCTCAAAAGATCTCTTGTCAAATGATATCTTCTTTCAGCTAACATATGGATCATAGTTCCATCTTCCAATTCCAAAGCATGCACTCCTGATTCTTCAAAGAATCTCCAGCTTGTAATCTCCCAAACTTCTTGGTTTTGCCAGAGTTCATCAGTGCTTGTTGCTTCTGTTTCCTAGATAGTTGTCAGATCTCCTAGTAATACTAAGCCAACTCCAGTTGATGGAATATGTTCAAAGTATTCTTGCACTAATTGATATAAGTGATATAGATTCGCTCTATCTATTATGTGCAGTATGTCCCATAGCAAATTGAACAGTCTAAAACTTTCATCCTCCTTATGGAACATCAAATAGTTTCCATCATTTGATTCTACTACTTCAAATTTAGTTATCTTGGACTTCTTTACTGCAGCATCTTTGGATTTAGGATTCTCAAAGTCGACAACTCTTATGTAATTTCTCAGCTCATCAATTGTATCAGATCTTAACTCAATCTTCTCTGATGGTTGTTCAGCTTCAGTTGTTCTTTTTCTTTTTAAGCTTCTTTTACTGGCATCCTCCATTTACTTATCATCCTTAAAAGAAATAATACTATCAACTTGCTTTTGATAAGCTTCTCTAACAACATTATATAAATCTTTCATCTCTAAATAGTTCAGCTTCTGTAATCCAGAATATCCTTGACCTTTTAGATAAGCCATCATAGCATTCCTTTCTTTAGATTTACTAGGTGGTCTTTGTGGTATAACATCTTCAGGTTCCTTTACTGGTTGAGCAATCTCAGCATCATATTCAGCTTGAAACTTCTTAGCAGCTTCTTCATTCTTGGCCACTTGAATAGCTCTGATTTCAGCCAAGGTAAGCTTTTTCTTCTTCTTTTTTTCCACCAGTTTGCCTTTGACTTTATCTTTAGGATCTAACACTGGTTGAGATGCTTGAGGTTGTTCTTCAGCAACACCTATAATACTAACACCTCTTGGTCTTGATAGATTTTGCAAAATTTGAGCAACTGTCTCATCATCACTTGCAGTGTGCTCTACCATGGGTGTATCAGCTTCCTCTTCTTGTAGGACTGTTGAAGGACCAACTTCTTCATCAAAGTTAAGAGTCCTTGGTGTTATCAGCTCTTGTCTATGTGTTCCTTGAAGAGCAGCAGTACCTTGATCACCAGCACCTTGATCATCAGTACTTTGTACACCAGTACTTAGAACTCCAGTTCTTTCAGGCTCAGTACTTTCAATATTTACTTGTGCTTCAGTACTTTGAGGTTCATCTTCTTTATCTGTATATAACTCAACATCTTCTTTCAAATTATCTTGCTCTAGATTCCTCCCCAATTGGAATGAAGACTGCTGTTGAACCTTTTTGCCTTTGGAAGTTTTCTTAAACTTCTTCCCTTGCCTCTTTTGTGACTTTACCCATAATCTGTGATGTTGAACTAAAGGCCAGACAAACTTCTTTAATCTTCTAAACTTGTTCTTCAACTTCACTAGTTGTGCAGCCTGATTTGCAAAGTCTTTCTTTAAGCGTGTCAGCTCCCTTGTTAAAGCATAAGTATCCAGAACCTGTCCCTCAGATGCCACATCTCCCTCATCTCCTCCAGATGTTTGAAGACCATCTGTGGAAGTGTAATCATTGGGAGAGAATGGTGGGTGTACCTCTGGTTCTGAATCTTCATGAATAGAATGTTGCGGAGATGTAGGAGGTGAAATTGCAGTACCTACTTGTGCAGCAGTACCTTGTGAAGAAGCAGTATGTTGAGAAGCAGTACCTTGAGTTGATGCAGTACCTTCTCTTTCTTCACTTGTAGCAGCCTCATCTCAAATTGCTTGCACAATCTCCATCATTGAAGTAGTTAAGGGAGTGTTCCTTCCAGAAAACTTGTCACTCTTCCTAGCCATAAAGGTGAATATCTTCGCAGGTTGTACCACAACAGGTAATAAGCTTGAAGGCTTTGGTACATCATGAAGTTGTTTATTCAAAAATACTTGAATAAATCTTGGATACATTAACCAGGGTGATCTATGAGAAATGTGAGACAACATACCATCTAAAATGAGTCTTGAAAAGTTGAAGATACGATTTGTAGCCAATCCCACCAGAGCAGATGCTATATTAGAACCAAATTGCTCCCATGAAGTACTCTTAGAACTGATAGAATGAAGTAATACATGTACCAAGTACTTCCAATGTAGACTAAACAAGGGTTTCTTGAATGTTGTTTCAGTTAAAGACCCTTCATACCCACTGTCTCTTAAAGTATCCCAAAGAAGCTGTTTGTCAAAACGGATAGCTCCTTCTTCATCATCCAATAATAAATCTTCACGAATTGAAGCTTCACTAACGTTCACAACCTTCCAGCAACCTTAGCCTGTATATAGGACTCATCATTCTCCATATGAGTTCTAGCAGTTGCCCAAAACTGTTGAATCCATGGCTCAATAACATCTGGTTCAACCAAAAGTGCATAACTGATTGGAGATCCAGTGCGAAAATCAATGATGTCATGGAATGCGACATTAGCTTTAGTTTTATCCAAATTAGCCACCATGTTGTGTTTAGAAACTTTGTTTTGATTTTCCATTGATTGTTGTAGAAGAAATTGGTTCAATGAATAGTAAATGTGAAAGAGAGAAATATGGAAAAGATTGATAAGTATAAAGATGAGAGGGAAAATCGGAGGGTAGTTATTTATAGGCAAGATTTAAAAAATCACAGCCCATAATGAAAAAGTTACCGTTATTTGAATTTTAACCCATCTTTTGACCGTTGAAACAGTACGTTGATAAGACAAGCAGTGCTTTCCACGTGTGTAGTACTTTCCAAAGCAGTACTTTCAGAGCAGTACTTTCAGATAACCGAAAACCAATACTTTTCCATTCTCTTCTTTACAATGGCAAAAACTTAAAATAGTCATTGGATTACCTCCCCTCAAGCAATGCATAGGACTGTCTATCTAATCAATCAGTCCTCCCCTTAAATGTATCTAGTAATTAATCATTCCAATACTCACCACCAAGTGATTGAATCGTGAAACATCAAATCCTTTTGTGATTAAATCAGCTACATTATCATCTGTGTGAACCTTGACAACATTAATGAGCCTATGCTCATAACAATCTCTGATAAAGTGATGCCGAATCTGAATGTGCTTGGTTTTGGAGTGATAAAATGGATTCTTCACAATGCAAATTGTACTCTCATTATCAATGTTGATAGGACTATTCTTGAAGTTGAACCCATTATCCAAAAGTTGATTCTGCATCCACAAGACATGTCCACACCAACTTGCAGCAGCAACATATTCTGCTTCAGTGGATGATGTTGCTATAATAGTTTGCTTCTTACATTGCCATGAGACTAATCTTCTTCCAAGATACTGGCATCCTCCAGTTGTTGATCTTCTATCATAATTATCACCTGCATAATCACTATCTGAAAAAGCTTCCAAGTGAAAAGGTGAATCCTTTGGATACCACAACCCTAAGTATCCTTCTTCTGACTTGCCATCAAATTTTCCTAAAGCATCAATAGTATTAAGAATAGTCAGAGGACATCCAAAAGGTTTCATAAAGCGTATGTTAGGTTTGATTCCCATAAGCAACTCATAAGGTATCTTCATATGAGGTTTAGTGACTGATACTCTATTCAACACATAGCAAGCAGTACTTACAGCTTCATCCCAAAATTGAATAGGTAATAATGAATCTGCAAGCATTGTTCTGGCTGCTTCTATCAAAGTTATGTTATTTCTCTCTGCAACACCATTCTACTATGGAGTTCTAGCAAAACTAAACTCCCTCTTAATCGCTTTCTTGGCACAAAATTCATCCATAAGCTTGTTCTTGAATTCAGTCCCATTATCACATCTAATACCTCTTACTTTGAGTCTCAATTGGTTTTCCAGGGCTATTATTAGATCATGAATAGCATCAAAGGTTTCATCTTTAAATCCCAAGAAAAATACCCAACTAAATCTACTGCAATCATCTATTACAACCAGACAGTACTTCTTCTTGTTTAGACTAGCCACAAAAACAGGTCCAAACAAATCCATGTACAGCAGCTCCAAAGGTTCTCTAATGGTTCTTTCCTCAATCTTCTTGCATGAAGCTTTGTGCTATTTACCTTTCTTGCACGCCAAACATGAGTGATCATTCCTGTATGTTTTGGAAGGTAAACCTCTAACTAAATTTCCTTTGACCAACTTGTTGATATTATTGAAATTTACATGGCCTAATCTTCTATGCCACAGATGTGCTTCTTCAAGTGTTGCCTTTGCTACTAAACATGTTGCTCTTTCAGAAGAGTTAAGACTCTTCATATCCAGACTATACACATCATTGGTTCTTGGTACTCTCACTACTACCAAGTAATCATTAACAAGCTTAAATTCAGGGGAAAGAATGAGACATTCTGTGTCAGTGAACAACACAGGGTGCTTCTTTTCACAGATCTGAGAGACTGACAAAAGATTGAATTTGAGCTCCTTCACATATCGAACATTCTCAAAATCTATGCTTCCTGCCTTGATAGTTCCTTTGCCAGTTATTCTTCCTCCACTAGCATCATTCCCAAATGCAACT
This sequence comes from Chrysanthemum seticuspe, assembly GCA_019973895.1. Taxonomy (NCBI): domain Eukaryota; kingdom Viridiplantae; phylum Streptophyta; class Magnoliopsida; order Asterales; family Asteraceae; genus Chrysanthemum; species Chrysanthemum seticuspe. Next base: position 267,263,943 of record BPTQ01000009.1, read on the forward strand.
ATTCCTCCACAATAAGATCTAAAATTTGACAGAATCTCTTTGTCTCCTGTCATGCTTCCAGAGCAACCACTATCCACAATTAAATGATCTTTAAGCTCCTCTTCTGGGTTGCCCTGCACAAAGATAAAAGAGTTAGTTAATTTTAGGAACCCAAGCCATTACTGATTTGTGTTCCCCTTGTGGAGTTACATACTTAAATTCTTTAAGTATGTAATGTCCACTATCTTTAAGCACATGATCAATTATCTTTGGTTATTCCAAAACTTGTGTTGGTTTTTCAATAAAAATCTCTTTTTCATCTAAATTCTCTTTATTATTTTCAACCAAAATCTCTGTTTCACTCATACTTGCTGAAAGTACTGTTTGTTTCCCATCAGTACTTTCCTTCTTAACCCAGCTGGTTTTAACTTTTTGTGTAGGACTCTATGATCTAGATACTCTTTTTGAGGTGTAACGCCTTCTAGATTGATATTAATTAGATCTTGTAGGATATTGGATTTCACAAACACTCTAAACCATAATCAAAGTGGACGTATAAGTATGTTAGAGAGAGAAAGTTCTAGTGAGAGAAAGGAAGAGAGTTGAGAACTATAGTAAGAGAAAGAAAATATTATTATGAGCTCCAACTCTCTACCTTGGAAGGTAGAGAGTATTTATAGTCTTACAATAGAATGCCACACAACGGGCTGTGGATCAGGCATACAGTGGGTAAAGACCCGTCCGTCCTCCACGGTGTTACTAAACTAAATACTACTTAACTTAAAAGAACTACGACTACGAGCATTCTAACGATTACATATACTTGAGGCGACCTACTCTTTAATACCTGGAATTTCTAATTCCTAACAATCTCCCCCTAAGGGAGGCCACCTCAAACATATACTAAAATTACATTGAATACAAACAGATATTACATTAACAATTGTTCTTGCATTCTTGATGTAGTACTTTGCTCCGAAGCTCATAGTCATTGATTCCTCTCTTTGCATGTTTGGTTAATCCAAGTGGAGGTCTTTTACTGATCCATGTGATGATACTTTTGAGCCAGCTTTTGAGATCATCAGCTAAAAAAAATCTCTGAGACATCCATTGTGGTGTTGGTATTATGTGATGTTGTGACTTTCGGACCGACATGCTCACATTCTGGATCATGATATCTTCTCATCAGAGTAGCGGAAGCTTTCGTTGATTCATGATATTGGCAGCAGCGTAGCAGAAGCATGGAGTGAAAATATCAGAGTCATTGATGCACTTATCATGATTTCTTTTGAGATGAATGTGTAGTGTGAGCATGCGGCTATGGATTGACCGTTTCATTCTGATCAGCTGCAAACGTAGGATGTACCTGCATAAAACAGTTAGCAATAAAGTGTACGAAAGTGTCTTTGATCACTTTTGTTAAATTGAGGTACACGGCCCATGGTTCCCCGTTGATTAGTACAAGTACTGCCTGTGATCAGGTAAGATTCTGAAGAATTTTCTTGACAGGGTTTCGCAGCTGCTCAAGTTGTTCTCAAACCGGAACGTCTCAAACAAGACAACATGGAGTGAGTGAATCAGCGAATTTAAGTCCACTGATTGATGAAAAGAGATTTGAAAAACAATCGTGTATTGCTCAATAGAAATTGTTTTTGCAATACAACGAAGGTTTTAATGAAAATCAATTATCAATCATAAAACACCTTTTGATTTGAAATATTCGAACACGGTCAATGTGCTAAAGAAAAGAGTTTTTAAGCACAAAGACTGGTTTTTCAAAGGTATCCGTCAATCCATAACCTGAACCAGGATTGATTCAAAAGATTGAATCACCCCATTGTTTCTGTTCAGTTGTCACATGGTTGATCTAATTGATAGATCTCACATGCCACCTACCAAGAGCTTGTATGATGTTAGCTCCAGAAGGCTTTCCATCTTCATTGTGAATATGTAAACACGTCACTCAGATGTTTTGGAAATACCACAAGGATAATGCGTAGGACTCAAGATATAATCTCTCTTTCCACACTGTGTGAAACAGAGAGTCTTCATTGAAAGTGTCCTAATGAGATTTATTGATGATCTCGTGGCTCTAGACTCAATATGTGCATATTTGGATCCTGTGCTGGAGACTAGGGAGAGGGTCTCCTTCTTCAATATCAACATTCTCTAAGAGAAAGTCGGTAGATAATGTCGGTTCCCCGTGAGAATGAAACAAGTCCTTTTAAGAGGAACTTGAGTGGTTTGGAAAGTTGAAGTGCAGTGCGTCACTGGGTCCATGACGTCTTGTCTTCAATACCGATGTTACCATCAGTAGCATATGAATTGAACCCGGTTTCTGCCCTAAGGTTGAATATATATGGAGGGCTATATGTTTTCACCCTTATCTCATTCGATTCTTTTTCATTCTTCAACCCCTTCAGTGCTTACCGAGACTTCATAGCTAGAACCTTGTTAGGTTTGTTCCAGTACTAGCTCTATCTCAGTCCGCACTCTTCCCATTTCTCATTTTTCTCCTTTTATCATCATACCTAAGAACTCTACACTAACTAGTGGATAGTCCCTGGGTAGATCCCTCCGGTTCTGGCGGATCATGGGAACACATACCTAACCTTATCATCCTTATATCACCATACTTAACGTAAAGTAGGTCGGTCTATATGGTCTTGTTCATCTGCCATTTGGAACCAATTGAAAACCATTTGAAAATCAATCCAGATACTGGTGATATATTATCAAAACATTTTGTACCTGAATTTGTTTTTGATATTGTTGGGATATGAAAGTGCTGAAGATATCAAAGTACTGAAGATATGGAAGTACTGTAAGCTGCAAAGTACTGGAAGAAGTTAAACAGTCAAAGTACTGCTAAAGACAAAGTCAAAGTACTGCAGATAAAGTCAAAGTACTGCTAGATTAGAAGAACTGTTATATTCGTTTATGGAAAGTATTGTATTCCATGTTTAGATTACTTGTCGTACAAGGTTATCAATTGTAAACCGACTAGGATATCCTTGAGCCTATAAAAGGACTCCTAGATTGACATTAGAGGTACGATTTCAGAAAAAGAGTTTTAGAGTTTACGAATTAAGAGTTTAGAGAAAAGTTCGAATATCTTAGAGTTGTATTAGAGTATCTGCATAATAAGCAGATTTAGAGTTTTATTAATAAAGTTTCTTTTTAGCTTTGTTAAGTAAATTCCGCGTACTTAATAAAGATTGCTCAGTGTTTCTTTGTTAATAACTTAGGATTTATCCGAGGTTATTAAACCTTAACAAGCTAGTTTAGTTTGATTAAAGTATATCGATCCAACAAGTGGTATCAGAGCTTGTGTGGAAACTCTGACTAGGAAGAAACCCTACAATATTCAAGATGTCGACTGAAGCTGTTCCACCACCCTCAATCACCTCACTCAGAATTCCAGTCATTAAGAAGGGAGAATATGATCTCTGGTGCATGAAGATGAGGCAGTATATTGCCATTACAGACCATGCTCTGTGGAATGTAATTGTCAATGGGAATGAAGTTGTTCCAGAACCTGTTCAAGTTCCTGGACAACCTTTGGCACCAAAAGCAGTTTTACCACAAGCAACCCTAAGGAATCAAGAGAAGGCTCTTAACATTCTCCTATCTGCCATTCCAGATGGTCATCTTCTTAAATTTCACGATGCTAAAGATGCTAAGCAGCTCTGGGCTGCTCTCAAGACCAGATTTGGAGGGAATGAAGCCTCTAAGAAGATGCACAGAAACTTGCTGAAACAGCAGTTTGAAACATTCACAGTAGGAGAAAGAGAGAGTCTTGATGCTGCATATGATAGGTTTCAGAATCTCCTCAACATGTTGGAGTTATACAAGGCAGAAGTATCAGTTGAGGATGCTAATTTGAAGTTTCTAAGGAGTTTGCCATCTACATGGCATGTGATTGCTACTATGATCAGAGGACAACAAGGACTGGAGGTTATGGACTTTGATGATCTTTATCATCAATTGAAGGTGTATGAACATGAGATGAGTGGTCAATCAAATTCAAAATCTCACAGTATTGCTTTTCTATCATCTGAAAAGAAGAGCAGTACTTCCAAAAGTACTGCTTCTCCTCAAAGTACTGTTTCTCAAAGTACTGCTGTTTACAATCCCCCATCATATACTCAGCAGGCCCCACCATCAACCACTTTGAACTCAGATGAAGTTGTGTGCTCCTTCTTTGCACAACAAGCAAGCTTACCTGTCACTTATGAAGAGGATCTAGCACAGATTGAAGAAGATGCACTTGAGGAAATTGATATCAGGTGGCAAGTTGCTTTGATCACTGCAAGAATCAAAAAGTACATGAAGAAGACAGGCAAAAACATTGATTTCAAACCAAAACAAGGAATAACTTTTGACAAATCTAAAATTGAATGCTTCAATTGTCAAAAGACTGGTCACTTTGCAAGGGAGTGCAGGTTTGCTAAGTATCAAGCAAACAGAACATCTGAGAAGCCTAAACTTGAGCTCAAAGAGATTCCAATAACTGAAACAAAGGCGTTGGTTGCTCAAGAGAAGTTATCAGAAGTGGACTGGAGTGAAGAGTTTGATGATGAACCAGTGACTTACTGTATGGTAGCAGTGGAAGATGCAGTTGAAGACACAGTGGAAGCATTGGACTGGAGCACTGCTTTTGATGAAGAATCTGAACATGCTGTTTTGGAATCTGATGATGGCTTTGGAGGATTTGATTGGAGCAAAGAAAGTGAAGATGATCCTGTTCTTCTTGCTATGGTGGATACTTCACCAACTCAGTCTCCTATCTCTGAGGTATGCTCAAACTGTTATGAATTCTATCAAAAATTGCTTAACAGTTATGTGATTGAAAGAGATAATTGTATTAGGGCTAGGTCTGAGGTAGCAGGTTATCAAATCACTTTAGAGTCTATAGAAGCTAAAATCATAACACATGAAAATAATGAAATGGCTTGGGCTGAAAAGTATGAACAACAGGATTATCAGTTAAAACTTAGTGAATGGAAACTAAACTGTAAAATTGCTGAAATTGAGAAATTAACTAAGGAAAGAGATGATTTGGTAGCTAAGTTTGATGCTTGGAAAGAGTCTGGCTTGTCCCATGTTCAGTATGTTGAAAAACAGAGAAGGGCCTACATTAGAACAGGCTTAGGATTTGGAATGGACTTTAGTAACATAGATGAAAATCAACCTAGTGATCAGGATGATGGTGATTTTGAGGATATAACTACTAGTGATGATGAGCTCATTAACTATTTAGATTCATCTAGTAATGAAGGCTCAGTAAGTGAACCACCTCCTAAGAAAGACAATGGTTATCATGCTGTTCCTCATCCCATTAGTCATCACCCCTCTAGGCCTGATGTTTCTCGTTATGGAGTAGATAGTCTAGAGTTCAGGAATAAACTTATTGCAAAATCTAGATCTGAGAAACCCAAGGAAACTGTTGAAAACAATGTTCAAAATCCAGCAGTACCTTTAAATCAAAGTACTGCTCAACAAGCAGTACCTTCTGCAAAACCTTTTCAAAACAGTACTGCTAAACCTTTTTGGGATAATTTTGGTCAAAACAAATCCTATCAGTCCTCAAGAAGGCAAAACAATTTTGAACATAGACATAGAAGAAATCATTTTGGACATATGGGTCAAAAACTGTGTTTTGTGTGTTATAGTCCTACTCATTTAATTAAAGATTGTGACAGACACTCAGAATATCTAAGCAAGTTTCCAAGGAATAAGTCTAACAATCAGAGACCCAGAGAGCACAAACCAGTGTGGACTAATTCAAATAGGGTTAATCACAGAAACTTCACACCAGACCATAGATACCCACATCAGAGAAGACCTTCAGTATCTCACAGTACTTTCCAAAGTACTGCTCAGAGACAAGGTACTGAAAACCATACTTGGGATAGAAATTCTAGGAGACCTCATTATCAACCTAGAAGTTATCATAGTTCATATAGGGGATCTAGATCACAAGAACCTCCTGTTAAAACTGAATGGGTTAAAAGGGAAAGAACTGCTGGGAGACATACAGGGCGTTCAACAAAAAGTGAATCAGATGTTTTTGTGTCAAGAGAAAAGGCTACTAATCTGGTAAAAGAAATTTATGTTGAAAAACCAGAAAGTTTTGAAAATCCACATGCTAAACATCAAAAGATAATTTTGGATCATAATCTGAGAGATAGTGAGAATTACATACTCAAGGAATTTGAGTTTGTGACTTCTCAAGGGGAACACAAGTCAGTAATGGCTTGGGTTCCTAAAAGTTTCTAACTCTTTTCTTTGTGTGCAGGGCAACCCAGAAGAGAAGCTTAAAGATCATCTTATTGTGGATAGTGGTTGCTCTGGAAGTATGACAGGTGATAAAGAGATCCTGTCTGATTTTAGAAGTATTAGTGGAGGTAAAGTTGCATTTGGGAATGATCCCAATGGAGGAAGGATTACAGGGAAAGGAACAATTAAAGCTGGGAGAATTGATTTTGAGAATGTCAGATATGTGAAGGAACTGAAGTTTAATTTGTTGTCAGTCTCTCAAATTTGTGATAAAAAGCATCCTGTGTTATTCACTGACACAGAATGTCTTGTCCTTTCTTCTGATTTCAAACCTGTTGATGATGACTTGGTAGTACTTAGGGTACCAAGGACAAATGATGTGTATAGTTTAGACATGAAGAGTCTACATTCTTATGGAAGAGCCACATGTTTGGTGGCTAAAGCAACATCTGAAGAGGCATATCAATGGCATAGAAGATTGGGCCATGTGAATTTTAAGAACATCAACAAATTGGTCAAAGGAAATTTAGTTAGAGGCTTACCTTCAAAGACTTACAGGAATGATCAATCCTGTTTGGCATGCAAGAAGGGTAAACAACACAAAGCTTCCTGCAAGAAGCTTGATGAAAGGAATATTAGAGAACCATTGGAGCTATTACACATGGATTTATTTGGACCTGTCTCTGTGGCAAGTTTAAAAAAAAAAGTACTGTTTGGTTGTTACTGATGACTGTAGTAGATTCAGTTGGGTTTTCTTTTTGGGCTTTAAAGATGATACCTTTGATGCTATTCAAACTCTTATAATAGCACTTGAAAACCAATTAAGACTCAAGGTTAGAGGTATTAGATGTGACAATGGAACTGAATTCAAGAACAAGCCTATGGATGATTTTTGTGCAAATAAAGGCATAAAAAGGGAGTTTAGTATTGCTAGAACACCACAGCAAAATGGTGTTGCAGAGAGGAAAAATAGAACTTTGATTGAAGCTGCAAGGACCATGTTAGCTGATTCTCATCTCCCTATTCAATTTTGGGCAGAAGCTATAAGTACTGCATGTTATGTACTCAACAGGTTTTCTGTCACAAAACCACAGATGAAAACACCCTATGAATTGCTGATGGGCAATAAACCCAACATTCGTTTTATGAAGCCTTTTGGATGCCCTCTTACTATTTTGAACACTATTGATAATTTGGGGAAGTTTGATGGCAAGTCTGAAGAAGGTTACTTATTGGGATATTACACTAACAGTAAAGGATTCAGAGTCTACAACAGAGTTACTAAGAAGATTCAAGACTGTCTTCATGTTGAGTTTTTAGAGGATCAAGACAATGAGAAAGGGAAGGGTCCCGATTGGATGTTTGATCTTGAGATTTTATCTCCTTCAATGAATTATGTACCTGTTAGAGAAGAAAATCAACCTTTACACATTGAAGAAGATATTCAGTATGTTGTTCATGATATTCATATTAGACCTGATGCTATTCCTGATAAAAATCCTATGAGTCCAAAGCAAAGTACTGATTCTCCAAAACAAAGTACTGTTGCTCCACAATCCTCATTATCAGCTGAGGATCAAACTATTCAAGAGGAACTAAATCAGATGCTTCTTCAAGATGTATTAGCACATTCTTACACAGATGAACAAAGGAGAGCTTATGAAGAGGCAAAGAAGAAGAACAAGACTGCAGAGTTCTCTTACAGTACTTTGGACAGTACTTTTAACCAAAGTACTGCTGCACCTGTTGACAGTACTTTAGATGATTTGGATGATCCAACCATGCCTGAGTTAGAAGAAACTGATGATGAGCTTGAAGATGAAGGTATTTTCACAAATTCCAATGAAGGTGCTGATTATACTAACTTAGATAATACATATGAAGTTCCACAGTCTCCAATCTTACGAATTCATAAGAATCATCCAACAGAACAGATCATTGGTCCTTCTACTTCTGGAGTTATGACAAGACACAAAGCTAAGGGTTTCACAAAACCTCATAATGCTTTACTTAGCTTTGTGTATAAACAAAACAGGCTAAATCATAAGGACCATCAAACCTGCTTATTCACCTGTTTCATCTCTCAAGAGGAACCCAAGAATATTGCTCAAGCTTTGACTAAAGAAAGCTGGGTTGAAGCTATGCAGGAAGAACTTCTTCAATTTAAACTTCAAGAGGTTTGGGTTTTATGTGATCTTCCAGATGGGAAGAGAGTTATTGGAACCAGATGGGTCTTTAAAGTTAAAAGAGATGAAAGAGGCAATGTTATAAAGAACAAGGCAAGGTTAGTTGCTCAGGGTTATAGACAGGAGGAAGGGGTAGATTATGATGAGGTATTTGCTCCTGTGGCAAGGATTGAAGCAATTAGAATCTTTCTTGCTTTTGCTTCTTATATGGGTTTTCAGGTATATCAGATGGATGTCAAGAGTGCATTTCTTTATGGTACTATTACAGAAGAGGTGTATGTGAAACAACCTCCAGGCTTTGAAGATCCTAAGCATCCTAACAAAGTCTATAAGGTGGTGAAGGCTTTATATGGTCTTCATCAGGCACCTAGAGCTTGGTATGAGAGGCTCTCTACATTCTTATTGAAACATGGATACAGAAGGGGAGCTATAGACAAGACTTTGTTTATCAAGAGAGACAAGAAGGATATCATGTTAGTTCAAGTGTATGTTGATGATATTATCTTTGGGGCTACCAAACAGTCCATGGTTAAGGAGTTTGAGCAGCTGATGCAGAAGGAATTTCAAATGAGTTCAATGGGAGAGTTAACATTCTTTTTAGGACTTCAGGTTAAGCAGTCCAAGGAAGGAATTTTTATTAGTCAAGACAAGTATGTTACAGACATACTTAAGAAATTTAATTTTGATGATATGAAGGCTGTTACTACACCGATTAAATCTATCAATTCATTGGGAAAAGGTGAAGATGGTCAGTCTGTTGAAGTCAAGTTATACAGATCTATGATTGGCTCTCTTATGTATCTTACTGCATCAAGGCCTGATATCATGTTTGCAGTGTGTTTGTGTGCAAGATATCAAGTCTCACCAAAGATTTCTCACCTGAATGCTGTCAAGAGAATATTCTGTTATTTGAAACAACAACCTAAGTTGGGTTTGTGGTATCCTAAAGAGTCACCTTTTCACTTAGAAGCTTTTTCAGATAGTGACTATGCAGGTGATAACTATGATAGAAGATCCACAACTGGTGGATGCCAATATCTTGGAAGAAGGTTAGTCTCATGGCAGTGCAAGAAACAGACAATTGCAGCAACATCATCTACTGAAGCTGAATATGTAGCTGCTGCAAGTTGTTGTGGTCAAGTTTTATGGATGCAGAATCAACTCTTGGATTATGGGTTCAACTTTAAGAATACTCCTATCAACATTGATAATGAGAGTACTATTTGTATTGTGAAGAATCCTGTGTATCATTCCAAGACAAAGCATATTCAGATTAGGCATCATTTTATCAGAGACTGTTATGAGCATAGGCTCATTAATGTGGTTAAAGTTCACACGGATGATAATGTAGCTGATCTACTCACCAAAGGTTTTGATGTGTCACGATTCAATCACTTGGTCGTGAGCATTGGAATGATTAACTACTAAGCTATGTTTAAGGGGAGGACTATAAGATGTTTGATATAGTCCTGTGTATTGCTTGAGGGGAGGATGTTAGTGTATACTTAGATTATTTGAAGATTTTTGGCAAAGTACTGTATTTCCTTAAGGTACTGCTTGGGAAAGTACTGCTTGGGAAAGTACTGCTTATGTGGAAAGTACTGTTTGTCGTATTAAAGTACTGTTCCAACGGTAATATTGAAGGGTAATTGGTAATAACGGTAACTTAGTTATTTAGGCTGTGATTTTTCAAATCTCACCTATAAATAACTTCTTTCCGATTTTCCCTCTCATATTATTACTTCACATCTTTTCCATACTTATCTTCAAATTACCATCTCTTTATTATTCGATACAATCTTTCTATTGTGCTCACTCTTTCAACAATGGTGAATCGTTTAACTGTTTCGAAGCACAATATGGTGGCTAATTTGGATAAGACTGAGGCGAATGTGGCGTTTTATGATATCATTGATTATCTTACTGGGTCGCCTCTTAGTTATGCTCTTTTAGTGGAGCCGAATATAATTGAACCATGGATTAATGAATTTTGGGCTAATGCTAGAGACAATGTGGAGGAGGATGAATACTATATTAGATCAACTGTTGCTGGACGCACTATCAAGATCACAGAAGCATCCATTCGTGAAGATTTATTATTTGATGATGAAGATGGGGCTATTAGATTTGATAAGCAACTGATTTGGGATTCTTTTAGGAATTTTGGTTATGAAGGTTCTTTGACTGAACAAACTTTTAAGAAGGCTTTATTCTGTCCTCAATGGAAGTTTTTGATTCATGTTTTACTACATTGCATAAGTTCTAAAAGCACTTCTTGGGAGCAGTTTGGGTCCAATATAGCATCTGCAGTGGTTGGCTTAGCTACAGCCAGAGTGTTTAACTTTTCACGGCTGATTTTGGATGGGATGCTATCACATATATCATCTGGAGCTACTTGGTTGATGTATCCAAGGTTCATACAGGTCTTCTTGAATAAGCAATTGGCTGATATTCCTAAACCTACTGCTTTATTACCTGTTATTGTGCAACAAGCCAAAATCTATACATTCATGGCTAGGCGCAGTGATTTTTTCAGAGGTGGAGATATTCCCTTAACTACTTCCATGATGGAGGTTGTTCAAGCTATACGTGCTGAAGAGGATGAAGACAGTGAAGGTACTGATTCTGCACAAGGTACTGCTTCACAAAGTGCTGCTTCACAAGGTACTGCATCTGCAAGTACTGCTTCTCGTGAAAGTACTGCATCATCACAAGGTGATGATTCTTCAGGTCCTGCAGTTCAAGTAGAGATTGAGAGAACACCTACTCCATCTCCACAGCGTTCTGTTTCAGAAACTCATTCACCACTTCAAGGTCCTGATCCTACTATACCTCGTGAAGGTTTAACTATGGATAACTATGCTTTGACAAGGGCGCTAGCCAGGTTGAACAAGACTGTTGAGCGTCAAGCTAAAACGATTAGGAAGTTGAAGCGTAACTATTTTTGGTTAAGGAATTTTGTTAAACCTTATATTCAAGGTTTCAACTTATGGGTTAAGGAGGAGAATAAACGTCGCAAAGCTCTTCGAAAGGAATTAAAAAGAAAGACAGTTCCTAAACCATCTTCTGTCAACTTGGGGAGGAATTCAGAAAAGGATAATTTGAAAGAAGATGTTATGAAGAAGAAAGAATCTGAAGAAGATTTTACACAGAAGAAAGACTCTGTAAGCTCTGCAGAAAAGATTATTTCAGAGGAACAAGAAGAAGAAGTACAAGTTAAAGGTACTGATAATCAAGGTACTGATGTTCAAAGTACTGATGGTCAAAGTACTGAACATCAAAGTACTGCTATGCCAGAAGTTATAACACCAATTACTCCAAGGGTGTTGAATTTTGAAGAAGAAGCTGGTCCTTCTACTGTTGTTATAGAGGAAGAGGAGGAACCTAGATTTAAACCTATTCATTCACCTAGTGATGATGAATTAGTTGCTACAATTCTTGATTTGTCACAACCAAGAGGAGGTGTTACCTTTAGAGATGTACAAGAAGAAGAACAACCAAGAACTGATCAACCTGCAATTGATCCAAAAGACAAGGGAAAAGGTGTTTTGGTTGAAGTTAAGAAGAAGAAACTTACTTTGGCAGAACTTAGAGCATTTGAAGTTGCAAGGAATGAAGCTGCAGCTAGAAAAGTTCAAGAAGAATTAAATGCAAAAGATAGAGAAGAGCAAGAAGCTCAAGAAGCTCTAAATAGAGAAGCAGCTCAAAAAGTGCAAGATGAATTGAATGCTGAAGCTGCTGAATCTTTACAGTCTCCAACACCTGTTAGATTCATGTCAAGAAGACATAATTTAGCTAAAGAAAGGAATGCAATGATGGCATATCTAAAAAGTAGAGGATTTAAAGGATTACAGAAGCTAAATTATGTGGATATGAAGAGATTATATGATGCTGAGAGAGAAGCGTATAAGAAAGATGTTGCAGGCATCAAAGACTTTAGAGAAGAAACTTATTGGACTGAAGCTGAAAGGAAGAAAAACTTAAAGAGAAAAAGAAAAACTGAAGCTACAGATGTTCAGTTTTCAAAGAAAGAGAAGGTTGAATTAAGATCTGAGACTAGTGATGAATTGAAGAATTATCTCAGAGTGGTAGATTTTGATTATACTGATGAAGATAATGACATGAAGATGAACAGATCAAAGATCAGTGCTTTCAAAGTTGAGAAATCTAAGAATGGAGATTACATGGTTTTTCACAAAGAAGATAAAAGTTTCAGAGTTTTTAAACGGCTATGGGACTTGCTGCATATCATAGACAGAGTAGATCTATTCTACTTATATCATGTTGTGAAGGCTTATTTTGAAGATAATCCGTTAGAAGGGATTGGATTGGTTTTACATGGGGATCTCATAACCATGTGGGAAACTGATGAAGCAAGTACTGATGATATTTGGAAGGATCAAGAAAACTGGGAGATAGTTTGCTGGAGATTCTTTGGAGAATCTGGAGTTCATGTCTTGGAGCTGGAAAATGGAACAATAATTCACATGTTTGCAAAAGAAGATATCCTCTTACTGTTGAGCTCATGAGAAGAATGCTTGAGCATGGATTGGAAGTAGAAGAGGCTGATGAAATTGCTTGCATGGTTATCAATTTGCTTATAGACTGGACTACCATTGCTGAGAATAATCTATAACTGGTATGATTTTTGAATAAATACTTTTTGATATAATCAGTACTTTTATTCAAAGTACTGCTAGTCAGACAGTACTTTCATCAAAGTACTGTTTGCTGAACTAAACCAGTTAAATAAATTTTAGATGAAAACCTTTTTGCTAAATAATAAATATTTTCTGAAATAAAGGTTGAATAAATGGTTTTTGTGATGATAACATCAATAGGTTATCAATCCACCATGGTTACAAAAGGATTGACTAATCCATGAGCAAACGGCTCTGGTAAAGATATATCAAATCCGTTTTTAGTTGACAACTTGCTAATAAGTTGGATGGTTATCAACTCACCATATCAGTAATGTGAAGAGTTGGCTAGCCCACAAGAAATGGCTTGTGGTAAAGGCAGTGGAAAAACCATTATTGGTAATTAGTTCACCATTAGATAAAAGAACTAACTAGTCCAGAAGGGTACAGCTTTTGGTAAAGACAAAACAAATCTGTTGATAGCTGGTGGTTTGCTAAAAATCATATGGTTATCAATGTACCATGGTCTTACACACCAAAACATTTGGCTACTCCAGAGATAATGGCTTTGGTAAAGAGTTCTAAATCCATTGAATTTTCAATGATTCACTTAGATGTGATGAGAAATAGTATGCAACTTAAAACTTGAATTATTATACACATTGTCATATGTTGCTGTGTTGCTGAAAAGATGGAGATTGCTGAATGCTGCTGTGAAGAAAACAATTCTAAGAGATACTTTGACAAAAGCACAGATTCTACAGAGATATAATCTAAAGAATAAAGAACAATCCATTTTAAAGATGAAGCTGTTAACGATATATTCACAAAGGAACTTGAAGTCAAGCAAGTAGAATTCAAGTTAGGGGAGGATTGTTGGGATATGAAAGTGCTGAAGATATCAAAGTACTGAAGATATGGAAGTACTGTAAGCTGCAAAGTACTGGAAGAAGTTAAACAGTCAAAGTACTGCTAAAGACAAAGTCAAAGTACTGCAGATAAAGTCAAAGTACTGCTAGATTAGAAGAACTGTTATATTCGTTTATGGAAAGTATTGTATTCCATGTTTAGATTACTTGTCGTACAAGGTTATCAATTGTAAACCGACTAGGATATCCTTGAGCCTATAAAAGGACTCCTAGATTGACATTAGAGGTACGATTTCAGAAAAAGAGTTTTAGAGTTTACGAATTAAGAGTTTAGAGAAAAGTTCGAATATCTTAGAGTTGTATTAGAGTATCTGCATAATAAGCAGATTTAGAGTTTTATTAATAAAGTTTCTTTTTAGCTTTGTTAAGTAAATTCCGCGTACTTAATAAAGATTGCTCAGTGTTTCTTTGTTAATAACTTAGGATTTATCCGAGGTTATTAAACCTTAACAAGCTAGTTTAGTTTGATTAAAGTATATCGATCCAACAGATATTTTTAGAACAAGTGCTCCCCCTCAATATGTGCATCAAATGTTTGAAATCGTTTTGCACACGGAGGCAAGAGGAAGAATTAACTTCTTTGATTACCATTTTCTAAAAGATATCAACATCACTTCCCTAATTGAATCAAGTAGATAAAGCATTTTGGGGAAGGATGAGGTTTTCATGATTTTGCTCCCCCTCAATATGTGCTTCTAGGTTTGAAAAGAGTTTTGCAAATACTAGAGGGAACCTGCACATTGAGATAAGTAATCACGTTTCAAATCATAGGTTTAAGATAGATGCCCCCTCAACATGTGCATGGAAAATTTGAAATCGTTTGTCACATGTGGGAAGGATAGCATGTACATCCTTATAAAACCATTTACCGAATTATCAGTTTAAATCCAATTTAAATCACACATTCTCCCCCGATCACAATTATCAAATCATTTAAGATTTGTGATCTCTTATAGGTTTAAATTGATTTTGAAAGCTTTTAAGGAGAATTGTGACTTGATTATGAAAGCGTTTTAACTGATAAGGATCGGATTTTAAAACTTTAAACTCCATTGATAAAACATGCATGAATATCTTTTGAAAACAATTTACTGCCAAATAACTTTTTAATTTAATTGAAATCATTCTCCCCCTCAATCAATGACATAGGTTGTTGATTGAGAGATTGATATTTTGACAAGTAAGTCCAGATGATTATCAAAAATAGAGACTGAGTTATTTTTCAAATCAGTTATTTTTCAGCAGATAAATGTTTATAGAATCAGAGCATAGAATTTAGAAAACATGATAAAGTATGGCTCTGTTCTATCTTTGAAAAGCGGGTTACTGCCTGAAATGACAATAAACCAAAGTTTCTCTTTCTCCCAAAAATATTTTTTAATTTTTGATTTTTTTTTTTTTTTTATTTTTTTTGATTTTTTTTATATAAGAATTCGAACAACATCTAAAGTCCCGTGTCATTCTTTGAATGACAACATCAAGGCCGTAGATATTATCGAATCGAGAGAAACATGACGAAATGACAATATTTTTTTGAAGATTTTTCGAATTTTTCAAATTTTTTTATGAATTTTGAAAGTTTTATATTTTTCTATTTGATTTTTTTGAAGGTTTTATAATTTTGTATTTTGTTTTTCAAATAAATATTTACAAGAGATAAATTAGTTTAAGAGAATGATGAAATGATTACCGAGATAAAGATATCGTTCAACATGTTGTAGAAGAAAGGAATCAACATCTCTTAAACTTTCGACACCAAAGCATTCGAGGCTTCTAAGAAAATCGTCTGAACATGAGCCTTCTCAATTTGAATCTTTGGTAACTTCCCCCCAAACCGACAAACATCGAATAAAGACCATTTCCCTAAGTAGTAGATTTGAATACAAAGCAGTCTTATTGAATGAAGCTCAACAACCCAAAGAAACATGAAAACACCGAAGTAACAAGTTGAACCAGTGATCCTTTCTGCGGTTATCAAACTCAGGATACATGATTAAGCCCAATCACATGAACCTGTTGTGCATCTCCGATGTAAACATCATTCTGCGGATTTATGCAGTCGTCTGTACGGGAGAACAATATATCAACATCTTGAATTCACCAAATGCATTCTAGCTATCTTACATAAAACCAATCAGCCCATAATGTACACATGTACCCAACCAGAATAGAGACTATGACATCCAAATAACATGTTGAATCACTGATTATCTCTACGGATAACAACTCCGGAATAACTAAATAAGCTCGATCAAGTGATCATGTTGTGAGTCCCTGATGTACACAAATCTCTCCCCTGATGGTTGCGATCTCATCGAAATCATCATTATATAGTGTACATGAAGCAATAACCAGAAGCACTTTATCATAACCATGTCGAAGATGTTGATAAGCAATATCATCTCACGCTCCAAATATTCTTCTCATATTTCTTCCAACTGAACACTGAAGTAACACATACCAAAAGTCTCCAGAGACCATTTCCCCCAAATAGTTGGAATAATACATCCTTCCCCCCAAATAGTTGGAATAATATATCCTTCCCCCAAATAGTTGGAATAATACACCAAAGGAAACGAGTTAAACACTGATTTTCTCTACGGTTATGACCATTGTCTTTCCGGGATAACTTCAATCAGGTAGAAGTCTTAAGTTCATCATGTGTACTCGTTGTGCTATTAGATATATGTCTCCTTCCCCCTTGCTGGTTTTGATACCTCAGTATCAGCAACACATTATATATACCAAAAATCTTGAAATAGAGAAGAACAACTAATTAGTTCAAATGAATCCGGTGAGAATCAACTGCTACAGAAACTCTCTCTGACTATCTTTATCAACCCATATGTAGACATTTTGAAGTGACCAATGAAGAAGCAAACCCGATATACCAAACTTGAAACTGAAGTAGAGATCCCCGCATTTGTATCTTAATCTTGCACTGATGTTGGAAGAATGGTGTCGAGAATTTATGCTCCAAGCAAATCTCTCAAGTACTCAATACCCAATGAGAGTATAAGACATTACCACCTCTTGAGATTATCCACACCGTCATCTGCGTGTGACACTGAGTAAAACAAAGTAACTCCTAATTGTGATAGTTAACCAGTTCTTCAACCATCCACCTTGACTGCTGGTAACTAGATAACCCAAGACTTCAACTCAAATTCTTAAACCCGAGCAAGTTATCAAATAAGAACACGCCTTTGTGAAAGTCAACTTCAATCTCAAATAAGTCATAAATGATTAACTCCGAAGTAATCAACTTGAGTCAAATGCCCAACACGTGAATAAACATACAATCGGATGTATATTGATCCACTGAATGAACCGGAACAAATGATACCTCAACATTAATGCCATCTTTCTAAAAGTATTCATGTAGAGACTGATCTGAAAGACTCACCAATAGTATCTTTGAGCGGATGAGTTAGTCATTTTCCTTAATGTTCATGTGGTTGATTTATAGAGTGCACAATAATCCGTGAAGATTTGGCAAAGGGATACCAAAGAGCGGATCATTATTCATGAACAGTAATCCGTGAAGATTTGGCAAAGAAGTACCAAAGAGAGGATCATTATTCATGAGTGTAACAACAATGATAGTCATTAACAACGCCTTGAGGAATAACTGGAGATTGGAAGTACTCATCAAACATATCTTGACATCCAAATATTCAAACATCCCAAACAATGAATCCCAGATATCCTTAGTAAGTGAAGCATTAGGCGTTGAAGGAGAGTCATATGACCATAATTCAAGCATCCATCAACATGTAGTATATGCACTCTTCTCCCCCTCAAAAATTGCATCCGAAGTTGCCATTTTTGACTTGAACAAGTGAATAAGAATATACACCAATGAACGTAGATCCACTTGAAGGTTGAAAGAGCGTGGAAAAACATGAAGCTTGTTGATGAAGAATGTCGATGAGAATGGTCATACACATGAAGATTTCTCTTCTTTTGAAGATAAAGCGCACTGAAGCGTACACTTTTCTTTTCTTTGAGGAACGGGGCCTGAAGTGTTATCTGCAGACGCCATAATGATGAAGTACGAGGCCTGAACTGATTTGAATAGACGTCATTGTTAAGAGCCCAATCATATGTTTAGAGCCGCCCGAATCCAAATACCAAGGGACGATTTGTACGACCTGCTTTGGACAACAGACAAAGACAGAGAATTGGAAACATTGGATCCCCACATGCTGATGGGTTCTTTTTGGTTAGCACAAACAATCTTTGAATCAGCAGAAACCCTAGATGCAATGGCATTATCACTAGGAGCTGAACTAGTAAAAGCATCAGACTTAGTCAAATGACCTTTTTTGCTTAATGGGATTATTCTACCAGTTGGCTTCCAAACCTTAACAGGCACTATTCTAGGCATAGTGGATCTAGCTAAGGGGTAAGGTTTGCCATGCGTTAATATTCGACCTGTAGGCTTCCACTGAAATCCTACATTTGTAAACACATTCCCTGTAGGTTTCCAGGATTTCTTAATCTGTTTTGCTCTCCAAACTTTCTTAACTGGGTTATGAATCTTAGACCTCAGAAATAACACATCACATTTATCATGATTACCAGAAGATAGACATTTTTTACATGTTTTGCAGACAACATAAGGGCTCGAATTAATTTCAGTAAGCTTGGAGCTAATACTAGAACTAACACGATTCTTTTTGTTCAAATCAAACTTCTTGTCCCTATGGTGTTCTTTCACTTCCTTATCATGATCACTTTTAATTTGCGTAATCCTATCCTTCTTTGCATTGCTTCTAGGTTTTGACCCGCAAACTTTAGTGTCAATCTTATCATCTGTAGAAGTAACGATGGGAACATTACGTGGCTTCACTACTTTCTGCATTCCTGGTCTAGAAGTGTTGGGATCTGAAATTCTAGGAGGCACATCACAGGTTGCTTGCTTGAATTTAGACATGGAACAAGGCATATCAAGGGTCACATGCTTGGCTTTAGGCATAGAACAAGGCACAACTATTCTATCTCGCCTATTGCTAGATTTCAGACTTGTGACAATTACATACTCTAAGAGTTCCGGAGATCGTTTGGCATCCATGCAGGCATAGGCTATAGTACTATCAAAAGGTTTTTCTAATCTTTCATCTTCAACAATCTCACGGAGACCCTTCAAACTTTCCTTAAGGAATGAGAGATATGCTTTATGTGCAAGTTCATTATTCCTAATGGGCGGGGGAATATATAACATATCGATAGCATATTTATCACAAACAGAAACCTTAGGAACAGAGTATTTGCAATTGGGGATTGGCAACTTTCCTTTCACCTCACGCTTCAGATTCTCAATATCGTTAAGTAAAGAAGTTATCTTTTCTATTTGTTTATCATGATTAACTTTAAATGAATCACATAACTCTTTGTTTTGATCATTAACCTTTGAAATTTCAGCTTTAAAACAATCATTTTCCTTTTGCATGTTATCAATTATGTTTTGAAGTTGGAAATTCTGAGAATCTAAAGGTGGAGGCATATGGGAACCAGTCACATCCTTCTTTTCACCTTTCAGTTGTGAAATTTGGGCTTTCAATCTTTTGATCGTGTTATAATGAGCTCGAATTTGTTCATCACGTTTGCTAATTTCAAAAACTGCATCAAACTCAGGAGCATCAGAGGATGTCTTGATATTTGAGGTTTTAACATTTTCTTTGAGATGTTGATGTTTTAATTGCAAAGCAAGATGTTCAACTTCTAATTTAGAATAATGTTTGACCAAGTTATCATGATCATCCTGTTCTATTTTCTCATTCAATTTTGAATTTGTTTTTTCAAGCTCAATGACACGATCATGGGAGACTTTCAGGGCAACAGATAGTTCACGAAATTGGGAAGCATTAATAGAACAATTTGTAGCAGTGAAAAACATATCTTGAGCAACACATTCAGTAATAAGAGTCTCATTTAATGTATGCAAGTTCTTTCTCTCAATCTCATTATATTTTAGTGCTCGCTCATGTTCACTAACCTGAACTATCATTGCATCAAACTCCTTTTCCATTTCTTTAATGTCTAAGTTCATTCCCTTTTTAAGACTTTCAAAATGATCTTTTAGCAGTTTAAAGAAAGGCATGACTTCAGTTAAATAACATTCTTTCGTTTGCTCAAAACCCCTTTCTCCTTCAGTTATACCAGTGGGTGTGATCCTTTTCTTGCAAGTTTTCTCAAAATCAACAAATAGTTGAAAGATAACATATTGACTAATTAAGGTCTTGCTTTTAGTGGCAATTGTTCTAGGAACAAGATGCATTGGTGTATTAGGAGGATACACAGTCACTCTAGGCATTTTCCAAAGGGGAGGGTTTGTTTCAACAATATTTTCAGCTTTCTGCTTATCTAAATCCATTTTCCAGAAAACTTGTTCGGGAGTCAACAATTTCTGAGGCTTAAACATGTTCAAGGAAATCCAGTTTTCCTTCTTGTAATCATGGGGTGTGATCTTTATTTTCTTCTCTTTACATTTAGGATCATCTAATTTCTTGTTCATCTTTTCCCTAGTGACTTCATCTGATTTCTTATCTTCCTCAGTGCACTCAACGCAACTAGGTTTCTGTCTAGGTTTAAGGATTTCATTGCCATCATAAAGAACCTTATGAGCATTTCGAGCCTTTTTAATGACCTCTGGATTTGGTTCCTCAACAAGGGGAATGTTATGCTTATCGCTTAAGACTCTATGCTTAGAGATTAAGTGAGCAGTCTGAATGGTATTTCCTTTTACGTACAACTTATTTTCAAGCTTGTTTTTCAAGGTTTTTAGATTAGAAAAATCATTCAAAAGTTTTGATTCCTTAGCACTGAATTCTAGCTTAAGCATCTTAACATTTTCTTGAAGTTCTTGCTTTTGCTTAGCAGTTTTAGAAAGATTTTCTTGTAAGGAGTTTAACTCTTGTTTTAATACATCTTCTCTAAACCTACTTTTTCTAATAGTTGTACGCATTTGGTCATCCATTTCCTGCTCACGGGTGGTCAACTCAAATTTTGCATGTTGTTCATAAATAGCAACACGTTCTTTATAGGCATTCAGTTCAGAGATAACAGAATCATCAGGGGCACATGCAGTGTATTCATAAAAAACATAGTCATTGTTGACTGCAGAAGATGCATCACTTGGTACAACTTCACTTTCACTTTGTTTCACATATTGATCATATGGGACAACATTGATATTACCCATATTTTCAATATTGGATTCAATAATTTTAGTTAATTGTACTTTGTCATGCATCTTTTGCACATCAGCATCATCGTATAGTTTTAATACCTCTGAGATGAGTTTGTCTTTGGATGGGCCAGCTTGTGGTGAAGAAGAGACCTTGGGAGAAACCATTGGAGAAATACTAGCCATAAAAATTGTGTGTGCAGTTGGTCCATCATCCACATCAGAGTCGTATGCATCACAATCAACGACTTGAAAGGCATTCTGATGATTGTGACCTATCTCCTGAATTGGCTGCTCATCCACATCTGCATCATAGGTCTTGGCATTGCCCTCAGCCAGAAACAACAACTCTTCTTCATCCAAAGCAGCACCATTATCCTGAGCTTGTACAAGCAGCATCTTATCTCTGAAGTAATCAGCATTCTGTGGACGTTTTGGAGATGTGCAGTTCCTTGCAATGTGTCCCTCACCTCCACGGTTATAGCATTTGATCGGCTTAGCTTGACCTTGATTTCCATTCCTTCCTCGATTCTGATTACCAACATAACCTCCACCGGCTCCACCTCTTCCCTGATCATACTGTCTTTCCTGAACTGGTTGCACCACGATCCTCCCATCTCTGACAGTAGCTTGATTGTGTGGGTTAGATGCTGTTCTGAGGTTGTTGTTGGTTTGTGGGAGAGAATTCATGTTTTGACTAATCAGAAGAGCTAGTTGATTGATGAAGTTTCCCATGTGTGCATCAGCATAAGCCTGTTTGAACATAGGATCAGGAATGAGTTTGTAATTACCATTACCCATGGGTATGACTTGTGAGGCTTTGGTTGTGATTTCGATGTTTGAGTAGAAGGCAGTTGAGTCATTAGAAGAGCTTGTCTCTCCCTGGTTGGTTTTGAACTGATTAAGAATCCTTTTTTCAAACATAGCATGTCTCTCATTCTGAAGGAGGAAGGCATAAAGTTGCTCATAGTTTGTCTTCTTCAGTCCTTTAGTGAGCTTCACAGAAGTGACAAACTTGTGCCATTCGGGATTCATGTTGTTCACAAATTTAGAGTTCAGCTGAATGTTAGGCATAGTCATTCTGATGTTCCTCATATCATTAACAAGCTTGTGGAATCTCACATAGTACTCATAAACACTCTCATTCGGTTTCATCTTGAAGTGTTCAAATTCATCATAGAGTTGTGATTCTCTGTCTTCCATGGTTAATTCAGAACCTGAGAGAAGCATCTTGACATTATCCCATACTGCCTTTGCTTCGGTGTTGTGATTGATCAGCTTGTAGATATCTTTTGGAAGACCTTGAAGTACGATGTTAGAAGCCCTGATATCAGCATCGAATCTCTTTTTCTCCTTATCATCGAGCTCATCATATGTCTTTGGTCTGTCAATTCCATAGATCATTGTTCTATCTTCAGCTGTATCAATTAAGTCTCTAGTCGTCTCAACCCGATATGGTCCTTCATCAATGGATTTGAGAATGTTGACTCCATTTTCTTTTCCAAGACAGTACAATCTGATTCGTTGAGCCCAAGAGTCGTAGTCAGTTCTGTCAAGCATGGGTGGACGAGTATCTGAACCAACTTCTTGAACATCCTCAGCAACAGTGGAGATGATAGTAGGAACGTTTGTAGACATGTTTCAAGCTCTACGGGATTTTACTATTCTTTGATTAAACCGGGAAATTGATTCTTTCATGGGATTTTACTAAACCAAAAGAACAACCGTAAGAATGTATCACGAAGAAGTAACAAGCCTAAATGAATAATTACCTAACCACACAACTCGCTTAATTAACAACTCGCTTAAGTAATCAACTCGCTTAATAGCCAATTCGCATCAGCATCAACTCGCAACACAGTCAACTCGCTTAATGAATCAAGTCGCTAAATAGCCAACTCGCTTTAGTATCAACTCGCAACACAATCAACTCGCTTGAACACTAAGTCGCTTAAATTAACTCGCTAGCGTTACAACTCGCTAAATAGCTAAGTCGCTTTAGATTTCAAGTCGCTTAAAGAAACAACTCGCTTAGAACCCAAGTCGCATAAATATCAACTCGCTAAACAGCTAAGTCGCATGTACCAACTCGCATCAAATAACTAAGCAACTCGCTTTGAAGAAAAAAAAACAAGTCCGAGACACAACTCGCTTCGTCCTTCTTTCAAAAATAACCACTTTATCAATCCAAAACAACGAAACCACAATGATTTAAGCCTTCCAATTCAAAACATAAACACATATGATGATCCTAAACACAAAAGTACAAGCAAAATTCAAACTTTAACACTAGAATTTGTCTAAATGAATCAAACTCTCCTAAACCCTTAATACTCCAAAAACCTTATGAAATCAACCAAGACAAAGAGAATGAAAGATGAGTGATCAAACCATGGCTCTTGATACCAATTGTAGGATATTGGATTTCACCAACACTCTAAACCATAATCAAAGTGGACGTATACGTATGTTAGAGAGAGAAAGTTCTAGTGAGAGAAAGGAAGAGGGTTGGGAACTATAGTAACAGAAATAAAATATTATTATGAGCTCCAACTCTCTACCTTGGAAGGTAGAGAGTATTTATAGTCTTACAATAGAACGCCACACAACGGGCTGTGGATCAGGCATTCAGTGGGTAAAGACCCGTCCGTCCTCCACGATGTTACTAAACTAAATACTACTTAACTTAAAAGACCTACGACTACGAGCATTCTAACGATTACATATACTTGAGGTGACCGACTCTTTAATACCTGGAATTTCTAATTCCTAACAGATCTCCTAGGGTTTCCATTCCAAAAAGTGCTAGCAGTACCCTGAGTAGGTGAAAATCTAGCAGTACTTTGAGAAGGTACTGGTGATTTTGAATAAGATCTTCTCTGGTGAGGGTACCTATGGTCTTGTGAGAAATTGTTGTGGTTAACCCTATGTGAATGATTCTAGACTGGTTTATTCTCCCTTGGTTTTTGGTTGATAGATTTGGTCTTTGGGAATTTGCTTAAGTAATCTGAGTAAAAGTCATAGTCCTTAATCAAATGATCAGGACTATAACAAACAAAACACAATTTTTGACCCATACTCCCAAAAAATCTTCCTTTAGTTCTATGATTAAAACTTTCCTGTCTTTTTGGTGAATGATGAAAACTTTTTTGACCAAAATTATCCCAAAAAGGTTTAGCAGTATTTTGAAAAGGTTTTCTTAAAGGTACTGTTGAACGTCTAGCAGTACTTTGAAAAGAAGGTACTTCTTGACTCTTAACATTGTCATCCTAAACTCTAGATTGTCTACTCCAAAACAAGACACATCTGTCCTAAGTGGTTGAAAACTACCAGTGGGATGAGGGACTGCATGATAACCCTTGTCTTTCTTAAACTCAGGAGGTGTTTGACTAATTGATTCCTCATTACTAGATGTATCTACATAGTTAATGAGTTCATCATCACTAGTTGTTATATCCTCAAAATCAATTTCATCCTGATCACTAGGTGGGTTTTCTTCTGTGCTACTAAAGTCCATGCCAAAACCTAGTCCAGTTTTAATGTATGCTCTTTTTGTTTTTCAACAAAACTAACATGTGAAAGACCAGATTTTCCCCAAGCAGCAAACTTTTCTAGCAGATCATCCCTTTCCTTAGACATCTTTTCTAGTTCAGCAACCTTACATCCTAACTTCCATTCACTTAATTTTAATTGGTAATCCTGTTGTTCATACTTTTCTGCCCAAGCCATTTCATTATTTTCATGTGTTATTATTTTGGCTTCCATTGCTCTAAAGTAATTTGATAACCAGCTACCTCAGACCTAGCCCTTCTACAATTATCTCTTTCAGTTACATAATCAGTAAGCACCTTTTGATAAAAATCATGACACTTAGAGCATACCTCAGAGATAGGGGTGAACTTGGTGAAGTAGCTACCATACCAAGCAGAACAGGTTCCTCTTCACATTCCATGCTACAATCAAAGCTTCCAAGACAATCTCTAGATTCCATAGCAGCAAATCCAGGTTCCTCATCAAAAGTTGTGCTCCAATCAAAATCTTCCACTGATTCTTCCACTGCTACCATACAATAGGTTACTGGTTCATCATCAAATTCAGCACTCTAGTCAACCTCTGATAGATTTTATTGAGCAACCAAAGCTTTTGTTTTAGTAATAGGGATTTCCTTTAGTACAAGCTTGGGCATTCTGTTTGCCTGATATTTAGCAAACTTGCACTCTCTTGCAAAGTTTCTAGGTTTTTGACAATTGAAGCATTCAATCTTGGTCTTGTCAAAAGTTATAGCCTGTTTAGGCTTGAAGTCAATGCCTCTTCCTATTTTCTTCATGAACTTCTTGATCCTAGCAGTGATCATAGCAACTTGCCACCTGATATCAATCTCTTCAAGAGCATCCTCTACAATTTGTGACAAATCCTCTTCATAGGTAACAGGTAGAGTGGCTTGCTGAGCAAAGAATGAGCATACGACTTCATCAGAATGAACGGTGTTTGTTGGTGCTGAGATGGGAGTAGGATAGGTAACAGTACTTTGAGCAACATTACTTTGAGTAGGACAAGCAGTACTTTTAGTGGAAGTACTGCCTCTCTTTTCAGAAGACACAAAAGCAATACTGTGAGATTTTGAACTTGGTTGGCCATTCATCTCATGCTCATACACCTTCAAATGGTTGTAAAGATCATCAAAGTCCATAACATCCAATCCAGGTTGTCCTCTGATCATAGTAGCAATCACAGGCCATGTAGATGGCAAACTCCTTAAGAACTTCAGATTCGCATCTTCAACATATACCTCTGCTTTGTATAACTCCAGCATACTAAGAAGATTTTGGCATCTGTCATAGGCATCATCAAGACCTTCTCTTTCACCAATAGTGAATGTTTCAAACTGTTGCTTCAACAGATTTCTGTGCATCTTCTTGGAAGCATCATTACCTCCAAACCTTGTCTTGAGAGCAGCCCATAGTTGTTTAGCATCCTTAGCATCATGAAACATGAGTAGGTGACCATCAGGTATAGCAGACAATAGGATGTTGAGAGCCTTTTCTTGATTCCTTATTGTGGCTACTGGCAAGACAGCTTTAGGTGGTTTAGGTTGTCCAGGAACTTCAATAGGATCTGCAACAACTTCATTACCATTGACAATTACATTCCACAGTGCATGGTCTGTAATAGCAATGTACTGCCTCATCTTCATGCTCCAAAGATCATACTCTCCCTTCTTGATGATAGGAATTCTGAGTGAGGTGATAGATGGGGGTGGTGCAGCTTCAATCGACATCTTTAGGGTTTGTTCTTAACTAGGTTTTAGGATTTCTTCTTAATCAGAGTTTCCACACAAGCTCTGATACCACTTGTTGGATCGATGTACTCTAACCAAACTAACTTATGTAGCTTGTAAGGGCTTAACAACCTTGGATAAATCCTAAGTCACTAACAATGAAATACTGAATTAACTCTATTAAGTACGCGGAATTTACTTGAATAAAGCTAAGAAGAATTAACTTTAACTTTAACAATTTTATTAATAACACTGGACATGCTTGATACATAGATTCACTAACAATCCCTAACAACTCTAATATCTCTAATATTGCACGTATATTTGTATCTCTAAAAATCATGTGTATATCTCTAATGCCAATCTAGGAATCCTTTTATAGACATAAGGATAACCCTAGTCGGTTTACAATTCTTGTACGACAAGTAATACTAAACTAAACTTAGAACATTCTAAATTTACATAATAATCCTTAACGATTTGCATAGCAGTCCTTTATCCTTGCAGTACTTTGATGAACGAGCAGTACTTTGACTTTCTTCATTAGCAGTACTTTGACTTTCAGTACTTTGACTCTTCAGCACTTTGACTTTCTATATCCCAACAAAGTTTATCTCTGCATTTACATTATGTGCAACTAATTAACAACATTGTGTTAATCTTTGCAGCGATATTTTGATGTTGACTTGACAGTTAGAAAGCTAATAACGAATCGTCTTGGTCAACTTCTAAGGAATTTCAGAATGAAATTGACACAAAACTACATATTGCCCAACCAAAATACCCTTTCAAAACTAAATGAAGTCCCGAAGAAGTATAGTGCAGTTATAAAAGCCGGAGATTGGTTAAATTTTGTAAACTACACGGCCACCGGGGAATACAAGGTGTTAATTAGTCATTTTTATTCAAGTTCAAATATCTTTCAGATTTGCTGTTTCCATATATATTAGTTGTATACTATCAACATTACTACATCTAAAAGCTTTATGATTTTGTGTTGCAAGGTGAAATCAGCTGCAGCTAAAGTGGCGCGTTCCTCAGCATACAGTGGGACGAGGTGGATACGCCCATGTGATAGATAAAATGGTAATAGTAAACATTTTCACATTTGCATTTAATAGCATCATACTTTTGTTTATATTGGTTTATCTTACATGTTTATGTATTTGATGTTTATAAGATCGAGAGTAAAGAAATTGGACCAGATGAAGAACCACCGCGTGGTACACTGTGGTTGAAAGGAAGGGTGAATAAAGACGGAGAATATCACGATGATGATATTAGATCAGTGGGAGAAAAAATTGTAAGTTTAACTGCAAATTTTATTATTATGTTCATTGTTAGTTATAAGTTAATATTGCTACTGTATTAGTTAAAACTGTTAGTTATAAGATAATACATGTACTGTATTAGTTAATACTGTTAGTTATAAGTTAATACTGGTAGAATTAAATAACTTATTTCCCATATTGTATGTGCAGAAAGAAACGGAGGACAAGATCAAACAAGGAACCTTGAAGCTTGATCATGGCACTGATGCCATGACAATTGTATTAGGTAAGCAAAAGGGAGGATATGCGAGAGGAGTGGGAGGTGGATTAACCTACAAGAGGTATTTTGATCTGCCTCGAATCATACAAGCATCTGATGAAAGAGTGGTGTTACTTCAAAATGAACTTGATAATGAGAGGCGCCAACGTCAAGAAAAAGAGGCGGTAATCCAGGATTTGATGAATCAATTGGCTGCACAAAGGGGGCAATTGTAGTCAACTCCATTTACACCAACGGAAGTAAGACATTTTTTATGTTGCTTTTTTTTGGGTCACAAATGTGAAATTATATTACCAAATAAGAGATTACAACTTCAAAACACTAGGAAGCTTCCCACCAATTGAAAAAAATAGATTATTGCTCAACATGTTTGCTGATAAACCATGATCCAAAGACTCTTCCATATAACAATAGAATCCATTCAGCCTTAAGTTGAACCTTTTTCTTGACATAAGAAAGTAACATTCCATCTTTTTTTTACCCTTTTAAATACTACTGTTGTCTTCTTAAACAATTTATATTTCAGTTGTCTTCGGTGAACATTAATCTTATAAATAGCAGTGCTGATGAGGATGCCGGAACACGTGTTGCTGGATGTGAGAAACTTGCGAGCATTCAGAAGTCTAATGGACTTGAAACTTTGGAAAAGGAAATAGAAATAAGTGTGATTTTTGAATTCTACATACATGTCTTTGATGCGTGCTGAACAGTCAAGCTAAATCACACAAGCCCGCCACTTGTGAATGGCAGACCGTAACCAGCTTAAAACTGCTTAAGCACGAATGCAATGAGGATCTGAGGAGTATAGAGTCTCCCCGGGTCGTTATGTCCCAGCGAGCTATGCAATGGATCAATCAACGTATAGTGATCGAGGAATTTGAACGAAAAGGGAATCTGATATTATTATAACTACAGAGATAGCCAGCAATTAACAACGGCTTAAATGCAAATTAAAGGAAATTAAAAAGATAAAAGATATTAAATAAACGCTATCACTATATTTAAAGTGATGAACGTTTAAAACCTAAAACGTACGTTTAAATTAAAAACTACGTTACGTACAAAATAAAAAGTGAAACTAAATCAATATTAACCCTAAAAATATGAAAATGATGTTTTTACAAACCTAATGATAAAAGAAAATATTTAGAAAAATAAAATTATTTTTATAACTATTTATCTAATTATTATTAATTAAAAACTATTTTTAACTATTAAATAATTACCTAAAATACAAGAAATTAGGAAATAAAGCTAGAAAAATAAGATTAAGACTTGTAAAAGTCTAAAATATCAAAATAGACTTTTCAAAACTATTTTTGTAATTTTCTGATTAATTTTCTATTTTCTAGGAATTTTAAACTATTAAAAACTAATTAACTCACTAAAAATTACCAAATGAACTATGAAAAATATGGAAAATTACTTTTTTTACTTTTTATATTTATCTAAGCCTAAGAAAAATGAAAACTTATTTTTTTGAACCTTTTCTGAATTTTTTGTATTAAAAGCTAATTAAAAGTGCTTAAAAACTAATTAAAATCAAGAAAAATAGCAAAACAGCTAGGAAAAATCTGAAAATTTCAGGGAAACTCTAAAATAATATTAAGAAGCTATGAAAATTGAAAAAACAAGTGGTTGCTTGCAAGAAAATGAATCTGTTGAAACAAGTGCTTATAAATAAGCACTTTAATAAGCTAAATGAACAAGACAAACCACCCACTGATTGCAGAAGCTATAATATGCAAAAGTAACCAAAATACAACTAAAAGCAACAAGCTACAGCTACTGAATTGCAAGATTGATCAAACTTGATTACTTGAGCTAATAAGCTAAAACAGACTTTGGTGCCTACTTGCAGTCCAAAAATAAGCACCCAAATAAGCTACAAACTAAAAACCAATTATCAAGTCCTAAACTAGACCTAAACAGCTACTGATAACCAAAAGACTAGCCCTTAACAAGCTTATACAAGCTCTGTGCAGGCTTGTTCACAAACTGAGAAATCACTCAGTTAATACTGAGTTGGGGACAGGGCACCAGAGGCCTGTTTTGAGCTTATGCTCAAGCTTATCCAAGGGGCTTAAGCTAAAAACAGATGTTAGGTCTTAGAGACCACCTATTAAACTACTTGTAGACCAAAAATCAGACTCTAAAAATCTTTAATGAATCCTGTGCATCATCTGCAAGTTCTGCAAAAAACGACTTTGACACATTTTGACTTTTGAAATCCAGTTACCAGTTTGACTAAAATGAGACTTGGATCCAATTTGATGATTGATTATGATTTGTTATGATGTAATGAAGCTATTACAACCTTTGTTTATGACTTTTAAACACAATTCAAGATTTTGATTTTCCAAAAATCTCAACAGTTAACTGTTGAGATTGTTTAAGGTGGATTTTGACTTTTGCAAGTAAGCAGGCACAAAATAAGATAGGTATGAACTTAAGTGAGCTAAACAATCATGTTGCAACAAAGTTTACCCACTGCACAGTCCTTGAACACAGTTAACAATCCAAAACCAAACACTCCTTTATCTTACTGTTATGCCAGATTATAGAGATAGCAACTGATTACACTGAGATTAATGATCAAACTAAGTTCTAATATCTTAAATACAACTTAAAGAACAGATAGAAACCAGTTATAGCTACAAGTTCAGATTATGCAAAAGAACCTTAAAATGACTTACACACTGTCCCTAGCCACAATGGCTTGCACAAACAACCAGTGAACCTCTAACCTATCCAAACCCCTAGCCTAGCTTAATATCAACCCACATCCAGCTCTGCTTCACCCATTGACCATCTCCATTACCAAATTGACCCTGTTTGACTTTCTTTGACCAATATCCAAATGTGCTTAAAACTTGAATTTAAGCTTATAAAAAGGTACCATAAGCTGAAATGAACCTGTTTAAGCTTAAAAATAAGCTAATAAGAGCTAGCATACAAGATTTAAAGATGGAAATTTTCAACAGTGGATACAAAATGAGAATTGTAACAATAACTGAAAATTGATACTTGAATTGAGTTTTAATACACTTAAATACTTTAAGTTAACACAATTTAACAAAAGACTACAAGTTGGATACTAAACTAAAGCTTTTAGATAAAAAACGACTTTGATAAAAATTTAAAAACTAGAAGACTACTTTTCTTGCTTCCTTCTTGCTTCTTATATATCCCAATCTCTTTTTCTCTCTCTTCTGAATGATTCTCATCTGCTTTCTTAGCCATTGGATGGCTTGGAGTGATCCTGGCCTTTGAAATGGTTTTTGGCGCCAAAAGGAGATTTTAGCAGCTGGGGTTGATATGGTGGGTGAGGAAGCATTAATTGCTTCTTGGAAGCTTGCTGAGGAGGGGGGGACATGGTGAGGTGATTGGGAGGCTGGGTTGGTGTGTTGGTGGCTGGGCATGGTGGGCAGACAAAGGAGAGGGAAAGGTGGGAAAGGGGTGTGGGCGGGGTTGGAATATTTGACTGGTTTGACCAGTTGGGTTGACTGACCAGGCATATATCAAAGGGGGTCCAAATTGCATATTGACAGGGGGTCCAAGGGATTAAGGCAGGGGTCACCTGAGTTTGATAGGGTCCAAATGGGAGTTAAAAGGTTAATAACACAAGGACCTTTGTTGTAATTTCTGAAAATGCAAGGACCTAGGCTGCCAATTCTGAAAAGTTGCTCCAAGGACTAAAACTGACAATCTCAATAAGTACAAGGACCAAACTTGCCATTTTCAATTTTCCAGGGGCCATTTCTGCCAAAATTTAAACTTGAAGGACCAATTTTGTAAATTTCTCAAACTTTGTATATTTTTCACCAAAGGACTTATTTTGACAACTTTTGATTTTAAAAGGACCTTTGGTGACTTTTGCTTTTGAAATTATGGCTCAGGGACTATTTTTGACAATTTATGAAACTTAGGGGACTAAAACTGCCAATTTTGCAAACTTGATACATTTTTCATCTGATTTTGATAATTTTGCATTTGAAACACATAAAACACTGATTTGTGATATTTTTATCATTTTGATGTGTTTCTGAGTGTTTTCAGATGATTTTGCAGTTTATTTTGTACAAAAATGATGAGTATTTACACACTCATCAGTCTTATTTACCGTGTTTTATATATATAGGAAACTGTTAAATCTGTCGCATCTAAGAAACCGACTAGATTAAAACGAAAGGATTCTTCATGCCAAGATTCCCAATCAAAAGAACATGAGCCTCCATTAATAGTACTACCACAAGTATGTATTTAAACATTTTCATATGTTCTTTAGCTTAATTAATTTCTGATACATATATACATGCAACAAATTATTTTTTTAGGCAATTAAGTGCAGACTGTGACACTTAAAGAAATCATGTATTATTGTGTTGGGTAACGTGTACAAAACTGATGGAAAATAAATGCTTCATAACAAACCAATCCCAAAGGATTGCTACAGAGTTTCTATTGAAAAGGTACATACATGCATGTGTTTTATAAACCTACATATATCATTCTTCATATTTAATTCAGTGTTTGATACACCCGGCATTTGTTTCCTACAGGCAACACCACCAAGTACCATACAAATGATTGGTGAGAACAAAACTGCACCTAAATTAACAACGAAGCGCTACGTCTCTATTGATGCATAGCAAAAGGAAGCTAAGAAGATGAAAAGTCAGAAGTGGTTAAATTATTGAGAATTTTAGTATGTACGACATTTAAATTTTATATACATTCCAATTTTATTGTATTTGAATATGTTTTGATATATATATATATATATATATATATATATATATATATATATATATATATATATATATATATATATATATATATATATATATATTTGAATTTGTTTTGATATATATTGATTTCTTATATGTGACTAAAAGATGCATATAGTCACAATAATTAAAACTTTTGGTCACTGTTTGCTTAATTCGTTGTGTGACTAAATATTACAAAAGGCCACACAAACAAAAAAATTCATGTGGCCATTGGATGAAAAATAGTCACATAAAACACACATTTCTTCACTTTAAACAGCTTATGGTCACACTTATTAACACTTTTGGCTACTTTATGCTTAATTGTATGTGACTAAATACCCGAAAGATGCATGCTTTGTGTGACTAAATGTTACAAAAGGCGACACAAACATAAAATTCATGTGGCTATTGGATGATCAATAGTCACACAAAACACACATTTCTTCACTTTGAACGGCATATGGTCAAACTTATTAACACTTTTTGCCACTATATGCTTAATTGTATGTGACTAAATACCCAAAAGAAACATGCTTTGTGTGACTACATGTTACAAAAGGTCACATAAACATAAAATTCATGTGGCCATTGGATGAACAATAGTCACAGAAAATACACATTTCTTCACTTTAAATAGCATATGGTCACACATATTCACACTTTTAGCCACGTTATGATTAATTGTATGTGACTAAATACCCAAAACAAACAAGATTTGTGTGACTAAATATTAAAAAATGCCACACAAGCATAAAATTCAAGTGGCCATTAGATGAACAATAGTCAAACAAAACACACATTTCTTCACTTGAAACACCATATGGTCACACTTATTAACACTTTTGGCCACTATATGCTTAATTGTATGTGACTAAATACCCAAAACAAACATGCTTTAAGTGACTAAATATTACAAAAGGCCACACAAAAACAAAATTCTTGTGACCATTTGATGATCAATAGTCACACAAAATACACATTTCTTCACTTTAAATGGCATACGGTCACATTTTTGGCCACTTTATGCTTAATTGTATGTGACTAAATACCCAAAAGAAACATGCTTTATGTGACTAAATGTTACAAAAGGCCACACAAACATAAAATTCTTGTGGCCATTGAATGATCAATAGTCACACAAAACACACATTTCTTCACTTTAAACACCATATGGTCACACTTATTAACACTTCTGGCCACTATATGCTTAATTGTATGTGACTAAATACCCAAACGAAACATGCTTTGTGTGACTAAATGTGAGAAAACGCCACACAAATACAAAATTCATGTGGCCATTAGATGATCAATAAACACACAAAATACACATTTCTTTACTTTAAACACCATATGGTCACACTTATTAACACTTTTGGCAGCTTTATGCTTAATTGTATGTGACTAAATACCTAAAAGAAACATGATTTGTGTGACTAAATGTTAGAAAAGGCCACACAAATATAAAATTAATGTGGCCATTGGATGATCAATAGTCACACAAAACACACATTTCTTCACTTTAAACACCATATCGTCACACTTATTAACACTTTTGGCCACTTTATGCTTAATTGTATGTGACTAAATACCTAAAAGAACCATGCTTTGTTTGACTAAATGTTACAAAAGGCCACACAAACATAAAATTCATGTCGCCATTGGATGATCAATATTCACATAAAATACACATTTCTTCACTTTAAACACCATATGGTCACACTTATTAGCACTTTTGCCCACTTTATGCTTAATTGTATGTGACAAAATACCCAAAAGAAATATGCTTTGTGTGACTAAATGTTAGAAAAGGAAAAACAAACATAAAATTCATGTGGCCATTGGATGATCAATAGGCACACAAAACACACATTTCTTTACTTTCAACACCATATGGTCACACTTATTAACACTTTTGGCCACTTTATGCTTAATTGTATGCGACTAAATACCCAAAAGAAACATGCTTTGTGTGACTAAATGTTAGAAAGGGCCACACAAATATTAAATTCATTTGGCCATTAGATGATCAATAGTCACAGAAAACACACATTTCTTTACTTTAAACACCATATGGTCACACTTATTAACTCTTTTGGCAACTTTATGCTTAATAGTATGTGACTAAATACCTGAAAGAAACATGATTTGTGTGACTAAACGTTAGAAAAAGCCACACAAACATAAATTTAATGTGGCCATTAGATGATAAATAGTCACACAAAACACACATTTCTTCACTTTAAACATCATATCGTCACAATTATTAACACTTTTGGCCACTTTATGCTTAATTGTATGTGACTAAATACCCGACAGAACCATGCTTTGTATGACTAAATGTTACAAAAGGCCACACAAACATAAAATTCATGTCGCCATTGGATGATCAATATTGGATGATCAATAGTCACACAAAATACACATTTCTTCACTTTAAACACCATATGGTCACACTTATTAACACTTTTGACCACTTTATGCTTAATTGTATGTGACTAAATACCCAAAAGAAATATGCTTTGTGTGACTAAATGTTAGAAAAGGCCACACAAACATAAAATTAATGTGGCCATTGGATGATCAATAGTCACACAAAACAAATATTTCTTCACTTTAAACACCATATGGTCACACTTATTAACACTTTTAGCCACTTTATGCTTAATTGTATGTGACTAAATACCCAAAAGAACCATGCTTTGTATGACTAAATGTTACAAAAGGCCACACAAACATAAAATTCATGTGGCCATTGGATGATCAATAGGCACACAAAACACACATATCTTTACTTTCAACACAATATGGTCACACTTATTAACACTTTTGACCACTTTACGCTTAATTGTATGTGACTAAATACCCAAAAAAAGTATGCTTTGTGTGACTAAATGTTAGAAAAGGCCACACAAACATAAATTTAATGTGGCCATTGGATGATCAATAGTCACACAAAACACACATTTCTTCACTTTAAACACCATATGGTCATACTTATTAACACTTTTGGCCACTTTATGCTTAATTGTATTTGACTAAATACCCAAAAGAACCATGCTTTGTATGACTAAATGTTACAAAAGGCCACACAAACATAAAATTCATGTCGCCATTAGATTATCAATAGTCACACAAAATACACATTTCTTCACTTTAAACACCATATGGTCACACTTATTAACACTTTTGGCAACTTTATGCTTAATTGTATGTGACTAAATACCTAAAGGAAACATGCTTTGTGTGACTAAATATTAGAAAAGGCCACACAAACATAAAAATCATGTGTCCATTGGATGATCAATAGTCACACAAAACACACATTTTTTCACTTTAAACACCATATGGTCACACTTATTAACACTTTTGGCCACTTTATGCTTAATTGTGTGTGATTAAATACCCAAAACAAACAGGCTTTGTGTGACGAAATATTACAATAGGCCACACAAAAACTAAATTCATGTGGCCATTTGATGATCAATAGTCACACAAAATACACATTTCTTCACTTTAAACGGCATATGGTCACACTTATTAACACTTTTGGCCACTTTATGCTTAATTCTATGTGACTAAATACCCAAAAGAAACATGCTTTATGTGACTAAATGTTAGAAAGGCCACATAAACATAAAATTCTTGTGGCCATTGGATGATCAATAGTCACACAAAATACACATTTCTTCACTTTAAACACCATATGGTCACACTTATTTATTTTAGCCGCGTTATGATTAATTGTATGTGACTAAATACCCAAAACAAACATGATTTGTGTGACTAAATATTACTGATAACCTCAAATTATCCTGAATATTAAGTGTCAATTTCCTCCGATAATGCTTGTAATTTATATCATTTATATGGATTTACGCTTGTTTTCGATTATATTTCACTTTCAGGTATATTACGAGCATTGGAGCTATAGAGACGCGGATTTGGAGAGTTTATTGAAGATTTATCATAGTATGCTCACGTTGAAGTAGTTACGATGTAACTCCTCTCTTACATTACGCCGTAACTAAAGCGTGGCTCAGAAAACCAACTTAACAGAAGATTACGGCGTAACTCTATCTAAGATTACGACGTAACCATATTAGGTCAAATGAGGTTCCGCGCCGCTACTAATTACGCCGTAACTCATTCAAAAACTACAGCGTAACCAAGATTTAATGAAGATACGGCGTAACTCCCTCCAGAGGTTACGCCATAACCAGCATTATTTGTGCAAAATACGAAGAATTATATGTTACGACGTAACTGTTATAATTAGTTACGCCGTAACCAGATCTGGCCTATAAATACCCCACGATTTCCAGCATTTCAAAGCATCCCATTTGACACACAACATTCATAGAACGTGAGAAGAAGTCAGAGGCAGATGTAGAGGAGCATACGGAGCTATCTTTGAATGAGAAATCACTCCCCTACGATAAGCATTAGCTTTTTATCTTTTCTTTACTTTCAACTCATGTATTTTGTAACATTAAACATTGAATTGATTGATATAGTTAATATGAGCGGCTAAGCACCTCTTGGTGCTGGCCTAGTTATGATTCCTTAATTGTTTTGTTTGTGTTTACATTGCTTCCGTTTAATTATTTCTAAGTGTATGCAAGCATAGTTTGTTGGTAGCTACCCTTGTTTCGATAGTTTTGAATGGCGGTAGAGGCTAGTTGCTTAGGAGATATGACCAACTGACCCTAAGTGAGTAGACTGAGACGGGAAGGGTAAGATATGACCAACTGACGACCCTCTCTACTTGTGCGATTTGACGAACTGATCACCTATCGTTTGGATGAAATTAAGAAGTTAGGGGTGAGTGTTTAAGATGCTAGCACCCGGGCACTAATTATTATAAATCTAGCATGTAGCGGTACCTAATGACTTGGCTTAGGGGACCAGGAACAACTGGACTTATGAGGGGACACCTGACTTCTCCAGTGGTACCCTTTGCTGATAGGTTAGGACAAACTGACCAAATGCTGTCCTATCGACTTTGACCCCACCTGAAGTAGTTGGAAGTAATTAGATATAAACACTACTAATTAGGATGAGTAACTAGGTTAGCACCTCTCTCCTTTATTGATCACATCTTTCGCCTTTATTTGCTTTAGTAATTAATTATTTTCCATATCGAAATCTTATTAAAATCTGTGACACCTTGACTTAGTATAAATCCACACACATAGCTCTTGGGAAGACCTCGGTTTTACCGATTACTACACTACACACGACCGGGTACACTGTCGTTAGTGCATTAGGGTAGACCATAAGTATAACGAGTAATTATAAATATTAAAACCATGTCAGTAAAACCTGCATCAATTACAAAAGGGCAGACAAATGTAAAATTGAAGTGGCTATTGGATGAACAACTGTCACACAAAATACACATTTCTTCACTTTAAATGGCATATGGTCACACTTATTAACACTTTTGGCCACTATATGCTTAATTGTATGTGACTAAATACCAAAAAGAAACATGCTTTGTGTGACTAAATGTTACAAAAGGCCACACAAACATAGAGTTCATGTGGCCATTGGATGATCAGTTGTCACAAAAAACACACATTTCTTCACTTTAAACACTATATGGTCACACTTATTAACACTTTTGGCCACTTTAGGTTTAATTGTATGTAACTAAATACCCAATAGAAACATGCATTGTGAGACTAAATGTTAGAAAAGACCACACAAACATAAAATTCATGTGGCCATTGGATGATCAATAGACAAACAAAACACACATTTCATTACTTTAAACACATATGGTCACACTTATTAAAACTTTTGACAACTTTATGCTTATTTGTATGTGACTAAGTACCTAAAAGAAACATGTTTTGTGTGACCAAATGTTAGAAAAGGCCACACAAACATAAAATTCATGTGACCATTGGATGATCAATAGTCACACAAAATACACATTTCTTCACTTTAAACACCAAATGGTTACTTATTAATACTTTTGGCCACTTTATGCTTAATTGTATGTGACTAAATACCCAAAAAAACATGCTTTGTGTGACTAAATGTTAGAAAAGGCCACACAAACATAAAATTCATGTGGCCATTGGATGATCAATAGTCACACAAAACACACATTTCTTAACTTTAAACACCATATGGTCACACTTATTAACACTTTTGGCAATTTTATGCTTAATTGTATGTGACTAATTTCCCAAAAGAAACATGCTTTGTGTGACTAAATGTTAGAAAAGGCCACACAAACATAAAATTCATATGGCCATTGGATGAACAATAATCACACAAAACACACATTTATTTACTTTAAACACTATATGGTCACACTTATTAACACTTTCGGCCACTTTATGCTTAATTGTATGTGACTAAATACCCAAAAGAAACTTGCTTTGTATGACTAAATGTTACAAAAGGCCACACAAACATAAAATTAATGTGGGCATTGGATGATCAATAGTCACACAAAACACACAATTCTTCACTTTAAACACCATATGGTCACACTTATTAACACTTTTGGCCACTTTATGCTTAATTGTATGTGACTAAACACCCAAAAGAAACATGTTTTGTGTGACTAAATGTTAGAAAAGGCCACACAAACATAAAATTCATGTGGCCATTGGATGATCAATAGTCACACAAAACACATATTTATTTACTTGAAACACCATATGCTCACACTTATTAACACTTTTGGCAACTTTATGCTTAATTGTATGTGACTAAATACCTAAAAGAAACAAGCTTTATGTGACTAAATGTTAGAAAAGGCCACACAAACATAAAATTCATGTGGCCATTGGATGATTAATAGTCACACAAAACACACATTTATTCACTTTAAACACCATCTAGTCACACTTATTAACACTTTTGGCCACTTTATGCTTAACATTATGTGAAAAAATACCCAAAAGAAACATGCTTTGTGCGACTAAATGTTAGAAAAGGCCACACAAACATAAAATTTATGTGGCCATTAGATGATCTATAGTCACACAAAATACACATTTGTTCACTTTAAACACCATATGGTCACACTTATTAACAATTTTGGCCACTTTATGCTTAATTGTATGTGACTAAATACCCAAAAGAAACATGCTTTATGTGACTTAATGTTAGAAAAGGCCACACAAACAAAAAATTCATGTGGCCATTGGATGATCAATAGTCACACAAAATACACATTTTTTCACTTTAAACACCATATGGTCACCCTTATTAACTCTTTAGCCACGTTATGATTAATTGTATGTGACTAAATACCAAAAAGAAACATGCTTTGTGTAACTAAATGTTAGAAAAGGCCACACAAACATAAAATTATTTTGGCCATTGGATGATCTATAGTCACACAATATACACATTTCATCTCTTTAAACAACATATGGTCACACTAATTAACAATTTTGGCCACTTTATGCTTAATTGTATGTGATTTAATACTTAAAAGAAACATGCTTTGTGTGACTAAATGTTAGAAAAGGCCACACAAACTTAAAATTCATGCGGCCATTAGATGATCAATAGTCACACAAAACACACATTTCATTACTTTAAACACCATATGGTCACACTTATTAGCACTTTTGGAAACTTTATTCTTAATTGTATGTGACTAAATACCAAAAAAAACATGTTTTGTGGGACTAAATGTTAGAAAAGGCAACACAAACATAAAATTCATGTGGCCATTGGATGATCAATAGTCACCTAAAATACACATTTCTTTACTTTAAAAACCATATGGTCACACTTATTAACACTTTTGGCAACTTTATGCTTAATTATATGTGACTAAATACCTAAAAGAAACATGCTTTGTGTGACTAAATGTTAGACAAGGCAACACAAACATAAAATTCATGTGGCCATTGGATAATCAATAGTCACATAAAACACATATTTCTTTACTCTAAATACCATATGGTCACACTTATTAACACTTTTGGCAACTTTATGCTTAATTGAATGTGACTAAATACCTAAAAGAAACATTCTTTGTGTGACTAAATGTTAGACAAGGTTACACAAACATAAAATTCTTGTGCCCATTAGATGATCAATAATCACACAAATCACAAATTTCTTCACTTTAAACACCATATGGTCACACTTATTAACACTTTTGGCCACTTTATGCTTAATTGTGTGTGACTAAGTGACTAAATGTTAGAAAAGGCCACATAAACATAAAATTCATGTGGCCATTGGATGATCAATAGTCACACAAAACACATATTTCTTTACTTTGAATATCATACGGTCACACTTATTAACACTTTTGGCTACTTTATGCTTAATTGTTGTTAGGAATTAGAAATTCCAGGTATTAAAGAGTCGGTCACCTCAAGTATATGTAATCGTTAGAAAGCTCGTAGTCATAGTTATTTTAGGTTAAGTAGTATTTAGTTAAGTAACACCCTGGAGGACGGACGGGTCTTTACCCACTGTATGCCTGATCCACAGCCCGTTGTGTGGCGTTTTATGTAAGACTATAAATACTCTCTACCTCCCAAGGTAGAGAGTTGGAGCTCATAATAAGAATTTTCTTTCTCTCACTAAAGTTCCCTAAACCTCTAACTTTCTCTCTCTAGAACTCCACTTATTCGCCACCTTGTTGTTATGGTTTGATGTGTATGTGAAAACTAATATCTTACAATTGGTATCAAGAGCCATGGTTAGATCATATCTTGCACATCTTTGGATTTCTAGTGGTTTTTAGGTGGTTTTATGAGTTTGAAAAAGTTTAGTGGTTTGTGCATCATTTGGTTGATTTCTTGTGTTAAAGTTTGGATTTTGTTAGTACTTTTATGTTTAGAATCATCACAAGTGTTTAGGTTTTCATTTGGTAAGCTTGAATCATCTTGGTAGGGTTGTTTTTGGATTGAAAAGTGATGTTTATGTGGTTTTTCTTGCTAGCGACTTGACATTCGGACTTCTTTCTTCGTAGCGACTTGCTTCACAATTTTGTAGCGAGTTACAGTTTTGGAGCTAGCGACTTAGACCTAGCGATTAACAGTACAAGTAGTGGACTCTCCACTACGGGTAGCCACTTGGTGGTAGCTACTTGGTCTGTAGCGAGTTGCTCTTTAGCGACTTGAATCTTTAGCGACTTGAGTAGCGAATTGCTGCCAAAATTTTGCTAGCGACTTGAGGCTTAGCGAGTTACTACTTAGCGACTTGCACTTTTCTAGCGACTTGGGACTTTAGCAACTTGGGGGTGTAGCGAATTAGGTGTTAGCGACTTGGTGCATTACCTTCTAGCGACTTGGGTGATTGTTTACGGTTTTCTCTTGATTTAGTAAAATCCCGTGAAAGAATCTATTTCTCGGTTTAATCGTAGAGTTATAAAATCCCGTATCATCTGTTAACATGTCTACCAACGTTCCTACTATCATC
This sequence comes from Chrysanthemum seticuspe, assembly GCA_019973895.1. Lineage (NCBI taxonomy): Eukaryota > Viridiplantae > Streptophyta > Magnoliopsida > Asterales > Asteraceae > Chrysanthemum > Chrysanthemum seticuspe. Next base: position 267,306,166 of record BPTQ01000009.1, read on the forward strand.
TCCACTGTTGCCGAGGATGTTCAAGCAGCCGGGTCAGATACTCGTCCACCCATGCTTGACAGAACTGACTACGATTCTTGGGCTCAACGAATCAGATTGTACTGCCTTGGAAAGGAAAATGGTGTCAACATTCTCAAATCCATTGATGAAGGACCGTATCGAGTTGAGACGACTAGAGATGTACTTGATACTGCTGAAGATGGAACTCTAATTTACGGAATGGACAGACCAAAGATGTATGATGAGCTTGACGATAAGGAGAAAAAGAGATTCGATGCTGATAACAGGGCTTCTAACATTGTTCTTCAAGGTCTTCCTAAAGATATCTACAAGCTGATCAATCACAACACCGAAGCAAAGGCAATATGGGATAATGTCAAGATGCTTCTCTCAGGTTCAGAATTAACTATGGAAGACAGAGAATCACAACTCTATGACGAATTTGAACACTTCAAGATGAAACCAGATGAGAGTGTCTATGAGTACTATGTGAGATTTCATAAGTTGGTGAATGACATGAGGAACATCAGAATGACTATGCCTAACATTCAGCTGAATTCAAAATTTGTGAACAACATGAATCCCGAATGGCACAAGTTTGTCACCTCTGTGAAGCTCACTAAAGGATTGAAGAATACAAACTATGAGCAACTCTATGCCTTCCTCCTTCAGAATGAGAGACATGCCATGTTTGAAAAATTGGTTCTTAATCAGTTCAAAACCAACCAGGGAGAGACACGCTCGTCTAATGACTCAACTGCCTTCTACTCAAACATCGGAATCACTACCAAAGCCTCACAAGTCATACCCATGGGAAATGGTAATCACAAACTAATTCCTGATCTTATGTTCAAACAAGTTGATGCTGATGCACACGTGGGTAGCTTCATTAATCAACTAGCTCTTCTGATTAGTCAAAACATGAATTCTCTCCCACAAACGAATAACAACCTCAGAACAGCATCTAACCCACACAATCAAGCTACTGTTAAAGATGGGAGGATCGTGGTGCAACCAGTTCAGGAAAGACAGTATGATCAGGGAAGAGGAGGAGCTGGTAGAGGTTATGTTGGTAATCAGAATCGAGGAAGGAATGGTAATCAAGGTCAAGCTAAACCGATCAAATGTTATAACTGTGGTGGTGAGGGACACATTGCAAGGAACTGCACATCTCCAAAGCGTCCACAGAATGCTGATTACTTCAGAGATAAGATGCTGCTTGTACAAGCTCAGGATAATGGTGCTGCTTTGGATGAAGAGGAATTGTTGTTTCTAGCTGAGGGCAATGCCAAGACCTATGATGCAGATGTGGATGAGCAGCCTATTCAGGAGATAGGTCACAATCATCAGAATGCCTTCCAAGTCGCTGATTGTGATGCATACGACTCTGATGTGGATGATGGACCTACTGCACACACAATCTTTATGGCTAGCATTTCTCCAATGGTTTCTCCCAAGGTCTCCTCTTCACCACAAGCTGGCCCATCCAAAGACAAACTCATCTCAGAGGTACTAAAACTATACGATGATGCTGATGTGCAAAAGATGCATGACAAAGTACTATCAACTGAAACTATTGAATCAAATATTGAAAATATGGGTAATATCAATGTTGTCCCATACGATCAATATGTGAAACAAAGTGAAAGTGAAGTTGTACCAAGTGATGCATCTCCTGCAGTCAACAATGACTATATTTTTTATGAATACACTGCCTGTGCCCCTGATGAGTCTGTAATTTCTGAACTAAATGCCTATAAAGAACGTGTTGCTATTTATGAACAACGTGCAAAATTTGAGTTGACCACTCGTGAGCAGGAAATGGATGACCAAGTGCGTACAATCATTAGAAAAAGTAATTTTCGAGAAGAAGTATTAAAACAAGAGTTAAATTCCTTGCAAGAAAAGCTTTCTAAAACTGCTAAGAAAAAACAAGAACTTCAAGAAAATGTGAAAATGCTTAAGCAAGAATTTAATGCAAAGGAATCAAAACTCTTGAAAGATTTTTCTAATCTGAAAACTTTGAAAAACAAACTTGAAAACAAGTTGTACATACAAGGGAACACCATTCAGACTGCTCACATGATCACTAAGCATAAGGTCTTAAGCGATAAGCATAGCATTCCCCTTGTTAAGGAACCAAATCCAGAGGTCATTAAAAGGGCTAGAAATGCTCATAAGGTTCTGTATGATGGCAATGAAATCCTTAAACCTAGAAAGAAACCTAGTTGTGTTGAGTGCACTGAGGAAGATAAGAAATCAGATGAAGTCACTAGGGAAAAGATGAACAAGAAATTAGATGATCCTAAATGTAGAGAGAAGAAAATAAAGAGAACACCCCATGATTACAAGAAGGAAAACTGGATTTCCTTGAACATGTTTAAGCCTCAGACATTGTTGACTCCCGAACAAGTTTTCTGGAAACTGGATTTAGATAAGCAGAAAGCTGAAAGTATTGTTGAAACAAACCCTCCCCTTTGGAAAATGCCTAGAGCGACTGTGTATCCTCCTAATACACCAATGCATCTTGTTCCTAGAACAATTGCCACTAAAAGCAAGACCTTAATTAGCCAATATGTTATATTTCAACTATTTGTTGATTTTGAGAAAACTTGCAAGAAAAGGATCACACCCACTGGTATAACGGAAGGAGAAAGGGGTTTTGAGCAAATGAAAGAATGTTATTTAACTGAGGTCATGCCTTTCTTTAAACTTCTAAAAGATCACTTTGAAAGTCTTAAAAAGGGGATAGAAACTGATATTAAGGGAATGGAAAAGGAATTTGATGCAATGATAGTTGAAGTTAGTGACTATGAGCGAGCACTAAAATATAATGAGATTGAGAGGAAGAACTTGCATACACTAAATGAGAACCTGATTTCTGAATGTATTGCTCAAGATGTGTTTTTCACTGCTACAAATTGTTCCATTAATGCTTCCAAATTTCATGAATTATCGGTTGCCCTGAAAGTCTCCCATGATCGTATCATTGAGCTTGAAAAAACTAATTCTGAACTAAACGAGAAAATTGAACTGGATGATCACGACAATTTGGTTAAACATTTTTCTAAACTAGAAGTTGAGCATTTTAATTTACAACTAAAATATCAACATCTTAAAGAAAATGTCAAAACTTCAAATATCAAGACATCCTCAGATGCTCCAGAGTTTGATGCAGTTTTTCAAATTAACAAACGTGATGAACAGATTCAAGCTCAGTGCAACACGATCAGAAAGTTGAAAGCCCAAATCTCTCAATTAAAGGGTCAAACAAACAATATGACAGGCTCCCAAATGCCTCCTCCTTTAGATTCTCAGAATTCTCAAACGTTTCATCTTCAAAACCTAGTAAATGCATTACAAAAGGAAAACGAAAGTTTTCTAGAAGAAAATGAAAAGGTTAAACGTCATTTCAATGAGTTATTTGAATCAATAAAGATCACTCGTAACAAAAATAACGAACAAATAGCTTCATTGCAAAAGGAAATTGAGAATCTGAAGAGTCAGGTAAAAGGGAAAATGCCAATGACCAATGGGGAGAATGGTGTATCAAAGGTTCACTCTTGTGATAAATATGCTTTGTGTGTGAAATATGTCCCTCCTCATCTCAGGAACAACAAACTTGCTGTTCAAACATACTTCTCATCCCTTAAGGATTGCCTAGAATGTCTGCGTGAGATTGTTGAAGAGGATAAGTTAGAGAAACCTCATGATAATGAAATTGGACATGCATGCCTATATGCCAAACGATCTCAAGAAATCCTAGAATGCTTGATCACAATATGCCCAAACTCCTTAGGTGAGAGAGTTAATCCTTTGATTCCATGTTCGATGCCTATTGCCAAGTATGATATTCATTCGATGCCCAATGTCTTGAATGTGAACCTTAGTGTGCCTTTAAGTAGTTCAGATTTCAGATCTGTCAATGCTATGACAGAGAACTCAACTGTGCCTTCTAGGAGTACAAATCCCAGCACTTCTAGTTTTAAGGATGTGAACCTTAGTGTGCCTGCATGTAGTTCAGATCCCAGCACATCTAAACAGGTGATGCAAAGAGTTGTAAAACCCACTAATGTTCCCATTCCCTCTACAGGAGTAATCAGTGACATTAAAGGGAGCAGGTCAAAGTCTCAAGACAATACAAGGAATGATAGGACCTCGCAAGCTAAGAATGTGCACTGGAAAAGAGTAGAAGAACAATCTAGGAACTTTAAGCTTGAATCGAATAAAACGAATCGTGTTGATTCTAGTATTAGCCATAGGCGTACTGTAATTAATTCGAATTCTGATACTATTTGCAAATCTTGTACTGATGTCTGCTTGAATTCTGTTTCTAATCATGAATGTGGTGTTAATGTTTTGCCTAATGATGATAATTATCCAGTTAATGTTGCCAATATTCATGCTAAAAAGGCAAAAAGGCAAAAACGAAAGAAAGTTAGAAAACAGTGGAAACCCACAGGAAGAACATTTAGTAAGATAGGCTATTATTGGATACCTGTTGGTCAGAAGAATAATCAGACAATGCCCACTAGAAAATGGATGCCTACTGGTAGAACTATTCCCTTAAGAAGTGAGCACACTTTAAACAGGGCTAATACAGACACTAGTACTGCATCTATTCACAATGATTTCATTGCCTCATTTTCTGATTTAAATGCCTTTATTTCTGATGTGGGTGTTCCAACCATTGTTACTAACCAAATGGAACCCATTCTTGCATGGGGATCCCAATTATCCAGTTATCCATTCTTGTCTGTGTTCAACTGCAGATCGTTCAAATCGTTCTGTGGTACCTGGACTCAGGCTGTTCCAAGCATATGACTGGCGACCGGTCACGGCTCATGAACTTCGTGAGCAAATTCATCGGGACTGTTAGATTCGGGAATGATCATTTTGGTGCTATTATGGGTTATGGAGACTATGTTGTTGGCAAAAGTGTGATCTCCATAGTTTACTATGTAGAAGGTCTAGGTCACAACCTGTTCTCTGTTGGTCAATTCTGCGATTCTGATCTAGAAGTAGCCTTCAAAAAACATACCTGGTTCGTTAGAGAATTTGATGGTAAGGAACTTTTAAGAGGTTCACGGGGTTCAAATCTATACACCATATCTATCGAAGATATGATGAAGTCTTCTCCAATTTGCTTACTGTCAAAGGCCTCTAAAACGAAGTCATGGTTATGGCATCGTCGTCTCAATCACTTGAACTTCGGTACCATTAATGATCTCTCCAGAAAGGACTTAGTTGTAGGTTTACCTAGACTCAAGTATGAAAAGGATCATCTTTGTTCAGCATGTCAATTGGGAAAAAGCAAGAAGTATGCCCATAAACCCAAACCTACTAACTCTGTCACAGAAGTTCTTCATATGATTCATATGGATTTATGTGGACCAATGAGGGTGCAGAATATATTTAGGAAGAAATATGTGTTAGTTGTGGTTGATGAATACTCTAGATTCACCTGGGTCAAGTTCTTAAGGAAAAAGGATGAAACTCCTGATATCATCATCAAACTCATCAAACAGCTGCAGGTTCGACTTAACAAAACCGTCAGAATTATCAGAACAGACAATGGAACTGAGTTTGTCAACAAACAACTTAGTGAATTCTATGAAAGCGTTGGAATCAGCCATCAAAGAAGTGTTCCACGAACTCCTCAACAGAACGGTGTAGTTGAAAGACGAAATCGAACTCTTGTTGAAGCCGCTAGAACAATGCTGATTTACTCAAAGGTTCCAATGTTTCTCTGGGCTGAAGAAATTGCCACTGCATGCTACACACAAAATCGTTCCCTGATTCACACTGTTCATGGAAAAACTCCATATGAACTTGTCCACAACATAAAACCTAATCTCTCTTTCCTTCGTGTGTTTGGTGCATTGTGTTATCCAACTAATGAGGGTCAAGACTTAGGCAAACTTAGGGCTAAAGCTGACATTGGAGTATTTGTAGGATATGCACCAAACAAAAAGGGATACCGAATCTACAACAAAAGAACCCGAAATATCATGGAAACAATTCACGTTACGTTTGATGAGCTGACCTGTCAAATGGCTCCTGGACACTCCAGTTCAGGACCCGAGCTTCAAAACAGTCCCATTGGTTCATCCCTTGTTCCAAACTCCTCTCATGAAACTCCATATGTACCTCCATCTGAAGATGATTTAAAGAAATTGTTTGATCCTATGTTTGATGAACTTTATGATCCAAGTACTAATGAGGTGTTGATCCCTACAACAGAGGCTGCTCATATTCCTGTGAATGAAATCAATCCCTCAGTCTCAATATATTTAAGTCAAGAAGCACCTACTGCTGATCCTTCCGTCTCATCAACAAATCATCATTCTTCAAATGTACATCATGGAACCGTTTCTAGCATCAATGATGAAGTTAATCCTTTTGGTACTCCTGAAGATGCTCCATTTGAAAACATATTTGCTCCTGAATCATCATCAGAACCATCTTCTTCAGGAGACATCGACTCTGCTACTTCAGTCCCTCAACTACAGCCACATGAACACCTTAGAAAATGGACTCACGATCACCCACTAGACAACATCATTGGAAATCCCTCTCGTCCTGTATCAACACGGAAACAACTTGCAACCGTTGCCTTATGGTGCTTCTTCAACTCCGTACTATCTAAGATCGAACCAAAAGATGTTAAAACCGCCATGAATGAAGATAGCTGGTTCAATGCCATGCAAGATGAAATTCATGAGTTTGATCGACTTGATGTATGGGAGTTAGTACCTGCTCCAGACTGTGCTATGATTATTGCTCTTAAATGGATCTTCAAAGTGAAACTTGATGAGCATGGTGATGTGTTGAAGAACAAGGCTCGATTAGTTGCTAAAGGATACCGTCAAGAGGAGGGTATTGACTTTGAAGAATCCTTTGCTCCAGTTGCTCGAATCGAGGCAATCAGAATCTTTTTGGCTAATGCTGCTAGTAAGAACATGATTGTATATCAGATGGATGTGAAGACGGCATTTCTGAACGGAGACCTTAAAAAAGTCGTCTACGTCATCCAACCTGAATCATTTGTAAATCAAGAGCATCCTACTCACGTTTATCGTTTGAAGAAGGCCCTTTACGGTTTTAAGCAAGCTCCAAGGGCATGGTATGATATACTATCGAAGTTTCTTCTATCTACCGGATTTAGCAAAGGAGCAGTTGATCCTACATTGTTCACCAGGAAGTCAGGCAAACATTTAATTCATGTTCAAATTTATGTTGATGATATTATTTTTGCCTCGACTGACCCAATGGAATGTGATCGTTTTTCTAATGAAATGAGTTCAAAATTTCAAATGTCTATGATGGGACAAATGTCATTTTTCTTGGGATTACAAATTTCACAAAGTCCCGGAGGCATTTTCATAAATCAATCTAAATATGCAACAGAAATCTTAAAGAAATTTGGATTTGATTCAAGTGACCCTGTTGACACCCCCATGATTGATCGAACCAAACTAGATGAGGACCACTCAGGGATCATGATTGACCAAACGAAATATCGTAGTATGATTGGATCCCTGATGTACCTCACTGCTATTAGACCAGACATCTTGTTCGATGTTTGCATGTGTGCTAGATACCAGGCTAAGCCTACTAAAAAGCACCTTGAAGCTGTTAAAAGGGTCTTTCGGTATCTCCAAGGAACCATCAATATGGGTCTTTGGTACTCGAAGGACACCGGTATGTCACTAACAGCCTATGCAGATGCTGATCATGCAGGGTGTCAAGATACTCGTCGAAGTACATCTGGAGGTGCTCAGTTTCTGGGTGATAAGCTTGTGAGCTGGTCTTCAAAGAATCAAATGAGTACTTCTATTTCCTGTACAGAGGCTGAATACATAGCCATGTCATCCTGTTGTGCTCAAATCTTATGGATGAGATCTCAATTATCTGACTATGGCTTTGAATTCAACAAAATCCCTCTGTACTGTGATAATAAAAGTGCTATTGCTCTCTCATGCAACAATGTTCAACACTCAAGAGCAAAGCATATCGACATCCGACATCATTTCACCAGGGAACAAGTGGAAAAAGGTGTGTTGGAACTCTATTTTGTGAGGTCTGAATATCAGTTAGCAGACATCTTCACCAAAGCTCTTCCAAAAGAACGTTTTGAGTTTATTCTTCCACGTCTTGGCTTGAAAAGCCTTCAACCAGAAACACTCAAACGTCTTCAGGAGGAAGACGAGGAGTAAAGGTCTATCTTCATCTATCTCTTGTATATATCTATTCTAAAATCAAAATACAAAATTATAAAACCTTCAAAATCCATAAAAATCTGATAAATTCGAAAAATCTTCAAAAAATATTGTCAATTTGTTATGCCTTTTCTCAGTTCGACAATATCTACGGTCTTTGAGATGTCATTCAAAGAATGACATGGGTCTTTAGATGTCGTTCGAATGTTAAAAAAAAAAAAAAAAAAAAAAAAAAAAAAATTGACAGAAAAAGAAACAATGGTTTATTGTCATTTCAGGAAGTAACCCGTTTTTCATAGAAAGAACAGAGCTATGCTTTACCATATTTTCAAATTCCATGCTCTGATTCTATAAACATTTATCTGCTGAAAACTAACTGCTTTGAAAAATAACTCGGTCTCTATTTTTGATAATCATCAGGACTTATTTGTCAAAATCTCTATCTCTCAATCAACAACCTATGTCATTGATTGAGGGGGATAATGATTTCAATTAAATATAGAAGTTATTTGGTATTAAACTGTTTTCAAAAGATATTCATGCATGTTTTACCAATGGAGTTTAATGATTTCAATTAAATATAGAAGTTATTTGGCATTAAATTGTTTTCAAAAGATATTCATGCATGTTTTACCAATGGAGTTTTTAAGTCTTAAAATCCGATCCTTATCAGTTAAAACGCTTTCATAATCAAGTCACAATTCTCCTTAAAAGCTTTCAAAATCGATTTAAATCTATAAGAGATCACAAATCTCAAATGATTTGATAATTGTGATCGGGGGAGAATGTGCGATTTAAATTGAATTTAAACTGATAATTCGGTAAATGGTTTTATAAGGATGTACACACTGTCCTTCCCACATGTGACAAACGATTTCAAATTTTCAATGCACATGTTGAGGGGGAGCATCTATCTTAAACCTATGATTTGAAACGTGATCATTTATCTCAATGTGCAGGTTCCCTCTAGTATGTGCAAAACTCTTTTCAAACCTCGAGGCACATATTGAGGGGGAGAAAAATCATGAAAACCTCATCCTTCCCCAAAATGCTTTATCTACTTGATTCGATTAAGGAAGTGATGTTGATATCTTTTAGAAAATGGTAATCAAAGAAGTTAATTCTTCCTCTTGCCTCCGTGTGCAAAACGATTTCAAACATTTGATGCACATGTTGAGGGGGAGTTCTCATTCTAAAAATATCAAAAACAATTTAGGTACAAAATGCTTTGATAATACATCTTAAGTATCTGGATTGTTTTTCAAATGGTTTTCAATTGGTTCCAATGGCAGATGATCAATACCAAAAAGACCGACCAACTTTACTTTATGTATGGTGATATAAGGATGATAAGGTTAGGTTTTTGTTCCCATGATCCGCCAGAACCGGAGGGATCTACCCAGGGACTATCCACTAGTTAGTGTAGAGTTCTTAGGTATCATGATAAAAGGAAAAAAAATGAGATATGGGAAGAGTGCGGACTGAGTCAGAGCAAGAACTAGAACAAACCCAACAAGGTTCTTGCTATGAAGTCTCGGTAAGCACTGAAGGGGTTGAAGAATTAAAAAGAATTGAATGAGAAAAGGGTGAAACAAATATCCCTCCATTTAATCAACCTTAGGGCAGAAAACCGGGTTCAATTCATATGCTACTGATGGTAACATCGGTATTGAAGACAAGACGTCATGGACCCAGTGACGCACTGCACTTCAACTTTCCAAACCACTCAAGTTCCTCTTAAAAGGACTTGTTTCATTCTTACGGGGAACCGACATATCTATCGACTTTTTCTTAGAGATTGTTGATATTGAAGAAGGAGACCCTCTCCCTAGTCTCCGGCACAGGATCCAAATATGTACAAATTGAGTCTAGAGCCACGAGATCATCAATAAATCTCATTAGGAAACTTTCAATGAAGACTCTATTTTACACAATGTGGAAAGAGAGACTATATCTTGAGTCCTACGCATTATCCTTGCGGTATTGCCAGAATATCTGAGTGATGTGTTTACATATTCACAATGAAGATGGAAAGCCTTCAGGAGCCAACATCAAACAAGCTCCTGGTAGGTGGCATGTGAGATCTATTATATAGATCAACCATGTGACAACTGAACAGAAACAATGGGGCGATTCAATCTCTTGAATCAATCCTGGTTCAGGTTATGGATTGTCGGATACCTTTGAAAAACCGGTCTTTGTGCGTAACAACTCTTTTCTTTAGCACATCGACCGTGTACTCATTTTTCAAACCAAAAGGTGTTTTTATGATTGATAACTGATTTTCAATAAAACCTTCGTTGTATTGCAAAAACAATTTCTATTGAGCAATACACGATTGTTTTTCAAATCTCTTTTCATCAATCAGTGGACTTAAAATTCGCTGGTTCACTCACTCCGTGTTGTCTTCTTTGAGATGTTCCGGTTTAAGAACAGCTAGAGCAGCTGCGAAACCCTGTCAAGGAAATTCTTCGGAATTATACCTGATCACAGGCAGTACATGTACTGATCAACGGGGAACCGTGGGCCGTGTACCTCAATTCAATGAAAGTGATCAAAGACACTTTCGTGCGATTTATTGCTAACTGTTGTATGCAGGTACACCCGACGTTTGCAGCTGATCAGAATGAAGCTGTCAATCCATAGCCGCTTACTCACTTAACACATTCATCTCAAAAGAACTCATGATTAGTGCATCAATGACTCTGATATTTTCACTCCATGCTTCTGCTACGCTGCTGCCAATATCATGAATCAACTAAAGCTTCCGCTACTCTGATGAGAAGATATCATGATCCAGAATGAGAGCATGTCGGTCCGAATGTCACAACATCACATAGAACCAACACCACAATGAATGTCTCAGAGATTTTTAGTAGCTGATGATCTCAAAAGCTGGCTCAACTTTATCACGTGGATCTGTAAAAGACCTCCTCCTAGAGTAACCAAACATGCAATGAGAAGAATCAATGACTACGAGCTTCGGAGCAAAGTACTACATCAAGAATGCAAGAACAATTGTTAATGTCATATCTGTTTGTATTCAATGTAATTTTAGTATATGTTTGAGGTGACCTCCCTCAGGGGGAGATTGTTAGGAATTAGAAATTCCAGGTATTAAAGAGTCGGTAACCTCAAGTATATGTAATCGTTAGAAAGCTCGTAGTCATAGTTATTTTAAGTTAAGTAGTATTTAGTTAAGTAACACCGTGGAGGACGGACGGGTCTTTACCCACTGTGTTAGGAATTGGAAATTCCATGATAAAGTTTCGGTCACCCCAATTAAGGTCTAGCATATGTTAGCTCGTAGACGTGTCGGTATTTACGTTATTTATCAGTTTATTAGTTAGTTATTAGTTTAGTTTAGCGTAGCGTAACACCGTGGAGGAAGGACGGGTCTTTACCCACTGTATCCCTGATCCACAGGCCGATAAGAGGTCGTGTAGTCTGTAAGTATAAATACCCCTTCCATCCATGGAAGGGGTGGTGCTTTATTCAATCTAATCTTTCATTTGTGTAAACCTCTAGCAAGAACACCCTCTCTCTCTACTTTCTCTCTCTAAAATGGTAAACATGTATTTTGATCATCCAAGACCACCCGAATCATCAACACAATAAATATTTGGATCCTAACAATTGGTATCAAGAGCCAAGGTTGTTGTGTTATCTTTGATTTGTGTGGTCTCATATCATGGTTAAGTTGGTTTTTGTTGGTCGGAAATCATGTTTTTGGGTATACTGCTTTTGTCTAGAATCTTATGTCTTATTGGTCAAAACAAATTAATATTGTCATGTGGTCCTTTATTGTTAACAGCTGCTTCGTGTCTTAGTTTGGTCCAAATAGTCATGTGGAATATATACAGTGCCATTCTTCTTGTCCATGTCAGATTAACAATTTGGTTTTGTGACTTTTGGTACCAAACGTGTTAACAAATGGTCTTAAAAGGTATAATATGCGGTCCTTATTCTTTGGTCAAACTGGGCATTCATCAACAGTCATAACAATTTTTCTTGGTAAAACATGAAGATGGTCTGTAAAGTGGTCGAAATAAGTCAAATGGTCAAAAAATCTTGTTGGCGAGTTGGTCTATTCTTGCTAGCGACTTGTGTCAAATTTGTCCAGATGCAATGTATCAAAGTAGTGACTTGTATTAACAAGTTAGCAATTTATGTGCTTTAATGATATAGCGACTTGGTAGCAACTCATGAAAAAGTGGCGGTTTGACTTTTGAGTCAAACTGGTAGCGACCTAGTAAAAAGGGTAGCGAGTTGTGTGATATAAGACCTAGCGACTTGTTGTGGTTGTCCTAGTGACTTGCTATTTAGCAGGTTAGCGCTTTGTATCTAAAAGGTGTAGCGACTTGCTGTGTTTGAAAAAGTTAGCAACTTGGCTCCATAACTTATGTAGCGACTTGACACAAGACATGGTGCTAGCGACTTAACTTTTGTAAAGAAAAGGTGTAGCAATTTGTTGACCAGAATTTTGCAAACGAAATAGGGCTAGCAACTTGACATAAAAGAATGAGATGATGAAGAAGAATATGACTCGACCACGACCACAACCATTACCACATATCAATTACCAAACATAAGACCTTGGTGACTCATCTACATCAAAACTTCACAACATCTATTCAATCTCATTCTAAACCGATTTATATCCACATCTAAACTGAAATGTCATGAAACATTAGGATCTCAGTGCTCAAACCTTTGTGAACTATCAAATCATATATAACATGATCCTCTCACATGGTCACGACATCATTGATCTCAATCTATAATTTTCGAACACTAAGATAAGAAAATAACATGATGGTTAATTTCTTTTTCTTTATGGTTCGGTTTTATCTAATCCTTGAACTCAAATCCAAGACTCGACTCAAATAAAAACAAGATCTCAGCCTCACTAAACTCGTGGTACTCAAAAGCTCATCATAACCAAAGGTCTTGTACACGAAGTTTGTAATCATCATTGATCCAATGACTTGACAATATACGAATTATAGAAACGATTTTAACAAATATGTTAAATCAGTTCCATGGTTCGTTTATGAATCTCAAACAAAAGGATTATCAAAACCTTACCGTATCAGAGGATTGTAATGAAACCTTATTCACAGCTCTAGCCATCCCTGTGGCTTATTCGTCCCTCCTCATACCATCCCTGTGGTACCTACGACCCCATGCCATCTCTGTGGCAAACTCACGAGTATGAATAAGGTTTAGGAAAGGAGATTAGTCGTTTAATATGATCTGTGTTTGAGTGATATTAGGAGTGATATGGATGATGCGTTATTTTTGTGAGTTGGTCTGATTTGGGATATGAGTAGAAGTGAGAGGCGCATTTTTGGTGTGATATGACTTAGGGTTACTAAATGTTAGGGTTTGAAGTGAGTAAGGTGCTTTTATAACCCCAAATATTAGGGTTGAATATTATGGATCAGTTTTCACTCCTTTACATGGGCTGCGAAATTAATTAAGGGGCTGATGCAAATGATTATTGGATTGGGCTGTCAGATTTGGTTCGTGGGCTGGGAGATATGATGGGCTGTTTAAACATCTAATGTGATGAGCTGATGAGATTTGTCAATGAGATTTGTTGAGAAATGATGAGATGATGATATTTGTTGTGTTTTGGGTTTGATACTTTGGCTTATGCATCTTCACGGAATATATTTCCTCATGCTTGAAATTGTTTATTTGAACTAAGTTGACTACGGGGTTGCTTGGATGATATTTCTTACTTGAATTTGAAGTGGGGTTGTCCGGGCTCGTTTACTTATTTCGTCTTCTTTCTTCCTACCTTTCTGCGAAGATGAATTGTTTGGGCATTTACAGAGTGTGATAAAGACTTGGCTATTTAATTACGTTTGTGGTTCTTTCTCGTTTAACCCACAGCGTAATAATCACTTCGGTGTCTCACGCAGTTGAGGATATGTCAAGAGGTTTTGTACATTGGGTACACCGTTTCTTCTTCACAAGGATTAGTACAAGTTTAAGTAACAAATCTAGAGAATTTTACTTCATGTTCAAGTTTGGTATATCAGGTTTACTTCTCCATGTGGTCACTACAATAGCCGACAAATTGAGTGAATGATGTGTTTACCAAAGTGTTGTTTGGATGGTTGATGATGTTGATGATGTTGGATGATGAACCGCTGCATGTTCCCCTAAAACTGATATTCACTTAAACCAAAGTTGTCATAACACATTCAAGCTGACATTATTTACGGTTTTGTCTTGATTTTTGTAAAATCCCGCGAAAGAACCTATTTCTCGGTTTAAATCATAGACTTGTAAAATCCCGTAACAATGGAAACATCCTGGTAATTGTAAAGTGCATATCCGGAACTATCATACGGTTTATTCTTGGTTTTGTAAAATCCCGCGAAAGAAACTATTTCTCGGTTTAAACTATAGAATTGTAAAATCCCGTGATGATGGAACCATCTTGGAGAAAGGAAAGCGTATCTTGGGGTCTTCTGATGCTGGTGTTACGGTTTCTGTTTCGAAGAAGGGATAAAAGAGTGTACTTCATAAATTGGATGTGTGTTTGCATATTCGTCATGGCAGTTTGGTTACTACTTGGTTTTATGGGGTTTTGTGCTTTTAACCATGGACGGGATGAAACCATTATCAGAGTTCACTTAAAATGTCAAAGGAGGCTAGAGTTGAGCTTTTAACCAGAAGATGTGACAACGGGGTTAATTCAGTATTATCTATTTGAGGTTGAAGTGAAATATCACGGGCGAGTGTACTTAGTATCTGAAGGTATCGGGGATGGATGGATGAAGATTTTTCAAGATCCTTGTTCGAACTTATTTTCAAAAATGAAGACTTGGAAATCTAGTTATTGTTGGGTGACTTTTACCTTTTCTGTTACCACTTGGGGGAATTAGGCTCTTATCACCTCAAAATAACTATCACTTTAAGGAGTTACGTTGTAGTGCTCAGTGTCACATTCAATTGTGGATTTTCAAGAGGTAATGTACGTCTATTACTTGATGGTTGGTTGGTTGAAGAGTATAGAGCACTTAAGAGATTCAATGGAGCATGAATTCTCGGCACCGCTCTTTGTTACATATGTGCAAGTTTAAGTCACGAGTTCGGGTTAGTTTACTTCAGGGTCAAATTTATCATATTGGGTTTTCTTCATCAGCTGTCACGACAAATAGCCTACTGAATGATAATGGGGTTGATTACATGTTTTGCTAAGAGAGCTGAAAAGAGAGAGATTATGACGTCTGTTCACTTCAGTTCAGGCCTCGTACTCCAAAGAAAAGAAATGTGTACGTTTCAGTGCGCATTATCTTCCGAAGAAGAGAAATCTTCTAATGACGTCTGTTCACATCAGTTCAGGCCTCGTACTTCATCATAATGACGTTTGAACACAACAGTTCAAGCCTCGTTCTCCATAGAAAAGAAAAGTGTACGTGTCAGTGCACTTTATCTTCTGAAGAAGAGAAATCTTCTAGTTAATGACCATTCTCATCAACATGCTTCATACTTTTTCCATGCGCTTCAATCATTAAGTGAACAGGGCTACTGTTGATTGTTTTCTGATTCCACTTTCTCAACTATAATGACGATGGTGACATCCTGTGTTGATTTTGCGGGGGAGAAGTGTGAATAGACTACATTTGGATAATATTCACTTGTTTAATCAAGAATGGCATCTCCGTATGCAATTCTTGAGGGGGAGAAGAAGTGTGAATTCTTTGCATTGTTGATTGACATTTGTGAATATAAATGGTCATACGGCTCTAAACTCATGTAAGAACCGAGCTTCTTCTTATCGGATCATCTTTACATGGAGTTTCTTCTAAGAGCCATTGGTTGACATCTTCACACCGGCTGATATGATCATCGACAAAGTGCTTCCGGTTAATGCTTCACGTACACATCAACATGATGATTCCGAAGGATCTCTCTGTTCTTGTTTGATGTGATTGGTAGTTTGGTGTTACCATCTCGTGTGTTTGTTGCGGCCTGATTGCTGATTTCCTTGATGAACATCTTTCTGTTCTTGTTTGATTGGGAGAGATTTGAGTTAAGGGGACTTGCAAGATGTAAGTTAATTGGGATGCTTTTTGGTGATGTTCTTATTTTTTGGTGTGTTGAAGATGTTAACTATCTTTTCCCTAACTGGACAATCTTGAAGAAGGTCGAGTCTACAGTCGGTTCTACATTTTCTGCTACATGTTATAAGACTAAAGACGAGTTGCATTTAACAATCTAAAGACTTCTTCTTAATTCATGGCATTTATCAAACAGATTGTCGGTTTAGGGGAGAGCACTAACTGGGGGAGAGTGATATGTCGAATTTAATCCCCAATTAGACTTGCTCATATTCTTCAGCAAGTTGATTCCTACAAGATTACAAGTGTTCTTCTCATAAAGATTTCAAGTATTTGGGCTTATAATATGTTGCTGATTCTGAAGTGTCAAAACCAGCAAGGGGGAAGGAGACACGTATCTAAACGCGAGTAAACTTGATGAACTTAATACTTCTAAGTAATTGAAGATATCCCTGGAAGACAAATGTTATTACCGCAGAGAAACTCAAGGTTTGACTCATGGCGA
This sequence comes from Chrysanthemum seticuspe, assembly GCA_019973895.1. Taxonomy (NCBI): domain Eukaryota; kingdom Viridiplantae; phylum Streptophyta; class Magnoliopsida; order Asterales; family Asteraceae; genus Chrysanthemum; species Chrysanthemum seticuspe. The sequence goes on from BPTQ01000009.1 coordinate 267,322,974, forward strand.
GTAAACTTGATGGACTTAATACTTCTAAGTGATTGAAGTTATCCCGGGAAAACAAACGTCTTGACCGCAGAGATACTCAAGGTTTTACTAATCAAAGCGTTTAGTGTTCTTATTCCAACGACGTGGGGGAAGTGATGTAAATGAAAGTTTCTGAAGATAAAAGAGGTACATTGGTGTGTGATGATCTCGATGTTATCGCAATCACTTATTCCGGAGTTGAAATCCTCAGAGATTGTCCTCCGCAAAGATAATCAGTGATTCGGCCTGCTTCTTCAATGTTATCGGTTATTTTCTCTTTGGGCATTCGGGTACTTCGGGTTCTTGAGCTTCATACACTTTCTTCTGGAGGAGAGAAAAGTATACATCGGGGTTATTCTTTGGCTATTGGACTTAATCTGCTACTTCGATGGTATAAGTTTCTTTGTCTTCGGGTATGTGTATTCAGGTTCGTGAGCTCTAGTCTAAAAGACTGGCTGCATCAATTCAACTACTCGGGGGAAGTGGTCTCTTGACACCTTTTGGAATGGATTGCGTCAGACTTCAGTGGTTATGAAATTTGAGAAGAATTTTAAAGAGTGGGATGATACGTTGCTGTTCTTGTTGATGATATAACCCCGAACGGAGACTTACAATGATCCTTCTTATTTGGAGCAGCAAGATCGATGATATGGTGTGCGTTCTTGTGCATCTGGGCTAAGGCAAGCTTGAAAGAAAGCTTAGAATCTGCTCAATAAGAAGATTTACGGTTTGGGGGGAAGCTACCAAAGTCTCACTTTCAAGTGGCTCAATTTCTCTCTTCGATTCAAGAGTCTTGGAAGCTTTGGTGGTGAATGTTTATGAGATGATGACTTCTATCTTCTACGACGTGCTGCTCGATATCCTTATCTCGGTACTCGTATCATCATCTTCTTTAACTATATCATCTATTCTATCCTTGTAAATATTTATTCGAAAAACAAAATACAAAAATATAAAACCAACAAAAAGAAAATAGAAAAATATATAACCAACAAAAAGAAAATAGAAAAATATAAAACCTTCAAAAACCATAAAAATCAGAAAATTTCAAAAATACCAAAAATATGTTTTTCTCAAGACATGTCTTCTGGTATCGATAACATCTGCGGTCTTAGAAATGTCATTCAATAATGGCACGGGACCATAGATGAAGTTCGAGCAGGAGGTGTAAATATTTTTTTCAAAACATGTCACAAACTATGGCTTGCAGTTATTTCAGACTGCAACCCGTGCTTAAACTATGGCTTGCTATCATTTCAGATAGCAACCCGCTCTTAAAAGAAAGGAAAGTGCTACGCTAAACCATTTTTCAAATATTTCGTGCACTTATCCTAAAAACAAATGAGGAAAGTATGTCGAAGGACTGCTGTTCCTACACAAATGTTTTTCCGTCTAAAATTCTTCAGAAAAATATTTGTTGTGTTTTCAAAAATGGTGGAAAATGAGTTGCTTAAAATCAATCAGATTCAGAGTTTTTATAAAATTTGGAAACTCAATCAATGACTTCAGCACTTTTAAAATCTTTTATAAAATGAGTTATTGGTTGAGGGGGAAAATGTTTTCAAATCTACCTCATCTAACGGACTTTCTCAATTATCCTGATATGCTTAATTAAAAATGATGTTAACCTATGTTGAAGGACTAGGTGCCTAGGATACGATTGCTAGGATTAGATGAGTAGAGTGTGATGAACACATTATTCCCATACATTTATATGATCTGATTGATATGTTGCATTGACTTTTATTAGTCGATTGTTGTTTGGGTGATGTCGACCACCATATATTTGTATGTGTGTTCACTAACGTATGCAGGTATATTGGTTATAGGAATGTTCCCGATCCGGATCCCACAATTGAAGATGATTGGATGCCGAAAGGAAAGGGTAACTATTTCTTGGGTTGACAAATGAAGAAACGGAGCTTAACTGGACTTCTATGGAGAGTTGGCATAAATGCAACGTAAGAGGTCTCACTGCATCAGCAGATGGTTTTCTTCTAAGTGATTGAAGAAACGGAGCTTAATTTGACCTCAGTTGGCATTCAAAATGCAACGTAAGAAGAAGTCTCACTGCATCTGCAGACGGTTTTTCTTCCAAACCCTACAGCAACAACAACAGAAGCTTCTCAACCACCTAACGTATCTTTGTGCAGGATACCATTTTTAAACAATTTTGAATAATTTAATTAAATTGTTTTGAAAATGGAAAATATTGTTTTGAAAATATATTGGACTAATTTTTGAAAATCACCGGACTTCATGTTATCAAAACCTAATTCACTCAATTATTGACTTCTGTCATGGATTGAGGGGGAGAGTGATTTAAAATAAAATATTTTCAAACAATATTGCTTCATAAAAGTCCGGATTGTACAATATAAGTGGTGATCTAAAGATTTAATGTTATGTCAGGGTATGATTTTTTCTTTAGAATCAAGATCTTTCAAAATGAAATTTTTTCTGTTCTTGTTTGATTGTGAAATTGTTTTATTTTACCTAAAAGATCTCTTAAAACAATCATACCTGACACTAACAATCTTTAATGTCTTAAAATGGTCCTTATCTGTCATTTTTCAAAGTTAAATCTTGCCACGTCTTTCACCAAAATTTTCTAAATTATTTAAATCTTTTGGGATCACTAATCTCAAATGGTTTGAAATCTTTGATCGGGTGAGAGATCGTGATTTAAATCTCAAATCTGTTTTAATGGAATTGGTTTTAGTCCTTCAAAGGCACTCCTGCCTCCATGTGCCAAACGATTTCAAATACACAATGCACATGTTGAGGAGGAGGATTTATCCAAAAACCTGATGAGTATTTAAACAAGGCCACATTTTCTCCAATGTTTTCTAAACCTAATTAAATCACTTGGGATCCAAAATCTCAAAGGGTTTGATATTTTTGATCGGGGGAGAATTTGTGATTTAATAATGAAATTTGATAAAAGGTGATCGTTTTGATTCAATTGTGCAGGCTGCTCTCTCATATGTGCTAAACGCTTTCGAATCTTGAAGCACATATTGAGGGGGAGCATTTTAAAGGAAAATAAACTATCGAGGTACAAAAGCTTTTATGTTTTCACATAAAGTACCTTGATTGAGTTTTCAAATTGTTTCTTAAATGGCTTTTGTAATCGTGGATGTGCTTCAAAAGAACTCTTGCCTCTATGTGATAAAAATGATTTCAAAAATCCTATGCACATATTGAGGGGGAGATTTTACCAAAGAAATTCAAATGGCTTTTTCTAAGGAAATTGTGATCAAGAAATTATTTCAAAGAAATTATTTCAAAGAACTCTTGCCTCCATGTGCCAAACAATTTTAAATCATATGCACATGTTGAGGGGGAGCATTTCTAAAATGATCAAAACTATTAAGGTACAAAATGCTTTGATCTCGTATCACAAGTACCTTGATTGTTTTTCCAAATGATTTTTCGATTGGTTTCATGAAGGAAAGAACAATACCAAAAGACCGACCAATTTACTTTATGCATGGTGTTATAAGGATGGTTAGGTTATGTATTCGTACCCACGATCCCGCCAGAGCCGGAGGGATCTACCCAGGGACAATCCACTATATAGTGTAGAGTCCTTAGGTATGATGAAAAAAAAGGAGAAAAATGAGAAATTGGGAAGAGTGCGGACTGAGACAGAGCTAGTACTGGAATAAACCTAACAAGGTTCTAGTAATGAAGTCTCAGTAAGCACTGAAGGGGTTGAAGAATTAAAAAGAACTGAATGTGAAAAAGGGTGAAAAGAAATAGCCCTCCACCAATTCAACCTTAGGGCAGAAACTGGGTTCAATACATATGCTACTGGTGGTTACTAAGGTAACGCCGGTATTGAAGACAAGACATCATAGACCCAGTGATGCACTGCACTAAACTTCCCAAGCTACTCAAGTTCCTCTTAAAAGGGCTTGTTTCATTCTCACGGGGAACCGACATTATCTATCGACTTTCTCTTAGAGATTGTTGATATTGAAGAAGGAGACCCTCTCCCTAGTCTCCGGCACAGGAACCAAATATACACGATTGAGTCTAGAGCCAAGAGATCATCCACAATATCTCGTTAGGACACTAAATTCTTGAAGACTTCCTTTTTCACACAATGTGGAAAGTAAGTATATATTAAGAGTCCTACGCATTATCCTTGTGGTATTGTGATAAGGTTTTAAAAGGTACCTTTTTAAGGGGTCATTTAAGCCCTTATTCGATCACTTCTGTATCCGTTATTGCTTAATATCGTTCCTTTTCACTTTTTAGGTCTCTTGAAGGCAAAATGCTGGAATGATGCTTATTTGGACGAAAAGGCGCGAATATACGAAGAAAATGGCCAAAGTCAGAATCGAGACACTCAAAGCTGCTGAAACATAAGGCGACGGCGTCACTGCATATCTGCGACGCCGTCAGGAAGGAATTTTGCGACGGGTCAGAAGCGAAATTGCATGTTTTCAAGGGACGACGTCAGGTTCTAAAGGAGTAGGCCGTCGTTACTCAGACGGCCTAGATGCAGCCAAGACGATGTCAGAGCTGAAGGGGACGGCGTCACAGTCATAAGGTGACGCCGTCGCAAGGTTTACGTGGCCAAGACGAAACCCTAATGACGGCGACACGACGGCGTCACGAAACATAAGGTGACGCCGTCGCAGATGTAATCTTATATATAGAATCCGAATTTTTCAGTTTTTGTGTGTAGTCTTTTGGAGTAAAAACCTAAAACCGAACCAAGGCTTTCTTGTGCAGTATTTTAGGGTTCTAAACCCTATTATACATCAAGATAAGTATTTACTTCATTAATTCAATTATGTCTTTGATTATTTGTGTGTATGCTTGCATGTTCTCCATGTCCGGCTAATTTATTTGTGTGTTTGCTTAGGGAATATGAAACTTAATTATTGAATATTGATTGGTTGATACTTATCTTAGTTGACTAATGATCTAGAGTGCGCTAGATTATTCGTTGTGTACTTAATGCTTGACTTTTCTTTGTGAACTTTAGAATATAATTATCTAGGTAATTGTAGGATAAAGTATTCAAGGACAACCGTAGAGTAGGCGTCTATAAATCACTAGAGGATTTGTAAACAAGACCCTTTGGTAATTTCAAAGAGTTAGGGAAACAAGCACGCCCTATAGCCTTAGAATCACAACGCAACTAGGAATAAGGACGTGACAAATCAACCATCAATAGGAGATAATTAAGGAGTAGTAAAACCTAAGTAAACACATCTTTAAACTATCATACGAGTACAAATCAATTAGACATAGACTATCACAACCTTAGCTTAGATAATTAGATAATAGTAGAGTAATCGGTAGCAATACCAACCCCCCAAATCCAATACCCGAGATTCATACCTTTTCAATTTCTAAAAAAAATATAAAAAGATAAAAAAATAATCTTCCTCAACCTCAACCTTAGCGTAGTAACTTCTCACTAGCATTCCTATTCCCCTAGAGAACGATATCAATACCCGTGGCTTACCCTAATTACTACACTACAACGATTAGGTTCACTGCCTAGGGTGTTATAAAACTTGCTCGAAGAAAAGGAAGTTTCCTTGACCCCGAACGACGCGTGTAGCGTTATCAAGTTTTTGGCGCCGCTGCCGGGGAATAGAATAGCTAGTTAGTAGTCCACCTCGTTTAGGTTTCTTTGCTTGATTCCTATCAAGTAAATTTTTCTCATTTTTTAGCTTTCTCTTAGTCTATCCCCCTTCTTCGTGACCTTTGTTCGTAACTCCCATCACTTTTCACCATGGAAGGTGATAACCAACCACCACTCATCAACCCACCACCAAACGACCCGCCAAGAGCCCGTACTATTGGTGAGTACTCGAGACCAAACCACCTAGGTTATAGGAACACCATTGAGCTTCCCGACCAAGCCCAAACTACGGCCCTGCGATCCGACACCATCCGGTTGGTGCAAAACGGATGTGCATTCCATGGACTTCGTTCCGAAGATCCAAATCAGCATCTGAGGGATTTCCTCAAAGTTGTCGATTCCATCGACCTTGATGCTACTACTCGGGAGACCACGCGCTTGCGTCTCTTCCAATTCTCTCTACGGGACCAAGCTAGTAATTGGCTTGAGCGACTTCCCGCCGGCTCCATCTCAAGTTGGGATGATCTTACTTCTCGCTTCCTTGCTCAATTTTTCCCACCGGGGAGAACCACTAAGCTTAGACGAGAAATCTTAACGTTTCAGCAACTCCAAGGTGAATCACTTTACAAAGCGTGGACTCGATTCAAGGATCTACTCCGTAGACTTCCCCATCATGGCATCGATCTTTGGCTTCAAATCCAAATCTTCTACGATCATACCGACTTCATCACTCGACGATCCATTGATCGGGCCGCCGGTGGAAGGCTCAGCGACTTCAATGCAGAGAAATCTTGGGATATTATAGAGGAGCTTGCTGATCAAAGCTACGAAGATTGGAATGATTCTCCTGAGACTCCGATTAACGTAATCAACGCCATATCAACCCCGTCCAAATCCTCCGACACCCTCGAGAAACAAATGAGCGCCATTGAGAAAGGGATTGATTATCTTATGGAAAGGCAGAAAAGAGCCCCCGTACAAATTCCTCGAGAGGCCGTCAAATTCGCCAACTCTACCTACCACCCCACACCTCCTTCGGAGTCTCCAAGTCGTGATCAAAACCCAACTTCCGAAAGGCGTTTCCGTTCTACTTCCCCAATACCACTCTCACCAAGCTTCAAGGAACAAATGAGGGAGTACATGGCGGCTCATACGGAAAGATTAGCCAGGTTTGAAGAGGAGGTTTATAGGCAGAGAGAGGAGATGCAAGCAAAGATGACGGAAATGATGAATTTGGTAATTGAGTTTACCAAAACAAAGGTTCCCGAAAAGGTGCTCGTAAGAAGCAACGATTGCCCTCCCACTTCATTTGTCAACGCTGTTTCCATTATGCCTGAGAATGCAAAGGTTGAGACGCGGAAAACTGAGGGAAGTAATAAGGAGGAGTCGGTGCATGACGACGAGCCTGAGACCATTGAATACTACCTTAAGCACGAAATCAACAAGAAAACCATTGCAAACCAAGTAAACAACTTTAGGTACAATGAAGTTCTCAAGGAAGCCCTTGATGAAAAAATGACTGAAGAAGAGTATGACGCCCTACCTATGGGACCCCTGTATGAGTTAGTTATAAAAAAACCTCTAACAAGGAAACGTAACACCACAGGGAATTTCGTAATACCAGTTAGCATAGGTGACATTGATAATATTAATGCCTTGGCCGATCAGGGGACTGATGTGAACATAATGCCATTATCAATCTATAATAAGTTAACTAAGGAGAAACCAGCCAGTACCGACCTTAGACTCTCCTTAGCTAATCTCACTTATGTTCACCCCGTAGGAGTCGCAATAGATGTTCTAATTGAGGTGGCTAACATTGTTTATCCGGTAGATTTCGTGATCGTTGATTTTGAAGAAGACAAAAACATACCCCTCATTCTTGGAACACCGTTTCTAGCTACCGCCAAGGCAACCATCAAATGCGGAGAGGGCGTCATGATACTCAAAAGCGGAAAGGGGTATGCTAGGATACCCATCATCCCAAGGTATCCTCTCAAAATCATGGAAATGATTACGAAAGGGAATCGGAAAAACCCTAGCCATAATGTTAAGAAAAAGATGAATGACTGGGAAAAAGGGCTTAGAGACTTCATGGTCCAAGGATTGTATGCAACATTGTGGAAACCCGATAATAAGTTAGGAAGCAACCCCACCTCGGTACCTAAGGCACAAAAGGACCCTAAGAAATTTCTAAAAGGAGAAAAAGTACTTCTGTACAAATCAAGGAAAAGGGCAATGCAAGGAAAAAACAACCCAAGATGGTTTGGGCTTTTCACAGTTAAGGAAACCAACTTAAACGAAACCGTCACCATAATTGACAGCAATGGCCTGGAATCCACGGTGAACATACAACGTCTACGCCGCTTCGATGAAGAGAAAACGAATGACGAAGAGGGCGGTGATGCAAAAACGTAGGAGCAGGACTACGAGTCTAGCTACAAGACTCTTAAATAAAGAAAAGCGCTTCGTGGGAGGCAACCCATGCTTAATTGTTTGCTTGTTAGTGTCATATATCTTTTATTAATTGTTTGTCCTCATGTTTGAATTTGTAAAAATGCTTTATTTTGTTTTTAACCTCGTCTTAATTACATATAAAGGTATTTTACATAAAGGATAAGTGTAGGGAGGATTACACACGTTTTCATAAGAAACGTGAACATGAGAATAACAATTAACTAAAAGATATATATGTTTGTTTGTTCGAGTCAAATGCTTGTATCGAGTCATAATGGATGTTTTTGCAGAAGTTTTTCCAGATTCTAAAGATGCAAATTTTCCAGAATTTTTTCCAGAAAATCGCAGACCAGTTTTTGTCAGGATAACCTGACGGCGTCAGGATTGCAACCTGACGGCGTCAGGAAGGAATAAAAACATCAGCTTACTTTTTCTCGTTTTCTGAGCTACTTGTAAAATTTTGGAATTTTCCAGATCTTAACTTTCATAACAAATTCTGTAAACATCCATTCCACAAGCATTATATCCTAGTTTAAATCGAGTCTTATGTATATTATTACCGCCGATTTTACGCGAAGGTTTCGTTTGTTTTCTTTTAGTGTGCAGGTTTAGTTTGTCAAGAAGAAGTTACACAAGTTTGGAAGGAGCCTTTCACGCAAAAACTCTTCTTGGAAAAGATTTAACCACCACTTTTTACGGATCCTACCGAGCTAATCAGGGGAGTATTAGTTTCTTTCGTTTTTAATTACCGTCTATTATCATAACTTTGATACTTTCGGGGAACATTGGGGACAATGTTCAGTTTAAGTGTAGGGAGGGAAAATAAACGGGAACTTTGAAACTATGCTTATCCTTGACTGTTTGCTTTGTCCAAGTGTATTTGTGTAATAAACCATGAGAAAATGTAGGTTAGGGTAATTTTAGCCAAATTTAAAATTTTTTCATGACGTATAAGAGTGGGCCATTAGTCTTAACAAAAGCGTCTCATGGATAGGAAGTTGCATGACTAGCACAAAAACCCTTTACCACCTAAATTCCACCCAAAATGTGAGGATCGCCCTTAGATTAGTAGGAATTAAAGCATTCATCTTTAATTCTTAGAGTGTGAACCGGTAGTATATTAGATTCTAGAACTTGTTTTGTGATGCATTCCGAGATCGCTAGTGAGACTACACTTGTGTAGTTAGGAATAACTAAATGATAAGAGGCATTAGGATAAACCCTTGTTTAATACCTGTAATATAATTACTTCTTCCATATCGGTTGAGTAATTCCCCCACACCCTTTGCGTTGTACTCATCTTTAGTACACGATACCCCTAGTTAACCCCTCAGAGCCTATCCTTTTCGCGGTTCTCGTGATGTTTCGGTTTTTCCGGAATATCAATGAAGAGCATTGTTTACACCCCACCCCCTAATATACACCCAAATCGCCTTAGCCTACCTTTATTGCACTCACTTTTAGTGAAAATTTATGTTATCACCCAAAACCCTTAGTTCAATTATCTGGTTGCTTGCATGAGTTGCTAAGTCGAGTCATATCCTTTGTATACAGTTTTGGGATGATTGGGATTCATGGGAAAAGTTAAAGTTTATGAAACATAGGGAAGAGAACGTTAAACTCAAATTCCCTTTGTTTGCATAATAATGTACTCCAAGTGTTTTGATCTTTTCAATTCGGGTCAAATTAGTGTTAGAGTAATAAAAACTCAAGTGTAGGGATGTGTCTATAAATCCCTATCATTTTGATGTACCGTAGAGGATGGTAGAGTAAAAGTGTATGATTAAAAAAAAAAAAAAAAAAAAAAAAAAAAAAAAAAAAAAAAAAAAAAACGGGCTACCATCCTACATCTATCTTTTAAATTATGTTTGTTTATTTTCGTTGCCTAGAGTTTTAGAGTGTCGAGTCTTGTCTTAGCAACGCCATTCTTCGTATACTTGCAACATAGAGATTTTTGACTATCCACCACTAAATAGCCTATCCCACCAAACCCTTCATTTCCCTACCATAAGCCTAACATTACAACCCTTTAAAAGACCTCTTTGATAGTCTTTCCTAGGTGCTTACGCCAAAGCGACGGAGGTTTGATCTATTCTCAAGCCTATGGTAATCTATGTACTAGGACCGGTTAATGAGTGTTTATCTTCCATTTCCGATTTGTTATATTTCATATATACACCCGAGAGAGATGTGAGTATCCAAACACCCCATGTGAGGTGCTAGTATGTAATTTCCGTGCTTGTTATGACTTTTGCGGGGCTTATATGTGTTGTGGACCGTTTTGAATGAATGCTTCATGACCCCTAACTTATAAATTAATTGGCTAAAAGCACATTTGCTTGAGGACAAGCAAATACCAAGTGTAGGGATATTTGATAAGGTTTTAAAAGGTACCTTTTTAAGGGGTCATTTAAGCCCTTATTCGATCACTTCTGTATCCGTTATTGCTTAATATCGTTCCTTTTCACTTTTTAGGTCTCTTGAAGGCAAAATGCTGGAATGATGCTTATTTGGACGAAAAGGCGCGAATATACGAAGAAAATGGCCAAAGTCAGAATCGAGACACTCAAAGCTGCTGAAACATAAGGCGACGGCGTCACTGCATATCTGCGACGCCGTCGGGAAGGAATTTTGCGACGGGTCAGAAGCGAAATTGCATGTTTTCAAGGGACGACGTCAGGTTCTAAAGGAGTAGGCCGTCGTTACTCAGACGGCCTAGATGCAGCCAAGACGGCGTCAGAGCTAAAGGGGACGGCGTCACAGTCATAAGGTGACGCCGTCGCAAGGTTTACGTGGCCAAGACGAAACCCCAATGACGGCGACACGACGGCGTCACGAAACATAAGGTGACGCCGTCGCAGATGTAATCTTATATATAGAATCCGAATTTTTCAGTTTTTGTGTGTAGTCTTTTGGAGTAAAAACCTAAAACCGAACCAAGGCTTTCTTGTGCAGTATTTTAGGGTTCTAAACCCTATTATACATCAAGATAAGTATTTACTTCATTAATTCAATTATGTCTTTGATTATTTGTGTGTATGCTTGCATGTTCTCCATGTCCGGCTAATTTATTTGTGTGTTTGCTTAGGGAATATGAAACTTAATTATTGAATATTGATTGGTTGATACTTATCTTAGTTGACTAATGATCTAGAGTGCGCTAGATTATTCGTTGTGTACTTAATGCTTGACTTTTCTTTGTGAACTTTAGAATATAATTATCTAGGTAATTGTAGGATAAAGTATTCAAGGACAACCGTAGAGTAGGCGTCTATAAATCACTAGAGGATTTGTAAACAAGACCCTTTGGTAATTTCAAAGAGTTAGGGAAACAAGCACGCCCTATAGCCTTAGAATCACAACGCAACTAGGAATAAGGACGTGACAAATCAACCATCAATAGGAGATAATTAAGGAGTAGTAAAACCTAAGTAAACACATCTTTAAACTATCATACGAGTACAAATCAATTAGACATAGACTATCACAACCTTAGCTTAGATAATTAGATAATAGTAGAGTAATCGGTAGCAATACCAACCCCCCAAATCCAATACCCGAGATTCGTACCTTTTCAATTTCTAAAAAAAATATAAAAAGATAAAAAAATAATCTTCCTCAACCTCAACCTTAGCGTAGTAACTTCTCACTAGCATTCCTATTCCCCTAGAGAACGATATCAATACCCGTGGCTTACCCTAATTACTACACTACAACGATTAGGTTCACTGCCTAGGGTGTTATAAAACTTGCTCGAAGAAAAGGAAGTTTCCTTGACCCCGAACGACGCGTGTAGCGTTATCATATTGCCAGAACATCCGAGTGATATGTAAAAATATTCACAATGAAGATAGAAATCCTTCTAGAGCCAACATCAAACAAGCTCTTGGTGGGTGACATGTGAGATCTTCTCGTAAGATCAAGCTTGTGACAACTGGATAGAAACGATGGGGAGATTCAATCTTGAATCAACCTTGGTCCAGGAATGGAATTGACGAATACTTTTGGAAAAACCGTTCGATGTGCAAACCTTCTTTTCTCTAGCACGTCGAATGTGTATTCATTTCAAATTCAAAAAGTATATCTGATTGAAAATTACTTTTAGAAAAACCATTCGATGTGCGAATCTCTTCTTTTCGCTAGCACGTCGAATGTGTACTCATTCTCGAATACAAAAAGTATTTTGATTGAAAATTGATCTTTCTCATAAAACCTTCGTCGTATTGCAAAACTCTTTCTTCAAGCAATACGCGATTGTTTTTCAAATCATTTTTCATCAATCAGTGAATCTCAATTCGCTGGTTCACTCACTCCGTGTTGTCTTCTTTGAGACGTTCAGGTTTGAGAACAGCTAGAACAGCTGCGAAACCATGTCAAGGAGATTCTTAGGAATCCTACCTGATCACAGGCAGTACTTGTACTGATCAACGGGGAACCATAGGCCGTGTACCTCAATTCAACGAAAGTGATCAAAGACACTTTTGTGCGCTTTTTTGCTAACTGTTGTTTGCAGGTACACTTGGACGGTTGCAGCTGATCAGAATTGAGGAGTCAATCCTAAGCCGCATGCTCACAGCATCCACACTTAATTTGAAGAAATCATGACTGGTGCATATCTACATAACCTGGCTCTGATATTTCATACTATGCTTCTGCTTCGCTGCTGCAAATATCATGAACCAGTAAGGCTTCCGCTTCTCTGATGGAAAGATGTCATGATTCAAAAAGTGTGAGCATGTCGGTCCGAAAGTCACAACTTCACATGATGGCAACACAATAAAGGGTGATCCAGAGATTTAATGTGGCTGATGATCTCAATGAAAGCTCGAAGATCATCAAAGATGTGGATCAGTTCAAAGACCTCCACTGAAAGTACTAAACTATGCGGACTTTGAAGTATCACTGCTAAAGCACAAGATTGCGGATTTGAAGAATTGAAGTCTACGAGCTCAAGAACGAAGTCAAGAATAGAATGTTAGGATTCAAAATGTAAATCATGGGGTGACCTCCCTTAGGGGGAGATTGTTAGGAATTGGAAATTCCATGATAAAGTGTCGGTCACCCCAATTAAGGTCTAGCATATGTTAGCTCGTAGACGTGTCGGTATTTACGTTATTTATCAGTTTATTAGTTAGTCATTAGTTTAGCTTAGCGTAGCGTAACACCGTGGAGGAAGGACGGGTCTTTACCCACTGTATCCCTGATCCACAAGCCGATAGGAGGTCGTGTAGTCTGTAAGTATAAATACCCCTTCCATCCATGGAAGGGGTGGTGCTTCATTCAATCTAATCTTTCATTTGTGTAAACCTCTAGCAAGAACACCCTCTCTGTCTACTTTCTCTCTCTAAAATGGTAAACATGTATTTTGATTATCCAAGACCACCCGAATCATCAACACAATAAATATTTGGATCCTAACACACTGTATGTCTGATCCACAGCCCGTTGTGTGGCGTTTTATGTAAGACTATAGATACTCTCTACCTCCCAAGGTAGAGAGTTGGAGCTCATAATAAGAATTTTCTTTCTCTCACTAAAGTTCCCTAAACCTCTAACTTTCTCTCTCTAGAACTCCACTTATTCGCCACCTTGTTGTTATGGTTTGATATGTATGTGAAAACTAATATCTTACAATTGTATGTGACTAAATACCTAAAAGAAACATGTTTTGTGTGACTAAATGTTAGACAAGGCCACACAAACATAAAATTCATGTGGCCATTGGATGATCAATAGTCACACAAAACACATATTTCTTTACTTTAAACACCATATGGTCACACTTATTAACACTTTTGGCCACTTTATGCTTAATTGTATGTGACTAATTACCCAAAAGAAACATGCTTTATGTGACTAAATATTAGAAATGGCCACACAAAAATAAAATTCATGTGGCCATTGGATGATCAATAGTCACACAAAATACACATTTCTTCACTTTAAACACCATATGGTCACACTTATTAACACTTTTAGCCACGTTATGATTAATTGTATGTGACTAAATACCTATACAAACATCATTTGTGTGACTAAATATTACAAACGGCCACACAATTATAAAATTCAAATGGTCGTTGGATGAAGAATTGTCACACAAAATACACATTTCTTCACATTAAACACCATATGGTCACACTTATTAACACTTTTGGCCACTTTATGCTTAATTGTATGTGACTAAATACCCCAAAAGAAACATGCTTTATATGACTAAATGCTAGAAAAGGCCACACAAACATAAAATTCATGTGGCCATTGGATGATCAATAGTCACAAAAAATAAACATTTCTTCACTTTAAACACCATATGGTCACACTTATTAACTCTTTAGCCACGTTATGATTAATTGTATGTGACTAAATACCTAAAAGAAATATGCTTTGTATGACTAAATGATAGAAAAGGCCACACAAACATAAATTTCTTGTGGCCATTGGATGATCTATAGTCACGAAAAATACACATTTCTTCTCTTTAAACACCATATGATCACACTTATTAACAATTTTGGCCACTTTATGCTTAATTGTATGTGACTTAATACTTCAAAGAAACATGCTTTGTGTGACTAAATGTTAGAAAAGGCCACACAAACATCAAATTCATGCGGCCATTGGATGATCATTTGTCACACAAAACACACATTTCTTTACTTTAAACACCATATGGTTACACTTATTAGCACTTTTGGCAACTTTATGCTTAATTGTATGTGACTAAATACCCAAAAGAAACATGTTTTGTGTGACTAAATGTTAGAAAAGGCCACACAAACATAAAATTCATGTGGCCATTGGATGATCAATAGTCACCTAAAACACACATTTCTTTACTTTAAAAACCATATGGTCACACTAATTAACACTTTTGGCAACATTATGCTTAATTATATGTGACTAAATACCTAAAAGAAACATGCTTTGTGTGACTAAATGTTAGACAAGGTAACACAAACATAAAATTCATGTGGCCATTGGATGATCAGTAGTCACATAAAACACATATTTCTTTACTATAAATACCATATGGTCACACTTATTAACACTTTTGGCAACTTTATGCTTAATTGTATGTGACTAAATACCTAAAAGAAACATGCTTTTTGTGACTAAATGTTAGACAAGGTCACACAAACATAAAATTCATGTGCCCATTAGATGATCAATAGTCACACAAATCACAAATTTCTTCAATTTAAACACCATATGGTCACACTTATTAATACTTTTGGCCACTTTATGCTTAATTGTATGTGACTAAGTGACTAAATGTTAGAAAACGCCACATAAACATAAAATTGGTGTGGCCATTGGATGATCAATAGTCACACAAAACACATATTTCTTTACTTTAAACATCATATGGTCACACTTATTAACACTTTTGGCTACTTTATGCTTAATTGTATGTGACTAAATACCTAAAAGAAACATGCTTTGTGTAAGTAAATGTTAGACAAGGCCACACAAACATAAAATTTATGAGGCCATTAGATGATCAATAGTCACACAAAACACATATTTCTTTACTTTAAACGCCATATGGTCACACTTATTAACACTTTTGGCCACTTTATGCTTAATTGTACGTGACTAATTACCCAAAAGAAACATGCTTTATGTGACTAAATGTTAGAAATGGCCACACAAACATAAAATTCGTGTGGCCATTAGATGATCAATAGTCACACAAAATACACATTTCTTCACTTTAAACACCATATGGTCACACTTATTAACACTTTTAGCCACGTTATTATTAATTGTATGTGACTAAATACCTATACAAACATGATTTGTGTGACTAAATATTACAAAAGGCCACACAAACATAAAATTCAAGTGGCCGTTGGATGAACAATTGTCACACAAAATACACATTTCTTCACTTTAAACACCATATGGTCACACTTATTAACACTTTTGTCCACTTTATGCTTAATTGTATTTGACTAAATATACAAAACAAATGCTTTATGCGACTATACAGTGTTTGTGGTCACTAATACTGATTAATCCAACTAAATTTGTACCTAATTAGTCACACATGTTAAGGTTTTGGTTACTGTTTTATAATAGAGACTAAAAAAAAGTCAAACATGTGACCGTAGGTACCCTATCGTCACGCGACCTTTAGTCACACATACTCGAAAAATCATGTGTGACTATATGTATATCGTCACACTTATTGGGTGTAGCCAAATCCACTTTTTCTTCTAGTGGAATAGTTCTATAGGTACATGCTTTGGACATTTTGGTGGTGATGGTGTTTTTGATGATTGTATTGGAGCCGGTGGTGGAGAGGTAATAATTGGTGTTTTAGTAGGTGGTGGAGTGGTGATGATAATGGGTGATTTTGGTGGTGGAGTTGGAGTACTTAGAGTGAGGAAGTTTTCATCTCTTATTGGAGATGAAATGTTTAGTGGTGATGATTCGGGGAAAGAATTAAGGTTGATGAAGCTACAAGGTCTTACACTTATTCTTGCGATTTTTAAGCTTATTCTAAGAGGAGAAGGAAGAAATAAGGTCTTACACTTATTCTTGTGGTTGATGGTAATGATGTAGATGACCTTGTCATTTGTATTTAAGCTTATTCCAAGAGGAGAAGGAAGAAATTGTTGAGGTGTGAAGATGATCATTTTTTATGTCTTAAATTATAGGATCATGAAGTTATGGAGAATTGTGTTTGATTTGATGTTAAGCCATACAAATGAAGTGATTCCTAATGATTTAGAAGAGTTTAAATGCATGTCAAATCTCCCTAAGTCAATCCATAGAAGTAGTGTTGAGTAAAATGAGCAAGATATGCAATAAATGGGCTTCGATCATTGCAAAATCTTGAAGATCAGATCATCAACGGATTTCAAGGAACCAAAAATATGGTTCCTTCCTTTAGACAAAAGGGTTCTTAGGGTGGATTTTGAAATTTTTGAATTTTGATGGGAAATGGATATCCTATTGGTCTAAGTAAGTTAAACTAGTCCTAATATAAATGAAAAGCAGGAAAACTATCCTAGAAACAAAATTTGGTAATTTAGATTGCGAGATTTAGTAAAATTTAGCAACATACCTGCAAGTCCCACGGCACCAAAATTTTACACGGACGGAACCCAAAATTTGGTTTCGTCTGGTCCGGCAGTAACAAATGGCGGCACCAAATTTTATAACGGAGGAAACCAATTTTTTGGGTCCGTCAAATCCGTGCTGTGCAGAAATGTTGGCAGAGGTGTTTTTTTAACCCTCGGGGATGTTTCCGAATCCTGAAATTTTTCTTAAAGCATATGGAGATAATTATTTCTAGTTAGGAACAAGCAATAACACACATATAAACATATGGGAGCATGTATTTCCAATAAGACCAAGTGAAAATGGTGAAAATTTGATAACATTCGAATGTTATCCCCCTGCATTAGAAAGTTATTTCACATCATTGTTTTAAGTTTGTTTATCGTCCTAGAAAGCAAGAACACATAAATTATATCATACAACATTGTTTTTGTCCTTGTACCAAACACCCTCTTAAAACCTCATCTCACTTGTCTAACTTCTTCTATATTTTGGACATCATCCTACCTAGACATTTGAACATCCCCTTGGTTTGCTTGAATTCCTCCGAGGGGTTCTCAATCTCTAGAAGTGAAGCATAGCACTCATGAGGTGGAAGCCTAGAGTTTGGGAGATCGTCTTCCGAGCTATTTGATGAGGATGAAGGAGTAGGAGGTTGTGGCTGTTTTCCCTTGGTCTTAGTCTTGGATACCATTTTATCACTCAATGGCACAAAGATGTGAGGGATAAGAGGATAGTCAAGTTTCAACCCTCTAGGACTTGGTGGAATAGGTGCAAAAGCTCTAAAGAGACGGGTAAGAAGCATCCCGTAAGGAAGAGCAATTGAGCCTTGAGTGGAAATGTCGACCATCCTTCTAGCAATGTAGTATGCTAAGTTGAATGGTTGACGAGTAGACAAGCTATAAATCATGTAGCAAAGGAAAGCCTTGATATGGTCACTGTTTCCTATGGTGCTTATGACATTGGCACTAAGGAGTTCTTCCTATTTCTTGAAGTGAGGCTTAAGCTCATTGAGTTCCATTTCGTATGGATCTCGGTTGACTTCCTTTCCAGTTCTAGTGAAACGATTTGGTGCTACCCTATCAAAGAAGAGGTGCTCACGGATGACATCTTTGTTGACCAAAGGGGTTTGATAAGGAGGAGAACGGTCATTAATTGAATCAAGAATTGTGAGTGACCACTTATCTGAGTATAGACAAGTTTCAACACAAGGAATTCCTAACACGTGGGCGAATTGAGTGAGGGAAATGGTGTAGTGATTTGAGTTGATTTTGAAGCTAAGAGACATAAGTCCATCATCATTTGGTACGAAAATTACACTACCATAGAACTCTAGGACAAACTAGGGCAAATGGGCTCATCAATGTGTAGAAGACCATCGAAGTGGATGGTGGCTAGTTCTTGACGAAGGTTCGTTCCTTTGATAAAGGATGGGTGAATTGTCCTACCCTCATGGAAATACCGTTTCTCTAGAATCTTAAAAATCTCAACTTGTTCTTTGCTAAGACCCTTAGTTTGTTGGTGTTGTGGGATGTATCCAAGGGTGTCTTTGTGATCATAAAACTTTGCGGCTACCATGTTTGTTCCTAGGAGCAAGAAGTTACATGTTTTAGTTAAAACAAAAACTAGATTGGTATTTTTTTTCTAGTGTGTCCATATATGCAAACAATATAGAGTTGTGGTTATCTCGACTCATTTTATGCATAATATAATTTTTATTAGTAGTGTTTGGCAAAATGCAAGAGATAACCTAAACGCTCCTAATTCAATGTGGCTTCGTTTGAATATACCCGAGAATGCATATTAGTTATGCATTACCTTTAGTAATCAAGAGACATTATGCAAGTGATGAAAATAACGTTTTTATTTGTATGAACAATGAGAAATTGTTTTTCCTAAAAGTGAGAAATTTTTCAAAATTTTGACATGGGGTTTTTAGTTAATTATGATAATGCCTTATGATATGTAACTCCTAACTAAGGGAAACATGATTAGTTATGTAATTTTAACAACGTAGTTCAGGATTTGTGCAAGAATATGTATAATCCCCATGTTTTGGTTTTGTGCATAAATTAGAACCCTAGACTCAAAATTAAGAGAAGTAATATAGTTAGGATACTTAAAATGATGATTTTGGCTGTGATTAGTTGAAGAAGAAACCTTAATTATGAGTTAGGTGTGTTTGTAGGTCGTTTGGTTATGTGGGTTGTGAAGAAGAAAGTGTTTTGTAGTTTAAAAATTTTGCTACTGTGAATACCAAGGACCAGACGAACCCAAATTTATGGTTCCGTCTATGTTGGATTTTGGTTCCGTGGGAACATCAGTAAAATTTGCTAAATTGTTGTGTTTTGGTCATTCTAAGTTTTATGCTATGTGTTGGGTTCCATTAATCCTAAACCATGTCTAAGAAGATTAAATGGTTCTAGTTTAAGAGGTTTAGTTAGGATGTCGGCAATGTTATCTTCGGAGGAGACTTTCTCGATTGAGATGTTACCTTTTTGAACATTGTCAAGAAGGAAGTGATGGCGAATTTTAATATGTTTCGTTCGGGCATGTTGGACAAGATTTTTTCTGAGATCAATGGCTCCTTTGTTGTCACAAAGTATAGAGATGTCGTTGAGATGAATTACGTAGTCCACGAGAGCTTTCTTCATCTAAAGAGCTTGTTGACATGCCTTTCCGGCTGAGACGTACTTGGCTTTGGTAGTTGAGCTAGCGAGGGCCGTTTGTTTCTTTGCGAACCATGAGGTGAGACATTGTCCAACAAAAGTAAAAATACCACTTGTACTCTTTCTGTTACATATTGGTTTTCACAAACACATAATCAAGCATATGTGAATTCGAATGAGATGAGGTTTTAGAGAGAGAAAGTAGAGAGCGTTGGGAACTTCTAGTGAGATAAAGAAAATTGTATTATGAAGCTCCAACCCTTTGCCTTGCTAGGCAAAGGGTATTTATAGTTAGTTACATGAGGCGCCTCCTACGGGCTGTGGATCAAGCATACAGTAGGTAAAGACCCGTCCGTCCTCCACGGTGTTACATAACAAACTACTAACTATCACTAAATGACTACGACTACGAGCTTTCTAACGATTACATATACTTGAGGTGACCGACTCTTCAACTACCGGATTTTCTAAATCCTAACAATCTCCCCCTAAGGGAGGTCACCTTAATTACACACAGATATTACATTTTGGTGTTCTTAGATTCTTGATAAGTTCTTTGTTCTGTAGATCGTAGTCTTTGATTCTTCATGTTCTGCATGTTTTGTTCATAAGTGGAGGTCTTTAACTGATCCACGTGATGGTGAGTTATTGAGCCAGCTTTTAGATCATCAGCCACAGTAAATCTCTGACTCATCCTTTGTTGTATCGCCATTATGTGAAGTTGTGACATTTGGACCGACATGCTCACATTTTGGATCATGATATCTTCTCATCAGAGTAGCGGAAGTTTTTGCTGATTCATGATTTTTGTAGCAGCATAGCAGAAGCATTGATTGAAAATATCCTAGCCAGTTGATGAAGATATGCTTTTATAATGATTTCTTTACAAGTGAATGTGATGTGTGAGCATGCTGTTATGGATTGGCTCCTCAATTCTGATCAGCTGCAACCGTAGGGTGTCCCTGCAAACAACAGTTAGCAATAAAGTGCACGAAGGTGTCTTTGATCACTTTCATTGAATGGGGTTACAAGAACTACGGTTCGCCGTTGATCAGTACAAGTACTTCCTGTGATCAGGTAGAATTCCGAAGAACCTCCTTGACAGGGTTTCGCAGCTAATCAAGCCGTTCTCAAACCGGAACGTCTCAAAGAAGACAACACGGATTGAGTGAACCAGTGAATTGAGATTCACTGATTAATGAATAATGATTTTAAAAACAATCGTGTATTGCTTAATGGAAAGTGTTTTGCAATACAACGAAGGTATTATGGAAAATCAATTATCAATCATAAATACCCTTTAATTTTTGAAAACTTAATACACAGTCGATGTGCTAGAGAAAAGAGTTGTTGAGCACAACGACCAGTTTTTCAAAGGTATCCGTCAATCCATTTCCTGGACCAAGGTTGATTCAAGATTGAATCTCCCCATCGTTTATATCCAGTTGTCACAAGTTTGATCTTTTGAAAAGATCTCACATGTCACCCACCAAGAGCTTGTTTGATGTTGGCTCTAGAAGGATTTCCATCTTCATCATGAATATTTTTACATATCACTCAGATGTTCTAGCAATAGCACAAGGATAATGCGTAGGACTCTCAAAATATATGTTGGAATCGCTCCTAGCTTCAGAATGGAACGACATTGACGGGATTACATTATCTATCCTAGTTAGCCAAAACACATGGGCTTGTTATGTCATATTGTAATAGATGTATGTGCTAGTCTACAAATACCCCTCCATACTTCCATGGAGGGGCGAGTCTCATTTGTGTAATTTCATCTTTCATAATAAAGTACACACAGTTTCTCCCTTCTCTCTATACTTTCTCTCTCTAACTTGAAGATGGCTTTCTTCCATCTTCCCCGACCTCCCGAATCACCATATCATCCATACATACGGTCCTAACATTGGTATCAAGTGTTAGTAATTAATATGTAATAGTTAGCTTAATCAGGTTTTTATGTTAGTAATTATGGCAAGGCTTATTTATAAAGCCCATAAGCCTTGGCCTAAGCCCAATAAGGAAAGCAAGGGAACTAGTGTGTTGCCCTAGTTCCTTCCCTATAAATAGTCTTGTAAACCTTCACTTGAAGGTTCGTTGTTCACTTTCATTATACACCTACGTATAACTTTTCTATCATTCTTATTCGTGTGTTTGTGTTTGTGTTCATCCGATCACTTTCTTTCTTATATCTTATATTGATGCTTGTGTTACATAAATGGGAACCTAACAGTGGTATCATTCGCCATTTAGTTGGGTGAAACTTTCTTGTTTTTGAAGTTTTTAAAGTATACGCGTAGGTTTTGCGTTTCACATCTTCAAACGCTTAAAAGCTTTATTTTTTTCACTTTAAAACTCAAGATTCTTGTACTTTAAATGTTATTTGGTGATAAAGTTTAAGTTTTTGGCAAAAAATTTGAAACTTTACATGTATTTCTTTTTTTTTGAGCTTGGTTTGATACGTGTAGTGCTTTCTACGCGTAAGGGTAAAAAGAGTTTTTGATCATCAAGTTTCACACTTTTGTGTTATTTTGGTTATATTGAAGCTTTTTCATCATAAAAATATGGTTTAGATACACTTTTGGGCAGAAATCTCAGTTTTGGCAAAATTTGGTTATTCTTACGCATAAGTAAAACCCTAGTTTTACGCGTAAGAATCCAAATACTACGCGTAAGCTTCTTCAAGGTTTGATCTTCAGTGCTATTGGTTTACTCAGTGTTTTCTTGCTTGGATAAGCCTGAAAACACTTTGACTTTGGATATCTTTTACACTGGTATAAGTGTAAAGGATTTTTGGGTAAAACCCTAGTTTTACGCCTAAGCATAAAAGCTTACGAGTAAACATCTTATGCATAAGCATTTTCTACGCATAAGCTTGTCTTACGCCTAAGGAAATATTACGCATAAGGTTCTTACTGTTAAGCCTTTGGTTTACGCCTAAGCTAAGATTTTATCTCAAGCCTACGCGTAAGCTTCTTTCTACGCGTAAGCTTCTCTCTACACGTAAGCTTCTCTCTACTCTCTACGCGTAAGCTTCTTTCTACGCGTAAGGTACTTGTCTACGCATAAGCATCTGTCTACGCCTAAGCTGGTTTCTACGCCTAAGTGTACTTCATCAACAAACATCTAGTTTCATTCGACTACAAAGATCCATCAACAACACAAGTAGTAAAAAAAAAAAAAGAAATTGGCGGGAAAATTTGAGTAAAATTTAATTTCTAGGGGAGACTAAACGTTCAATTTTTACGCGAGATTCAAATTTTGGTTTAACTGTGAAAATTTTGGTCAAAAATTCAAATTTTTGGACCCAAATTCGAATTTTTTCGGTCAAATTTTGCGTCAAAATTGTGAAAACTCAAATTTTTCCTTCAACCTTAGAATTGATTTTTATAGCGAATTTAAATTTTTGGAGCAAAAATTTTTCAAAATTATTTTTGGAGGGAAACTAGAAATTCACTATATCGGCCTTTTGTGTGCTATATCGACTTCCCACATTTTCTCTTTGATTCTTCCGACTTCATCACAACAATCAAGGGGGAGAGAAAATGTATCAATCAAGGTCGCAGATGAATGAGATAGAGACACATTTGATGAATCGATGCATGGAACAATTTAGATCTCTTCATTCATACCTTAAGGTCCTCTCAAACAAAGAATTAGCAGGAACTCGCTCTGAGTATGGATTCAAATGAGCCTTTCCATCACTCTTTGGAATAGACTTGGATATCTTCACTGATAAGATGTTTCACAACGTAAATCAACTTGATTTCCAACTCAACAAAGAAGAAATCAAAGAAAATGAATCCACAACCGTTTTGAGAGTCCTCAAGGAACAGTTTCAAAAGTACATCGATTCGTGATTCTATGACACTGAAATGATAAATAAGTATTTCTTAGCGTTCACTCAAATTTAGACACAAAATTTCAAAGATATATTGCTCCAACATATGGAAGCTATTGAGAAAACAATCACTGAAAGAGTACTTCACAGAAAAGTGCATGCCAATAAAGTTAATGAACAGAAGTTGCAGATTCAAGAAGAGGAAGTTAATATGGCTAAAGTATTGGATGCTAATTTGGTTGTCATGATAAGCAATGAGACAGAATCAGAAAAGCAGGATGACAACAGCAGATCAGGGGACGATATTGATGTTAACTATGCAGACATCATACCCGACTATGACACAGAGCCCAACTTTGACAAAGAACAAATGGTCGAGGAAGATATCGTACCCACCTATGACACTGACACAGACCAGATGGTCGAGGTACAATCTACTGTTGATCATACTCTGCCTGCAAATGCGACACAACATACTGAGCAGCCTGAATTCAGAAATGAATGAGAGGTTGAACAGTGTGTTGCACAATGTCCAAACAACTGTCTTATGTCTGAGCCCTTACTTGCAAACAATTCAACTGAAACGTCAAATCAAACTCTTGAATCTGAAAACATTCTTCTCAAAAAGACCATTGCTCAGTTTCAAAAAGATTTTTCAAAACTTGAGGCTCATTGCATCTCTCTTGAACTTAAAATGCAAAACAAAATTTTAAATTCAGAGCCAAATAGTAAATCTTTGAATGAACAAAGTAATCGGGTGGATATATTAGTAAATGAAAATGAGCATTTAAAGGCTCAAATTCAAGCAAAGGGGCTTGCACATTGTGGAAAACTAGAAGGGGGGTTGAATAGTTTTACCAATTTAAAGCTTCCTTTTAAATATTTAGATCGACTTATGTCAATCTATTTGATTTTTTATGTTGGACGTTGATAGATAGATATATAAACGTGTAATGAAAGATAAAGAGTAAGAAGCACATCACCACGACACAAGTATTTATAGTGGTTCGGCTACAAGGACACCTTCCTTGCCCTACTCCACTCCCCGAGTCACCTAATCGAGAGTTCGTAAACACTACACCAACTCCTTATGGCGGAGAAGCCTTCACAACGTCGCTTAACCTTTTTTCGGTACAAAGCTAAATACCGAGTTCTTTCACACCAAGGCAAACCACACCTAACACAACGTCACCTACCCTTTATACGGTGTTAGGCTAACCACCGAGTTCTTTCACACCTTAGGAGAACTAATCCTTCACAACGTCGCCTACCCTTTATTAGGTACTAGGCTAAGTACCTAGTTCTTTCACACCTTAGGTGAACTACACCTTCATGACACAACACCTAGTCTCAAGGAGATCTACTCCTTGTTACAACATCATCAAGGATATCACCATCCTTGTATATAAGCAAATACATATATGTATAACGATGCACCTCATCGATTATACGACCTAGGCATTCTTCCCAAATGCTACTTGATTTGATTGGCATCCTTCACTAATGCCTTTGACACAACCCTTGGCACCCTTCACTATTGCCTTTGTCTTGACACCTTTAGCATCCTTCACTAATGCTTTGACACAGATGATGAGCACCTTTCACTAATGCTTTCATCTTGACACTTTCGGCATTCTTCACTAATGCCTTCAACCCAACATCTATGGATAAAGGAAGAACTATCAACAAGATAACCTTAGTAGTCTTGATGATGACGAAGCATGGCAACTCATGGACTTTGAGCTTGCACGTCTTCAAGAGGTGGTGATCTTTCCTTTGAGAGGAACCTAGTAGATCACTCAAAAACAAAAGACAAACTACATAGATCACTTAGATCTGAGGTTAGAGGGTTAGAATACTTTGGGGAAGTATATATGAAAAGTACACATAGAGAGGAAGAAATGGCTCTCTATTTATAGAAGAAATTCTCTTATGTTTACCCGGATCCCACGGATCCCTACCACAAGGGATCCGGCTAGCATAAAGCTAGGGATCCGTGGTCCGCTCCTCTTTGCCCATGGGTTATGGGTTATGGGTTGATCCATGGTTTACTTTCTAGATACAATGAACTTGGTTAAGTGGTATATATAAAACCATGGGTTATGGGTCAAAACCATTTGCTAGTTTTTACTTATTTAGTATATACTTGTTTTTACCCATTTTGATATACTTAGTTTAAGTATATGTTTAATCCAATATGTAAACACTAGCTGTTGTACATATGTATCTAAGTCATAAAATCACTTATAGATGTTTTAGTGTTTTATGTGAAAGCGTAAGTGTGTTAGAAAACTATTAACTCAAACTATTTACGTACTCTATTTGTTTCGTTAAAATGATTTTATATTTGTTATCGACAAAACATTAGAAGATCGTAAAATATAAATAAACTTTTTCACGGCTTATTTGTATTAACAATCTCCCCCTTTTTGTTGATGACAAAACATAAAATTATTTTAAGGAAAAATCTAAAATTCGTAAAAATTTGAATTTATAGTTTTTACTTTCTTCTCTCCCTTTTTGTCGAAACAAAAAGTGTTAAAATAAACTAACACAATTTTTATAAGAGAAAAAAAATGTAAAGAGAGCAAGTGACGGGAATGGTACTCGTCTTAACTCCCCCTTGACGAGTCCATCCCTTTGAAAGGGCGTCAAGGACATAACGTAAAATAAACTAATTGTGTTTGCAATTAAGTTTGCAAATAGTTCGTCTAAGTGACGAGAACGTGCTCCCCCTTAAATTTTGCATTGTTGCAATCGGGTGTCATGAAGTGTAACCCAAAATAGGATTAAGTTAGCAATTAATTTTGCAATGTCATTTGACACAAAGCTCCCCCTAGCTTTATGGTGTCAATATCTTCATGTGTATTTTGAATAACTACAAAACAAAGGTTAGAAAAACAAGAGTATAGTGCATAATTTCCTGCAAAAGAGACTCAAGTTAGTAGAAATTTGTGCTCCTGTACCACGGATCCCACGGTTCCCTTCAAGGAGGGATCCGTCTAGTTATCTGGAAAGGATCCGGCTATCTGTTACAGTTTCTTCAGTAGTGAAGAAGTATCAAGGAGTGCTATTGGAGGAAATGAAATATATAACAAGTACAACACACATAATAATCATAGCATAAAGGTATTCATTCAATAAAACAAGAGATACACAACCAAATCTCTAAAACAAAAGAATGAACTAGCCAAATAGGTGCTACTAATGCTAATAAGTTAACCCAAACTTAAGATTCGACTAAAAGCTTACTGATGATCAAGGATGAGAAGGGTTTCCTAAACATTCTCAGTTTGAGCTTGTAGGTCATGTATTAATACATCTAGTTCATGTTTCATTCTTTTAACATGTTTGCAATGATCGCACACTTTGTCATGGTTTGGA
The DNA here is from genome assembly GCA_019973895.1 of Chrysanthemum seticuspe. Classification (NCBI taxonomy): domain Eukaryota; kingdom Viridiplantae; phylum Streptophyta; class Magnoliopsida; order Asterales; family Asteraceae; genus Chrysanthemum; species Chrysanthemum seticuspe. The sequence goes on from BPTQ01000009.1 coordinate 267,350,032, forward strand.
CTTTCTTGAAGTGAAGGTTCAAGTTAAATGGGTTGAGGATCTTCAAATGATTGTGTGGTGGGTTTAGTAGAATTATGTGATGAAGTCCTAGTGGAAGCACTCTTCTTGTGAATTAGTTTGATTGGTTTTCTTAGTGTGTGAGAGATCCTAGTTTTGGTGGACTTACCCAAAGGTGATTTGGTTGAGGAAACTTCATGCATGATTCTAGCAAGTTTCTTAGGTGGTTCTTGAGTGGATGAGTTAGCATTAGGAGCCTTAGTCATAGTGATGGTGCTAGTAAGAACTCTTTTAGTTGCTGATTTTGGGATGTGATTTGAGAGTGGTACCTTAACACTAAGGTTGTTTGGTTTATAAAGGGCAATTTGAATTAGGAAATTAAATTCTTGGCCATTTGAAGGGCTAGGCATGCTTTTGGGTTTTTGATAAGTTCTATGAGGATAATCAATGAATGCTAAAGGTGGTTGGAGACCCAAAAGGTGACTTGAATTCAAATATGGAGTTGGTTTATGCTCTCTGTATTTACGGATCCCACGGATCCCTTTTTGCAGGGATCCGCCTGGTTGAAGACCAGGGATCCGGTTGTCAGACTAGGTAAAATTATTATGTTGTTGTAAGGTTAGTTTAATCATGGATAGACTTAATTTTAAAGTCTTTAGCTGTTGGATATCTCAAATCCTTAATCCTAACAAATAATTGTGCCTAATCATGGTTTTGATTAAGAAAATTTAGCTTTGGGTAGTCTAACTATATGTTTGATGACTAAAGTGTTCTTGGCAATGTGATGATTGACATGCACATGGTTGAGATTCAGAGTTTCACTGATCTAGGAACTCATTTAAGATGAGATGAAGTGTTTGAGTTAGGAAGATGAGTTGAAATGATTGTTTTAGCTATGTTTGGCTTAAACTGTCACCCGGATCCCACGGTTCCCTCCTTGAAGGGATCCGGCTAGGCTAATCCTAGGGATCCGGCTCTCAGCAGTTATGACAGGTTTATAATGAGGTTTCTGGGAGCTAAGGCTTATCTAATTTTGAATGTTTCAGTTCTCCTAAGGGTTTAGGATGAAGGGGTACTTGAATGATTAGAGGTAATAAGTGTTATAGCAAATGATTGCTTTTTATGAAAGAAGGATGGGACAAGAAGACTACCAATGGATGTCCAAGGATAATACTAAGAGTTATGAGGGTGTCAAGTCATAATAAATGATCCTAGTGATCAGGTTTTAGCTTGAGGTGATATTAAAAAAATTCTTAAAAATTTCAAGAATTGAAAAACTAATTTTTGTCTTACATAGAGATATAAAAGAATAGAAGCAATTTCCTAAAGTTGTTTAGCTTGCTTTCTTAAAGTATTTTGAGAGGTGAGAAATAGTTTGTGAGTAGTTGAAGCGGAAATATGGTGAGTTTTAAATGTGTTGATAAAATCAGACTAAGATCTTAAGTAAGCCTTTAGTGAATCTAAGCCTTTCTCATCCTTGAAGTGGACTTAGTTGGGTTCTAAAAAATATATGCCAAGCTATTGTGATGATATCTAGAAAGCAGTTTTGATGGCTGAATGCTGCATTGTTGATCTGATGTCACGGATCCCACAGTTCCTTCAAGGGAAGGATCCGGCTAGGCTAATCCTAGGGATCCGGCATCTGCAGATCAGAACCAACACAGAACCTACACAGAAAATGAGGTGCAGATTTTGTACACTATTAAATCTATAAGACAAGCAAATAGGAACAAACAAGTTATCATAAAACATCACTTACAAGGTAAAGTAACAATATCCAAAATACCATAAACTAAAAATATTAGAGAGAAGACATTCAGACATAAAATAAGTGAAACTAAGCACATTCCTATTGTCTCTTTCGTCAATTCTTCTTTTTCCTTTTTGACGGCTTAGTGAGGTTGTAGGCGAGGTTTTGAATCATGCCTCTTATTTGTTTAAATTTCTTGGTCTCGTTTGGAATGGTTGGAAGTTGTTCGTGGTATTCAACGATTTCCAATTTGATGTTGGATACGGGGTCGATGTCTTCTTCATCTTCTTCTTCTTCTTCTCCGGCCGAGGAGTCCGAGAGAGCTTCAGGTTTCTCTCCATTGACCATGAACCGTTTAGAGGGTTGTTTGGTAAGAGGTACCATGACGTGATCGGAGATGTAATGATCATCGTTGATAGGGGATGGTTGCAATGCACTAACATACTTACAAAGTCGTGTTAGGAGCATACCGTATGGAAGTACCATGTTGGAAGCTTTGAATACCCCAGCCATTCTCCTTACCATGTAGTAGGCAAGATTAAATGGCCTTTGGTGAGTAAGACAATAGATCATTTGCACAAGACATGCGTTTGGATGATCTTTGTTTCCAACTAGGCTAATGATGTTTTCCCTAAGGATTTCTTCCCATTTTCTAAACATGGAATGCATTTCTAAAAGTTCCATTTTAAAAGGATCACGGTGAATGAGCTTTTTGTTACGATCGTAACGGGATTGGTCGGTCCTAATTTTAAAGATAGTATCACAAATGGTTTCGGGATCGTCGAAAGGAGTGTGGTAGAGAGGCTTGGGATCAAGTGCACGGTTTTGAGAGTTAATTGCCCAATCTTGAGAGTACATACAAATTCCCTCACAAGGAATGCAAAGAATTTGAGCAAGAGTGTTGAGGGGAAGAGTAAAGTTTTGTGTGTTGATGATAAAGGCGATTGAGATGCTATTATCGGTGTTCCTAATGATCCTAAAACTTTTGTAGAATTCAAAAATAAAAACCGGACAAATTTGTTCATCAATGTCAAGAAGGCAATTAAAGTTGATTGTTGAGAAAACTTGACGAATGTCGGTATCTTCAAGGAAACATTCCTTGACTACACGTCCTTCGTGAATAAGTCGTTTTGTGAGGCTTTTGAAAATTTTACGGTTAGTTTTGGTCAGACCCTTTTTACGATAGTAATGAGTAAGGTAATGGACGGTGTCATGATGATCTTGTTGAGTGGCTTTGGGCATGGTTGGTCCTAAAAATACAAGTTTTTCAGTTAGGTTAAATTGGTTGATATGGGTTTATGGTTTTGATTTGTATTAACAATCTTGTGAACACAATGTGATTAAAAAAAAACTTTTCATGATTAATTTGAAAAACCCTAATTAATTGATTAGAAATTAAGAAACCATAAACCCTTGAATTAAGATGATGAAAATTAGAACAAGTTAATGTAATTACTTACAATGGTGTTCTAGGAAGGAATACTTGAAATTATGGAAGCCAATGAGGATTAATTCAGTAGCTTGGTCGTTTTTGTTTTTGTGTGAATTGAGGGAAAGTAATCAGTGGTGAAATTTTGAAAGCGTATAGCAGAGTTCTGTTCCACGGTTCCCCCGGATCCTTTGTATTTGGGATCCGGCTAGTACAACTAGAGGGATCCGGCTACTGTGAACAGAAAAAGGGTTGTTTGGCATTATTTTTGTAGCAGGCTTATAAATTAGCTTACAAAAATAGTTTGGAGGTATTTAGATGAAGATTGGATGACGGCTTTTGATGAATCACATATCGAGGGTTCATATGTGACGACGGCGTTAGTTTGACGAATCAAAAGGAATACTATTCCCGATGATGAAAAAGAAGGAAAAGTGACGAAAGAGACTTCGAACGATGCTAGTGATTATAAAACTAAGAAATAAATTGAACTCATGTAACCTATCTAATGAAAGGTAAAACATACCTCTATGCTTCTTCGTTTGGCTTAATACCAAAAATACTTCATGAGCTTTTAAAGTAATCCTTTGTACTTAGTGTACGTAAGTTGTGATTACTTTATAGATCCTTCCTTGAATGTTGTCTTCATTATTCTTTGAATGAAGATTATGGAGAGATTCTAGCATGAAGATTTCTTGAAAACAAAAGTTGTTAGAATGATCTATCAATGTCCAACAAAATGATTTAAAAGAAAATATGACCTTAAAAAAATCCTTCTTTGTAGTTTCCAAACATACACGGATCGTATCAAGTCTTTAAAGTACAACATACTTTAAGAACCTTGGTAACAAAGCTCTGATGCCAATTGTGGAAAAATAGAAGGGGGGGGGGGTTGAATAGTTTTACCAATTTAAAACTTCCTTTTAAATATTTAGATCGACTTATGTCAATCTATTTGATTGTTTATGTTGGACGTTGATAGATAGATATATAAACATGTAATGAAAGATAAAGAGTAAGAAGCACATCACCACGACACAAGTATTTATAGTGGTTCGGCTACAAGGACACCTTCCTTGCCCTACTCCACTCCCCGAGTCACCTACTCGAGAGTTCGTAAACACTACACCAACTCCTTATGGCGGAGAAGCCTTCACAACGTCGCTTAACCTTTTTCCGGTACAAAGCTAAATACCGAGTTCTTTCACACCAAGGCGAACCACACCTAACACAACATCGCCTACCCTTTATATGGTGCTAGGCTAACCACCGAGTTCTTTCACACCTTAGGAGAACTAATCCTTCACAACGTCACCTACCCTTTATTAGGTACTAGGCTAAGTACCTAGTTCTTTCACACCTTAGGTGAACTACACCTTCATGACACAACACCTAGTCTCAAGGAGATCTACTCCTTGTTACAACATCATCAAGGATATCACCATCCTTGTATATAAGTAAATACATATATGTATAACGATGCACCTCATCGATTATACGACCTAGGCATTCTTCCCAAATGCTATTTGATTTGATTCTTTGGCATCCTTCACTAATGCCTTTGACACAATGCTTGGCACCCTTCACTAATGCCTTCGTCTTGACACCTTTAGCATCCTTCACTAATGCTTTGACACGGATGATGAGCACCTTTCACTAATGCTTTCATCTTGACACTTTCGGCATTCTTCACTAATGCCTTCAACCCAACATCTATGGAGAAAGGAAGAACAATCAACAAGATAAGCTTAGTAGTCTTGATGATGACAAAGCATGGCAACTCATGGACTTTGAGCTTGCACATCTTCAAGAGGTGGTGATCTTTCCTTTGAGAGGAACCTAGTAGATCACACAAAAACAAAAGACAAACTACGTAGATCACTTAGATATGAGGTTAGAGGGTTAGAATACTTTCGGGAAGTATATATGAAAAGTACACATAGAGAGGAAGAAATGGCTCTCTATTTATAGAAGAAATTCTCTTCTGTTTACCCGGATCCCACGGATCCCTACCACAAGGGATCCGGCTAGCATAAAGCTAGGGATCCGTGGTCCGCTCCTCTTTGCCCATGGGTTATGGGTTATGGGTTGATCCATGGTTTACTTTCTAGATACAATGAACTTGGTTAAGTGGTATATATAAAACCATGGGTTATGGGTCAAAACCATTTGCTAGTTTTTACTTATTTAGTATATACTTGTTTTTACCCATTTTAGTATATACATGTTTTTGCCCATTTTGATATACTTAGTTTAAGTATATGTTTAGTCCAATATGTAAACACTAGTTGTTGTACATATGTATCTAAGTCATAAAATCACTTATACTTGTTTTAGTGTTTTATGTGAAAGCGTAAGTGTGTTAGAAAACTATTAACTCAAACTATTTACGTACTCTATTTGTTTCGTTAAAATGATTTTATATTTGTTATCGACAAAACATTAGAAGATCGTAAAATATAAATAAACGTTTTCATGGCTTATTTGTATTAACACACATGTTGCTTTAGAAAATAAACTTAGAAGATTAACTGGAAAGAGTGTGGGTACTAAGTTTACAAAACCAACAATTTTGGGGAAATCGTCTCTTCAACCTTTCAAAAACCAATCAGTTGTTAGACAACCAACAGCCTTTAAATCTGAACGTTCAAAATCTTCAAAACCACGATTTCCCTCCCAAGTTGTTGAGAATAATCATTTGACAAAACCACTCACTCCACATTCCTGGCCTAAGAAAACTGCTTCTATTTCTGTTAAACCTGTTTCTATTAAAAATGTTTCTGTTAAACCTCAACAAGTAGTTGCCCCTGGCCCGTCTAGGATTAATTCAAACACTGTGTCTAAACCGAGCATTAAAATTAAAAATTCATATGATTCAAATAACGCGTACAAGAACTATGATCTAGAAAAGGCTAGGAAAAGGGCACTACTCCAAAAGGATGGAATCTTAGGTTCACGACCTGGTGTATCACCTTCGAGTGTATTACTAAACACTGCTTGTAGTAGCAAACCAAAACCTAAGTTAACTCAACAAACAGTTAAAAATAAACCCGTTGATATAAAAGACAAATTCCAGAAACCTAATAGGTGGATCAATATAGGACGCAGACTCTTCCCAAAAGAAGTTTCAACATCCCTTAGATCTAACCTTAGATGGATACCAACGGGTAGAGTTTTCAAAACTGTTGGTCTTTGGTGGATTCCTACAGGCAAGATTCTAAGTAGTTGCACCAACACAAGTGTGAAACCCACAACATCCATCCCTGAAGCAGGAAAGAAAATCATCAAAATAGCATGTTCAGCTGTCAAGAAGATAATTGACACTACATCTTTATGCTTCTAACATCAGCTGCACCATCATTGTACTTAATTGTCAAGAATTGGAAAGTTTGTTTGCTCCAATGTTTGAAGATTCTTTAGAAAGCCGTGCTTCAGATGTATCTAATGTTTCCGTTGCACAACCTGATCATATTCTAATTCTAGATACACCCTGAATCTACAACAACAACCGTTACTGTAGCGACACCTCTAATCGAATCTCTGATAACAGAAGATCGAACTGTTTCCAACAACAATGACACAGTTGATGATCAACCATATGGCTTCTGAGCATAACAGCTTGGAACCCGGACATAAATGTTTAATCTTCCCTCTAAACCTATCATCAGCTGAACCAAGTTTACAACTTACTTGACGTCAAATGGAACAGCTATTTGCTCCTCTGTTTAGTGATGATTTTGATGAACGTGCTCCAGATGTATCAACTGTTTCCACTGCTCAACCTTATCATAATCCATTACCTGATACACCTGCCACAACAACTACTGTTGAGGAAGCACCACCAATTGATTCTACAACAACAGTCGAACAAACCGCATCCAATGACGCTAAACCAGCTGATGATCTTCTGAACAATGAAGTACCGCCACCTGTAGATTATGATCCAAATGCGTTCTTCAATCGGTTTGCTAATGAAACTGCCACACCTGATGTTGCAGAATCATCCACAAGCCATTTGAATCCTCCAAATCTGCAGAAGGTATATCAACATCAACCCTCCACACAATGTTGGACGAAAAACCATCCTCTTGTAAACATTATTGGAAACCCGAATCAACCAGTCGTAACAAGACAACACCTTCAAACTGACGGTGAACATTGCATTTATGCACTCACTGTCTGCCAAGCTGAACCCAAAAATATAAGAAAAGCCATGACATATGACAACTGGATTGAATCCATGCAAGAAGAACTCAATCAGTTTAAATGTCTTGAAGTATGGGAACTGGTTGAAAAACCAACTGGGGTCTATGTTATTGGTCTCAAATGGATTTGGAAAAACAAGCTAGATGCCGAAGGTACGGTTATCCGAAATAACTCACGTCTGGTGGCTAAGGGTTATAGACAGGAAGAAGGGATTGGTTACGAGGAATCATTCGCACCAGTTGCTAGACTTGAGGTTGTTCGGATCTTTCTCGCATTCGCAGCTCACATGAACATCACGGTCTTTCAGATGTACGTCAAAACTGCTTTTCTCAATGGAAAACTGAAAGAAACGGTCTATGTTAGCCATCCAGAAGGATTCGTTGATCCAGAGTTCCCTAATCACGTCTACAAACTGAACAAGGCTCTCTACGGTCTCAAACAAGCCCCTCGGGCATGGTATGATAAGTTGTCATCCTTTCTTATCGCTAATAATTTTGTCAAAGGATCAGTCGACCCTACACTATTCATACAATATCACGGGGCACACATTTTAATCGTTCAAATTTATGTGGATGACATCATTTTTGGGTCAACACATCTAAAGTACTCAAACGCTTTTTCAAAACTTATGAATAAAAAACATTTTGAAATGTCCATGATGGGTGAACTTACGTTCTTTCTAGGACTGCAAGTTCATCATTCACCCCGTGGTATTTTCTTGAGTCAGTCCAAATATGCCCTTGAAATTTTAAACAAAAATGGAATGCAAAACTGTGACACCTATGCCACACCAATGGCACATAGCAAGAAACTGGATGCTGATTTGCATGGGAAATTGGTTGACCCTACCAAATACCAAAGTATTATTGGGTCTCTCATGTATCTAACAGCTAGTAGACCTGATATTGTATTTGTTGTATATCTTTGCTCTCGTTATCAGGCGCGACCAAGTGAAACTCACCTCTCTGAGGCTAAAAGAATCCTCCGATACATCAAGGGAACCATTAACTTGGGGATCTGTTATCCGAAGGATTCTGGTTTTGAAATAATAGCTTTTTCAAACGCTGATCACGCAGGTTGCTTAGATTCTCGGAAAAGTACTTCAGTAACTTTACAATTTCTTGGTGATAAATTGGTGTCATGGCAATCGAAGAAGCAGGATTGTACATTGCTGTCTTCAACCAAAGCAGAATATGTAGCCATGTCGGCGTGTTGTGCTCAAGTCATTTGGATGCGAACACAACTCAAAGATTATGGTTACGTATTTGACAGAACCTTTATGTACTGCGGCAATCGAAGTGCTATTGCGATATCGTGCAACTCTGTTCAACATTCAAAATCAAAGCACATCGATCTTCGATATCATTTCTTCAAGGAGCATGTGGAAAAGGGTACCGTTGAATTATACTTTGTGGGTACTGAATATCAACTGGCAGATCTTCTCACCAAAGCCTTAGCTTCTGCGAGGTTTACTGAGTTGGTCCACCGGATTGGTATGCGGTGTTTGACTGCAGAGGAACTGGACGAACTTTTAAAAAAAATCTTAAAACCAGTCAAACACCAAAATCTCTTTTGTAAATATTTTTCAAAAATAAAATACAAAAATATAAAATTTTCAAAATTCAAAAATATTCTTCTCTCTAAAATTTCTTTAAACATGGCAGGTACAAATCTTCCGTCAACACTTTGTTCTATCAAACCTTTCTTCAATTTTTCCGAACAAGTGTTGAGGGGGAGAAAGTAAATATTTTCAAGTTTCATAAAACCTTGTACTCACATGTTACCATTATTATGTTGTTTCTTCTGAAAAGGTGAGTGGTGATGGTGCTACTATGTTGTACGGCAAAGAGGATAGGACCAAGAGAGATTACTAGTTTGTGTGTGTACTTAATGATGAAGTTAACTAAAATTTAGAGTATTTATATGGAGGTGGTTAATGTAGGGGTCAAATTTTGGTGTAGGAAGAATAAGCAAGAGCCATATGGCCTTGTGATTCATACAATACGCCCACCTCATGCTTGAGGTGGGGAGGATCTTGTGTGCTAGCTTATAAAGCTTACTTCATGGTGAATTAAGGTTCAAAGGGGTATAGTTTGGTCCCGGTAATTACTAACGTTAAGCTCTTAAGTCACAAAACTTAAAACCGGGTAACATAAAAATATAATACTTATGAAAATGTCTAAACTTATCAATCTACTCCAACTAGGTATATTAAAAGTGTGATAAGTCTATTTGGGTGCGTTTATGTTATTAAAACCTAATAACGTAGGTTTGAGCACACGTATTACGTAAAGAGTAAAATATTTACTTAAGAAAAACAAAGTGGCAATAGTTTTGTTAGGTCACCATATATGTAACACAAGTATCAATAGAAGAAAGGAGAAAAAGAGATCGGTTGAACACTAAGCCAAACACCCGAATATAGATGAAGAATGGTTTATGCATAGAGTGAATGAGAAAAGTGAACAACCAACATTCAATAGAAGGTTTACAAGACTATTTATAGGAGGGAACTAGGGCAACACTCCAAGTTCCCATCCTTTTCCTTATTGGGCTTGGCCTAGGCTTATGGGCCTTTTACATAAGCCTAAGCTTAATAACAAACATAAAGGCCATATTAAGCTAACTATTATATATTAATTACTAACACTTAAATTCTAGTTTAGGAGTGATTCCAACAATCTTCCCCTAAGTGTTAGTGATTGATAATGTGAACGGTGAAGGTGTTGATGTAATAGTAGCTTTGACATCTTCTGACATTCTTCTTTCTTGTGAGAAGAATTGCCTTGATTCGAACAATCTCCCCAGTGTAGAGAAATTGTTTCCTTTGAAAATTTCTACTTTGATGTCATCATTTTCTTTGTTCTTAGATCTTTGTTCTTTGTGATGGTAGTGATAGTATGTTGTTGTTGTCTGCTTCAGGTCTGCTTCGTTGCTACAGTGTCTCCACGTCTTTCTTCAACATGCTCACACGCTCATTAACGTTGGATTACAGTACTGATGAAGTTCTCTTAGTCTTTAAACTTTGTAGATTCTTTGATTTGACGTAGAATCATTCTGACTATTGTGTTGCCTTTTGAGAGAACTTCCATTAGTGATGATGTTGGTATGAGCATGTGAAGAATCTGCACGATCAGTCCGCTCCAGAGCTTCCATAAGAAGAAAATATAAGAAAGGTTAGTAAATAAGCGAATTCCGGCACTTACAAGTTTGAACTTCAAGAGTGTTAACAGCATAGTGTGAAAACACAACTCTAATTCTTACAAAGGCCGTTCCTGAACTAGAGTCCCACAAGTGAGATAACGCGATGTACCGAAGTACATCTACAGTTCAGATGAGTCACTGAGGTACACCGAAGCATCACCTCACGACTGTAGACCATTTGAGACACACTAAGCGTAATCCACAGGGAGTTACCGAAGTGACCTGCTGTCAGGGCTGTTTGATGTTGACCCTGGCAGGAGTTTCCATTCAATCACTGAGGATCACAATTGTGAACCTCTCATAAATGTTCTTGACAGATTTCTAGGATCTGTGTAGGACTCGATAACGTACCACTGTTGTTCTTATTGTTGAACAACAAGTGATGAAATGTCAAGTGTACCTATGAGATCTTTTAATGAATCTCGTGGCTCTAGACTCAATAGTACGTTTTGGTTTTCCTGAGCGGAGACTAGGGAGAGGGTCTCCTTCTTCAATACCAGCAATCCCTAAGAGAAAGCCGATAGTTTACGTAGGGTTCCTTGTGAGAATGAAACAAGTTTCTGTTGAGAGAAGCTTGAGTGGCTAAGAAGGTTTAGTGCATGCGTCACTGGGTCCATGACGACTTTTAATCTTCAATACCGGCGTCATCAAGTGACAACCAGTAGCATATGAATTGAACCCGGTGTCTACCCTAAGTTGAATAATCCGGAGGGCTATTTCTTTTCACCCTTTTCTTTGCATTTCTTTTTAATTCTTCAACTCCTTCTTTCTCCGATTCTCATTTTCTCCTTTTTATAATCATACCTAAGGACTTCTAAGTACTAACTATTTGTGATGTCCTTGGGTAGATCCCTCTGGCTCTGGTGGATCATAGCACGGTTATTCCTAACCTTAATCACCTTATAACTCCATTGCCATAAAACCATTTTCTTGAAAAAAATCTCTCAAAGTGTTTGTGAGTGAAAACATGTTTGAACACTTTAAGAGTTTTAGATTTTCAGAAATACTCCCCCTCCACACGTGCTTAAATGTTTAGACAGAAATCTGCACGGTGAGAGAAGAGTGCACACTTTTGAATTGATCAATTCAAGATAGACAATTCCCTGAGGGACACGGTTACGTTGCATAGTTAAAGAGTTCCATTGTCAGCTTTTAGGTGACAACTAGCTCTAGTAACTACCTTGAAGGTGTGGACAAACCTCGAAAGGTTGTCAAACCCGTCAAAGTTCATGTCTATCAAGAGCTTCTCGAATAGGTACAATTTACTTGGATAAGTCTTTGGAAGACAAATCTTTTCAATGTATGACTGTTCAGATCCCTTCAATTCATGGGTTAAGTCTTTTCACACGACGATTCAATAGCACATCAACATATTTCTTATCACAATAATTTTCTCCCCCTCAAAAATGGCATACAAATGTTATTTTTGATAAAGTTTTGATATTAAATACGACCATTTCGAGTTTTGTGGGAAGATTATCACGAAGAACAATTTTATGAACAAAGTTTTAGCAAATACTCCCCCTCAACAAGTAATACTAACTTTTGAGGTTTTGAAAACGTTAGGGGAAGTACTTGTTCCTTTGAGCAAAAAATTTGAAAAGAGAAAGGTTTGATAGGTTTTACTCAAAAGTAAGAAACTTTCGCTCCTTTTATAGGATTGTGGCACTGAAGCGTACCACAGGGTCCTTTCATTACAAGAACGGGTTGTACACTATTATGTGTGCACAAGCCATTGTCAGATAATCAAACAAACAAAATCACAATCAAGAGAGTACCCAATGATTACAGACGATCAACTACTTTCTGAGGACGTTGGAAAGTCAGAATCGGAAAGTTTGGTCATCCTCCCACATAGCTCTCCAACCGTTGCATCTGATCCCGATGAATCAAACATTCATCAATCCTAGTGATAAATCAACGAACATCCTTGCGATCCTTTGAATTCCATCTCTTTGTCTGAATTATACCCAATTCAATGTCCTTCAAACGATATGCCAATCCATCTCGAACCATCTCCAGGGTGGCGTCATAGAACTTTGTGAATTTCATCGAAAGCCATGAAGCAAGTATGATGATTTTCACTTCAGTAGACAACCCCAAACTTTGGTTTATGAACGATTTTGTACTGTGGTTCTTGATTGATTCCGATGAAGTGTAGAATTTAGGTAAGATTCGACCCCGAGGTGGAGATCTTCAACACGCTCTTTGATTTGATGCATATGAAAAACAAGAAGTGCAGTAATGTACTTGATCTGAATTTCGGTTGAGGTTCAGGTTGGGGCTCAGGTATGTCGTGATCCTCTCCACCAGTGTATGTAGAGTGATTACCAGTTTTCTCCATTGGTGGTGTGGTTTCTGAAACCCTTGATTGATCAGATGGTGGTGGCTGTGTAGCTTGTTGTGTAGTGGTGATAACCTGCTTAACCATTTGATGAATCATTGGATGGAGTTGCCTTCTTAACAGATTTTGTTGTTGACATAGTTGTTTCTTTTGTGGATGGATGTGATGATTTGGGCTTGGTGGAAGTATCAATAGGTGGTTCAGAAGAATGTTGAGGTTTGTGTATTAGATTGTCAACTATGTAGTTGTCTGATTCCTTCTTAAGCTTTTCCTCCTCATCTCTAACAGCTTCTTTTGCCTCTTTTCGAATCATTTCCTCTTCAGCCGCCAAATTATCATCAATAGGGACTCTTTCATCCTTATAATTATAATTTGTTGAGATTGTTCTTGCCAATTGTTTTGTCGTATCCAGCTGGGAATGTGTTTGCCATCGAGAGCTCAGCTGGGGCATTGATGTTTGCTTGAATTGCAGCCATTTTGTGATCTGAAAGACTTTAGACAAAAAGACATACATATGGAAACACAATGTGTTTGTTTTAGTCTGATTTATTATCTAATTCCTTATATGATGGTAACATGTTTATGTTAGTTACAAGTCCTAAGTCACATTTTTCCAATTGATTGAAGTTGATGTGATAAGTTACGTGAACTTGTTAATTTTGAAATTTCAAAGTCCAATTTTTCACTTAACACACAACATATTAACTTTTGTAAGCTTATATGAAACATCAGGTATTTGTGACTTATGCGTAACATTTAACAAGTAACATATGCGTACTAAGCCAAAATGTAGTGAACAGTGGGTTATGAGTAACAAGGATCCTTATGCGTAAGAAAGGAACTTATGCGTAGGAGTAAGATAAAGCGTAAGACCAAGCTTATGCATAAGAGTTTCTTATACGTAGGACAAGTTCAAAGGCTTTAGGCTTACACGTAGGAATAAGCAAGATGTTACGCATAAAGTTTACTCGTAAGAGTAAAGCTTATGCGTAGCAAGCCTTGTTTACGGATATCTTTCCAAGATACGCGTAATCCACTGTAGACCTCTTATGCGTAAGAGTTACGCGTAAGATTTCTCTTAGGCGTTACCTTTACGCATAAAAGTATTCTTTAAGCGAAACGGTTTGAACACTTGAAGATTCTGACACTACTAATAATTAATCTGTTAACTATAAACATGGAAACTTGATTGCAGTTAATTCCAAACATCTTTTAGATCACAAAACAAGCATAAGATCATATCAGATACACACAGAAAGACTTAGGCGTAAAATTACTTAAACCCTAAACCCTTAATCTACGTGTAAGGGATATAGCTACACAAATCAAACAAGAATGTTTTTGGAGTGTCCTAGATGTCATATGAGTGCAATGGAACAAGATTCAACACATTTCCACCACAGAATCAGAAGATTTATGGTAGATGAACCCTAAAAAAACCTAAAACTTAAATTCATACAGTTTAGATGTTTCTGGGCTAATTTAAAGGTTCAAAAACATGCATATAAACTTATTCTAACACTTTCTTGACTACCTAATAATATATCACAGAATAGAAAAGCCCTAGATGAGGGCAAGAACCCTAGAATTCAAATTAATGAAATTTAAGATTCAGGATGGTTTTGGACGATTGAAACAAGTTTAATAGACACTAAGAAAGGTTTTATCACAACTCATTTCAATCCAAACACTTTTATGCATAAACACCCAATTCGTTCGAGTGAACAATTTTCCAAAATCAGTTTAAAGAGTTTTAACCGTTGGATTTGAAAGATTTTTGAAATCCTTGTTTAGAATCTTGATCAAAACAATTTAGAACTTACAGATTATGAACAGCTTGAACGGATTTAGAAGATTTGATTTGGGCCGTTTGATCTTGGTGGTTTAGGAGTAAATGATTTTGTTAAAATTAATTTGCCAAGTTGACACATTCAGTCCCTCAACCTTAAAGAGGTTCCAACCAAGATCCTTTAACTTCCGTTTAGGTTAGACAAAACATATATAAGGCAAGAAACTTAACGATACTCCCCCTCGACTTTTGAAATAATGAATTTTGAAGACATTTGAGTCCGAGGAGAGTATTTGACAAGAAACGTATCCACCATTTTGGACGAAACAACATATTTTTTAAAACATGGAAGTACAAGGTTTTATGAAACTGAAAAATATTTATTTTCTCCCCCTCAACACTTGTTCGGGAAAAATAGTGAAAGATTTGATAGAACAAAGTGTTGACTGAAGATTTGTACTTGCGATGTTTGAAAGAATTTAGATAGAAGAATATTTTTGAGATTTTCTAATTTTATATTTTTGTATTATGTTTTTGAAAGATATATACAAAAGAGGTTTTGGTGTTTGACTAGTTTTAAGAATGTTTTAAGAGTTCATCCAATTCCTCTTGAGTCAAACACCGCATACCAATCCGGTGGACCAACTCATTAAACCTACCAAGAGCTAAGGCTTTGGTGAGGAGATCTGCCAATTGGTATTCTGTACCCACAAAGTATAATTCAACAGTACCCTGTTCCACGTGGTCCTTGATGAAATGATATCGAAGATCGATGTGCTTTGATTTCGAATGTTGCACTGAGCTGCACGAGATCGCAATAGCACTCCGATTGTCGCAGTACATTGGGATTTTGTCAAATACGTAACCATAGTCTTTGAGTTGTGTTCTCATCCCAATGACTTGAGCACAACATGCCGACATGGCTACATATTCTGCTTCTGTTGAGGACAGCGATGTACAATCCTGCTTCTTCGATTGCCATGACACCAGTTTATCACCAAGAAATTGTAATGCTCCTGAAGTACTTTTCCGTGAATCTAAGCATCATGCGTGGTCAGCGTCTAAAAAAGCGATTAGTTCAAAACCATAATCCTTTGGATACCAGATCCCCAAGTTAATGGTTCCCATGATGTATCGGAGGATTCTTTTAGCCTCAGAGAGGTGAGTTTCAGTTGGTCTCGACTGATAACGGGAGCAAAGATATACGGCAAACACAATATCAGGCCTGCTAGCTGTTAGATACATGAGAGATCCAATAATACTACAGTATTTGGTAGGGTCCACCAATTTCCCATGTAAATCAGCGTCTAGCTTCTTGGTATGAGCCATTGGTGTGGCATAGGTGTCACAGTTTTGCATTCCAAATTTGTTTAACAGTTCAAGGGCATATTTGGACTGACTCAAGAAAATACCACGGGGTGATTGATGAACTTGCATTCCTAGAAAGAATGTGAGTTCACCCATCATTGACATTTCAAAATGTTTTGTAATTAATTTTGCAAAAGCATTTGAGTATTTTAAATGTGTTGACCCAAAAATGATGTCATCCACATAGATTTGAACGATTAAGATGTGAGCCCCGTGATATTGTATGAAAAGTGTAGGATTGACCGAACCTTTGGTGAATTTATTGGCAATGAGGAAGGATGATAACTTATCGTACCACGCCCGAGGAGCTTGTTTGAGACCATACAAAGCTTTGTTCAGTTTGTAGACATGGTTCGGGAACTCGGGATCAACGAATCCTTCTGGCTGGTTGACATAAACTGTTTCTTTCAGTTGCCCATTCAGAAAAGCAGTTTTGACGTCCATCTGAAAGACCGTTATGTTCATATGAGCCGCGAACGCGAGAAAAATCCAAACAGCCTCAAGATGAGCAACCGGTGCAAATGATTCTTCAAAGTCAATACCCTCTTCCTGTCTATAACCCTTAGCCACCAGACGTGACTTATTTCTGATTACGTTCCCTTCAGCATCTAATTTGTTTTTCCAAATCCATTTGAGACCAATGACGTAGAGCCCTGTTGGTCTTTCAACTAGTTCCCATACTTCAAGACGTTTGAATTGGTTGAGTTCTTCTTGCATGGATTCAATCCAGTTGTCTTTTGTCATTGCGTCTTTAATGTTTTTAGGCTCAGATTGGCAGACAGTGAGTGCATAAATGCAATGTTCACCATCTGTGTGAAGACGTTGTCTCGTATAGACTGGTTGATTTGGGTTGCCAATAATATTCTCAAAAGGGTGGTCTTTTGTCCAACGATGTGTAGAGGGTTGATGTTGGTATACATTGTGCAGATTCTGAGGATTCAAATGGTTTGTGGATGATTCCGCGACATCAGGTGCAGCAGTTTCATTGGCAAACGGGTTAAAGAACGCATTTGGATCAAAATCTGCCGGAAGGGGGTACTTCATTAAGAATATCATCTGCTGGTGCATTGTCGTTGGATGCAGTTTGTTCAACTGTTGTTGTAGAGTCAACTGGTGGTGCTTCTTCAACAGTAGTTGTTGTAGTAGGTGTATCAGGTATAGGAATATGATCAGGTTGAGCAGCGGAAACATCGGATACACCTGGAGCACGTTCATCAATGTCATCACTAAACAGCGGAGCAAATAGCGTTTCCATTTGTTAATGAGTTAGCTGGGGGCTTAGTTCAGCTGATGATGGGGTTTGAGGGAAGTTTAAACGGTTATGACCGGGTTCCAAGCTGTTATACTCAGAAGCCATCTCTGTAAGTTCATCAAAATTAGCATGAATCGTTTCCATAACCTGGTTTGTACAACGATTCCAGATCCGAAAACCCTTAGAATTTTCACAATATCCTATAAAGACTCCAATGTTAGCTTTGGCTTTGAGCTTTCCAAAGTCATCACGATCATTATTTGGGTAGCAAAGGGATCCAAATACATGAAAGTGTTTTAGATTCGGTTTATGATTGTGGATAAGCTCAAAAGGTGTTTTGTTGTGGCGTTTTGTAATCATTGAGCGATTTTGAGTATAACATGCAGTTGATACAGCTTCTGTCCACAAGTAATCTGGAAGTTTAGCATTGATTAACATTGTTCTTACAACTTCCACTAATGTACGGTTTCGTCTTTCAACAACTCCGTTTTGTTCTGGTGTACGTGCAATAGATGTCTGATGCTCAATTCCCACTTTTTCATAAAATTCTCGAAGAGTTTGGTTAACAAATTCGGTTCCTTTGTCTATTCTGATTTGGCGGACGGTGTTCCAGAGCTGAACTTGAATTTTTGTAAGAAAGGTGATGATCATCTGTGGAGCTTGATCTTTACTTCAAAGAAAGTAGACCCAAGTCCATCGTGAGTAGTCATCGACAATTACCAAGATGTAGCGTTTGCCATTAATCGTTTGCACGCGCATCGGGCCACACAAATCCATGTAAAGAAGATGAAGCACATGTTGAGAGCTATGTTCCACCTTTGAAGGAAAATGAGCACGAGTGCTTTTCCCTTGTTCACAAGCTGAGCATAGGTGATCTTTGGAATATCGGAATCTTGGGAGACCTTCAACAAGTTTGTGTCGAGCAAGGTTGGTGATGGTTTGAAAGTTTAAATGTGAGAGACGACAGTGTCATACCTAGGATTTTGTTGACGTTTCCCTTGAAAGTAGACAGATGGGAGATAAAGCAACCATGTCTTGCATTGAGATTGTGTATAGACTAGAATTGCGAGAGCCAGACATTAGACCGTTTCCTTGTAGATCACGAATGAAACAAGTTTTCTCTCGAAAAGCAACTTCCAAATCTCCATCACAGAATTGACCGACTGAAAAGATTGTGACCGAGGCCTTCCACATAATAAACCCTGCTAATTTCGATATTGCCATTGATATAATCTCCGTAGCCCATGATAGCTGCGAAGTGATCATTCCCGAATCTGACAGTGCCAATGAACTTTGCAATAAAGTTTGATAACAGTTTAAGATTTCCTGTCATGTGTCGAGAACATCCGCTATCAACAATCCAAAGGATGATCTGTATCACCTGCATTACACACAGACGACACAGATGGAATAGAAGTAGATGTGGAACCCGAAATGTTAGAGGGTTCCGAAGCAGTTATAGTAGAAATACACACATCAAAGACTTTAGGCATCCATTTAAATCCTAGTGTATTATGTATCCATTTCTGCCATTTCTAACTACTCTTAGCTTTAATCTTAGTGAATGGACTAGGTGGTACTACATTCTTTGGAGGTGATACTGGAACTACAGATACATCAATGCGTTTCTTAGAATCTAAGGAGGGCGGTTTACCAAGCACAGACTTAGAAGCATTAGTGGGCCTAGAGGTATTCTGATTCTTAGGATTCCTTAAATGAGACAAGATAGCTCTAGCAACACATTTGTCATGACAATCAGAAAGCATACTTTTACGACAAATAACACAAGACGCATTAGACTGAATATCAAAAGTACTTAAAGGTTTAGCATTCGTTACAACACTTTTTCCATTACATTTGTCAGACGCAATATCTAAAGTAGGTGCAACTTGAGTCTTATTCAAAGTCCTAGGGTGTTCTTCTTCGCAGTTGGGCTCGGTGTCGTAGTTTAGTATGATATTATCTCCAGATCTGCTGCTGTCATCCTGCATTTCCAATGCGACAACCTCATTGTCCGCATTACTGACAGTTGCAGTAATCACAACATTCTCAACGTCCATTTGAGCATTACTTTCATGTACATCAACTCTTGCACCTTGCACGACTGCGGGATATCGGGAATTTGATGATGTCTGACGGTTGGAATTGTTAATCATTGGGAATTTGAATGGTTTCCATCTTGCGTACAATTCCTCAGATGTCTTTTCAGCATCAGAATCCATTGATTTAAACATTGTCTCTCTCCTGTAGAAGAATCAAAGAGAAAAGGTGCGAAGTCGATATAGCACACAGAAAGCCGATATAGTGAATTTTAATTTCCCTCCAAAAATAATTTTGAAAAATTTTGACTCTCAAAATTTGAAATTCACTATAAAATTCAATTCTAAGGTTGTAAGAAAAATTTTGAGTTATGACAATTTTGACGCCAAATTTGACCCGAAAAATTTGAATTTGGACCCAAAAATTTGAAATTTTCACCAAAATTTTCACAGTTAAACAAAAATTTGAATCTCGCGTAAAAATTGAACGTTTAGTCTCCCCTAAATGTCAAATTTTACACAAATTTTACTTATTTTTTTTTATTTATTTATTTATTTATAATTTTTTTTTGATAACTTGTGTTGATGGATCTTTGTAGTCAAATGAAACGTTGTTGATGAAGAATCCTTAGGCGTAGAAATCACGTAAAGGCAAAGTAACACTTATGCGTAAAAACACCAAAACTTACGCGTAAAAGCACTATTTACGCGTAGGATTAGCGTACGCGTAAGAATCGAGAAAACACTAAAGTTATGCGTAAACTGAAAGTTAGGCGTAGAAAACTTATGCGTAGGATTAGCTTATGCGTAAGACAGAGCTTAGGCGTAAGAAAAATCTTATGCGTAAAGAGTTCTACGCATAAGTTTGAGCTTATGCGTAAGATTAGGGTTTTGCCAAAAAAATCTTTTACACTATCACAGTGTAAAGGATATCCAAAGTCGAAGTGTTTTCAGGCTTATCCAAGCAAGAAAACACTGAGTAAACCACGAAAACTGAAGATCAAACCACGGATTTCTTACGCGTAAGATTAGGGTTTTCTTACACGTAGAAATTCACCAAAACTGAATTCTGTCCAAAGATGTTTCTAAACCAGATTTTTTGTTATGAAAAAGCTTCAATATCACCAAAATAACACAAAAGTGTGAAACTTGATGATCCAAAACTTGTTTACACGTTATGCGTAGAACTGAACACGCTTTTAAAACCAAGCTTAAAAACAAGGAATTACTCGTAAAGTTTGAAACTTTTTGCTAGAAACAGATATTTTAACACCTAAAAACGTTGAAAGTACAAGAATCTTGGATTGAAAAGTGTAAAAATGAGTTTTTAAGCGTGACAAAGTATGTGAAACGAGACTTACGCGTAAAACCAAAAACTTCAAAAACAAAAGCTTGTCACCCAACTATTTGGCGAATGATACCACTGTTAGGTCTTCATATATGTAACACAAGCATCAATAGAAGAAAGGAGAAAAAGAGATCGGTTGAACATTAAGCCAAACACACGAATATAGATGAAGAAAGGTTTATGCATAGAGTGAATGAGAAAAGTGAACAACCAACCTTCAATAGAAGGTTTACAAGACTATTTATACGAGGGAGCTAGGGCAACACTCCAAGTTCCCATCCTTTCCCTTATTGGGCTTGGCCTAGGCTTATGGGACTTCTACATAAGCCTAAGCCGAATAACAAACATAAATGCCATATTAAGCTAACTATTACATATTAATTACTAAACTTGAATTCTAGTTTAGGAGTGATTCCAACAAGTTCATATAAAATATGACTATTGGTGAAAATAGAGCATTTTTGAACACATAGGCTTATCGTAGTCTTGTGTTGACCGCGAGGAGAGTTTACACGATTAAACTTTATTAAAGTCACAACTTTAAATAATTATTTATAGCCAAAGGTGAATAAAAATGTTCAGAGTGTAATAATTCGAAACAGATTGAATTATTTAACTTGGGAAATTGCTGGTTACTACCAGTTACAGTATTTGCTTTTACGTTACGGTAAAAGTCAAATAGTAAAAAGTCAAAGTCAAGGTCAACTTTTAAGAAGTCAAAGGGTAAAATAGTCATTTTACCGTATGAAAATTTACGAGTTGCTACAGCCTCCACCAGTTACGGGAATCATGTCCTCATGATTTAGTTAGTGTTATGAGTTAATGATGTTCTCGAGAAGAGGTGAGGGTACTTCTGTAATGGAACTTCGTCACGAAGTTCAGTGAGTGTTATTTGCTAACGGTATATTTGAGTTCATCTCCACGTTCCTACGTGAATTCAGGAACTCTTCTAGAGTTCCATCGAACCTTGAGAATATGAATGCGACTTTGCTTACGTCATTTGACCTCATGGTCCATGATCTTAGTAGATTCCCTGATAACGTTCAAACGTTAATCAATCTGGATCTCTTCCAGAGAAATAGTGAGTGTCTTATCAGTATGACACTTCTTTAGAATGCACACAGGAAGGGCGGCGTGTACACTGCCAAGTTCGGGAAGTAGCTCGTGTCTGAAAGCTACCAGACCAATTCTTGCTAATATCGTATAAAGTCCAATATATCTTAAGTTTGGTTTTTCTAATTTCCCCAAACAAATCATACCTTACCGCAACGTGGCTTTCAACAAAACCTTAATCCTAGTATGATATTTTGAAAGTTAACGCTTACATCTATATAACCTTTCTTGTGATAATGTGTGGCCTAATATTACGGGGCCAAGAAGTAAATATTTTACTAAATTCCTTACAATAATTTCGTAAGCAGAAAGCTCAGAAATTCTAATCAGCAATTGTGCTAAAATATTGCAAAGCCAAATATGCCACAAGCATGCTTCTGGACAATGCTTTGTCAGGGTAAAATGTTATTGCTCAATCTATTAGTTATTGAGAATACTCACTAGATTGCTTGGACTAAGTTGAAGAAATTGTAATCAAGAAGTATTGTCCTCGGAAGGGGTGCAAGAACTGAAGGTGAAGTGTTCTTGCTGTCAGTGGTGTTGATATCACAACTTATATTCGTCGCTTTCAAGAGTTGGCAATAGTGTACCCAGTGAGGGTCTCAACCAATGAGAAGTTATGGGAAAAATTCATCTGAGAACTTCCACTACAAGTATTCAAGAGAACGTTACTTCGTTTGGTCACTCGCAATGGATGAAACAATTCAGATGTCTCGTAACCAAGTGGATCAAGTTGTGCGAGCTTAGACTGCTCAAGGATCTAACAATAGCAAAATAATAGCAGTAACAACAATAATAACAAACGGTGATGGGATGTGGAAAGTGAGAACATTTCAAGAAATAGTGCTCCCAAAATAATAGCCAACAAATCGGAGGAGCTCATGAGAAAGCCTATGTGATGGATGATGGGATATCGCACCCAGTTTGTTAGTTCGAGACTGAACTAAGTCCATTATCTCAAGAGTGTAACAGCTCGTTAGCTCAATAATATGGAATACTTTGACTTATGCGACTTATGCATAATCAAATTTGTGGCAACTAAATTCTGTTCTTGAAACATCTGATCCTATCAGGTCGGGTTTCAATTATGTTCTTGAAAAATCTGATTCTCTCAGGTCGGGTTTCAATTATGTTCTTGAAACATCTGATTCTATCAGGCCGGGTTTCAATTGACTTTAACCAATTTTGTTAGCTCAACAAACAATTCATGTTTGTAAGGATTTGTAACATCAAAAGTGATAACTTAAGAATGAACTTAGGTTGTTCAAATGAGGTCTTAAGATTTTTGCTGAGTGGTAAAACATTATCGTGTTTTCTAGATCTTTTCAAAGAATACTAGTGATTTTCGAGTTCGAGTTCATACTCATGTCATATCAGATACAAATAAGCCTACTCATTTATAATTCATTACTTACATAAAGAAGCGTCCCAATTTATGTAAGTAAGAAATCATAAAATTATGGTTCGGCGATTTACAATCTCTTTATTTAAATGAAAAGGCGTCCCAGTCCAATTAAATAAGGACATTCCAAATCATCCTACTTAACAATTTCCGACACAACACTCATACTTAATCGATAAGTTACAAGGTGGTGTATTACAAGACGACGTAGGTGTTCCAAGATTATGGAATAAATGTTCCCACTCATCCTTGAAGACGAGGAGTAAAAAAATCAAAGAGAATCAACAGAGCGTTCAAAAGAGTCGGTGAGTAGTAGTTTTCTCACAATGTTTGAGAAATACGAGTGAGACCATTGTGCACACACACAATGTCTGAGAAATAGATAAAACCATTGTGTATCTCTTAATGTCTGAGATATATTTAGGCCAATTGTGTATCTCATGATGTCAGAGATATGTCTAAGTCAAGTTTGTATCTCACGATGTTTGAGATATAAGGAAGACCATTGCATACTGACAATGTCTTAATAATAATGAGACCATTGTATCAACTACAATGTCTGAGAAAGTTTCATAGGTCACAAACATGTATATGATCGGGGATATCTTGTTGTGCAATAATGCCTTGGAATAGACATATGCAGTTATGTTTAGTCAATCATTTATATAAACCGTCTTTATATAAATAACATAGTATTGTGTTAAGGAGTAGGCATGGCGCACGGAATGTTGAAGACAGCAATGAGTGATACGAGTTTAATGTAAGATGTAGTTATAGCCTAGGTTTAAATGCAACCTGGTTCTCTATAACTGAAGCTCTGATACCAATCTGTAACACCCCCAAAATTATCGCAGCGGAAGATTGTGTCACTGGGGTATTACTTCATAGTTCACAGCACAAGTTATAGAAAACGACTCTAAATGAGGAGTTTTGAAATAAATTATCATTCGATTAAAATATCAGAGTTTAAAAGCTGGTCCCACAAGTTTGTACAATCAAAAAAAGTACAACATAAAAGTTGTAATGTTTTTCGAATGATCATATATGCATCGTCTTCAAATATTTTCCGTGCGCCTTCACATGCCATGCCAGCTAATTCCTTTCTAACCTGAGATAACATGCTAAAAAGTGTCAACACAAAGGTTGAGTGAGTTCATAGGTTTCTAAGCAAAACAGTTGATCACAAGATATCAAGTTTATGAAAGTAGTGGGCTACGTTGTTATACACCCATAGTGCGTTTGATTGCCTAACCGGTCAATACAAATGATAGAAACCACATAGGTTTGAAAACACTATTGGACAATATAGTTTGTAGTATAATTGCAATGTGTACAATTATCTTCTTGATAGTTATTATTGCTCTAAGCTCATGGCACTCACGACTAACTGTTGTTATATCACCGAACGATATATATATAAATAACTTACCCAGGGTAGGTATTTTGCCCTTTACCTAGATAACCTCAAATATAGTGCGCCTTGTTATTTTCGATAACAGAGACGGGTTCGTCAATTCCGATAGGCCTATCCACAATATTTGCGCTCACTCCCAGTGATTAGTGGTCCATGATGTTGGGGACTTTTGGCAAAAACAACTTAGGCATGCAATAATACAGTCAAGGCATTCAGTAGCATGTATCTCCCCCAAAGAGTTTATAAAACAGTTAAACAAAAGTTGGGGCTATGAAACTCACTGTAGTGATCAGCATCAGAGTGTAACGATATATTGTTTATCAACGGTAGAGTATGACAAGATCACGATCTTTAATGATTACCTACGAAAGCATAGTAATCGCGTTTTTGTATAGTGTACGATATAAGTGTACAAGTATATGTAGTTTGTTGGCTTTCAATATGATGTTGTACATGAATCCTTAAGTTGATGTATCCCTTATGTGTTGTTTGGCCTATAGCCCTTTTATAAATAACCTCGTACCATCGTTCGGGCTATCAAAATCAAGAGGTCGTGTAGTGAACGTATGAGGAGCCAGGAAACTTTAAATCGTAAATCCACAACTCGTCGATACGACACTCCGAAGAGGCCTCTTTATGATAATGAAATTCCCTACTATTGTAGTACTTATCATTTATAAGTGAAGTATTTGACGAGACAAATATTATATAAAACATGTGTCGTGGTTCGTCAAAGACTATTGATTGACTTGTGTGACGATATGATGATATAAGTTGGGTGTGGTGAAGTAGTTTAACATGACATATGGTCATTTACTTAGTTTTTCAAAGTCTAATAAAGTCCAATCTAATGAACAAGTTTTTGAAAACAAGTTTCGGGTCATTAAACTTATATTAGCCGTGCGGCTAAGTCAAACAAAAATCAAGGACATTCTTAAGGATGTATCTAAGTTAAAATATCTTGAAACAAAACCTTGGTTTAACCTTAGCTTTGTTTTGGCCTCAAGGAATCAAGATATCACTTAACGTTTCTCAACTAAGGTTGTTTTCCGGTATACAACAGGTCCGGTTAGTTTTTTTGTAGTTTTTAAGCTTTGTTGTTCACTGATGAGTGTGTAAATACTCATCATTTTTGGTTAAATCTGAAATGCAAAACGTTTAAAAATGCTCAGAAATGCATCAAAATACTGAAAATATCTCAAAATTGCATTTTATATGTTTCAGATGCAATATGTTCAAAATCAGATGAAAAATGAGCTAAGTTTGCATAATTGCCAGTTTCAGTCCCCCAAGTTTCAAAAATTGTCAGAAATAGTCCCTGAGCACTTAATTTCAAAAGATAAATCACCAAAGTTCCTTTTAAAATCATAAGTTGTCAAAATTAGTCCTTTGGTGAAAAATGTCAAAAGTTTTGAGAAATTACAAGTTTGGTCCTCCAAGTTTCAAAATTGGCAAAAATGGCCCTTGGAAAATTGGAAAATGTCAAGTTTGGTCCTTGTAGTATGGAAGCTTGTCACTTATAGTCCCTTGGAGCAACTTTGATAATATGGCAGCATTGGTCCCTTAATTTTCAGAAATTGCACAATAGGTCCTTGTGTTTTAAACCTTTACAACCCTTGGCCTTGTCAAAACCAAATTGGACCCCTGCCTTAAACCTTGTGACCCCCTGTCAAATACATTTTGGACCCCCCTTTTATATTAAAACCCAGTCAAACCCTTTTGACTTTGCTTTTCCCTCCAAGTCACGGGTATCCATCTTCATCATCACCCCTGCAAAACCTGCTAACACTCAACCCTCCTCCATCATCATCCTACTACCCTCCACCTCACCCCAAGCCAAGGTGCATTTAATGCCCATTCAACCTAACACTCAACCCCAGTTGGTATAATCTCATTTTGGCGCCAAAACCAATTAAACGGCCAAGATGATATCTAGGCATCCAATGGCCTCAAATTAAGGTGGGAACTGTTCAGAGATGAGAGAGAAGATGTTTTGAGTATAAAAAGAAGCAAAGAGAAGGAAGAAGTGGTAGCACTTAGTTTAATTTTTAAAATGTATGTCGTTTTTAATGTATAAGTTTTAGTTAAACTTAAAAATTGTAATTCTTTGTGTTTCTGTACTAAACTCTAGTTATATTATCAGTTCAATCCACTTTAAGCATCAATTTCAAAGTTACATTACAATTTCATATTTCATGATCACTGTTGCAAATTTCAAACTCAAAATCTGATGTCCAAGCTTCAATTAGCTTATTTATAAGCTCAAACAAGCTTATACTAGCTTATTATAGCTTTTTGTAAGCTTGTATTTAAGTTTCAAGCAGTTTTGGAATTTGGTCAATGAAAGTCAACTTGGAGCAAAAATGGGTATGAAATGGAAATGGGTTGAAGCAGAGCTGGATTTGGGTTGATATTGAGCTAGGTTAGGGTTTGGAATAGGTTAGCTGTTCTTGTTTTGATTAATATCAAGCCATTGTGGCTGAGGACCATTTGTAAGTGATTTTCAAAGTTTCATAGCATAATCTGTTTTTGTAGTTATAAGTAGTTAAAACCTATTTAATTAGTTGTGTTTAGGACAAGTAAACTCAGTTTAATCAGTTATATTAGCTAAATCAGTAGTTAGGTCATTTTATTTGCATATCAGTGTTTACATGGGTGTTTGGATTTACTGCTTAAACTGTGGTTAAGGATAGTGTAGTGGTTAAAACTTGTTGTGCTAAGCTTGTGTAGCTTCTTTTGACTCATTGAAGTCCTTAAATTGTGCCTGCAAACAACAGAAGTCAAATATCACATTAAACTGCCTTAATCACTTAACTGTTGTGTTTTTGTGAAATCAAGCACTTGTTTTGTGTTTAGAATTTATAGAAATAACTTTCAGTAGTTCCATTTCATCATAATATATCATAATTAGTCCTTAAATTGAGCTCAAATCTCACCAAAGTCAAATAATCTCAACTGTTTTCAAAAGTCAAAATTGAAAATGTGGTTTTGAGCCTAACTGAGTTGAATTTTCTTGGACTCATTTCTGAGCCAATCTAAGTGAAACTTTGGTTTTTTAAACTTCTGTTGGTCCACTTTCTTATTGTCATTTTTATAGAATTTTGTCATTTTTTTATAAGTTCCAAAATTGCTTGTCAAATTGCTTGTAAATCCCCTGTACACACTCAGTATTAACTGAGTGTGCACAGGAGTCTTGCAGTCCTTGCACCAAGCTCATCAGAGCTCATCCAAGTCTGGTTTTTGGTTTACAAGCACTTGCCCAGGTCTAGTGTAGGTTCTCACTTTTGGTTTTCATTTTTAAGCTTGTTGAGTAGCTTATTCTTGTGCTGCAAAGTAAACCCCTCAAACTGTTTTTAGCTTATAATCTCAAAACATCAAATCTGTGCATTGTGTATACCATAGGTTAAGAGTAGTTGTTTTTAGTTGATTTTGAGTACTTTTAGCTTATTTAAGCTTCTGTATCAGTTTGGTGCTTGTTTGGTACTTTTGGCTTTTCTCAAAGTGCTTATTTATAAGCAGTTTCCACTGCAGCCTCTTATTCCTTCACACAAGCCCCTGATTTTATATTTTTCCTAGATTCAGTATATTATTTTAAGCTTATCTTGAATTTTTCAGATTTTTATAGGTCAGTTTGGTATTTTTCTTCATTTTAATTAGTTTTTAAGCATTTTTAATTAGCATTTAATACAATTAATTAAGAAAAGCTTCAAAAAAATAATTTTTCATTTTTCTTAAGTTAAGATAAATATAAAAAGTCAAAAAATTATTTTTCCAGATTTTTATTAGTTAAATTTGTATTTTTTAGCAATTTAAGTAGTTTTAAATAGTTTTTAATTCATAGAAAATAGAAAAATAATCAGAAAAATACAAAATTAGTTTTGAAAATTCTCTTTTGATATTTTAGATTTTTTCAAGTCATAATTTTATTTTTATAGCTTTATTTCCTATTTTCTTGTATTTTAGGCTATTATTTAATAGTTAAAAATAGTTTTTAATTAATAATAATTAGATAAATAGTTTTAAAAATAATTTTCTTTTTCTATAAATTTACTTTTATCATTAGGTTTGTAAAAATATCATTTTCATATTTTTAGGGTTAATACTGCTTCAGTTTCATTTTTCTTTTGTACGTAACGTAGTTTTAAATTCAAAGTTTTATAAAAACATAAAATCAAAAACATCATTTTGCAAATAGTGATAGCGTTTATTTAATATTTTTTATCTTTTTAATCTCCTTTAATTTTCATTTAAGCCTTTGTAATTTATAGACTATTTCTATAGTTATAATCATATCAATCCTTCTTTTCCGTTCAAATCTCTCGATCACTATACGTTTGGTGATTCTTCGCATAGCTCGCTGGGACATAACGACCCGGGGAAACACTATACTCTCCTGATCTTCATTGCATTCATTTCCGGACTGTTTTAAGTTTCTTACGGTCGGCCATTCACAAGTGGCCGGCTTGTGTGAGAAAACTTGACTGGTCTGGAGGCGAACCAAATTTTTGGCGCCGCTGCCGGGGAGCTGTGCTGATTATCTTCCGTCTAGCAGATTAGTGATTTGAATACTCACTCTTTGTTCATACCATCTAGCTATATATATATATATATATATATATATATATATATATATATATATATATATATATATATATATATATATATATATATTTTCTTATAAAAATCCAAAAACCCAAAAACATCTCAAAACCTATAAAACACAAAAATATTTTTCTTTTGTTTCTCTATATATGTATAACAATAAAACTCAAAAATAATCTTCTTTCCCGATCTTCATAATTCCTTTCCTTGACTCTGAGATTCCTTAGAGTTAACTCTAGTGCATGCGCACCCGTTCTTCTAGATCATTGAGTCCTTTGCGTGATCTAGCAGAAATTCCTAGAAGACGTTCTCGTAGACGTGCTGCCCAAATAGTCAAACCCGAGATTCGTACTATTTCAAACAACAATATGGCAGACGAACGAACTATGGCGGAAATGCTCCAGGCACCCACCGAGGGTTATGGAGATGCCATCGTTTTACCGGTAATCAATTCTGATCACTTCGAATTGAAGACACATTTGATCACACTTGTGTCTACGAATCAATTCCACGGGTTTGACCGAGAAGACCCGTATGCACACATCCGTTGGTTTAACAAGTTAACCTCGACTATCAATTTCAAGGATGTACCACAAAAAGTAATCAAGTTGATGCTTTTTCCATTCTCACTCGAGGGGACAGCCCGGATTTGGCTGGAAAAAGAACCCCCTCGATCCATCGAAACTTGGGAGGATCTTGTTCAAAAGTTTGTCAATTACTTCTTTCCTCCATCAAAGACGACTAATCTTAAAAATGAAATTTCTGGATTTCGTCAAAATTTCGATGAAAACTTTGGAGAGGCATGGGAGAGATTCAAAGATCTCCTCAGGAAATGCCCCCATCATGAATTCACGGAGCTTCAACGAGTCAATATCTTTTACAATGGGTTGAACGGTAACGATCAAGATTCCTTGAACGCAGCCGCAGGCGGCAATATCTTGAATCGTAGACCTAAAGATGTGATTGAGATTTGCGAGCAAAAATCAAAAGTTCCTATTTCTCGCAACAAAGTCAATACTCCAAACACTCCTGCTTCTACATCCAATAACTCTTCTGAGTTAGCTGCTCCGATAGCCGCTCTAACGAACGCCATCCGTTGTATGATTAAGGATGTAAAGGAAATCAAAAGCGAAATTCATAAGCCGGAACCAGTCAAAGCCGTAAACAAGGTGTGTGAAACTTGTAGTGGTCCACATGCGTATTGTAAAACCCTAAAATATAAAACACGTAAAAAGACTATTTTGCCCCTCTAATTTAAAACGTATAAAATACGTAAAATACATCATGCACATTAAATGAAATTCCAATCTAACATGTAAATGATTAACCAACCTAATATACGAGATCGATTTACGGCTACGTTAAAATAAACCACACGTTTGTAATGCTTTGCATGGATCAAAATTTTCAAATATACAATGCAATACAAATCACATTACAAAGCCTATAATACTAATAAATTGGAAGGTAAAATTTCTGTTGTGAGATTTCCTTGCACTCGTCCAAATTGCACGCCCATTCTCCACATTAAAGCCCATCCAATATATTGTGAACCAGCCCATGTTTCCTTCCTTTTCTCAGCCTAACCGAACCCCTTATATAGACCTTCACATGCAATCTCTTTTCCTCTACGTTTCACATATTATCACGCACACTAAAACCCTACACTACTACACAAAGTATTTTTTGGTACGCTCTTTAGGTACGGTTATATGAAAACCGTATCAAAAAAATCCATTTGGTGCGGTTTTTAGAAAAACCGTACCAAGAAATAGCTATTTGGTGCGCTTTTAAATTTCCTTTGTTATTTGGTACGGTTATTTTTAAAACCGCACCAAATAATGTTTTTTTGATACGGTTTTTTAAAAACCGCACCAAATAAACATTTTTTTGATACGGTTTTTATAGAAACCGCACCAAAAAACAAAACAACACCTAGATTTGGTCGTTTAACATGTTACGTATACCCATAGCACCTCGACTGGGTCGTTTAACATGTTACGTATACCATAGCACCTCGACTCAGTCGTTTAACATGTTACGTATACCCATAGCACCTCGACTTTGTCATTTAACATGTTACGTATACCATAGCACCTCGACTCGGTCGTTTAACATGTTACGTATACCATAGCACCTCGACTTGGTCATTTAACATGTTACATATATCATAGCACCTCGACTCGGTCGTTTAACATGATATGTATACCATAGCACCTCGACTTGGTCGTTTAACATGTTACGTATAACCATAGCACATCGAATCGGTCGTTTAACATGATTTGTATACCATAGCACCTAGACTTGGTCGTTTAACATGTTACGTATAACCATAGCACATCGACTCGGGCGTTTAACATGATAAGCATACCATAGCACCTCGACTTGGTCGATTAACATGTTACGTATATCATAGCACATCGACTCGGTCGTTTAACATGATATGTATACCATAGCACCTAGAATTGGTCGTTTAACATGTTACGTATAACCGTAGCCCACTCGTACTGGGCTCGAGTGTTAGTAGCGTCCATTGGTCGGGTTCATGACCCGAATGCGGACTATACGTCATCACCCTACATGTAGCATACGATGTATACAACATTACTTCGAAGAAATATTGTAAGTGTTGAAGACCATACGTCGTATTCTCCATTACAAGAATGCGTCGTATGAAACTGAAGATTAATGACGTAGCCAAGAGTTATCAAGTGCATACGGTGTATGAAGCTCAATAGGCATACGCCGTATAGAGTTACGGGCCTGGGCTATTTTCAGCTTAAATACTCCAACTAATGCACATTATGTATCACTTTTCATTCCCAATACGAATTCCAAGGCTAAAAACATCAGAAAATTGAAGAATTACACATCATAAACATTGTTTATCGTCGGCTTGATCATTATGACTATTGTTAATCTTTCAAACCGCTTTATATTTGCTTATCGTTTATAATGGAAGGCTAAGCCTTTAATGTTTTCCTTATTATGACTCTATTCTATTTAATTGTATGATTGTTTCACTTATCTTAGTTGTATTGTGGATGATTTATATGCTTGTATAGACCTATGTCATTACATAAATCATGGCTATGTGTTGATAGTAATTAATTAGTAGGTGACCATCTGAAACCTAGTTATTTGAATAATTTAAGGTATTTGACAAATATCCTTAGTTGTTGATACTATGGGTGAGCATCGGACCCGAACCGGACCGGACCGATCAAGATCGAAACCGAATTAGTCCAAAAACCGAGACCGATGACCGGATCGTATGTGGTCGGTCTGGTATGGTCTCAGTTGGTCCGTTCTAACAAGGCAAAATAGTCGGTTTGTGATCCGAACCGGACCGAACCAGACTTGTGTTTAATCAACGAAATATGATAACTTGTGTTTAATCCTTATAATATATTATATTTAATCTAAAATTTCGTATAACTAAAATGTTCAATTCCTAAAAATATTTCCCCGCTCCGTTCTCCCGCCTATTTTTTACCCAAAAATCAAATTCATCCCTCTTTTTCTTTCACTTTTATTTGCTATCTCACTTTTTTTTCTCCCACCTCACTCCCACTTTCCCATCTCGGTCCACCATAACCACTGGAAAACTTTGTTCCTCTCACATGATATCCGACATAAATCATCTTCATTGCCGGAAACGAAACCACTCATCCGTCTTGGGTAAAGTTTCTTAATTAGTTGAAGTATCTATATTTCTAAGTACAAATCTAAACTCGTGCTATCACAAGGGTCCTGTTTTTTACTATTCGTGTCTGACTTTGACTATAGGGATTGACTTTGACTTAATTGTTCAATTGATCGATGTTGTAAGTGTGTTACTTTTATTCATGGTTATATCCTTTGAGTAAGGTTTGGCTAGTAACATCTAAGGAAGGTGGATATATGGTATGCTTGTATAATGTTTCTGTGACTAAATAATTAGTATGTTTATGTTTGGAGTCTTCTTTATAATTACTATGTATAATGTTTCCTGACATATGTAATTTGTCCAGGTTGTATATTGGACGTTCAATGGGGTTTATTGAAAACATTTAGAAGCTCATAAGATCTCTTTAAAGGTATGTTTACAAACAGAAAATGATCCTTACAATTAAGACTTATTGGTGTTTATGCTTATGTTTATAAAATTATTTTTAATTGCAAGTTTTTGTTGCTGAATTATTTTCATGCTTCTGAATATAAGATAGTTTAGTATGTGTTTGGGTGTTTGGGATTACTTATGTAAATAGCTATTATGTTCTTACACAAAGAAAACAACATTTCAACATTGCTTATTGGAACAGATGGAGTATAGACTGCATAGATTGTTCTGTTTTTCCATTTCAAAGGAAAATTCCTGTTATGTCTGTTTGACAACTTTGTTAAGCTTGTTATGGAATTTGAGTTGCTAATATTAGAGTTTCCATAATTTAATGTCAGGTCTACTAAACGATTCGGTCCTGACAAGGAGAGGTTTCAACATCTGGCATTCTTAAACTTTGCACAAAGTGCTGTTTGTTTAGTATGGTCATTCATAAGTAAGTGCTTCTTGTATATGCTTTTAATTTTTCTTTCTCATCGTATATTATTTATCTAACAATGGTGATCAACATTCTCTGTTTGTCAAACAGTGATAAAGCTGTGGCCCAGTGGTTCTACTGGTCGTGCTCCTTGGACGAGCTATTGGAGTGCTGGCATTACAAATACAATTGGACCAGCTATGGGAATCGAAGCATTGAAATACATCAGTTATCCTGCTCAGGTATGTTACAGTTTTCTCAACCTATAGTAGGATCTTTACCACTATTATAGTTTAATGTCTTAAATGTGTACATTATTTATTGCACGAGGATACTGGTAGTACATAGTCTAATGTTGTAAGTTAATGCATAATGCCATAATGTTCCTTGATGAAATAAATATGCCTAATTAACATCCTCATTTGTTTATTGTCACCTGCAGGTCCTAGCTAAATCTTCAAAAATGATTCCAGGTAAAATTTTCATCTGATTAGAATGAAATAATTATTGTCTATTTGTCTTTAATAGTGTAAATTGTTTATGGGCAAAAGCCATGGTGACATTATTACTATTTTGTCTTGTTAGTGGTTTCTGTCATTAATTTAGGGCACATATTAGATCTTTACTTGTCACATTCTTGAAATTCAAAACACTAATTTACAAATGTTGGTTCATTTTTTGTTCTTATTTGATTGTCTGTCGTGATATTGTTATTGTCATTAGTATACTTTTGTGCGGTTGTGCTGATGCGGACACAATTATCTTTAATGCAGTGATGTTGATGGGTACACTAGTTTATGGTATTAGATACACTTTTCCAGAGTATCTTTGTACTCTGCTTGTCGCTGGTGGGGTGTCTGCGTTTGCGCTCACAAAGGTAAATATATCGTGTAACTTTGTGAAACTGCAATGATACTAGCTTTGGGATTGGTCTAAGGCCTCGCCAAAGCTGGTGGCGGCAGTCTGTTCCTGGTTATAGGCCTGGCCTTTCAGTTGCTATTTAGAACAAATCTTTGAATGCTGTACCATTAAGGCCAGGCCAGTACTTTTCAAGTCTCATTGTGTTGCTCACTCAAGTATACCATTGTCTTGATACAGACTAGCTCAAAGACCTTAAGCAAGCTGGCCCACCCTAACGCTCCACTAAATTTGGACTGATTTTTGTTGGTTTTTATTGCGAAAAAAATATGACGAATATATATCTATATTTGTTTTTATAGCTTTGGAAGGATACACGTCGTTTACAACCGCTGGAGATCGACGGAGTAGCTTATCTAGTACTGAACGAGTTTTATAGGGATGTTGTACGTACTCTTTTAGAAACAATGGCTCCTCAGTAGTCCACGTTTTATGTTTTAGTGATGATAACGTTTTACGATTGTAATGGATAGCACTTTTATATTTTGGTGATGATGACGTTTAAAAGATGATAACACTTTTGTAATGGATAGCACTTTTATATGTTTTAGTGTATGTTGCAATGTCAGGTCTGCTGCGGAAAGTATTATGGTAGTGTTTGGATACATGTTTATTATGGTAGTGTTTGGATACATGTTTTAGAAAATATATATTTTTTTTTTGAAAAAGCATATTTTTGGTGCGGTTTTTTAAGAAACCGTACCAAAAAAGAAAGATTTAATACGCTCTTTATTGAAGACATTTGGTACGGTTAGAATTAAAACCGCACCAAATAATCATTTTTTGCTACGGTTTTGAAACCGCACCAAAGCACATTTTATTTTTTGGTACGCTAGTATTAGGTACGGTTTTAAAACCGTACCAAAAGGCTTTAAAAACCGTACCTAATGAATTTTTTGTGTAGTAGTGCTAATAAAAACCACAAAACGGCAGCCTTTATTTTCCTTCCAAGAAAAGAGGTACGAAGGTGAATTTCCTGTGTGAAAGCTTCGGTGTGATCGTGGTGAGGTGATTGGCTTGGTTTTGATCGTGTGGTTTCGGTTCGAAAGGGGTTGTTCGTGGGTTCCTTTTTTTTTTTGCTTCTTTGGCTCTAGCATTCTGTTAACTATCTTTGATCCATTCCAAACGACTAGAGGTATCTCCATGTCCTTGCGTTTCCCTTTCGACACACATATATGTGAGGAACATAATCAGGACAATAACGTGACCTTTTATCTTACTAATATGATTATCGTGTTGTTATAATTTTGATATGAATGACAATATTTAAGACCATATAAAACCATGAAGACATAAATCATAAGGGTGTTGATCTTTATTTCTGTTTTTGGGTCATTCGAAAATGTGTAATGTGTGTTTTGCTTTGGTCTTTGGAAGCAGTTGTTATTATCTTTAAAAGACAGTATTGAACCTTGAAATAAAACTAAAGAACTAAGATCGGGGTTAAGTCGGATGTGTATCATTGTGAATCGAATGGAGTTGTGTGTGTACATGGTTTGGGTCGAATGGGATGGAGTTTAAACTGTGGTGTGCGTGATTCTGTATATCGCATGTATAGAGTTCAAGGCTGCATGTGTGTGATTTTACAAATCTAGTTTGGCTCGTTAACTATTGTGCATATTAGCATGGAGTTCAAGGCTGCATGTGCGTGATCATGTAAGGCTGTTAACTGATTATGCATGGAGTCATAGGCATATTAGCATGAGTCTAAATCACATTAAATATGTATGTGTGGTACTCGTATATTATAGTGCATGTTGTTGGCGTGTGTATTAAACTAGTACAAGGAATTATAAAATGAACATAGTAATGGGACTTGTGGGGGTATGTTTGAGGGTGCTCGCGGGATTTATGGGTACATTGTGCGGCGTGTTGAAAGTGTTTCGGGGAAATAGAGTCGGGTGTTAATCATTATACGTGTTTATCTAGTTGTGTCGGTAAGCCGTTTGAACCGCGATCAAGTGTAAAGGTCTATCGAGATTGCTAGCAAATGGTTTTGTATTTGAATCTCCTAAAAAAAATTAAACCTGTACGCATGAATCAAACTATAATGCATAATATATTAATGAACTTACTTAGTAAACCTTAAACTATAATATATTGTCACTTTTAACCCTAATCTTTGGAATCTGTCACTACTGACCTCTAACTTTGCTATATTGTCATATTAAACTTTTAAGTTTACCATTTATCATTTGTAATCCATAAGTTTGGCTAATTAATGATTAAGACTCTAAAATGTCGTAATGCCGTCCGTCACTAGGAATAAGAATGTACTTACAACTCTAAGGATGTTAATGCGATGAATTCGTTATAAATTTAATGATGCTAATAAGTATTAAATAAATCATAATCCGTGTAGATTCGTTGAAGGAGACTCGACGTTATATCTTCGTGCTTCACTCGTTCGTTTGCTTTTCTCTCATTTGCTTTAAGGTACAGATATTCTGACCTTTTTAGTAAAGGTTCCTTATGATGTTCTTTTCGTTCGCTTCTCTATTTTACTTATTAGGGTTTCCGATGCCATTGCTATGATTCCCTTCTGTTTATATGAATCTCTGTTTGTCTGAACTTCTGTTTGTTGAACCTTGCTATGTTTGAGTATGAATTTCTGATTATGAACTTCTGATTATGAACATCTGATTATGAACCTCTGATTATGAGCGTATGATATGTGACTGTGATATGAACCTTTGACTTCTGAACATTTGATATGAACCCTTTCTGATTTGTTTGATCCGTTGCTTATCTGAAACTTCTGTTTAGTGAACCATGAAATATCTGATTTGGACTTTATGATATGAAACCTCTGATATATATATCTGTTGACTTTATGATGAATTATGATCTGTGTCAATTATGACAATCTGTTTGACCTAAGTTGGTTTGATACCCGAGCCAAATATTTCACTAGTCATGGGGGTTCCATGTCCGTATCAGTGATGCACCTCTGATATGACTCTAGGGCAGTAGAGTGATGTTCTGCCACGTCCCTGGATGGTGGAGCATATTTTGTATATGTAGGAAGGGGCGTATGGATGCATCCTAGATCTGATCTGTTATCTGATATGATTTGTCTGGTGAATGATGTCGTGTGCAATACGCGTCTTCACAAAATTCTGGGAGCTAGCTACTCCATTTGTTATTGAGGTCTCCCCTCATATTATATAAGGTATTCCGAGGTCACCCCTCCGAATACAATGGTTACTTATGATATGCTATGATCTGTTATGTTTCGGGGCTCGTGGTGGATGACTAAACCTTATCTGTTAATTCTGTTTTATGAACTCTGTTTATGATTCGGTAGCTTCCAATGCTTCTGTTTACAAATCAGGTTTATTATATGTTTATTGAAGGTGATTATGCTTTTACATGGTTATGTGACTACCGTCTACTATGCTAGGTTATGATTAATGTGTTTAAAAATGATTCACATGCTGTCATCTGATGTTATGTTAGTTTATCGTTATGTGAATTCGTTG
Source organism: Chrysanthemum seticuspe (assembly GCA_019973895.1). Lineage (NCBI taxonomy): Eukaryota > Viridiplantae > Streptophyta > Magnoliopsida > Asterales > Asteraceae > Chrysanthemum > Chrysanthemum seticuspe. The sequence goes on from BPTQ01000009.1 coordinate 267,388,209, forward strand.
ATCTATGAGATGAATGTGATAGTGTGAAGGTAAGTATCCTGAAAGTTAGTAAGTATGATTGTTCAGTTAATCTGGTGAACTTTGCCTATATGTTAGGGTATCTATCTGCTTATGTTTGATCTGCTATGTTAAAACTCTGCTGATGCTAAGATTTGATCTGAGAACTGGTTCAGCTTATGATATCTGTTCTGATAATTGCTAATGACTATGTTATGTTTTGGTCTATTGAGTTATAGTTTGTCTACTGTGTTTTCTGTCTGTATGTGTGACCTGTCATGTTTAAATTCTGCTTATACTAAAGTTTGATCTGGGAAATGGTTTAATTCATAATGTCTGGCCTGTTAACTTACTATCTGCTATGTTATGCCTCTAGTTCATTTAATTATAGTTTTGTAAGGTGTTCTCATTTGTATGTGTGACTGCTATGTGTTTGTTCTTATTTGTTATGTGTTCTTCCGGATTTCTGTGAATATGTGTTTCCGCAGAATCCTCAGTGATTCATCATTCTTATTCCGATGTGACTTCGTTAATCGTTTCATTTGTTTCATTTCGCATTTATGTTATGTTTAGTTTCCGTTTTTGTTATATCTGTTCACTGGGCTTTGTAAGCTCAGCCGCACTTTCTTTTCCTGCGGCAGGTTTTAAGCATTTCAAGATGAGCTTATGGGATAGCTGATCTGGGTTGAGAGTAGAGACGAGAGCAAGATTTTGACCATAGAGATCTTAGATTTATTTTGAAAGTTTAGTTATTTATGTTTTCTTTTGAATATTTTGTAAAGGCTTCCGCTAATGTATAGTATATTAGTTCTGATATGAAACCGTATTGTGATATCTTTACCCTTGTTGGGTTGGGGTGTTACACGTATTATGATTGTCAAGCAACCGATGCTTCTTTTTACCAAGCTCCCGTAGCTTCGGTAAACCACAATCAATACCGACCACAAGCTGATCCTCACTACCGTGCACCTAGCGGTATGACACCACATGGTTTTCCTCCTGTGCAAAACCATGGCAATCAAAATCGCTTTGTTCCGAATCAAGGACAAAATTTCAATAACTCTCAAAATTTCAATCAAAACCGGAACAATTTCAACCAACCATATCAAGCTCCAAATCATCAAAGTTATCAACAACCTCCTCAAGCTCCCATGCCAAATGACTTCATAAAAATTACTGAGTCAAGCATATGTTCAATGCAAACTCAGATCAATAACATGAGAGTTGAGCTTAAAAAGGAAATTGATACCACAATGTCTCGGCAGACAAATGAGTTAAAGAATATGATGAGCAGTTTCATGAAAATGAATATGAACAAAGCTTCATCATCTTCTGGAGGACTCCCAAGCAATACAATTCCTAACCCTAATGCAGAGTTGAAAGCCGTCACCACTCGTAGTGGTAAGACGCACAATGGACCTTTGACTCCAATGCCCCCTCCTCCTGTAGCAATGAGTCAAGTTACCAAGGATACAACGGACAAGGTGCAATTCTCAAGCCCACGAAGTACCGCACACGTCCCACCTTCGGTAGTCCAAGCTTTAAGTCCGGAACCCGAAGTTCCGAAGAAAAATCCTGAGCCAGAAATGACTTCCATCCCGGCTCAAAAGTCTAGTCAGCTTCCTTACCCATCAAGAATGAATGATGAGAAGCTCAAAGACAAAAACAAAGAGCAAATGGAAATTTTTTTCCAAATCTTCAATGAGCTACACTTTGATATAAGCTTCGTTGATGCTCTCGTTCTAATGCCTAAATTTGCATCCACGCTTAAAGGCTTACTGACCAACAAAGATAAGCTATCTGAGATGGCTAAAACTCCTCTCAATGAGCAATGCTCAGCGGTCCTTCTCAAAAAGCTTCCCAAAAAGCTTGAAGACCCTGGCAGATTTTTAATCCCGTGTGATTTCTTGGGGATGGTTCAATGCTCCGCCTTGGCCGATCTTGGCGCTAGCATTAACCTCATTCCACTCTCAGGATGGAAGAAACTGTCTCTTCCTAAGCTTTCACCCACTTGTATGACACTCGAGCTAGCGGACCGTACCATAACTCGTCCACTTGGGATAGCCGAGGATGTTGTGATGAAAGTGGGAAAGTTTCACTTTCCTACTGACTTTGTTGTAGTAGACTTCGATGCAGATCCTAGAGTTCCCCTCATCTTAGGGAGAGCTTTCTTGAGAACGAGTCGTGCTCTGATTGATGTGTTTGCTGAAGAATTGACCATACAGGTTGACAACGAAGAGCTCACGTTGAATATCAACCAGAACTCCAAACCTCTGTCCAAACAGAGTGTTGCCACAATTGATCAAAAATCTGAAAGATTCAATGCAACACTCTCAAATTTCACGGTTAAGAGGAGTCACCAAAAACGTGCGGAGTTAAAAGCTTTGAAAATCAACCCTGGTTCAAACAAATGGTTTGAGAACTGTACCAGGGAAGTCAAGAGTGTTCTTGATGATGATGATCTAGAATCGGAGACTTCATCGGAAGTGGTGGAAATTGCTAGCTCTAAGAGCACACCACATGTCCCACCTCCGGAATCAGTTTGTCGCATCGAGTTTGTTAACTCTGTGGATGAAACCAAACTCTCTTCAGTTTCATCTGAATTGGATGATGATGTTTGTGATCCAATGGGAGACATCCTTCCCATTAATGAATTGCTCAAAAATGATCCATCATCTTCTAGTATTATTCCCGACTCTTCCATCCCTTCTCTCACTCCTGATGAGGAAGAAGACAACTTTTGGAATGAAGTCGATGCCTTTCTTAGTGATGAGTCAATTCCAATGGGAATTGATAATACTTACTTTGATCCGGAGGGAGACATCCTTTTTCTAGAAAATCTGTTAATTGAAGAACCGTTTCCCACCCTCCCTCCCGGACATCTTATTGACAATCACCATCTAAGCTTCAAGTTTAAGCTTAAAAATGTCAAAAATGGTGATTTGCTTCTTTCTGATGAGGAATGGACTTGCATTCTCATGTACGTCTTTATTCCATTCTTCACATATGGTGTAGTTGCTCTTTCCCTTTTCTCTTTCGGGAATGAGGACACCATCTTTGACCCCGGTTTCATCCTTTATAGTTTCTACTATTGACAATACCGCGGTTATATCTCGTCGGTGTGGAACTTTCTGATGTTCATATGTTTATTAACATTGTGAACGAAAGTCCGATCGAGATTAGTTTTCCACGTTACTTTCCCCATGAACCAATGAATTCGGGGTCGAGTCAAGCTAGCGACTCGGGAAACAAAAACAGTAGCATGCCATATGGGTTTTCACCCATATTTCTGACTTCTTTCTATCTTTCTACCACCCTAGTGTGGGGGGGTTGCCCCACATGTTGTGTATATATATAAGTGTTTCCCTTTTACGTAGTATTTCCCTTTTACGTTCTCAGTTTCGGCATAACCGCCGGTACTTTGAATATTGAGGGCAATATTCATTTCTAAGTGTGGGGGGGAATTCTCACGAATTTTATCATGTAATTATACCGCCCAATTCCCCCGTTTTTGGCCATTTTTTTTTTTTTTTTTTTGGAGTAAGTGTTTTGCACTTACTCAATTGGTTATCAGTCCACCATGTCTAATAAACAAAAGGATTGGCTAATCCAGGAGCAAACGGCTCTTGGTAAAGATATCTCAAATCCGTTGACGGCTTGTAATTTGCCCAAAATTGTATGGTATTCAGCTCACCATATCCTTAAAAGTAAAGAGTTGGCTAGTCCAGAAGCAAACGGCTTCTGGTAAAGACAAATCAAATCCGTTGGAAGCTGGTGGTTTGCTCAAAATCACATGGTTATCGGTGTACCATGGTTCTTACTTGAACTGAAACATTTGACTACTCCAGAAGTAATGGCTTTTGGTAAAGAGATTCAAATCCATTAAGTTTTTCTCAAAAGATTGCTAGGGACTAGCAATAGTTTAGTGTGGGGGATTGATGAGTGTGTAAATACTCATCATTTTTGGTTAAATCTGAACTGCAAAACGTTTAAAAATGCTCAGAAATGCATCAAAATACTGAAAATATCTCAAAATTGCATTTTATATGTTTCAGATGCAAAATGTTCAAAATCAGATGAAAAATGAGGTAAGTTGGCATAATTGGCAGTTTCAGTCCCCCAAGTTTCAAAAATTGTCAGAAATAGTCCCTAAGCACTTAATTTCAAAAGATAAATCACCAAAGGTCCTTTTAAAATCATAAGTTGTCAAAATTAGTCCTTTGGTGAAAAATGTCAAAAGTTTTGAGAAATTACAAGTTTGGTCCTCCAAGTTTCAAAATTGGCAAAAATGGCCCTTGGAAAATTGGAAAATGTCAAGTTTGGTCCTTGTACTATGGAAGCTTGTCACTTATAGTCCCTTGGAGCAACTTTGATAATATGGCAGCATTGGTCCCTTAATTTTCATAAATTGCACAATAGGTCCTTGTGTTTTAAACCTTTACAACCCTTGGCCTTGTCAAAACCAAATCGGACCCCTGCCTTAAACCTTGTGACCCCCTGTCAAATAAATTTTGGACCCCCCTTTTATATTAAAACCCAGTCAAACCCTTTTGACTTTGCTTTTCCTTCCAAGTCACGGGTATCCATCTTCATCATCACCCCTGCAAAACCTGCTAACACTCAACCCTCCTCCATCATCATCCTACTACCCTCCACCTCACCCCAAGCCAAGGTGCATTTAATGCCCATTCAACCTAACACTCAACCCCAGCTGGTATAATCTCATTTTGGCGCCAAAACCAATTAAACGGCCAAGATGATATCTAGGCATCCAATGGCCTCAAATTAAGGTGGGAACTGTTCAGAGATGAGAGAGAAGATGTTTTGAGTATAAAAAGAAGCAAAGAGAAGGAAGAAGTGGTAGCACTTAGTTTAATTTTTAAAATGTATGTCATTTTTAATGTATAAGTTTTAGTTAAACTTAAAAATTGTAATTCTTTGTGTTTCTGTACTAAACTCTAGTTATATTATCAGTTCAATCCACTTTAAGCATCAATTTCAAAGTTACATTACAATTTCATATTTCATGATCACTGTTGCAAATTTCAAACTCAAAATCTGATGTCCAAGCTTCAATTAGCTTATTTATAAGTTCAAACAAGCTTATACTAGCTTATTATAGCTTTTTGTAAGCTTGTATTTAAGTTTCAAGCAGTTTTGGAATTTGGTCAATGAAAGTCAACTTGGAGCAAAAATGGGTATGAAATGGAAAAGGGTTGTAGCAGAGCTAGATTTGGGTTGATATTGAGCTAGGTTAGGGTTTGGAATAGGTTAGTTGTTCTTGTTTTGATTAATATCAAGCCATTGTGGCTGAGGACCATTTGTAAGTGATTTTCAAAGTTTCATAGCATAATCTGTTTTTGTAGTTATAAGTAGTTAAAACCTATTTAATTAGTTGTGTTTAGGACAAGTAAACTCAGTTTAATCAGTTATATTAGCTAAATCAGTAGTTAGGTCATTTTATTTGCATATCAGTGTTTACATGGGTGTTTGGATTTACTGCTTAAACTGTGGTTAAGGATAGTGTAGTGGTTAAAACTTGCTGTGCTAAGCTTGTGTAGCTTCTTTTGACTCATTGAAATCCTTAAATTGTGCCTGCAAACAACAGAAGTCAAATATCACATTAAACTGCCTTAATCACTTAACTGTTGTGTTTTTGTGAAATCAAGCACCTGTTTTGTGTTTAGAATTTATAGAAATAGCTTTCAGTAGTTCCATTTCATCATAATATATCATAATCAGTCCTTAAATTGAGCTCAAATCTCACCAAAGTCAAATAATCTCAACTGCTTTCAAAAGTCAAAATTGAAAATGTGGTTTTGAGCCTAACTGAGTTGAATTTTCTTGGACTCATTTCTGAGCCACTCTAAGTGAAACTTTGGTTTTTTAAACTTCTGTTGGTCCACTTTCTTATTGTCATTTTTATAGAATTTTGTCATTTTTTTATAAGTTCCAAAATTGCTTGTCAAATTGCTTGTAAATCCCCTGTACACACTCAGTATTAACTGAGTGTGCACAGGAGTCTTGCAGTCCTTGCACCAAGCTCATCAGAGCTCATCCAAGTCTGGTTTTTGGTTTACAAGCACTTGCCCAGGTCTAGTGTAGGTTCTCACTTTTGGTTTTCATTTTTAAGCTTGTTGAGTAGCTTATTCTTGTGCTGCAAAGTAAACCCCTCAAACTGTTTTTAGCTTATAATCTCAAAACATCAAATCTGTGCATTGTGTATACCAGAGGTTAAGAGTAGTTGTTTTTAGTTGATTTTGAGTACTTTTAGCTTATTTAAGCTTCTGTATCAGTTTGGTGCTTGTTTGGTACTTTTGGCTTTTCTCAAAGTGCTTATTTATAAGCAGTTTCCACTGCAGCCTCTTATTCCTTCACACAAGCCCCTGATTTTATATTTTTCCTAGATTCAGTATATTATTTTAAGCTTATCTTGAATTTTTCATATTTTTATAGGTCAGTTTGGTATTTTTCTTCATTTTAATTAGTTTTTAAGCATTTTTAATTAGCATTTAATACAATTAATTAAGAAAAGCTTCAAAAAAATAATTTTTCATTTTTGTTAAGTTAAGATAAATATAAAAAGTCAAAAAATTATTTTTCCAGATTTTTATTAGTTAAATTTGTATTTTTTAACAATTTAAGTAGTTTTAAATAGTTTTTAATTCATAGAAAATAGAAAAATAATCAAAAAAAATACAAAATTAGTTTTGAAAATTCTCTTTTGATATTTTAGATTTTTTCAAGTCATAATTTTATTTTTCTAGCTTTATTTCCTATTTTCTTGTATTTTAGGCTATTATTTAATAGTTAAAAATAGTTTTTAATTAATAATAATTAGATAAATAGTTTTAAAAATAATTTTCTTTTTCTATAAATTTACTTTTATCATTAGGTTTGTAAAAATATCATTTTCATATTTTTAGGGTTAATACTGCTTCAGTTTCATTTTTCTTTTGTACGTAACGTAGTTTTAAATTCAAAGTTTTATAAAAACATAAAATCAAAAACATCATTTTGCAAATAGTAATAGCGTTTATTTAATATTTTTTTATCTTTTTAATCTCCTTTAATTTGCATTTAAGCCTTTGTAATTTATAGACTATTTCTGTAGTTATAATCATATCAATCATTCTTTTCCGTTCAAATCTCTCGATCACTATACGTTTGGTGATTCTTCGCATAGCTCGCTGGGACATAACGACCCGGGGAAACACTATACTCTCCTGATCTTCATTGCATTCGTTTCTGGACTGTTTTAAGTTTCTTACGGTCGGCCATTCACAAGTGGCCGGCTTGTGTGAGAAAACTTGACTGGTATGGAGGCGAACCATTCACTTTCTGCTTATGTGCCCCTAAGTTTTTGTAGAAAAATTCATTCTGAGCAACTTTCGTGTTTTACACTTTTGCTGATTCGGAACATAAAAGGGTCAAAACCTTGTTTTAAAATCGTATCAGCAAGCTTTCTTGTTTCAGCAATATATTTCCTTTTAGTAACACTTAACTAGGCATAACTTTTTAACCACAAGTCCTTTTTAAGTGATTCAAAAGCTCAAGTTCTAGTTTTTACTTTCTCTAATAGCTTCTAAAGCTTAATCAAGTCCAAAGTCCAAAGTTTACTTATATCAATCGTCTAATAACAAGTTATTACTTATACTTCTTTGCAGAAAGTTTGGCTGCACATTCAGTCCTGACAAAATGATCATAAGTTGAGTTCTACAACTTGTTTTGACTTGCGGGTTTCGCCAAAATTCAATTTTGGGTCTTGGCTACATTTCATAAAACTGATTCGACTTCCAGAAATGAACAAAACAATGGGGTTTTCCCAAATGAAATCTGGTGTGCAGATTTTGACATGTTTTGCCATTTTGGCTCTCATTTACTCATCGGGATGAGTTATGAGATGCGCCAACCGGCGAAATGACCATAAGACATAGCTATACAAGCATATCTTACTGAATTAATCTCAAAGTTTACTGAGATGATCAGTTTAATCAATCTTTGTGACTGTTGTAAATTTCAGGTTCATAAAACCTACCTAAGGCTTGTTCTAGCTTCTTTTCATGTTACAAACTTCATGTACAACATCAATCATGCCATATTACATATACTACTTGTACAAGGTATAAATTACATCAAAGATGAATGAAAGACTTGAGAACTAAATAAAATCTTACAACTTCTTGGATGGAAAACACCCAAAACCCAAGAACCACTATCTTAAGTCTTTCAATCACCAACAAGTCTTTCAAATCTTCAACCAAACTTGTGATAGCCTTATGAAAACCTTGTGCTTGGTCTTCTAGTTCATCCCTTAGTCTTGTATAAGTCTTGTTTCAAACTTGTTGCCAACAAATTAACTCTTGTCCTAGGTAGAATACATCATGGCCTTCATCTTCTTAGTATATATTATTTCTTGATTCAAAACTTAAGTGGTGATGGTGCTACTATGTTGTACGGCAAAGAGGATAGGACCAAGAGAAATTACTAGTTTTTGTGTGTGCTTAATGATGAAGTTAACTAAAATTTAGAGTATTTATATGGAGGTGGTTAATGTAGGTGTCAAATTTTGGTGTAGGAAGAATAAGCAAGAGCCATATGGCCTTGTGATTCATACAATACGGAGCTTGTATGATAGCTTATAAAGCTTACTTCATGGTGAATTAAGGTTCAACGGGGTATAGTTTGGTCCCGGTAATTACTAACGTTAAGCTCTTAAGTCACGAAACTTAAAACCGGGTAACATAAAAATATAATACTTATGAAAATGTCTAAACTTATCAATAAACTCCAACTAGGTATATTAAAAGTGTGATAAGTCTATTTGGGTGCGTTTATGTTGGTAAAACCTAATAACGTAGGTTTGAGCACGCGTATTACGTAAAGAGTAAAATATTTATGTAAGAAAAATAAAGTGGCAATAGTTCATATAAAATATGACTATTGGTGAAAATAGAGCATTTTTGAACACATAGGCTTATCGTAGTCTTGTGTTGACCGCGAGGAGAGTTTACACGATTAAACTTTCGTAATTATTAAAGTCACAACTTTAAATAATTATTTATAGCCAAAGGTGAATAAAAATGTTCAGAGTGTAATAATTCGAAACAGATTGAATTATTTAACTTGGGAAATTACTGGTTACTACCAGTTACAGCATTTGCTTTTACGTTACGGTAAAAGTCAAATAGTAAAAAGTCAAAGTCAAGGTCAAGTTTTAAGAAGTCAAAGGGTAAAATAGTCATTTTTCCTTATGAAAATTTACGAGTTGCTCCATTAATAAATCAGACTAAAACTAACACAATGTGTTTCCATATGTCTGATCTTTTGTCTAATGACTTTCAGATCATAAAATGGCTAACAATCAAGCAAACATCAATGCCTCAGTTGAGCTCACAATGGCAAACACTTTCCCAGCTGGTTATGACAGAATCATTGGCAAGAACAATCTCTGAGTCGATTTCAACAATTTCACATGAGCTGAATCCTCTTGTAGAATAGCTGTGGACATCCTTCTGCATCATCCATTCAAGTTCATGCTCACAAAGTTATCCTCTATTCCGGACTTCTACATACACCAGTTCTGGTACACCATGGAAAGGACTGATGACGATCACGTGGTTAAAGTGACTCTAGACAAAAAAGAGATCATGGTTTCAGTAGATGATCTCTGAAAAGTTCTTCTACTTCCAGACATTAACTCTCCTACTGATTATGTCAACATACCGAATGAAGCAGAGATTATGGAATTCTTGGTCAATATTGGGTACAACGAGGCTTCTGGCATCATTTCTACTCACTCAAGAGTTGATGTCAAGAATATTCCTCAACCTTGGAGAACAATCTACCTAATGGTAGCTAAGTCTATCTCAGGAAGGGATAGCGGCCATGAGCACCCAAAACTGATGCATTTGAAAATCTTCTGGGGAATGTTCCATGTGCATCACATCGACTACGCTAGCATCATCTGGGAGGACATGATGCAACATCTGAAGAAAAAAGGTTCTAGGATTCCCTTCGTCCGTTTCGCTAAGATGATCATTTATAACATTCTTAGGAAACATGAAGACATTCCCAAGCGTCTTGACGACCCCACAAACACACCATGATCAAAGAGCCTACTCTTAAGTCAGTTAGGTTCAAAGGGACAACTACCCGAAAACAAGGTGTTGTTCTCCCCGAGTGCTTACTCACTGACAAGGTTAAAGCAGCTACATCATACATATACTACACAGAGGTTGTCAAGGTGTAGAAAGTTGGGTTCTTAGATGATATTATTACTCCAAAACCCAAGACCAGAGCAAGGAAATAAACAAGGGTAGTTAAGAAGAAGATTCCAGTTAATGTTGTCAAAAAGGAACCTTCACCTGAGCCGTCATCTCAACAAGATGATGACTCAGAAACTGAGTCGGAGGACGTCTTCATCTACAGTGAGGCTCACTGTCGAGGAGAAGAAAGAGGACAAGCATGATAGTCCTACTTATGAGAAACTCTTTCATGACATTGATGAGTACGAATCTCCTAATGAAAAGACCAAGCTTGATAAAGGGAAGAAACCTCTGGAACGAGAGGAATATGATGATGATGATGAGTATGATTCTATGGATGAAGAAAAACAATTTAGAAAAACATTGAAGCAGAAGAGACTAGAACACCAAGTAGCTGCCTTCTCGGTTAATCAACCCGAAGGGCCAGGTGGTTCCAGCGGTGGTTCTACCCTCTCTACAAAACCCGCTACCGATCCGGTTAATCAACCCGATAACGGCACGGGTGACATCACTAAACCGGTCACTCATGTAGAGAAACCCGTAGAGAAGAAACTACGAGATGAGGATGAGGAGTTGGTCGACTATGGTGAAGACGATCAGGAAAAAGATGAGAGAGTTACAGATGATTACATTTTGGAAGTCGAAGAGGAACTAAAGAAGAAACAGGATGACGAAGAGGCTGTTAAGGCTGAAGAGGAACGTTTGAAAAGGGAAGCTGACGCCTACATAACTGACAACCCTGAACACAATCCCCAGCAATCATCGGAAACACCCCTCGAGACCTCCAAACAAGCATCATCTTTACACTCATCACCACCACCACTGAAAAAACAACTAAATCATCATCAAAATCCATCAAGAAGAAAGCCGACACGTGGGCATCTTGTACCAAGGCAAAGATCCAAAAAGTTGTGCTTCATTCTTGAAAACCCAAACAAAGTCTTCTTGAAACTAGATTGAACACACTGGCTGACGTGGTCATCGATCTTTCTAAATAAATGGACGAGTTTCAAGGCGAAAGAGCACATATCAAGGCATTTCTCTCTAGGGACGTTCAAGGTGAAATGAATGAACAAATCAGGAACTACACTCACACATTCCTTCAAAACATGGTTCCTGATTGTACAATAGATTACACTACCAGGATTTGATGATGATCAAAGGTATGAGGGGTGTATGTTCCAGCCAAGACTTGCCTTTCAACTGAGAATAAGAAATACGAAACACTACGTTAAGTGATTACGCAGGGGTATGACCCTGCGAACCACCTCCGGCGTGAGAGTAAGTATTAGTTATGGTTGTATAAGTGTGTGTAAGTAAAGAGATAAGTGTGAAATGAGCATACCATAATCCATTGCCCGTCCAACCTATTTATAGTGGATGAAAAAGGGTTGAGAGCACTTCTGCATGAATGTCGGAGATCATGGGGGCGTCCCATGATTGTGGGTAACCCCTAGGGCTTAGTGACCCACGTTCTCAGACTTGACGGGGAAGCCAAGAGAGAGAGGGAGATCATGGGTTTGACCAAGTCAGGAGGTTCCCCTATCCATTGTTCCTTCATTAGCCATACCCCGAAGGGCTTCGGGCTTCGAATGGCGAATTCCCCTTAGGTAACCTTCGTGCTAATGAATGGTTTGACGCCTACGGACATTTTGGAATCCTAACTTCAGCCTTCGTATGGAAGGGCTTCGACACGTCTCGCAGGAGTGTCCTTCGAGCTACTCGGAGGGTACATCATCAAGCCCCCAGTCGAAAGTGATGTATATGAGCGAAGAGGCATTGCTTTCGACTTCATGCTTCGAAAAAATACCATCCTGCTGCTAAACATACTAGTTGGGAGATAACTATGTAACTAACTAAGCGCATTTAATGCTAATTAAACCATTCGGCTGCCCGCTACAGTAATTACAACTTCCCATATTACCCGGAGACCAAAAGACTTATTTTTTAAAATTTAAAAACAAATGAGATCGGATAAGAGTAAATAGCAGGTACACGTGTGCGGCTAGGAAAGCGGTAAAAACAATATTTAAGGAGGGGTTGTTGAAACCCTAAAACATTTTACTCTTTTCGCTACTTTCAATACGCAGTAAAATTGTGATCGCCTCCACTCCGAAAACAAAAGGTAAACCTTCCCTCTAACTTGTAACTTGTTTGTTTGTTAAAAAATGGATTCCAAGTTTATCATAAAACAACAAAAATGTACATTTTCTGCAAAAGAGTTACATGATCACTTAGCTGATTACCCAATCCCGCTAGAGCACAAAGTGATGTTACCCAAACCTAATCAGGGTATTTTTGATGCTCCTCAAGGTTTCGTAGGACTGTACACACATGCATTTAGCCATTCTAACCTTAGGATTCCCCTGCACCCACTGATATTAGAGTTTATGCAATACTACAAGGTTCACATCTCTAGGTTTAACCCCTTTGGTTTAGCCAAACTGACCACATTCATAGTGATGTGTAAAGCATACGGCTATGAACCAACATTAAAGGTTTTAAGAGGATTTCTGAACTTGTATCCTGGGGGCAATTGGTTAAGTTTAGCAAAAAGGCCTGAATCGGATGTTCCAAACCTGTTTGGGAGGGTATATACAAATATAACAAGTTGAAAAGGTAGTTTTTTCTACGTGCAAGACACTATTGTTCCCCCTAAATATCCATAGTTGTTGAATAAGAAAAATATGTTTGATGCAAAATGGTGTAATGACCCCTTGCCATATGAGGTGCGAAGGGATCCCTGTTATCAGCGTTTGGCCAAATATCCTATGGATGTGCAAGTGTTCCCCGAAGCCATCTTATACATGGTTGGGATTGCCCAGAGCTGGGAGGGGTCTCCCAAGAAGCACGTGATCATACACCAAGGACAAAGTATGTTTATCTACTTCTATTTAAGTAGGACCAATGTAGCACTGATATTTATTTCTTCTTGTTTCTATTTTGCAGAGATGTCATTCAGAAACTTCATGTACCAAGATTTGGATGAAGATTTAAGCTTTATGCCTGCTTAGAAGGCCGAAGAGTCTTATGGTGTTGGCTCTCCTTCGACATCCATTAACAACAATGAGGTAGACACTCCGAATCCGGTTCCTATTGCATCGGCGCCTCTCCAAGCTGCGTTGGAGGGTCCGTCCCAACTTGTTGAGAATGTTGCTGACTCAGACGATCCTGCGGATGAGGATGTCCCAGTTATAGGTTCAACAGGGATAGCTGACAGATTGAAAAGTAGAAAGGGAACAGCGGCCAAGGCTGTTAAGGCTACCAACAAAAGGAAGAATCCTCTCCCTGCCTCAGGATCAAGGGTTGTGAAGCAAAAGAGTGCTGAAGGCATAAAGTTTGTAAAGTCAGCCTTCGAGTTACCAGATGAATCCGTGGAGGTTCATGGTAAGCAGTTTTTCCTTGTGAAACATGTGAAGTGATAAGTGTCAAAATTAACTTAACCTTTATACATTGTATTGGTCGCAGGCCTTCCAGAGACGAAGGAGCTCCCCAATGCTTTAGCCTGTCATCAGATTGTGAATCATGTCACCCCCCCTTCATGGAAGGGTTTGCTGGACAATATGTCCATTGAAAGGGTTTGTGATATGCATGACAATGGTGTAGCGAGGCAATCAGTATTGGATAATCACTTGAATACCAGGACCAGGGAGTTGCTCAGGGCTGTGACCAAAGCCAGGCAGGATATGGATGTGATGTTGGAAAGGGAAAAACATAGGGATCGGGAGTATGCTGAATTGGAGGCCAAGTGTGATGAGATAGAGAAGGACCTGGAGAAGAATCCCCTCGTTCAAGACCTCTGTAAAAAAATTGAAGAGTTGACAACCGAAATTGTTAGACTCAAGGTGGAGGAGGGTAAGGTCGCAACTCTCATTGGTCAAAACGTTGTGCTTGACGCTAAATGTGCTAGTCTGGAGGGCGAGAAGGCTAGGCTCGGAGAGGTAGAAGTAAAGTTGAGGGAGAAATTCGATGGCTTGCAGATGAGGTATAAGATGCTGCAAAAGGATCGTGCGGAGGTCGTTTCAAAGGTGGTACCTTACATAGCCATGGAGCTCTACCACAGTGATGAATTGGGAGCTTGGATGTGGAAGGTCATCAAATCAACCATTTTTCATGGACGATGCTTAGCGTTGGAGGAGGCTGCCAAAATAGGTAAGCCCGTGGACCTTTCCAAGATTGAATGCTACCGTCCTACTTCAAAGGCTTAGTATGATGAGGCAGGAAATGCGTTCACAACCACAGAGTACTCCTTCCTTGCTGAGGCTACCAAAGATCCTATGGCACCCCTCGAAGACCTCCTTTCCAAGAAACCTCGGAAGCTGAAGCCTACCACTCCTACCAAGAAGACTATGTCAACCAAGCCTGTCTCAGTGCAACCATCCCCTACTCCACCTCCAAAAAAGCAGGAATGAAGGCTGCCATGTCGGCAGTAATTTGGTTTCAAAGGGTGGCATGTACCCTTTAAGACAATTTATCTTATTTGACAATGCTTGTCTTGTTCTCTAAACAATTTAAATGCTTGTGATGTATGGCCATGGGCCAAAAACAATTTAACTTGGGCTTAGGCTCCTCGTGCAAGTACAAGGGCACTAGCCCTCATTTTGAATGGTATGGTGTAGGGGAAATACCTCTACACACTTAGTTATTATTTGTGTTTGTTTTGTTAACTTCTCGTACGCCATTTTTCCGACGCTTAAGTTTTACCTCCTAAGGTTAAACAACCTCATTGTGTGTAAATTGCAACACCAAGAATATAATGACCAAATTTGATCATTGACAGAGGGTCACGGCCCACTCTATCTCAAATCCTTTAAGTAGTATGACTTTGTATATATTTTTACAAGCGCCAAAAACTACTAGGAGAGTTAATGTGAATGTTAAAGTTGGCTTAAATGATAAGGCATGTATTACACCTTGAGCCATTTTATTCGACATTGAAACTCATCAACGACTTGGCTGAACAAATCTTTGTGTTTAAGAAATGAAGCAAGAGATTTGTGGGAAATGTCTTATTTATCATTGAATTGGTAGAGAGGATTACATCATTCTTGAAATGAAAACTAAGACAACTACCAATAAGGTTTTCTTTCCCTTGAGAAATTTCTAATTACAAGAAAAAAGTAAAAGTACTTCTTAAACATAGAAATTTCGAAGGTTCGTACCATTCCATGTCATGTCGATGGGTTCTCCGAGAAGAGTGGCCAGTTTGTAGGCTCCGTTGCCGTAGGCCTCAGCTACCATGTAGGGTCCTTCCCAAGTTGGTCCCAGCTTTCCCTGGTACTCTGCTTTGCTTGCACTATTAAGGCGTAGCACATATTCTACAGGATTCAAAGTGGATGGTCTAACCCTTTTATTATAGTAGCCTTCGATCTTATGTTTGTGTATTGCTTCTCGGATGGAGGCTATTTCTCATCTTTCTTTTAACAGATCAAGGTTTTCCCTGATCCTTTCGTCATTTTGGGAGGCATCATATGTTGCCACACGCTCCGTGTGTACAATTACCTCTGAAGGGATGACCGCTTATGTTCCGTATGTTAGGCTGAAGGGGGTTTCACCATTTCTTGACTTAGGGTGCGTCCTGTGAGCCCATAATACTTGAAGGAACACATCCACCCATCCATGATGAGTTCATCCCAGCCTTTTCTCGATCCCCTTGACGATGTCTCTATTTGTAACCTCCACCTTTCTGTTACCTTGTGGATGGTAGACGGATGTCCAAGACTGCTTTATGTTGAGCCCTTGACAGAAGTTGTAGAAGACTCCTTCGGCAAACTGCTTCCCGTTGTCAGATATGATTATATGAGGCACTCCGAATCTGCACATAATGTACTCCCATACAAACTTCTCGATTTGTCTCCCTGTTACGGAGGCTAAGGGTTTAGCTTCCACCCACTTAGTAAAGTAATCGATTGCTACCAGCAAGAATTTGACTCCTCCGGGAGCTATAGGCATAGGTCCTACGATATCGATGCCCCACTGAGAGAAGGGCCATGCAGATGTTACACTTGTCATGTCCTGCTTCGGCATCTATGGAACGTTTGAGTGTATCTGACAAGCTTCACATTTAAGAATTATTTATGCCGCATCCCTATGCATCGAAGGCCAATAATAGCCCAATTTCATTATCTTCGAGACAACTGAGCGGGGTCCTGCATGAAGGCCGCATGATCCTTCGTGAACTTCAGAGATAATGCTCGTAGCCTGCTTGGGTCCCACACATCTTAACCAAGGTGATAAAAATAACCTTCTATATAGGGTTTCCCCTATTAGCCGGTACTGCGGGGACTTAACCCGAACCTTCCTTTCTAGCTTGGGATCTTCAGGGAGAAGACCACTTATCAAGTATTCCCTGATGGGAGTCATCCACGTCTCTCCTTTTTCGTGAACCACATCTGCAACTTCCTTGCGAACGATGGATCTTTCAGGAAGGACTTCGACAAGTACTTCTTTAGTGAGATGAGCGAAGGCCATAGAAGCTAGCTTACTTAGTGCATCTGCCTTCTTGTTCCGATTCCTACGAACATGCTGGATGGTGTAGGAGTCGAAGCTCTCCAGCATCTTCTTTGTTTTTTCCAAGTACTGTTTGATGAGGGGTTGCCTTGCTTCATAGGAACCTGTCACTTGGTTTGCTACCAATTGGGAGTCTACGAAAACAGAGAGAGCTTTGACCTCCATATCTTTAGCCAGTCGGAGACCTGCTAGCAGTGCTTCATACTCCGCTTCATTGTTTGTGGCTTCGAACTCAAAACGAAGAGCATATGTATGCTCTTTCCCGTCAGGGCTGACCAGCATTAGGCCTGCTCCAGAACCATCGGAGCTGGATGCTTCGTCTGTATAAAGCTTCTTGTCAGCCTGTACTTGAATGAGGTTGGTTTTGGGCTCTCCTTTTTCTACGTCAGGCTCGGAAGGTGTTTATGCTAAGAAGTCTGCGAGAATTTGTCCTTTAATAGAGTTTCGTCCCTTGAACTCTATTTCGTGCTCTCCCAATTCAATAGCCCATTTAGCCACCCTCCCAGAATTTTCGGGTTTTGACAAGATCTGTTTGAGTGGCTTGTCGGTTAAGACTGTGATTGGATGGGCCTGGAAATAGCGTCGGAGCCTCCTCGCTGCGTATATTAGGGCTAGTATTAACTTCTCCAATGTTGGATAGTTAATCTCTGCCCCCTGTAGGACCCTGCTGACAAAGTAAATGGGGATCTGTCGTTTGTCTCGTTCTGCCACAAGGACTACGCTAATACTCTCCATTAAGGATGCTAAGTACATGAACAACACTTCGCCTTTGATTGGGGCTGTAAGTGTTGGAAGGATTTCGATGAGCTCCTTCATCTTCTGAAAGGCAACTTCAGCATCCTGACTTCATTGAAAAGTTTTCTTGTCTATGCATACTTTGAGTGTTTTGAAGAATGGTAGGGACCTGTCAGCCCCCTTCGACAAAAACCGACTTAAAGCTGCCAGTTTCCTATTCAGGCTCTTCACATCTTTTAGACACTTAGGGGCTTGGAGATCTGAAATTGCCTTGACCTTGGATGGATTATCCTTTATCCCCTGCTTAGTAATCAAATGCCCTAGGAATTATCCCTCTTCGACACCGAAGGAGCATTTCTTAGGGTTCAGCTTCATGTTAATCGCCCGAAGTTGGTCAAAGGTTTCATGTACATCGAGGAGTAGGTCCTCCTCCGTCTTGCTTTTGATAATCATGTCGTCAATGTATGCTTCGAGATTTTTGCCTATTTTTTTGTTGAAGGCTTTATCTACGAGACGTTGGTAAGTGGCCCCTGCGTTCTTTAATCCGAAGGGCATCTTTCTGTAACAGTAGACACCTTTGCTCGTGTAGAAGGCTGTCTTTTCTTCGTCCTCTTTTGCCATCTGGATCTGATGATACCCTTTGTAGGCATCTAAGAAGCATTTTAACCGGAAGCTTGCCAAGGATTCTACCTTCCAGTCAATTTCTGGTAGGGGGTAGCAATCCTTCGGGCATGCTTTGTTGATGTCAGTGAAGTCAACGCACATGCGCCACCCTCCGTCGCTCTTTTTGACCATTCCTGGGTTGGCTACCCAGGTTTGGCACTTAACTTCCCTTAGGATGCCTGCTTGTGTGAGTTCATCCACTTCTTTGTAGGCTGCAGCGTTTCTTTCGGGGGCAAGGCTCCTCCTCTTCTGTTTTATCGGCTCAATGTGTTTGTACTCATTGAGTTTATGCTCCGTTCCGAAGGACTGTTTGTCAATCAGCAATGTTCTTGGTACCCCTGCCATGTCAGAATATTTCTAAGCAAAGACATCAAGATTAGTCCGCAACAGTTCCGTGAGCTTCGCCTTGACATTCGCCGGGAGTTGCTTTCCTACTACCACCATTTGTTCAGGGTAGTTAGGGTTAACTACAACTCGCTCCTCCGCATCTGTGCAGCTTAGAATTGCTATCGGAGGCTCCTTCGATTCTTCTTTGATCTTTTTGACACCATATACACCCTTATTCGCCCCATAATTAGAATGAACAGTTCCTACTCCGAAGGGGGTTTGGAACTTAATAGCAGCATGTATGGTGGAAACAACAATGCCCATCTTTTGCATAGTTGTTCTCCCTATTAACAAATTATAAGGAGAGTCTGACCTGACTATAACGAAGGTGAGTGTTTCCGTACGGGATAAGGGGCCTTCGCCTATGGTGATTTCCAACGGTACTTCTCCCAGGGGCCATGAGTGTTCGCCGGAGAACCCTACCAGTGGTGTTTTCGAGTCCACCCTTCGTGAGCGTATGGGTGTTTTCGAAACAATGCTCATAAATGATCTCACAGGAGCTTCCACAATCCATATATGCTCGATTTACCTCCCTGTTTGAGATTCGTACCCTGATGACCACGGGGTCAGTTGAAGGTGTCTGATCTAAGATGTAAGGGAAGTTTATTTCCCCAACTCTTCCCAGCTCCCCGTCTTCTTCCTTCCTTTTCAAGGTTGGATCGTGCCTGTGCACCATTAGTATCGGAGCTTCTGTGGGCGTAGCCTCCTTCTTGTTCCCCTTCCATTCACCCAGTTGGGTGTTGGAGAACTTGTCCTTTCCCATTTTGATGCCTTTATCCAGATGTGCTAACTGTCCAGACCGCACTGCCGCTTCGATCTGCTTCTTTAGTTCTCTGCAGTTGTTCGTGTCGTGTCCATGGTCTTCATGGAAATGGCAGTACTTGGACATGTCTCTGGCTTTGATTCGTGCTGTCATCCGAGGTGGTGGATCGAAGGACTTTGCGGCTTTCTCGGTAGCCAGAATCTCCCTGGGAGATTTGACTAAGTTCGCCAAGAATCCGTGGCTCGAACCTTTGTTGTATGGAGTGAAGCGGTCTCTGTTCTTCTTCTTGTTCTTGGATCCTTCCCATGAGGACCCTCGAGAGAATTTGTCAGAAGCTTCCTTTTGCTCTATCGGAGCCCCGTTTGCTGCTACCTCTTTGGATTCAATCCAAGTGTAAGTCTTCTCCATCAGCGCCTTATAAGTGTAGGAAGATCGGTGGATAGTAATTCCACCAAGCTTCGCGTCCGAAGGCCATGTACAAAACCTGAGATCTTCTGATCTTCGTGCAAACCCAGAATTTGCAAATTTTCATCGGTGTACCTCGTAACGAAGGCCCTTGTGCTTTCGTTGTCTCTTTGCTTGATGGTGTGCACGGCTAGATGGGTCTTGGTGTACTTCTTATGTTGGCTAAAGTGTGATCGGAACTTAGCCTTGAGGTCGTCTAGACTTACAATGCTTCCCAACTTTTGTCCATTCCACCATATTCTCGCGGAGTCTCGGAGCGTGTAAGTGAACATGTGGCATGCTACGGGCATGACCCACTTTTGCATCTTGATAGCGCCTTCGAATAAATGAAGGAAGTTATCAGGATCGCCTTTCCGATCGTAGGTGCCTATATGAGTAGGCATCTTTACACCGTCAGGTAGAGGGTAGTCTTCGATCCACTTCACGAAAGGTGTGCAAGCTCCAGAGGCTTCGACATAGTATGGGTTGTATGGAGGTGGATAAACAGGTGTAGGATTATACGGGTTAGGAAATGGCTGTGTGTAGGTAGGGTAAATAGTAGAAGGTTGGTACGAAGGGTTTACACCCATCAATTGCGTAGGAACATGTCCATAGGGCATTTGCTGGTAATTCTGGTTTTGGAGTGAACCATTCGGAGAGCAAGTGTTGTAGGTTTGAGCAGGTAGGTAGGGGTTCATTACCGGAGGGGGTAACTGATTCATGCTTGAGTATGGAGGAGGGCCTCCGACACTCGAAACATATGAAGGGGGTACTGGATCCCCCATCCCTTCTCTTCCTAAATGGGCAGCTAGGAGAGGGGGTAGGCTTACCCCTTTGTTCCGTACCGGGTTGCTTCCTCCGTTAGAGTTCTCACTCCTTCTTTCACCATGCATTCTTTCCCTTCTTCCCGGATCTCCTCCGGGTCCTTCTTCGAAGCCTACAGTCCTTCCGTTTGGCCTTCTGACAGAAGGAGAACCATTTCGCAGGGCCGAGCGCCCCCTGTTAACAGGTCGAGGCCTCTCCTCTATTTCAATCTCTTCATCATACTCCTCACTGGAGTATTCCAACTCTCTTCGTATTTCAGTGTTGTGAACCTGCCTTTTATGAGCCCTTAGTAAAGAATCCAAGGCTTCAAAGTTTGCCTCAACGAAGGCGGGGCTAATATCTGGAATAGGGTTAGCGGATGTTGAGGCGTGATGTACGGGAGTAGTTTCCAAACGAGATCGTATGGTAAAGTTTGAGGCCGTTATGGGGGCGAGATTATCGGTGTTAGTTGTGTTGAGAGTGACTAGGGTAGAGAAACCTGGTGGAGGTGTATCTTCTCTTCCTGGTTCCATGCCGGAAATTTAGTGTAGTTGGTTAGGGTTTTAGGACTGGGTGATTATGGGTCTAATAGTAGTGGTCCCACAGATGGCGCCACTGATTGTACAATAGATTGCACTACCAGGGTTCGATGATGATCAAAGGTATGAGGGGTGTATGTTCCAGCCAAGACTTGCCTTTCACATGAGAATAAGAAATACGAAACACTATGTTAAGTGATTACGCAGGGGTATGACCCTGCGAACCACCTCCGGCGTGAGAGTAAGTATGAGTTATGGTTGTATAAGTGTGTGTAAGTAAAGAGATGAGTCTGAAATGAGCATACCATAATCCATTGCCCATCCAACCTATTTATAGTGGATGAAATAGGGTTGAGAGCACTTCTACATGAATGTCAGAGATCATGGGGGCGTCCCATGATTGTGGGTAACCGCTAGGGCTTAGTGACCCACGTTCTCAGACTTGACGGGGAAGCCAAGAGAGAGAGGGAGATCGTGGGTTTAACCAAGTCAGGAAGTTCCCCTATCCATTGTTCCTTCGTCATCCATACCCCGAAGGGCTTAGGGATTTGAATGGCGAATTCCCCTTAGGTAACCTTCATGCTAACGAATGGTTTGACGCCTATGGATATTTTGGAATCCTAACTTGAGCCTTCGTATGGAAGGGCTTCGATATGTCTCGCAGGAGTGTCCTTCGAGCTACTCGGAGGGTACATCATCAGTTCCTTTTGTCACTAGAGAGATATTCAAGGATCAATTCTATCCAATTATTAAAACAATGGTTCAGCAGATCATTACTACAACACTAGTGGTCATGCATACAAGACTAGTCAAGCCTCCAGTTGTCTTTGAAGATGAGTTAATATCAGAATTGGTAATGAAAATGACTACTCGAGCTCCATTTTTCACCCCAAATGACGAAAAGTTATATGATCTACTTCTGGCATGACAACTCTGTTAGGATTTAGAAAATCCGTTAGTTAAAGAGTCGGTCACCTCAAGTATATGTATTCGTTAGAAAGCTCATAGTCGTAGTCAAGTTATGTTAATAAGTAGTTAGTTAAGTAACATCGTGGAGGACGGACGGGTCTTTACCCACTGTATGCCTGATCCACAGCCCGTAGGAGGCGTGTCTTGTAAGAAACTATAAATACCCTCTACCTCCCATGGTAGAGGGTTGGAGCTTCATAATATCATTTTTCTTTGTCTCACCAAGTTCCCAACTCTCTTTACTTTCTCACTCTAAAACTCAATTCATACGCCTTATATTAATATGATTTGATGTGTTTATGAAATCCAATATGTTACAAATGGTATCACAGAGCCATGGTTTGATCACTCATCTTTCATGTTCTTGGATTTCTAGTGGTTTTCATAAGGTTTTTGGGTTTGAATGAGTTCAGAGTAGTTTACATCATTTGGATCATTTCTAGTGTTAAAGTTTGGATTTTGATTGTACTTTTGTGTTTAGAATCATTATAAGTGCTTAGGTTTTGATTTGGAAGGCTTGAATCATTGTGGTTGAGTTGTTTTTGGATTAAAAAGTGGTGTTTTTTGAATATTGGATTGGATGCAAGTTGAGTCTCGTAGTACATTTCTTGTATGTGAGTTGTCCTGATTTGTGAAGCGAGTTGTCCTCTATGCAAGTTGAGTCTCTTGCTTATTGAAGCGAGTTGTCTTATGCGAGTAGTGCCTTAAGCGAGTTGCCTTGGAAGCGAATTGTCAATTTATGCGAGTTGTGTTGTATGCGACTTCATTGTTAAGCGAGTTGTTTGTCTATGCGAGTTGTGTTTTATGCGACTTGACTATTATGCGAGTTGTCTGTTCATGCGAGTTGTGTTTTATGCGACTTGTCTATTAAGCGAGTTGTCATCAAATCGAGTTGTCCTGTGTGCGAGTTGACTTGGGTGCGAGTTGTCTTATGCGACTTGTCAAGTATACAACTTGTCTATTGAGACTTTTCATTTCGTCGTGTTACATTTTACGGTTTTTCTTTTGATTTAGTAAAATCCTGCGAGAGAATCTATTTCTCGGTTTAATCAAAGAATAGTAAAATCCCGTAGAATCTGCAATCATGTCTACAATCACTTCTTCTGTTGCGGACGACATTAAAGCTGTAGGATCTGATACTCGTCCTCCCATGCTGGACAGAACCGACTATGACTCTTGGGCTCAAAGAATCAGATTGTATTGCTTAGGAAAAGAAAATGGGGTTAACATACTTAAGTCAATTGATGAAGGACCTTATCAAGTTGAGACTACCAGAGATATTCTTGAAACTGCTGCTGATGGTTCAGTGATATTAGGATTGGATAGACCAAAGACATATGATGAACTTACTGATAAGGAGAAGAAGAGATACGATGCTGACATCACGGCTTCAAACATCATACTTCAGGGTTTACCTAAGGACATTTACAAGCTGATCAATCACAACACTATAGCCAAGGTAGTATGGGACAATGTTAAGATGTTTCTCTCTGGTTCTGAATTGACTAAAGAAGACAGGGAGTCTCAACTATATGATGACTTTGAGAACTTTAAGATGAATCCAAGGGAAAGTGTCACTGAATATCATGTAAGATTCCACAAACTTGTGAATGATATGAGGAATATCCAAATGAAAATGCCAAATATTCAGCTCAATTCAAAGTTTGTGAATAACATGAATCCCGAATGTCACAAATTTGTCACTGCAGTCAAGCTTAACAAAGGTTTGAGGAACACCAACTATGAACAATTGTATGCATATTTGCTCCGAAATGAGAAACATGTTGTGTTTGAATGAATGATTTTGGAATAGTTCAAGACTAATTCAGGAGATGCAAGCTCATCAAATGATTCAACTGCATTCTACACAAATGTAGGAATTACCACCAAAGCATCACAAGTCATACCAACTAGATTTGGCAATCACAAACTCATTTCAGATCCAGGGTATAAGCCTCCAGACTCAGACACATTCATGGAACATCTTGTTAATCAATTGGCTTTAATGGTCAAGCAGAATCTGAACTTCACCCCACACACCCAGAATCATCTCAGAACTGCATCCTATCTTCACAATCATGCTACGGTTAAAGACGGAAAAGTAGTGGTGCAAAATGTGCAAGGAAGACAGAATGCATACCTTCCACATAATGAGCAAGGGAATGTTGGTGCTGGATATGGGAATGTTGGTGCTGGATATAGGAATGCTGGTGCTGGATATGGGAATGCTGGCGGTCGTGGTGGATATATGGGTAATCAGAATCGTGGAAGGAACATGGCTTAGATTCAAGTAAAGCCCATTAAATGTTACACTTGTGGTGGAGAAGGACACATTGCAAGGAATTTCACTCTTCCAAAACGTCCACAAAATGCAGACTACTTTAGGGACAAGATGGTGCTGGTGCAAGCTCAAGACAGTGGAGCTATGTTGAATGAGGAAGAATTTATATTTCTTGCTGAGGGAAATGCCAGAACTTATGATGTTGATGTGGATGAACAGCCAGTGCAGGGTATGGGTCAGAACAATCCCAATGCATTTCAAGTTGCAGACTGTGACGCATTTGATTCAGATGTTGATGATGAACCAACTGCCTAGACCATCTACATGGCTAATATCTCACCAATGGTAACTCCAAGGGCTTCTTCACCAAAACAGGCCACTCCTTCCAGGGAATCTATCGTTTCAGAGGTATTAAAACTATACGATGAGGTTGATGTGCAAAAGATGAATGACAAAGTACAATCAACGGAAATTATTGAATCAGATTTTGAAAATATGGGTAATAGCAATGTTGTCCCATATGATCAATATGTGAAACAAAATGAAAGTGAAATTGTACCAAGTAATGCATCTTCTGCAGTCAATGATGACTATGTTTTTGATGAATTCACTGCATGTGCCCCTGATGATTCTATTACTTCTGAACTAAATGCCTATAAAGAACAAGTTGCTATATATGAACAACGTGCTAAGTTTGAATTAACTACCCGTGAGCAGGAGATGGATAACCAAATGCGTACAATTATCAGAAAAAAGCAATTTTAGGGAAGAAATGTTAAAACAAGAGTTGGATTCCCTACAAGAAAAGCTTAACAAAACTGTTAAACAGAAACACGAACTTCAAGAAAATTTGAAAGTACTTAAACAAGAATTCAATGCTAAGGAATCAAAACTTTTAAATGAATTTTCCAACCTAAAAACTTTAAAGAACAAACTTGAAAATAAATTGTACGTACAAGGGAACACCATTCAGACTGCTCACATGATCACTAAGCATATAGTTCTAAGTGATAAGCATAGCGTTGCACTTGTAGATGAACCAAATCCTAAGGCGTGTAGTAAAGCTAAAGCAGCTCAAAAGGTAATCTATGATGGAAATGAGATTCTTAAGCCGAGACAGAAACCCACTTGTGCTGAGTGCACTGAGGAAGATAGAAAATTAGAAGAAGTATCTAGAAAAAAATTGGATGATAAACTTAAGAATCCCTTGTGCATAAGAGAAAATATCACCTTTAAAACACCAAATTATTCAAAGGAAAACTGGATTGCCTTTAATAAGTTTAGACCTCAGACCCAGCTGACCCCTAAACAAATATTCTTGAAAAAGGATCTGGACAAGCAAAAAGCTGAAGATTTTATCGAAAAGAATTCCCCTTGTAGGAATTTGCCTCCAGCCACTATGTATCCCCCAAATACGCCAATGCATTTAGTGCCCAGAAGTCTTCCCACTAATAGCAAGACCTTAATCAACCTTTCTGTAGTTTACCAACTATTTGTTGATATTGAGAAAACGTGTAAGAAGAGAATCACACCCACTGGGATAACTGAAGGGGAAAGGGGTTTTGAACGAACTAAAGAATGCTATTTAACTGAGGTCATGCCTTTCTTTAAACAACTTAAAGGACAATTTGGGAGTCTTCAAAAGGGAATGGACATAGAGATTAAAGAAATGAAAAAGATGTTTAATGATATGGAATTTGAGGTCAGTATGTATGAACGTGAGTTTAAGAGTAATGAAAAAGAGATAAAGAATCTAAACATCATTAATGATAATTTGATCTCTCAAAGTGTTGCTCAAGATGTGTTCTACACTGTTACAAATTATTCTATTACTGCGTCTCAATTTCATGAATTAACTGTTGCATTAAAAGTTTCCCATGATCGTGTCATTGAGCTTGAAACCACAAATTCAAAATTGCATGATAAAGTAGAACAGGATGATCATGATAATTTGGTAAAACATTATTCAAAATTGGAAGTTGAACATTTTAATTTGCAACTAAAATATCAACATCTCAAAGAAAATGTTAAAACCTCAAATATCAAGACATCCTCGGATGTTCCTGAGTTTGATGCAGTTTTTGAAAGAAACAAACGTGACGAACAGATTCGAGCTCACTGTAACACAATCAGGAGGATGAAAACCCAAATTTCACAATTAAAGGGTGAAAAGAACAATATGAATGGCTCCTAAATGCCTCCTCCTTTAGATTCTCAGTATTCTCAAAACTTTCATCTTCAAAACATCATTAATGTATTACAACAAGAAAATGAGTGTTTTCTAAAAGAAAATGAAAAGGTTAAACGACACTTTAAAGAGTTATATGATTCAATGAAAGTCACTCGTGACAAGAACAATGATAAAATAACTTCTTTGCAAAAGGAAATTGAGTCTCAAGAGTCAGGTAAAAGGGAAAATGCCACTTGTCTGTAATGAGAATGTTGCATCAAAGGCATCTGCGGATTCTAAGTAGGCTGTGACTGTAAAATATATTCCTCCTCATATTAGAAATAATGAACTTGTGTTTCAAGAATATTTTTCGTACCTTAAGGATAATCTAGAATGTCTCCGTGAGATTGTTGAAGAGGATAGCATAAATAAACCACTTGATAGTGAAGTTAGGTATGCATGCTTATATGCCAAACGATCCAGGAACTTTTAGAATGTTTAAGAGCAACATGCCCTAAATCCTTTTGTAAGAAAGATAAAGTCGTTATACCTTGCTCAATGCCTAGTGTTAAGCATGCAACCCATGATATGCCATGTTCTGTGCTGAAAGTCAAGCATGTGAACTTTGATGTGCCTGCAAGTACTTTAGATCCCAGCACTTCTAGATCAGGAATGCATAAAGTAGTAAAACCAACTAATGTTCCCATCATTCCCTCTACACGAGTAATCAGTGACACTAAGGCAAGCGGGTCAAAGCCTCCAGGCAATACAAAGCAAGATAGGACCTCGCAAGCTAAGAGTGATCAATGGAAGAAAGTAGAATACCACCCTAGGAACAATAAGTTTGTGTTGAATAAGACGAATCGTGTTGATTCTAGTATTAGCTATAAGCGTACTGTAATTAATTCGAATTCTGCTACTTCTTGCAAAACATGTAATGAATGTTTGGTTTCTAGTATTAATCATGAATGTGTTGTGAATGATGTGAACAATTCTGTCAAATCTCCGGTAAAAAATGTTAACACTAGAAAACAGGTTAAGAAGGTAAGAAGACCAAGGTGGAAGAGGGCTAGAAAACATTGGAAACAACAGGAAGAAAATTTAGTAATCTTGGTTATCATTGGATACCTACTGGCCGTAAATTCAATCTTAATGAGTTGTGCCCTAAATTATTTAGATCAACGCCCATTAGGAAATGGATGCCTACTGGTAGAACTATACCTTTAAGAAATGAACATGCTTTGAATAGATATACTGTTAATACTAGCCCGGCATCTACCTCTAATGATTTCATTGACTCTATTTCTGATGTGGAATTTCCAATCTCATTTTCTAACCAAGTGGAACCCATTCTCGCATGGGGATCCAAACTGTCCAGTCATCCATACTTGTCTGTGTTCAGCTGCAGGTCGTTAAAATCGTTTTGTGGTACCCGAACTCAGGTTGTTCCAAGCATATGACTGGAGATCGCTCGCGGCTCATGAACTAGATACAATGTATACTTAGATAAAATGAATCTAAAGAAAACCCATGGACCAACCCATAACCCATGACCCATAACCAAAAAACCCATGGGCAAAGAGGAGCGTTCCACGGATCCCTAGCTTTGTGCTAGCCGGATCCCAAGTGGAAGGGATCCGTGGGATCCGTGGGAACAGTGAGGAAATTTGCCTATAAATAGAGAGCAATTTCTTTATTCTAACTCACCCCCTCTTCTTACAAAATCTCTCATACACTCTCATTCTCTTCTAACATATAGATCACTTGATCTAGAGAGTTGTTCTTCTTTCTTTCTATTTGTGATCCTCATATAGGTCCTTCTCTAAGGCGAGATCACGAGGATTCTACAAGTCATCCAAGCAAGGGGTCCTTGATTGATTTGTCACCCCGCAAGATTTCTGTAGCGAAGATCTTGTATTTGATATTTCACATATTTGTTGTGTAATAGTTGTGTTGGTTTGGTCCACCGTGCTATGGACTCGGTATCTAGCTTTGTACCGGATAAAGTGTAAGCAACGTTGTGAAGGCTTCTCCGCCAAGTGAAGGAGTTTGTTGACATAGTGCTTGAACTCTCGAGTAGGTGACTCGGGGAGTGGAGTAGGGCAAGGAAGGTGTCCTTGTAGCCGAACCACTATAAATCGGTTGTGTCATTTCTATCCCTTATCTTTATTTATTTGCTTGCACTATCATTAGATCTATACATTCTCAACATCCATACGATTTCACATAATATCGGACCTAAAGTTTTTGAAATCAAATTAAAATCGGCGAAACTATTCAACCCCCCCTTCTAGTTTTCCACAATTGGCATCAAGAGCTAAGTTTATAAAAGTTTTAAAGTAAAATTGTATTTTAAAAACTTTTCGATCACTATGGGTTCTGAAAATTATAAGGAAGGGCAATCTATGCAACGACCACCACTACTTGAAACTAATGTTTTTATATATTGAAAAAATAGATTCGAAACATATGTGAAGTCTAAAGATATTGATCTTTGGTACATTATTGTTGAAGGTTATTTTGAGGCTACCTCAAATGATGATAAGGGAAATTTAGTTAACATACCTCATGATAAACTAAATGATGAAATGAAGAAAAAGCTTTCGAAAAATAGTGAAGGAAAAATGGTTTTATATAATGCTTTACCGAAAAAGGAATTTGAAAGAATTTCCTTAGTCAAAACCTCTAAAGAAATTTCGAATTCTTTAGTTGTAACTCATCAAGGCAACGAATAAGTTAAAAATAATAAAATTGATTTATTTGTTCAACAATATGAACAATTTTCAATATCGGATGAGGAAACTATAGATCATTCATTTGCTAACTTTAATACTATTATTACATCTTTACAAGCACTTGATGAATCTTTCTCTAGCCGTAACCATGTTAGGGGATATCTAAGGGCACTTCCATCGAAGTGGAGATCTAAAGTAACGGCGATCGAAGAGTCAAAAGATTTGACAACTCTCACCCTCGATGAACTCATAGGCAATCTAAAAGTCTACGAGCTTGTTCTTGCTAAAGATTCCGAAGCCTTTAAGTTAACAGAGAAACATAAATCTCTTGCCTTAAAAGCCAAAAAGGCTTCAAGTGATGAAGAGAACTCTTCCTCGGGTAGTGACGACGAGGAGTATGCTATGGCGGTAAGGGACTTTAAAGAGTTCTTTAGAAGAAAGGGAAGATACGTCAAATAATCGTATGACGATAAGAAAGGCTTTCGAAAAAGCAAAGAGGACGAGAAGCCAAAGGATGATCGTACTTGCTTTAAATGTGGGGACCCAAACCACTTTATTAGTAAGTGTCCCAAACGGGATGATCAAAAGGCATTCGTGAGCGGCACGTGAGGAATGAGCGACGAGGAGGACGAAGAAATTTGTCTCATGGCAAATGATGAGGTATGTCACGAATACTATAGTAGTTCATCACTTGATGACGACTCATTGCATAATGAATATGATAAACTATGCAATATTAGCTTAAAACTAATTAACAAAAACAAGCTTTTAAAGAGTCAAAACCAACGTTTAGATAAAGAAGTCATAGAATTAAAAGCAAAACTAAAACGTTTGGAAAAGGGTAAAATAGCAAGTGGTGAATGTGAACTTTGTGTTCAACTTCAAACACTAGTTGATCATTTAGATTCTAAAATTGCTAGAATGAGTACAAACACCTTAGATACAATACTCGATGGTGTTAAAACCGGCAACAACCAAAAGGGTCTAGGTATACAACAACTTGATCCATCAACTAGTGAAAGTAAAGAAACAAAATTTGTTAAAGAATTAGAAAAACCAACCACTGTTGTGGCGGATCCTACGGGTCCCCTAAAAAGGGAACCGGTTAGTGTACAAACTGGGATCCGTGGATCTGCTGTGACAACTAGTGGTAATAACATAGCCTCATCATCTAGAACCGAGTTCGTTATCGTTAATAGGAAGAAACCAACTCATGTCACCACTAGACATCCACCTCCAAAATATAATCCTACTTTTGCAAGAAACAAAGCACCATCTTTTCAAAAACATAATGCATCTAGGAGACCTAATAACGTTTATCCAAGAAGTAACCATCAAATGGGATGGAACCCTAATATGCAAAACGGTTTCTCTTTTCAAAACTTTGCTCCATGGAATACATACTCATCTTATCCATACATGTCTAACATGAATGGAATGTTTAACACTAATGGACCCATGAACAAATGGGGACCAAACTTTTGAGTTTATTATTATTTTAGGTGTGTGTGGAAAACTAGAAGGGGGGGGGGGTTGAATAGTTTTACCAATTTAAAACTTCCTTTTAAATATTTAGATTGACTTATGTCAATCTATTTGGTTGTTTATGTTGGACATTGATAGATAGATATATAAACGTGTAATGAAAGATAAAGAGTAAGAAGCACATCACCACGACATAAGTATTTATAGTGGTTCGGCTACAAGGACACCTTCCTTGCCCTACTCCACTCCCCGAGTCACCTACTCGAGAGTTCGTAAACACTACACCAACTCCATATGGCGGAGAAGCCTTCACAACGTCGCTTAACCTTTTTCCGGTACAAAGCTAAATACCGAGTTCTTTCACACCAAGGCGAACCACACCTAACACAACGTCGCCTACCCTTTATACGGTGCTAGGCTAACCACCGAGTTCTTTCACACCTTAGGAGAACTAATCCTTCACAACATCGCCTACCCTTTATTAGGTACTAGGCTAAGCACCTAGTTCTTTCACACCTTAGGTGAACTACACCTTCACGACACAACACCTAATCTCAAGGAGATCTACTCCTTGTTACAACACCATAAAGGATATCACCATCCTTGTATATAAACAAATACATATATGTATAACGATGCACCTCATCGATTATACGACCTAGGCATTCTTCCCAAATGCTACTTGATTTGATTCTTTGGCATCCTTCACTAATGCCTTTGACACAATGCTTGGCACCCTTCACTAATGCCTTCGTCTTGACACCTTTAGCATCCTTCACTAATGCTTTGACACGGATGATGAGCACCTTTCACTAATGCTTTCATCTTGACACTTTCGGCATTCTTCACTAATGCCTTCAACCCAACATCTATGGAGAAAGGAAGAACTATCAACAAGAGAACCTTAGTAGTCTTGATGATGACGAAGCATGGCAACTCATGGACTTTGATAACAAGAAACATTATGGGTTTAAACCGGGTTTATTAGGTCAAGATAGATCCTTAACTAAGAATCTCTTGAACTTGATAGAAGATGATCCATTTCTAGGAGAAAGACTTGATTCACCCACTACCCCAATAGAATTAGGTAAGGATACAATGAAAGAAGTACACCACTTTGAGCATAAGTATCACCCATTACTCTCTCCTCACGTGGCAAATTTCCACCCTAAGGGTGTGTATCGCTACTATCACTCGCACTTAAGCTTAAGTGTAGGAAAAACTTCCCCATTATCTGTTAAATAAGGGTAGAGTCAAGCTCGTGACTCGAACAAAAACAAGCGCTTCTTGGGAGGCAACCCATGTTTATTTGTTTGCATATTTGTTTTTCATTTTTTCGTGTATTTTATATATCTTTTTCATTATTGGTTGATTCTCATGTTTATATTACTTTGTGAAAATGCTTTATTTTGTTTTTAACTTCGCCTTAATTGCATATAATGGAATTTTACAAAGAGATAAGTGTAGGGACGATCATATATGTTTTTAAGAACATGAACATGAGATTAACAATAATTGAAATTTATATATATGTGTGTTTGTGATACGAAGGGTTCGGGGTCGAGAAAACCTCCTTTTCTACAAGCAAGTCTTTCAACCCTCTAGGCAGTGAACATAATCGTTGTAGTGTAGTATGTGATAAGCCCAGGGGATTGATTTCATTCTCAAGAATAGGAATACTATAAAGAGATATATGACGAGAAGGTGGGGTTGAGGAAAATTCTTTTTAGTCCTTTTTATGTTTTTTTAGAAAGCAAGGGTAAATATCTCGGGGTATAAGATTGGGGGATTGGTACTTCTACCGATTTCTACTTTTACTACTTATCTAATTATCTAATTAACTACGGATATATTATTCTAATTGTGGATGTGCTCGTATGATGATTAAAGATGTGTTCACTTAGATGCTATTACTCCCTTGTTATATCTTATTGGTCGATTGAATTGTCACTTCCTTTATTTTAATTGATGCGTTGTATTCCGTTTGGTCGTAGGGTGGTGCCTAGTTCCCTAGTTCTATGAATTTCAACTCTCTTCTAGAATACCCGGGATCGGCAAGTGCAATGGCATCTCCCCCGAATACTCTACTATCCTAAAGCTACAATTCACGCAATAAACACAACGAATGGCCTAATATGCACTCAAAGGCTTTTTGCTATTTAGGACGTTCAAGCTCGCAACAATAAAAGAAGAAGCCAGTTTTCCTTAATCTAGCATCAACCAATTAAGACAAGAGACAACCTAAAAACAATTAATAGCTAGGTTTCATATTAAACAAGCTAGCATACACACATACAATTGATCATGGGGTAGACATAATGATAAATTGGATAAACAAACCTATCGTGTGATGTAAAATAGGGTATGTTACCCTAGACTACTATCCAAGTCGGACTACAACTGTATTAGGGTTTGCTCTCCAAAGTTCTACCTCTTTTAAAATAGAAAAATCGAATTCTAGATATAGATTTACAATCGCGACGGTGTCAGCTTTTGCTAGTGACGTCGTCAGGTCGCCGTCATTAGGGTTTCGTTTGGGCCAAGTCATCGTTGGGACGGTGTCAGTTGTGATGTGTGACGCCGTCAGTCTTCATGCAGGACGTCTTCTGTATCTAGGTTCTTGTGCATCTGGTGTAAAATTTGTAAGTGATGCCTTCCAGAGTTTAGGTGTGACGTCGTCAGGCTTTAGGACCAGAAATTCCGCTGAGCCGTCGCATGCACTTTTGATCAAGTCTTCTATAGAGGGATGGCATCGCCCTTTGGTTAGGACGCCGTTAGGTGTGCTGGAGTGCCTTTGATCTTGACTTGACATTTTCTTCATTTTTCGCTCCTTTTTGTCCAAATATGCTTCATTCCAGCATTTTGCTTCCAAAAGACCTAAAATGTGAAAAGGAATAATTGTAAGTAGTAACGGATATAAAATGTTTCAATTTAGGGCTTAAATGACCCCCTAAAAATGTATGTTTTAAATCCTTATCAAATATCCCTACACTTGTAATTTGCTTGTCCTCAAGCAAATGTGCTTTTGGCCAATCAATTTATAACTTATGGGGCATGAAGCATTGCTTTATAATAGTCTACAACTAGTACAAGCGCCACAATAGTCATAACAAGCTCGGAAATTATACACTAGCACCTCACAATTGGTGTTTTGATTCTCTCATCTCTTGGGTTTATATGAAATATAATATGAATGGAAATGGAAGATAAACACTCATTACCTGGCATTGTACATAGATTACCATAGGCTTGAGAATAGAACAAACGTCCACCGCTTTGGCATAAGCACCTAGGAATAAATATCTAAGAGGTCTTTACAAGGGTTGTAACGTTAGGCTTAGGGTAGGGAAGTAAAGGGTTTTGTTGGATAGGGGATATTTAGTGGTGGCAAGTCAAAAATCTTATGTTACAAGCATGTAAAGCGTGGAGTTGCTAAGCCAAGACTCGACTCACTAACACTAGATAACTTGAAACAAAACATAAACACAAACTTAAAAACATAAACATAAAGATAGATGTAGGATGGTAGCCCGTATGTTTTTTTTCAACAACTCTTTTTCTTTTTCTTTTTTTTTTTGATTTTTTTTCATACCTTTTTACTCTACCATCCTCTACGATAACATCAAAATATAAGGGATTTATAGGAGCATCCCTACACTTTAGTTTGTTTTTAACTAACATTAATTGACCCGATTTGAAATGATCAAAACATTTGGAGTATTTAATTACGTAGACAAAGGCAATTTGAATTTATCGTTATTTCCCATTACTCCATAAAATATTACTTTAACCCACGAGTCCCAATCATCCCAAAACTGTAATACAAATGATATGGCTCGACTTTGCAACAATTTAAGTAACTAGATAATCGAACCAAGGGTTTAGTAGTGATAACAATAACCCCCTAAAGATGATTGCATACAAGGTAGGCTAAGGCGATTTGGGTGTACATTTGGGGGTGAATTGTAAACAATGCTCTTCATTAATATTCTGGAAAACCGAAACATCACGAGAACCGCGAAAAGGATAGGCTCTGAGGGGTTAACTAGGGGTATCGTGTACAAAAGATGAGTATATCACAAGGGTATGGGGCAAATTACTCAACCGATGTGGAAGAAATAATTATAATACAGGTTTAAAATAAGGGTTATCCTAATGCCTCTTATCATTTAGTTAATCCTAACTACACAAGTGTAGTCTCACTAGCGATCTTGAAATGCATTACAAAACAAGTTCTAGAATCTATAGTACTACCGGTACATTCACTAAGCATTAAAGTGAATTTTTTTATTCATAAAGATCTAGGGGCGAACCTCACATTTTTGGGGTGGAATTTAAATTTATCTCGTAAATGTCATAAATGTCGTCAATGTCATAAATTTGAGTGGTATTAATACTAAAGTTTATCTCGTAAATGTCATTAAAAATTTTAAATTTGGTGCAAAATTGCCCTAACAAATATTTCTTATGGTTTATTACACAAATTACAAAGGACAAAACAAATAATCAAGTGAGTGAATAGTTTCCAAGTTCCCGTTTTATTCTCCCTCCCTACACTTAAACTGAAAATTGTCCCCAATGTTCCCCGAAAGTATCAAAGTTATGATAAAGGAAGGTAAGTAAAAGAGAAAGAAACTAATACTCCCCTGATTAGCTCAGTAGGATATGTATGAAGTTGCGGTTAAATCCTCCTCCAAGAAGAATGAATAAGTAATAAGCTTCTTCCAATATGTGTTTCTTCTTCTTTTCCAATATAACCTACACACTTTTAAGAAAACAAACGATACCTTCGCGTAAACCTTCGCGTAAAATCGGCGGTAAAACTATATATGACACACAACTACACTAGAAAGCAAGTAAGATATAATGCTTGTGGAATGGATGTTTGCAGTTTTTTTGGAAAATTAAGAATTGGGAATTTCAAAAAATTACAAGTTACATAGAAAACGAAACTGCTATTCTGTTTCTACATTGCCTGACGTCGTCAGGTTTTAATCCTGACGCCGTCAGGTTGTCCTGACGAAAAGTGGTCTGCTGGGTTTTTCTGGAAAAATTACCTCATTAAAACCTGGAAAAATTTCTGCAAAACATCCATTATGACTCGATACAAGCATTTGAATCTAACAAAGACACATATATATCAATATCAATTATTGTTAATCTCATGTTCATGTTCTTAAAAACATATGTGATCTTCTCTACACTTATCTTTTTGTACAATACCTTTATATGCAATTAAGACGAGGTTAAAAACAAAATAAAGCATTTTCACAAAGTCTAACATGAGAATAAACAACAATGAAAAAGATATATAAACACACAAACAAAATTGATAAACAAAAAAAGCAAACAATTAAGCATGGGTGGAAGGGCTTATCTTTTTTTTTATGAGTCTTGTAGCTAGACTCAAAGTCGTGCTCCTATGTGACTTCTTTACCATCATCTTCTTCCTCATGATGATCTCTATTGGGGTTTTCCATGGCATAGTTATGCCCTATTGTGCATCTTTCTAAGAAGTCAACTTGCCCCCATTTGGTTCTATATTCCGGCGCTAATTTCACACATTCTTTATAGAATCCAAATATCTTACTCATCACATAGTCTACTCCTCTCCTCTTATCCTCCTCATTCCTATAGTAGACCGATAGCTTAAGTTCCTTCTCATTATTAGATAGTGATGAGAATTTCTAAATCTTAAATGGCATTTGGTAGGCAATGTCATCGGTCTCACCCTTGAATCTAACTATCCCTAATGACGGATCATAAGACATCCCAGAGCTATCTATGAAAGGCTTTCCTAGAACTACGTGGGAAAAGCTAGGATCTATAGCCGTACTAATATCTTCCACAATCACGAAATCCATTAGATGCGTGAAGCTACCTACATAGATGGGCAATCCCTTAATTCTACCAAGGAAATTACATCTTATTCTAGGATCATTGGGGTCTTGCCTATTTAGGATAGGTTTTTTCATTTCCCAATTATAGTACGTGCTAGTCATGATGTTTATTGGGGACTTGCGATCAATGTAGTCCTTTTCCATGAAATGATGTCCTATGCAACACGGTATGTTGAGGTTTCTAGGGTTTCCAAAGGTGATTCGTGGGCATCTCTTAGTATAAAAGGGACGAAGGTCACGCACTAGGTGTGGGTGGTATGAAAGTTCATCATTCTTAGGAAACTTGTTGAAGTGTTCGTCACCTACTTCGTCTACTTCATTGGTTGTTTCCTCCTTATGAGTCTCACTAACCTCAAGCCCCGTCTCATGGTTTGCTTCATCGCTATTCCTATTTGGTTTTACTAGGGTGATTTCATTGACGAAGTGAGCGTGCTTTGATGAAGACATATCCTTAGTTTCATTGCCTAATTGTGAATGAGCGAAGTACTTTATCGGGTCCTTAATCTTTACAAGGGAAGACTTTTTAGAGGAGTGAGTCGAGATAGCATTAACCTTTTCGGTGTTCGTCCTATCATGATCGGTTATGGCTTTCAAGAAGTTATCTATCTTCCTATCCATCTTGACTTATTGCTAGTTAAAGCGGTCTGAAAGCTTGGATATTTGGGCTTCTTGGGATGTCACTAGGTTTTGCATCATCCCTTCTAGGTTGTGTTTACTAGGGGCATGAGGGCTTGGATTGTGTTGTTGGGGCCATAGAGAGTCGTTGTAGGTGAACTCTTTGGTTTGACTCCAATTACAGTCGGGTTTGCCCCTCCATGCCTCTCGGGCTTCATTGTAAGTCTTAGGTCCGGGTGTTGTGGGGAATCTTCCTCCTATTCCATTGGTACGCGAGGATGCGTAGTCCACGGAATCTTGTTCGAGGAGTCTTGTGCAATTACGAGTGTCATGGGGACCACTACATAACTCACACAAGGAAGAGACTTTGTTCACTTGGCGTGAAGGCTTAGGAGTTTCGTAGGAGCTCATTAGGAATTTGACTTGATCTTCAAGTTCGAGCATCCTACGATTGGAAGATTGTGAGTCAATCGGAGGCAAGGAGATTGCCTTGACGGTTTTTGGCAACTCACTGGGGTCATTCCAACATTCGTTGTCAAAGAGGGCAAGGTCCTATATTGTACCCCCACAATTCTTCCGCGGTAAGTTCACTAAGCTTACCACCGGCCGCTTGGTCGATGGTTTGCCTAGTGGAAAGATTGATATGATCGTAAAAGATTTGTACTTGAAGCCAAAGATCAATGCCGTGATCAGGGACTTTATGGAGCAAGACCTTAAATCGAGCCCACGCCTCATAGAGAGTTTCATCTTGACGTTGTTGGAACATCAAGATGTCATTCCTTAGGTTGGTAGTTCTCCCAACTTATGATGGATCCTGCGGGAAGTCGCTGAAGCCAACTACTAGCTTGGCCCCGTAGAGAGAATTGGAAGAGACGCAAGCGCGTAGTCTCCCGTGTGGTAGGATCAAGGTCGATCGAGTCAACAATTTTTTGGAAATCCTTGAGATGCTGATTAGGATCTCCGGATGAAGTCCATGGAATGCACATCCGTTTTGCACTAACCGGATGGTGTCGGATCGCATGGCCGTAGTTTTATCTTGAAGTGGGAGCTCAATGGTGTTCCTATAGTCTTGATGCCTCGGTCTAGAGTATTCACCAAGAGTACGGCCTCTCGGTGGGTCATGTGGTGGTTGATTAAGTGGAAGTGGTTGACGTAGTGGTGGATTGTTGTTGGGTGGGTTATCACCTTACATGATGAAAAGTGATGAGGTTATGAACAAAAATACAAAGAATGGGGATAGGCGACAAGGAAGCTAATGAAAAAGAGAAAAACGCTTACTTGATAGGAATCAAGTGAGTAGACCTAAACGAGATATAAATCTAACTAGCTATTCTATTCCCCGGTAGCGGCGCCAAAAACTTGATACGAAGGGTTCGGGGTCGAGAAAACATCCTTTTCTACGAGCAAGTCTTTCAACCCTGTAGGTAGTGAGCCTAATCGTTGTAGTGTAGTATGTGATAAGCCCAAAGGATTGATTTTGTTCTCTAGGAGAATAGGAATGCTAGAAAGAGATATACCACGAGAAGGTGGGGTTGAGGAAGATTCTTTTTAGTCTTTCTTATGTTTTTTTAGAAAGCAAGGGTAAATATCTCGGGGAATAAGATTGGGGGGTTGGTACTTCTACCGATTTCTACTTTTACTACTTATCTAATTATCTAATTAACTACGAATAGATTATGCTAATTGTAGATGTACTCGTATGAAGATTAAAGATGTGTTCACTTAGATGCTATTACTCCCTAGTTATCTCTTATTGGTCGGTTGAATTGTCACTTCCTTTATCTTAATTGATGTGTTGTATTCCGTTTGGTCGTAGGGTGGTGCCTGATTCCCTGGCTCTATGAATTGCAACTCTCCTCTAGAATACTCGGGATCAGTAAGTGCAATGGCATCTCCCCTAAATACTCGTATGAAGATTAAAGATGTGTTCACTTAGATGCTATTACTCCCTAGTTATCTCTTATTGGTCGGTTGAATTGTCACTTCCTTTATCTTAATTGATGTGTTGTATTCCGTTTGGTCGTAGGGTAGTGCCTAATTCCCTAGCTCTATGAATTGCAACTCTCCTCTAGAATACCCGGGATCAGCAAGTGCAATGGCATCTCCCCCGAATACTCTACTATCCTAAAGCTACAATTTACGCAATAAACACAACGAATGGCCTAATGTGCACTCAAAGGCTTTTTACTATCTAGGACGTTCAAGCTGGCAACAATGAAAGAAGAAGCCAGTTTTCTGTAATCTAGCGTCTACCAATTAAGACAAGAGACAACCTAACAATAATTTATAACTATGTTTCATAGATCTAAGCAAACACAAGAATAATTTAGCTAATCATATTAAACAAGCAAGCATACACACATACAATTGAATATGGGGTAGACATAATGATAAATTGAATAAACAAACTTATCTTGTGATGTAAAATAGGTTATGGAACCCTAGACTACTGTCGATAAAATATTATTTTAACCCATGACTCCCAATCTTCCCAAAACTGTATACAAATTATATGACTCGACTTAGCAACCATGCAAGTAACTAGATAATTGAACTAAGGGTTTAGTAGTGATAACAATAATGCACTAAAGATGAGTGCATACAAGGTAGGCTAAGGCGATTTGTGTGTACATTTGGGGTGGATTGTAAACAATGCTCTTCATTGATATTCTGGAAAACCGAAACATCACGATAACCGCGAAAAGGTTAGGCTCTAAGGGGTTAACTAGGGGTATCATGTACTAAAGATGAGTACATTGCAAGGGTGTGGCGTAATTACTCAACCGATGTGGAAGAGGTAATTATAATACGGGTTTAAAACAAGGGTTCCTAATGCCTCTTATCATTTAGTTAATCCTAACTACACGAATGTAGTCTCATTAGCGATCTCGGAATGCATTACAAAACAAGTTCTAGAATCTATTATACTACCGGTACACTCACTAAGCATTAAAGATGAATGCTTTTATTCCTAAAGATCTAGGGGCGAACCTCACATTCTTTAGGTGGAATTTGAGTGGTATACGGTTTTTGTGCTAGTCATATAATTCATATCAATGAGACGCTTTATTAAGACAAAAGTTTAGCTCGTAAATGTCATAAAAATTTTAATTTTTGTGCTAAAATTGCCCTAACAAATATTTCTTATGGTTTATTACACAAATTACCAAGGACAAGACAAATAATCAAGTGAGTGAATAGTTTCTAAGTTCGCGTTTTATTCTCCCTCCCTACACTTAAACTAAACATTGTACCCAATGTTCCCCGAAAGTATCAAAGTTATGATAAAGGAAGGTAAGTAAAAGAGAAAGAAACTAATACTCCCCTGATTAGCTCGGTAGGATATGTATGAAGTCGCGGTTAAATCCTCCTCCAAGAAGAATGAATAAGTAATAAGTCTTCCAATATTTGGTTCTTCTTCTTTTCCAATATAACCTGCACACTCATAAGAAAACAAACGAAATCTTCGCATAAAATCGGCGGTAAAAATATATATGAAATAAAACTACACTTGAAAGCAAGTAAGATATAATGCTTGTGGAATGGATGTTTACAGTTTTTCTAGAAAATTAAGAATTGGGAATTTCCAAAATTTACAAGTTACATAGAAAATGAAACTGATATTCAGTTTCTACATTGCCTGACATCGTCAGGTAGAGGTGAACATTTTGGTTAACCGGTTCGGTTTGACGACTAACCCGATCCGGGGGGTTAACCAGTTTGGTTTGGGACCGGTCTAGACCGGTTAACTGGTTTTGACCGGTTCTAGTATTTTTTTTTCGTTTTCCATCGTCGTTTGTCATTGTTTTCTTGTTTCGTGTATTAATAAACAAGAACTTTTATTTAATAGAACGGAGAATATATGATACATCACACATTACACATAAACTTAAAACATAACACATAATAACATAAACATAAAACATCGATAACTTGATAAGCTACTCAACGTCGACTCGAGAATCAGGCATCAACTGCAGGTGCATGGCGGCAATTCTTCTGTGTGTGAACCCTCAACGCTACGTTTGAAGTGGGTTTGAATAAACATAAACAATGCTTACATTGAGCCTTTCGCACGCCATCCGACATTTTGACGTAGTGGTAGTGAGACCAAACATTGGGTGCACGGTCTACCGGTAAATAACGAACAATCACCGGTTGCGGGGGTGGCGGAGGTGGTGCAGGATCAGCATCAGCCATTAGTCAAAATGTGAAATGCTTCCGATTTTTTTTAGAGTGTATTTGAATTGTATAAAAGTTGCAAAGAAATAAATGCTTCCGGTTTGGGACCCGGTTAACGGGTTTAATTTTGAAAAAATTTTGCCGCCAAGTCACATTTTGAAACTTTTTAAATATTTAATCGGTTTTAACCGGTTTTTAACCGGTTAACCGAATTTTATTTTATTTTATTTTTCGTTTTTCGTAGTTTATACAAACTTACACTGAATAAACTTCAACTTTTATTTATAACGTCGGAAATACATAAACTGAAAGAAAATACATAAACTTAAAGGAAATACATCAAAGGAAATACATAAACTTAAAACATAATACGTAAGCATAAAAGTCCTAATAGTCGTCATCGGATCCCCTAGCTTCTTGAGCAGCTGCATCTTGTCTTATTTCTTCATCGGAAAGCATCTCGATTTCACCCGTGTTAGGAATTAGAAAATTCCATAGTGAAGTGTCGGTCACCCCAAGTATTATCTAGCATAAGTTAGCTCGTAGACATATCATTATTAACGTTATTTAGTAGTTTATTAGTTAGTTTGTAGCGTAGTTTAGTTTAGAGCAACACCGTGGAGGAAGGACGGGTCTTTACCCACTGTATACCTGATCCACAGGCCGTTAGGAAGTCGTGTATTTTGTAAGTATAAATACCCCTTCCATCCATGGAAGGGGTGTGGCTTGGCAATCTAACCTTACAACTTTTATTGAAACAACTCTCTACCAAGAACACCATCTCTCTACTTTCTCTCTCTAAAATGGCAAACATGTATTTTGATCATCCAAGACCACCCGAATCATCATCACAATAAATATATCGATCCTACAATTGGTACCAGAGCCAAGGTTATTGTGTTGTGTTGATTTGTGTGGTTTCGTACCATGGTTATTGTGTTTTATTGATTTATGTTGGGTCGAATCTTGTTTTAAAAACTGCTTTTGTATCATTTTTGTTGGTCGAAAAAGTCTATATTTCTTATTCTTGTGGTATAAGAGTTTCTAAACAAGTTTTATCTCTTGGTCTTCTAATGTTACAAGAGGTACAATATCTGGTTTTTTGGTCAAACATGTCATACTGCTTTTGAATGAGTAGATTGAATTTTTTATAATGTGGTCACTTTCTTGTAGTCATAACTGGGTCAGAACAAGTTTTCTGGGTTTATATGAATATGGTCGGAATAATGGTCGGAAAACTCATCGGAAAAATGCCAATAATTCTTACTAGCGACTTATCTGTATTTTGTCCAGATTCACTGAATTTGTTAGCGAATTGACTTGACTCAAAACGTGTAGCGACTTGTATATGGGCTAGCGACTTGTATATGTGCTAGCGACTTGCCATGAGTATTTACTCATGGTAGCGAGTTGAGATATGTAGCGAGTTGACTATTTAGTCAACTCAAGTCAATAGCGACTTGACATAAAAAGCTAGCGACTTGTTATGGATACATGGTAGCGACTTGGTTATTTGACTATTGAGTCAAATAAATGACTTAGCGACTTGACAGAAGAATGGAGATGAAGAAGGATTGACCACGACCACTTTATCAAAAACCAATAACCAAGTACAGTACCAAAATTAACTTCATTAGACCTCAGTTTTAGACCATCATCACTCCATATCAACAACAATACCAAAACTATAACGACTTTGACCACATACTACAAACAAAGACCACAACTCCAATCAAACAATTTCATCAGACACATCATTAGGAAACATCAATATCTATTGCTACTACATGTTTCGATACATGATTATGTCAAAGTGATCTCAGCTTTATTTGTGTGATATTCAAGATGTCGTGACTCAGGGTCCTCAAACACGAATGTTAACCATCATTGATCAAAAAGCCTTGATTATTTTCGACCTTAAAGAAGTTATCGCAACAATATTGTTGAATCTCTTCCTTGTGTCGTTAAAAAGAAAATGAATCATATCGAAGTGGTTATATACGATTTCAGAAAAGGGGTGTAACAAAGATGTTAACTCCTTTTTCTTAATTCGTTTAAGACTCGTAAGACATGTTCTATGCCATCTTTTTTGGTTCAATCAATCAAAACAAAAAATGGAAAACCTACCTTGATTCATTGATTAATCTCATTGCCATCTCAACAGATCTAAGACCATCCCTGTGGCCCTGATAATTATCTTCGTGCCAACCCTGTGGCAAGGTAAAGAGGATACGGTGCTTCGTTTTATTGTCTTTATTCATCATCTCTAGCCATCTCTGTGGCGAGATGGTAGTTATCATCAATTTCATGATCCGAGTTTGATGAGAAATAATGTGTTAGAGATGCGTTTGTGTGATGATAGGGGCGTATATTTTCTGAGTAAGATTAGGGTTTGGAGGTTAATATTGTTTTGGAGAATGTTTTGAATGTGAGGCGTCTGAGTTTGTGAGATGAGAAGAGAGAGGCGGATCATTTGTTGGAGGATTTTTAGGGTTAGGTTAGTTGAGTGATATTAAGGCATGATAAGGTTATGGTAAGTATTTTATACCACCGAAAGTTTAGGGCATCTTGTGGATTTGATCTGGTTTCATGATGTTGGGTTGTTATCAGTGATATGAATGGGCCTCATGGTTTTTGATAATTCGAAATATTAACATGAGATGATATTAACATGTTAATAATATTTGTATTAACATGTTAATGTATTTTGATGATATTAACATGTTAATATTTGGTTTTTGATGGTTTTGGTCATGGTTATTAACATCGTTTTTATGAATGGGCCTCATGGTTTTTGTTATCAGTGATGGTTTTTGGGTTTAATCGCATGGGAATTAACGGATGGTGTACTAATTCATGGATTAGCGTGGGCCATGCACTAAACATGTATACTGAGTTGATGGGCCATGGATAGTAAAGTTTGGGCTGGCT
The DNA here is from genome assembly GCA_019973895.1 of Chrysanthemum seticuspe. NCBI lineage: Eukaryota > Viridiplantae > Streptophyta > Magnoliopsida > Asterales > Asteraceae > Chrysanthemum > Chrysanthemum seticuspe. Next base: position 267,432,587 of record BPTQ01000009.1, read on the forward strand.
AATATTATCACGATTGATTCTTATCGAACTGGTTTGTATATTATTTAATTGGAATGGATTTAGGTGATTGACTGATGGGCTTCTCAAGTATTGGATTTTATGTGTGTTAATTTATGATGAGATTTAAGATTTGGTGTGATGATGAGATTTTTTGTGTTATGCGGTTTGATACTTTGGTTTACACAGTTTCACAGAAAATATTATGTCATGGCTTGACTTATTATTGGAACAAAGTTGACTGCGGGGTTGTTTGGACGATATTTCTTATTTGAATTTGAAGTGAGGTTTTCCGGGCACGTTTACTTGTTTCGTCTTCTTTCTTTCTATCTTTCCGCGAAGATGACTTGTTTGGGCGTTTAAAGAATGTGATAAAGAATTGGCTATTTAGTTACGGTTGTGATTCTTTCTCGCTTAACCCACAGCGTAGCTATCACTTCGGTGTCTCATGCAGTTGAGGATATGTCAAGAGGTTTTGTACATTGGGTACACCGTTTCTTCTTCACAAGGATTAGTACAAGTTTAAGTAACAAAACTGGGGAATTTCATTTCATGATCAAGATTGACATATCGAGTTTACTTCTCCATGTAAACACAACAATAGCCAACGGAATGCGTGATTGATGTATTTACCAAAGTGTTTAATTGGATGGTTGATGATGGTGGTGATGTTGATTAATGAACCGTTGATGAACCACTGCATGTTCCCCTAAAACAGATATTCACCGAAACCAAAGTTGTCATAACATATTCAAGCTGACATTGTTTACGGTTTTGTCTTGATTTTGTAAAATCCCGCGAAAGAATCCATTTCTCGGTTTAAATCATAGACTTGTAAAATCCTGTGAAAATGGAAACATCCTGGTAATTATAAAGTGCGTCTCCGGATCTATCTTACGGTTTATTCTTGGTTTTATAAAATCCCGTGAAAGAAACTATTTCTCGGTTTAAACCATAGAATTGTAAAATCCCGTATTGATGAAACCATCCTGGAGAAAGGAAAGTGTATTTTGGGATCTTATTTGATGCTGGTGCTACGTTTTCTGTTTTGAAGAAGGGATAAACGGGTGTACTTCATGAATTGGATGTGTGTTTGGATATTCGTCATGGCAGTTTGGTTATTACATTGTTTTACGGGGTTCTGTGCTTTTAACCATGGTCGGGATGAAACCATTATCAAATTTTATTTAAATGTCAAAGAAGGCTTGATTTGAGCAGTTCAGAAGATGTGACAACAGCGTTAATTCAGTATTATTTATTTGAGGTTGAAGTGAAATATCACGGGCGAGTGTACTTAGTATCTGAAGGTATCGGGGATGGATGGATGAAGATTCTTCATGATCCTTGTTCGAGCTTATTTTCAAAAACGAAGACTTAGAAATCTAGTTATTGTTGGGTGTCTTTTACCTTTTCTTTTACCACTTGGGGGAATTGGGCTCATACCACTACAAAATAACTATCACTTTAAGGAGTTACGTTGTAGTGCTCAGTGTCACATTCAATTGTGGATTTTCAAGAGGTAATGTACGTCTTATACTTGATGGTTGCTTGGTTGAAGAGTATAGAGTACATAGAGAGTACTTAGAGATGCTAATGGAAATCGGCACCACTCTTTGTTACATATGTGCAAGTATAAGTCATGAGTTCGGGTTGTTTTACTTCAGGATCAAATTTATCATATTGGGTATTCTCCATCAGTTGTCACGACAAAGAGCCTACAGAATGATAATGGGGTTGATTACATGTTTTGCCAAGAGAGCTGAAAAGAGAGAGATTATGACGTATGAACACAACAGTTCATGCCTCGTTCTCTAAAGAAAAGAAATGTGTACGTTTCAGTGCGCATTATCTTCGAAATAAGAGAAATCTTCTTATGACGTTTGAACATAACAGTTCAAGCCTCGTACTCTAAAGAAAAGAAAAGTGTACGTTTCAGTGCGCTTTATCTTACAAAGAAGAGAAATCTTCTTATGGCGTATGAACACATCAGTTCATGCCTCGTACCCTAAAGAAAAGAAAAGTGTACGCTTCAGTGCGCTTTATCTTCTGAAGAAGAGAAATCTTCTCTATTATGACCATTCTCATCAACATGCTTCATGCTTTTTCCATGCGCTTTCAATTATCAAGTGAACCGGGCTATTGTTGATTGTTTTCTCATTCCACTTTCTCAACAATAATGACGATGGCCACATCCTGTGCTAATTTTGCGGGGGAGAAGTGTGAATAGACTACATTTGGATGATGTTCACTTGTTTAATCAAGAATGGCATCTCCGTATGCAATTCTTGAGGGGGAGAAGAAGTGTGATAATTTTGCATGGTTGATTGATTTTTGAGAATTTATGGTCTTACGGCTCCAAACTCATGTAAGAACCGAGCTTCTTCTTATTGGGTCATCTTCACATGGAGTTTCTTTTAAGATTCGTTGGTTGACATCTTCACTCGGATTGATGAGTTTTTCGACTAAGTGCTTCTGGTTAATGCTTCACGTATACATCAACATGATGATTCCGAACAATCTCTCTGTTCTTGTTTGATGTGATTGATAGTTTGGTGTTACCATCTTGTGTGTTCGTTGCGGCCTGATTGTTGATTTCCTTGATGAACATCTTTCTGTTCTTGTTTGATTGGGAGGGATTTTAGTTAAGGGGATTTGCAAGATGTAAGTTAATTGGGATGCTTTTTGGTGGGATGCTTTTTTGTGTGAGTTGAAGATGTTGACTTTCTATTCCCCAAATGGACAATCTAGAAGAAGGTCGAGTCTACAGTCTGTCCTACATTTTCTGCTACATGTTAGAAGACTAAAGACGAGTTGCATTTAAAGATCTAAAGACTTCTTCTTATCTCGGGCATTTATTAACAGATTGTCGGTTTAGGGGAGAGCACTAATTGGGGGAGAGTGAAATGCCGAATTTAATCCCCAATTAGACTTGCTCATTCTGTTCTTCAGCAAGTTGATTCCCACAAAGACTTCAAGCGATCTTCTCAACAGATTTCTAGTATTTGGGCTTACAATGAGTTGCTGATTCTGAAGTGTCAAAACCAGCAAGGGGGAAGGAGACACATATCTAAACGCGAGTAAACTTGATGAACTTAATAGTTCTAAGTAATTGAAGATATCCCAGGAAGACAAATGTTATTACCGCAGAGAAAATCAAGGTTTGACTCATGGCGAGTAAACTTGATGAGCTTATTACTTCTAAGTGATTGAAGATATCCCGGGAAAACAAATGTCATGACCGCAGAGAAACTCAAGGTTTTACTCATCAAGGCGTTTAGTGTTCTTATTCAAACTACGTGGGGCAAGAGATGTAAGAGTTAGTTTCTGATGATAAAAAGAGGTACACAAGTGTGTGATGATTTTGATGTTATCACAATCATCAGGGGAGAGAGATTGTGTACATTAGGGATGCTCAACTGTTTCACTTGAGTGCTTAATCAGTGATTCAAAGATATAATCACTTATTCCGGAGTTGAAATCCGCAGAGATAGTCCTCCGCAAAGATAATCAGTGATTCGGCCTGCTTCTTCAATGTTATCGGTTATTCTCTCTTTGGGCATTCGGGTACTTTGGGTTTTTGAGCTTCATACACTTTCTTCATGGGAGAGAAAAGTATACATCGGGGTTATTCTTTGGCTATTGGACTTAATCTGATACTTCGATGATATAAGTTTCTTTGTCTTCGGGTATGTGTATTTGGGTTCGTGAGCTCTAGTCTAAGAGACTGACTGCATCATTCCAACTACTCGGGGGAAGTGGTCTCTTGACACCTTTTGGAATGGATTGCGTCAGACTTCAGTGGTTATGAAATTTGAGAAGAATTTTAAAGAGTGGGATGATACGTTGCTGTTCTTGTTGATGATATAACCCCGAACGGAGACTTACAATGATCCTTCTTATATGGAGCAGCAAGATCGATGATATGGTGTGCGTTTTTGTGCATCTGGCTAAGGCAAGCTTGAAAGAAAGCTTAGAAACTGCTCAATAAGAAGATTTACGGTTTGGGGGGAAGCTACCAAAGTCTCAATTTCAGATGGTTCAATTTCTTTCTTCAATGCAAGAGCCTCGGAATTTTTGGTGGTGAAAGTTTTAGGGATGATGACTTCTATCTTCTACAACAGGGCTGCTCGATATCCTTATTGTTAGTGCAAATATTACGATATTTAATCTATTACAGTCTCGTTTGTTTTGATTGATGACAAACATGTAACTTGTAATACATAACGTAAAATGTACAAGTTACTTGTTATTACATTTGTCTCAACATACATTCAACACCTCTCGATGTCTCAAGTCCTCGTATGTTACAACACAGGTTCGTACATGTTTGTTATGTGGCATTATGATCAAACCCATTAACAAATCATATAGAATGTTTAAAATACGTTTAAAGTCACTAAGTATTTTAATAGGTTAACCATTCTATTTAGAACCTCATTTTACATTTTGCATTCACAAGTATTTCAAAAGGTAACTAGACTTGTGTGTTGGATGATGATAAATAAAGCATATAAACAAGTAATTCAATGATAAAGAGTAAGGAACACAAAACCACGACACGAGTGTTTATAGTGGTTCGGCTACAAGGACACCTTCCTTTCCCTACTCCACTCCTCGAGTTCCCCACTAGAGAGTTCGTAAGCACTACACAACACAAGCTCCTTAATGTGGCGGATAATCCTTCACAACGTCGCCTACTCTTTATCCGGTACAAGGCTAGACATCGGGTTCTTCCACGAGGTAGAACCAAACCTATCACAACGTCACCTACACTTTATTCGGTACAAGGCTAGATACCGAGTTCCATTACAAAGGAGGAACTACTACCCAACACTACACCAATACACAAGACCCCAAAGGAGATACACTCCTAATTACAACATCATAAAGGATATCAATATCCTTTAACCCAAACTAACTATCTTGTACATCGATGCACCATATCGAATGTACACCCTTTGAATCTTTCACTAATGCCCTTGATACGATCCTTTGGCACCTTTCACTAATGCCTTTGACACGGACATTCGGCACCTTTCACTAATGCCTTCAACACGAACCTTCGGCACCTTTCACTAATGCCTTCGACACAACACTTTTAAGGAGGGAGGAAAGAACTATCAACAAGATAACTTTAGTAGTCTTGATGATGATGAAGCTTGGCCACTCATGGACTTGAGCTTGCTCGACTTCAAGAGGTGTAGATCTCGCCTTTAAGAGGAACCTAGAGAATCACACAAACACAAAACTACATAGAAAGATCCTTTGGATCTGAGGTCAGAGAGTTTACAATACCATGAGTACAATATGTGTAAAAAGGGGTAAGTTGCAAGAGAGAAATGGCTCACTATTTACAGGAAATTTCTCTATTGTTCCCCGGTTCCCACGGATCCCTCCCCAAAGGGATCCGGCTAGTACAATCCAAGGGATCCGGCAGCTGGGTCAGCTTAAGTCCGGATTTTGGGTTGCAAACCGGGTTATGGGTTATGGGTTATGAACCATGGGTTATACAAGATCCAATGTATCTAGACATTGGGTCATCGGTCAAGGATAATACCCAACATGACTTCATGCATGATGTCATGCAATGGGTCATGGGTTATGGATCAAGCTCCATGGGTATGGGTCATGGACTTTGGGTTTTACCCAACAATATTCAATGTATCTAGTCAATGGGTCAAGTACTTAGATTTTTACCCATTACATTACCCATTACAATATATACACATTTCCATATTATGTAAACACTAGTTGTTATACATATGTATTTCTATAAGATGTAAACAATATTATTTGTTTAGTGTTTTATATGAAAATGTAAGTGTGGTAGTAAACTATTGGCTCAAAGCATTTATGTATTTTATTTGTTTCGTTAAAATGATTTTACGTTTGTTATCGACAAAACATTAGAAGATCGTAAAATATAAATAAACATTTTTACGGCTTATTTGTATTAACAATCTCCCCCTTTTTGTTGATGAAAAAACATAAGATTATTTTAAGGAAAAAACTAAAATTCGTAAAAGTTTGAATTGGATTTTTTACTCTCTTCTCCCTCTTTTTGTTGAAACAAAAAGAGCGTCGAAAAGAAACTAACACATTGTTTAGAGAAAAACATGTGAAAAGAAATAATACGAAAATTATAGAGTAAGAGAAGAGAAGAATTCTCGTCTTAGCTCCCCCTTGACGGATGCTTCCCTTTGTTGAAGGCGTCAAGTAATTAGGAAGACTAAGCGAGTGCGTTGCAACTATATTTGCAAATGGTGTCATCTTTTGACGAAAATGCTCCCCCTTGACGAGTGATCCCCTTTCTGAGGGCGTCAAGTAATAACAAAATCCTAAGTGAAAGTTTTCCACATGTTTTTGCAATAGTTTTGCTTTGACGAAAAGCTCCCCCTTGTTGTGGGTGTCAACGTCTTCATGTGTATTTTGAAAATCTACAAAACAAATGTTAGAAAGCAAGTATATAATGCATAATTTCCTGCAAATGAGACTCAAATTAGTAATAAGAGGTGCTGCTGTTTCACAGATCACACGGTTCCTCCTTGGGAGGGATCCGTCTACGCCAAAAAGAGGGATCCGTATACCTGCATTCTCATGACAGCAATGTGGATGTAAAAAGTGATGTTATCATCAACAAGAGTTATGTATTAAGGCATTAAACATATTTTTATAACCACATAGCATACAACATGTAATATCATTCAATAAAATGAGAGAAATGATGTACATAACTCTAAAACTAAGAATATGATCCGAACATGAAGTATGATTCCTAACACATCTAAGTTTAAACTTAAGACTAGAACACTACTTGAATTCCTAAGTTTTAAGGATGTTTATGTTTGTTGACCTCATCGAAATGTTCAAGGAGGTGATAAAACATGAAATGTACTTCGTCACGTACTTCATGTACTAAACCTTCAACATGTTGACAATGATAACAATCTTTGTCATGGCTAGGAAATGGTGGTGGTAGGAATGGAGTGGTTCGAGATTGAAGATTGGAAAGAGGTTCCACAAAAGAAGGAGGGATTTGTGGTGGTATGTTTGATGAAGTTGATAGAATATGTGTTGAGTATGGTGGTAGAGAGGTATCAACTTTCATGTGATCCGGTTGTGGATTTTGTTGATTCCTCATAATCCAAAATGAACTATTTGAGGGTGATGGAGAAAAGGATACGGGTGCTAGTGTTGTTTCAACACCAAAGTTTTGTTGTTATTGATAAGATCGTTTATAAGCTCAGCTAGGGATATCAATAACAAAGATAATAAACATAATACGCAGCGGAATAATCAAAACAATACTTTGTTATTGAACAAGATTTTCATTCACTAATACTCTAATACCCTAGACGTTCTTCCCTAACGTCTAGGCTAAACACACACCTTTTAGTCGACTACATTATGGAAGACATCTTTAAAAACCTACACCTATGTCCTCTTTATATACTAGAGGATAAGGACTAATAAATAAAACTTTCATTGCAAGCAAGCCCTTCCATCTTTTAGCAGGTTTCCTTCTTGTCATATTAAGTCCCTCTTGTTTCATTCTTTTTGTCTTTATCAACTCAAACGTATAATTCCCAACAATCTTCCCCTAGTTGATAATGACAAAACCATTCTTGAACGAACTTCCCTAGACGAAGTAGAGAAATTGAGATAAATAAATCTCGCCATAAATGAAACAAGTATGTCTTCCTTTGTCTTCCCCTTAATCCATGCCATGTCACTCAAACATCTCTTCCCCTTTTTGTTATTATCTAAATAGGGAACGTATGCAAATAATGATCTTGACCACCATGAACCAATATCATACTTCCAATCTAAGACTTCCAATGCTTCAAATCACCCACCATTACGCACCATAGGAAAAATGGATCCAAAACAGTAGAAAACTTCAACTAGCAGTAGTAATAATGATCAACAGTAGTAAAAATCAAACACTTCCCCTTGAGTGATGCATGTAGATGGTTAAACTTTTAACAATAAGCATCCCCTAAAAACCATATGTTAACCATCTTCTTGATTCTTCAAAATCTGTAGGCTTTATGTAATGATCACATGTGAAGAACACCAAATATAACGAAATTGATGAAGAAGTAGAATTTCCCAAACTTGTGTCTTAAATCTTTTACTATCCACGGAACTCCATACTTATACGAACCACCAATATAAGTAGACCGCAATCCCTTGAAAAGAATCCTCAACTAGTATGAGACACTGAGCACTACAATGTAACTCCTTCAAGTGATAGACAATGTGTGCATAGAGCATTATAAGAAAAATCACACATTGCTAGATTCATCAAGCTAGATGATAAGAACACAAACCAAGCAATTCCACTTCACCTTCAAATAAGTGATAAATAATCCTCTTCGTAATCAATTCTTCAATTAAATCTCCAAAACGAGCCTTTTTTAAATCCTTTTAAGAACATAAATTTCTTCCTGTGTGTGTGAACAATAACTATTCTGTGTGTGTCGTCCAAAAATCATGCTCAACTTCCCCTTAAATCGAAATCGCCTCGTAATAACTCATGAGCAGTATGTTGGGAAGGAGCAGTACTTTCATCTTTGTCGAAGCAGTACCTTAATAAGAACTCAAGCAGCACTTTGAATAAACCTCAGCAGCAGTACTGTTAAAAATCCTCGAGCAGTACTTTGAAAACATCCAACAGTACTTTCAAAACATAAAATAGTACCTTTAAAATTCATAAGCAGTACCTTAAAATATTTGCAGTAACAACGTCTGATCACCAGCCCATGAACCAATTAGTATTAAGCCATTAAAGATTCATAATGTCATCGTGGGTCCCAGCAGAAATAACTAACCCTCGTGATTGTCATGAGCATCAGCAGTCACATATGTGTACACCACGTGATCATCTATCCTTCGACCAACTTATGACTTTACACAAGAATCAACCAACCAATTAGATGAGAACATCTTGTGAGTAGCTTTTGACAAAACGAACCACTGACCAATCAAATTCATGACTACCGTAATAACCATGTACTCCATTATACCGAATCCTATTCACCTCCTATAACCAATCAGATAAAAACCCACGTGATCAACTTAAAAAAAATAAATGCCGCAATTCTTGACTCACTTGACCATCAAACACTTGGGGACATGTATTCATACGAAGAACGTTTTGGCAGCCAATTAAAAAACTATATTCCATGTGATCACCTTCTTGCGTGTACAAACATAGAAGATTATTGTACAAACAATCAATATGCCACGTGATCACGTCAGGTTCACCAACTTCCACCATTCGATCGCATGTATGCGTAGTACTAGATCAAACCCAACTAGTAATAATAATCTTCACTGACCAATATTTCTTTTATTCTTACACGTGATCATCAAATAGTTATCATCAGTAGGAATTAAACCGAACTGCTCTTCTTCTATGACAGTAACTTTTTCTGCATAACATGAAATCTTTTTCGAATCTGCTTTATAACCTTCTTGCTTCTTCGACAACCAAAACCTTGTGATTCCCTATATCAAGAGCTCCCCTCTCTGATACCAATTGATAAGATCGTTTATAAGCTCAGCTAGGGATATCAATAACAAAGATAATAAACATAATACGCAGCGGAATAATCAAAACAATACTTTGTTATTGAACAAGATTTTCATTCACTAATACTCTAATAATCTTAGACGTTTATAGGAACACGTCTACTAACTAAACTAATAACCTAGGCGTTTACAAGACTATACGCCTAGGATACACTAATCTAAAACTAATACCCTAGACGTTCTTCCCTAACGTCTAGGCTAAACACACACCTTTTAGTCGACTACATTATGGAAGACATCTTTAAAAACCTACACCTATGTCCTCTTTATATACTAGAGGATAAGGACTAATAAATAAAACTTTCATTGCAAGCAAGCCCTTCCATCTTTTAGCAGGTTTCCTTCTTGTCATATTAAGTCCCTCTTGTTTCATTCTTTTTGTCTTTATCAACTCAAACGTATAATTCCCAACAGTTATGCTATTTTCACAATTGAAGAAAAGGTTGGCAATGGTGGTGGATGAGATGGCCTAGAAGGCAAGTCCTCTAAGTTGTAGAGGTGTGGAGATGAGAGTGGAGTGGTGAAAGAGATAGCTCTAGGTACTAGAGGTGATGGTTTAGTGGAAGTAGGGGTGTTTGGTTTAGGAGGTATAGTAGTGTTTGGCAAAGGTAGTTTTGTGGGAACTATTCTTTTGGGAATTGGTTTGATTGGTAGAGTTGGTTGTGATTGAATTCTAGTGTTTGGGGCTTTAACGGGTGATGATTCGGTTGAGGAGATTTCGTGAACAACTCGAGCAAGTTTCTTGGGAGGTCCTTTGGTAGATGAGTTAGCACTAGGATCTTTCCTCATGATGAAATGATAAATGGATAGTGAGATAAAAGCTTTTAGATGTTGAGAATGAGATTGTGAATGGTGACTTGGAAGTACTAACAAAGAGGTTTATAAAGGGAAGGAATTGGTAAATGAATTCAAAGCTTAAACCACTAAGATCCTTCAAATTGAAATGATTTTCATGAACAAGAGTTAACTATAGAGTTGCACTGATCTAGGAAGTCAATTCAGACAAGGTGGAGTGTTCAAGTTAACAATGAGAGCTTGAAATGATTATTTTAGCTTTAGTTTGTGCAGCCGGTTCCCACGGTTCCCTCAAACGAGGGATCCGTCTAGGCTAAACCTAGGGATCCGGCTATCAGCAGTCAAAGAAAAAGGAAGATGATGTTTTGTAAGGTCTAGTACCTATACATCTTGAGTGTTTTCAGTCTTCTCAGGTGTCTTAAATGATATGAGTTTTAAATGATCAAGTGAAATGAGTGAGGGTGGCTAATGATTGTCTTTTATGGAAAGAAATAGGGCTTTATGAGCACCAATGGGTGATCAAGTATGACACTAAGAGAGTTGAGAGTTTCAAGTGGAGTCAAATGATCCTAGAGATCAAATGGTAACTTAAAAGAAATTTGAAAAATTCCTTAAAAATCATAAGAAATGAAAACTAGTTTTTGGCCTATTTAGAGGTAAGGATGACTAAAATCAATTTGCTAAAATTGAGATAAATATCAAACTAGGTGTTTTGAGATGAGACAATCAATGTATGAGCATTGGAGTGGAAATACGGTGAGTTTTGATGAAACGATAAATCAAAAAGCACCTTGAATGTGATCCTAAGTTATCTATGAGTGGATGTGAAACCAACTGAGCTTAAGGAAGATTTAGGTGATCCTAAAGTATCATATTTAACTAGTATGGTAAGGTCTGGAGGATTGGATTGATATGGGGATATAAGAAAATCTACTTATGTTGCCCGGATCCCACGGTTCCCTTACTTGAGGGATCCGGCTAGTAGAAAGTCAGGGATCCGGTCATCTGAGACAGAATGCTTAACAGTGAACGAGCACTATTTTGTTCTAGGTTTCCGATTATAAAAACTCGTGATTTCCAAAGTAACTAAACACATAAGCAAGATATCAAATGAACGATGAACATTTTATTTCATAGGAATGATCATGTTACAAAGGTAAAAGATGAGTCCTACGGATTGATTCTATTTGAAGAAAAGACTGGGTTTCTCTTACGTTTTCGTTTAATGGATCGTCGAATGGGTGGTGAGTATTTGAGGAATCAGGAATGAATAAGGACGTGATGTGAGATATATTCAAAGGTTCCATCATTTTTTTCACAAGTATGTATAGAGGACTTTGAAATTGAGGATGATAGTATGATATGATGATAAAGGCATGTTAAGAACATTCCATACGGAATAAGTTTGTTCTTGCTACCTTGGACATTTACAATTCGTCTTGCGAAGAAGTAGGCGAGATTGTATGGTTGTTGAGTTAGGAGACAGTACATCATGTGAGCACAACAAGCAGGAAGTATCTCACGGTTTCCTCTAAGACTCCAAACGTTTTCACGTAGAATGACTGTGAGAGGTTTGAGATCATCTCGGATATCACGTGTATGGATTATTTTTGGATTTGTGTAATTGGATTGAGGAGTGCATAAAATGTGAGTTAATTCTTAAGGAGAAGGTATGTGTGAACAATATGGATTGTTTTCTTTATGGTAGTTAAAGAGAGAATCAAGAGACCAATCTTCAGTGAAGGCACATTATCCATGATTTGGAATTCAGAGAATGTGAGCAAATTGCCCAAGAGTTAAGACAAACTTTTGGTTTTTGATCCAAAACCATAGTGATAGAGAGCGATCCTTGTTACGAATGAGTTCAACTTGACGGAGGAATTCCAAAACAAACCGCGGACAAATTTTCTCGTTAATTCCGAAAAGACCTTCTAGTCCTATGGTGTGGAATGAGGTATTGATACCTTCTTGGTATAGTAGAGGAGAGTCAACAACACGTCCTTCATGGAAGCAACGAGTTTCGAGATTATTGAACCCACGGACATGATTGCCAGGTGTGTTAGGCTCAAGAGAAATATTAGGAATGTAGACACAAGTGAGTTGATGATCGAACTCATACTCATGAGTCATGATGAGACCTATATACATAAAATGAATAATTTACATAAGTAAGTTAAGATGAGAATATTTTTGATTGATGATATCTTAGTTCAATCCTTTGAAATGATATGATTTGTTTTTATTGGCGATTCTATTTTTATTAACAATGACAATTACCTTAATTTGTTCTAATAATTCTAGTAGGGTTTTCCCTTTTATGGTAAGTTTCATGACGTGGTTTTTATGTTGCATGAATTTCTATCACCAGGTCTACGGTTCTCCCGGTTCCCATTTAAAAGGGATCCGGCTAGTTAAACGTTAGGGATCCGTGGATCTGCAGTGTGATAGAAAAATGATCTTGGCGTAAAATTGATTTTTGCAACTTTTATGTTTATAAGAAGAAATGTGTTTTTGCCAATGTTTACTACTTAAGCATGCATTGTAGATTTCGAAAACATGTCAAGGTTTAAAGGTGCGAAAAAACAATATGACAAACACGTTATGAGAAATAAACGAGATAAACTAAGACATTAATAATATTTCATTTCAACACTAAGAGGAATACAAAAGATTGGATATATGAAACAAATGTAGATCAACAAGACAAAGTACATGTCTCCATGAGAAAACTTGATCATGGGATACACGAGAGCGATGAGTGTCATGATGATGATCACGAATGCGATGTAAACCATGATGATGGTAATCTTCCTTGATTTTGATTTTTCAAAGTGAGATGAAGAAAAAGATGATGTTTGAATGAGAGGTATTTTGAAAAGTGGAAGATTTGAAAAATGGGGTTTGGTGGTGTTTGAACAATCGGAGGATGATTTTATGGGGAAGGAGGAATTTTTTAGATTTGTGTTTTGTTTTATTGTTATTTAGAAAGATTTGATTTTTAGGTTAAGATAACACATATTGATATACCTAGGTTTAGACGGAAGAAAAGTACGTATGCACAAAAGTTTTATAATGAAGCCACGTATATCACAAAAGCATATATTATAAGTAAGAAAATAAATAAAAATTAATATAACCATATAAGTTCCTATGCAAGCATACTTATTCTTAGCTAATGTTATTTAGAGATAAGTTTTTAAGAAAATCATACCTCTAATGCAATTTTGAGTGTCCCTTACGTTTGACAAAAAGTATCAATGGACAACTCCGGTTTCTTCGAGATCTAGTTGGTAGTATATAAAGATACCCTTTTTGAAAAGGTTATCTAATTACCAAGGAATTCTGATGGCTTGCTTATTATGAGTTTAACAAAACAAAATGAAAAGAAAGGTTAGTGCATTTTGTAAGACAAAATAAGATGTAAAAAAAATTGATGTTGTCATCCAATCAACATCCAACAAAACTGTTCTTAAAACATGGTATTTGTTTTTAGAAAATCTTCTTTGTAGTTTTCAATCATACACGGATCGTATCAAGTTTTAAAAGTACAATATACTCTAAGCAACTTGGTAACGAAGCTCTGGTACCAATTGTGAAAACTATAAAGGGAGGTTGAATAGTTTTACCGATTAAAACTTTATTTTACACTATTTTAGATCAACTTATGTCAATCTATTTAATGTGTGTGTTGGATGATGATAGATAAAGCATATAAACAAGTAATGCGAAGATAAAGAGTAAGGAACACAAAACCACGACACGAGTGTTTATAGTGGTTCGGATACAAGGACACCTTCCTTGCCCTACTCCACTCCCTGGGTTCCCCACTCGAGAGTTCGTAAGCACTACACAACACAAGCTCCTTAATGTGGCGCAGAAGCCTTCACAACGTCGCCTACTCTTTATCCGGTACAAGGCTAGACACCGGGTTCTTCCACGAGGTAGAACCAAACCTATCACAACGTCGCCTACACTTTATCTGGTACAAGGCTAGATACCGAGTTCCATTACAAAGGAGGAACTACTACCCAACACTACACCAATACACAACACCTCAAAGGATACACACTCCTTATTACAACATCATAAAGGATATCAATATCATTTAACCCAAACTAACTATCTTGTACATCGATGCACCATATCGAATGTACACCCTTGGCATCTTTCACTAATGCCCTTGACACGATCCTTTGGAACCTTTCACTAATTTCTTCGACATGGACCTTCGGTACCTTTTACTAATGCCTTCAACACGAACCTTCGGCGTCTTTCACTAATGCCTTCGACACAAAACTTTTAAGGAGGGAGGAAAGAACTATCAACAAGATAACTTCAGTAGTCTTGATGATGATGAAGCTTGGCAACTCATGGACTTGAGCTTGCTCGACTTCAAGAAGTGGTAATCTCGCCTTTAAAAGGAGCCTAGAGAATCACACAAACACAAAACTACATAGAAAGATCCTTTGGATCTGAGGCTAGAGAGTTTACAATACTAAGAGAGAGTATGTGTAAAAATGGGTAAGTTGCAAGAGAGAAATGGCTCACTATTTATAGGCAAATTTCTCTACTATTCCCCGGTTCCCAAGGATCCCTTCCTAGAGTGCAATCCAATGGATCCGGCAGCTGGCTCAGCTTAAGTCCGGATTTTGGGTTGCAAACCGGGTTATGGGTTACGAACCATGGGTTATACAAAATGCAATGTATCTAGACATTGGGTCATGGGTCAAGAATAATACCCAACATGACTTCATCCATGATGTCATGCAATGGGTCATGGGTTATGAATCAAGCTCCATGGGTATGGGTCATGGACTTTGGGTTTTACCAAACAATATTCAATGTATCTAGTCAATGGGTCAAGTACTTAGATTTTTACCCATTACAATACATACACATTTCCATATTATGTAAACACTGGTTGTTAAACATATGTATTTCTATAAGATGTAAACACTATTACTTGTTTAGTGTTTTATATGAAAATGTAAGTGTGTTAGTAAACTATTGGCTCAAACCATTTACGTATTTTATTTGTTTCTTTAAAATGATTTTACGTTTGTTATCAACAAAACATTAGAAGATCGTAAAATATAAATAAACATTTTTACGGCTTATTTATATTAACAGTCTTCACGGATCATTCTGCCTTGAGATACTTGTTCTCAAAGCAAGATGAAAAACCCCAAAATATTAGATGGATTTTATTGCTCCAAGAATTTGATATCGAAATCCGGGATAAGAAGTGGGATGAAAATCTCGTTGCTAATCATGTTACACGGTTGGAAAATCTGAACATGGAGATATTAAACAATGACGAGATTCGGGACTCCTTCTCTGAAGAGCAACTAATGTCCATTAAGGACATTGAGTCATGGTATGCGGATTATGCTAACTATTTATCCTGTAGGATCTTACCAAATTACATGACGAGGCAAGAAAAGAAGAGATTTTTCATTGAGCTAAAATATTATTTTTGGGACGAACCCTTTCTATTCCGCTGTATCCAAATCAGATTATCCGACGCTATGTCGCAGGAAGAGAAATTGATCAGATTATGAGAAAATGTCACGCGGGTCCTTCAGGGGGGCATCACGGGATAAATGTTACAGCACGAAAAAAATTATGTTGGGTTCTATTAGCCTACTATATTCGGCGATGTCAAGAAATTGGTTCAAACTTGTGATGCGTGCCAAAGATCGGGGAACATCTCAAGAAGAGATGAAGCACCCCAAAATTACAGCACGAAAAAAATTTGATATTTGGGGAATTGATTTCATTGAACCTTTTCCATCATCCGGAGGGAATGAATACATACTTGTCGCCATTGATTATGTGTCCAAATGGGTGGAGGCACAAGACCTTAAAACCAATGATGCGAGGGTGGTCATTCATTTCCTCAAGAAACTCTTCGTACGATTCGGGATTCCCAGAGCACTCATTAGTGATAGGGGGACCCATTTTTGCAATGCTCAAATGGAAAGGGTGATGAACAAGTATGGTGTTTCTCATAGGTTTTCAACCGCATATCATCCTCAAACCAATGGACAAGTTGCAAAACACAAATAGGATGTTGAAATGAATATTAGAAAAAACGGTCCACCAAAATAGAAAGGATTGGTCATTCAAGCTTGATGAAGCTCTTTGGGCATTTAGAACGGCTTATAAAACGCCCTGTTAATACAAATAAACCGTAAAAACGTTTATTAATATTTTGCGATCTCTTTGTGCTTTGTTGATAACATATATAATGTTATCTTAAGTACAATTATAAGGATACATCTTATTTTCGTAAAGCATTTACATATAGCCATTTAATACAAATTGTTGTAATAAATCATTTGTTGTAATAGTTTATTAGGATGGGTAGCAATCATAACCCATGGATCATATCCATAACCCATGGTATTGACGCATAACCACTTGACTAGATACATTGTACTCATTAGATACATTGTATCTAAAAGAATACCCATGGACCAACCCATAACCCATGACCCATGACCCATAACCAAAAAACCAATGGGCAAAGAGGAGCGTCCCACGGATCCCTAGGATTACACTAGACGAATCCCTTGTGGCAGGGATCCGGGGAACAGTGGCAAGTTTTGCCTATAAATAGAGAGCCATTTCTTCATTCTTACTCACCCCTCTTCTTACTAATTCTCTCATATACTCTCATTCTCTTCTAACAAAAGATCACTTGATCTAGAGAGTTATTCTTTCTTTCTTTCTTTAGTGATTCTCATATAGGTCCTTCTCTAAGGCGAGATCACGAGCATTCTACAAGTCATCCAAGCAAGGGGTCCTTGATTAATTTGTTCCTCCACAAGATTTCTGTAGCAAAGATCTTTTATTTGATATTTCACATATTTGTTGTGTAATAGTCGTGTTGGTTTGGTCCACCGTGTTACGGACTCGGTATTTAGCTTTGTACCGGAAAAAGGTGTAAGCAACGTTATGAAGGCTTCTCCGCCAAGTTGAAGGAGTTTGTTGACATAGTGCTTGAACTCTCGAGTAGGTGACTTGGGGAGTGGAGTAGGGCAAGGAAGGTGCCCTTGTAGACGAACCACTATAAATGGGTTGTGTCATTTCTATCCCTTGCTTTACTTTATTTAATTGCTTTATCATTAGATCTATACTTTCTCTACATCCATACGATTTCACATAATATCGAATCTAAATTTTTTGAAACTAACTTAAAATCGGCAAAACTATTCAACCCCCCTTCTAGTTTTCCACAATTGGCATCAAGAGCTAAGTTTATAAAAGTTTTAAACTAAACCGTATTTTAAAAACTTTTCGATCACTATGGGTTCTGAAAATTACAAGGAAGGGCAATCTATGCAACGACCACCACTACTTGAAACTAATGGTTTTATATATTGGAAAAATAGATTCGAAACGTATGTGAAGTCTAAAGATATTGATCTTTGGTACATTATTGTTGAAGGAGATTTTTAGGCTACCTCAAAAGATGATAAAGGAAATTTAGTTAACATACCTCATGATAAACTAAACGATGAAATGAAGAAAAAGCTTTCTAAAAATAGTGAAGCTAAAATGGTTTTGTATAATGCTTTACCCAAAAAGGAATTCGAAAGAATTTCTATGATTAAAACCTCTAAAGAAATTTGGAATTCTTTAGTTGTAACTCATCAAGGTAATCAACAAGTTAAAATAATAAAATTGATTTATTTGTTCAACAATATGAACAATTTTCAATATCGGATGAGGAAACTATAGATCATTCATTTGCTAATTTTAATACTATTATTACATCTTTACAAGAACTTGATGAATCTTTTTCTAGCCGTAACCATGTTAGGAGATATCTAAGGTCACTTCCATCCAAGTGGAGATTCAAGGTGAAGGAGATCGAAGAGTCAAAAGATTTGACAATCCTCACCCTTGATGAACTCATAGGCAACTTAAAAGTCTATGAGCTTGTCCTTGCTAAAGATTCCGAAGCCTCAAAGGTGAAAGAGAAACACAAATCTCTTGCCCATAAAGCTAAAAAGGCCTCAAGCGATGAAGAGAACTCCTCTTCGGATAGTGACGACGAGGAGTATGCTATGGCGGTAAGGGACTTTAAAAAGTTCTTTAGAAGGAATGAAAGATACGTCAAACAACCGTATGACAACAAGAAAGGATTCCGGAAAAGCAAAGAGGACGAAAAGCCAAGGGATGATCGTGCTTGCTTTAAATGTGGGGACCCAAGCCACTTTATTAGTAATTGTCCCAAACGGGATGATCAAAAGGCGTTCATGAGCGGCACGTGGGGAATGAGCGACGAGGAGGACGAAGAAATTTGTCTCATGGCAAATGACGAGGTGTGCTTAAAGGTCAACCTAGATCCGGATGAATGGGTCAAGGATAGCGGGTGCACGAGGCACATGACCGGCAATAAAGATCTATTCTCCACATATGAATCCTTCAATGGAGGAAATGTGGTGTTTGGAAATAGCAAAAGTAAAATCATCGGTAAAGGTACGATTTCTAACAAATCTCTAACTATTAACGATGTGTGTCACGTAGAAAACCTAAACTTTAACCTCTTAAGTATAGGACCAACATGTGATAAAAAGTGCAATGTACTTTTTACCGAAACCGGTAGTAACACATTAAAAAATGGCATAACCATAGGAAGAGGAATTAGGAAACATGCAGTCTATGTCATTAAAATCGGTAATGAACCTGAAGACAAACTTTGTCTTACCTCTATGGATGATACTTCGACCTTATGGCATCGAAGATTGGGTCATGCCAATATGCGACTTCTTCAATCGCTATCATCCAAAGATCTAGTAAGAGATCTACCTAAGTTAAAATATGAACATCACTTTTGTGATGCTTGTAATATAGGAAAACAATTTCATTCTAGTCACAAAGCTAAAAACATGGTGTCTACAACTAAGTGTCTAGAATTACTACACATGGATTTATTTGGTCCATCCGCTATCTAAAGTTATGGAGGCAACTACTACACTTTGGTCATAGTGGATGATTACTCTAGGTACACATGGACAAAATTCTTAAAGAACAAAACGGAAACGTTTAATTATTTTGAATTATTAGGCAAGAAAATCCAAAGATAACTAGGAAGTCCTATAGTGTCTATTAGAATGGATCATGGTAGGGAATTCGTTAATGAAGTACAATTTGGAGCCTTTTGTGACGCTAATGGTATTACTCACAACTTCTCGGCTCCGCGCACTCCACAATCGAATTGGGTAGTTGAAAGAAAGAATAGAACCCTACAAGAAATGAGTCGCACCATGCTTAATGAACAATCCATACCTCAAAAGTTTTGGTGCAATGTCGTTGATACTTCAACGTACATACTTAATCGAGTCTTAATTAGACCAATCTTAGGTAAAACTCCATACGAGTTACTTAGAGGCAAAAAGCCTACGTTAGATCACTTTAGAGTCTTTGGTAGCAAATGTTTTCTTCTTAACACTAAAGATTACCTTACAAAATTTGATCCTAAATCAACCGAAGGTATCTTTCTAGGTTACTCCCCTAATAGAAAAGCTTACGTCATACTAAATAAAGAAAGAATGGAGGTAGAAGAGTCATTAAATGTAAAATTTGATGAAAGTCCACCCAAACCCTCTCCACCTCTTGTCGATGATGAGATTATAGAAGTGAAGCTATTGTAATAAAGAAAAAGATAAATGAAGAAGAAGAAGAATCCTTAAATAATGAACTCATAAATATTAAAGAGTCCAAAGATCACCTCGTAGATAAGGTCATAGGAAAGCTAAACGAAAGAACCTTAAGGTCTCAAGTTCAAAACCAAAAGTAGTCTATTTTGTTTTTTTTCAACCATAGAACCTAAGAATACACAAGAAGCCATAAAAGATGAAAGTTGGGTAATGGCTATGCAAGAAGAGTTAAATCAATTTGTTTATAACGATGTTTGGACACTTGTCCCTCCACATAGTAATCATACCATAATAGGAACCAAATGGGTTTATAAAAATAAGTTAGATGCAAACGGAGTAGTGTCTAGAAACAAGGCTAGACTCGTTGCCCAAGGGTATAACCAACAAGAAGGAATAGACTTTGATGAGACCTATGCCCCCGTGGCTAGATTAGAGTCTATAAGAATACTTCTTGCTTACGCTTGCGCTAATGATCTAAAGCTTTATCAAATGGATGTCAAAAGTGCTTTTCTAACTGGTTTTATTAATGAAGAAGTATATGTAGCTCAACCTTCGGGCTTCATCGATTTTGAAAAACCTAAACATGTGTATAAGTTAAAGAAAGCCCTTTACGGTCTTAAACAAGCTCCAAAAGCTTGGTATGATAGACTCAAGTCATTCTTAATCAAACACAACTATACCATGGGGTTAGTTGACAACACACTTTTTACTAAGAAAAGAGAGTCACATATAATCATAGTTCAAATATATATAGATGATATTATATTCGGATCCACTTGTCAAGACATGTGTGATAATTTCTCTAAAATCATGCATGACGAGTTCGAGATGAGTATGATGGGAGAACTTAGTTTCTTTCTTGGTTTACAAATCAAACAAGTAGAAGATGGTATCTTCTTTAATCAATCTAAATACATAAAAGGGATGTTAAAGAAATTCGGTTTAGAAGAGTCAAAACCAATTAGGACACCAATGTCATCCGACACCAAACTCACTAAAGATGAAGACGGCGAATCCTTTGATAATACTAAACATCGTGGCATGACTGGTAGTCTTCTCTACCTTACAGCTAGTATGCCGGATATCATGTTTAGTGTTTGTTTATGTGCTAGGTTTCAAGAAGACCCTAAAACATCACACCTAGAAGCCGTAAAAAGAATATTTAGATATATTAAGGGTACAACACAATTAGGATTATGCTATCCTAAGGGCACGGGAGTAGAAACAATTGTATATGCAGATTCTGACCATGCAGGTGATTATGTTGACCGAAAAAGTACAAGTGGGGTATGTACTTTTATGGGATGTTGTTTAACATCTTGGTTTTCAAAAAAACAAACGACATTAGCAATATCAACAACCGAAGCCGAATACGTCTCCGCCGAAAAAGCATGCCAACAAGCACTATGGATGAAACAAGCGTTAGTTGACTACGACATTCATTTAAGTGACATAGCCATTCTATGTGACAACAAGGGTGCCATCGATCTAAGCAAGAATCCGGTATTACATTCTCGCACAAAGAATATAGATATTCTTCATCACTTCTTAAGAGACAATGTTTAAAAGGGGAACATCTTTATTGAGAAGGTAGCGTCCGAAGACAACATAGCCGACGTCCTCATCAAACCGTTGAAGCCGGAACAATTAACCTACTTCGTCTTGGTCTTGGTCTCATGGAACAAACGTCGTAATTTATTTTTTTGACTCTACAAGGTATGTAAACACTAGCCTTCTTCTTTCTGAGTCTATGATCTCTATTTCACGCACAACTCACAAACAATACGGGAATTTTCAAAACCCAAGATAAGTTTTTCACTAATAACTCATAGTTTTTCTTATTTTCTTTCAAAATAAGTACAAGTTGCAAACATAAAATTACATACACATCTTCTTTTCAAAGGATAAAACGATTTTTATTCACACATAGAAACCTCTTTTTTAAACGATTTCTAAAAATGATACCTCTTCCCGTATCAATTTCACAAAAGCACTTCTTATTTTAATTTACTTCTCACTGGATCCCTACTATATATATATATATATATATATATATATATATATAAGTTTTTCTTCAAAAACGATTATAATGTTTTATAATTGAGAGAAAATATGTGCCCGTTAG
Source organism: Chrysanthemum seticuspe (assembly GCA_019973895.1). Lineage (NCBI taxonomy): Eukaryota > Viridiplantae > Streptophyta > Magnoliopsida > Asterales > Asteraceae > Chrysanthemum > Chrysanthemum seticuspe. Next base: position 267,454,772 of record BPTQ01000009.1, read on the forward strand.
TGCCCATTTAACTTTTCAATAGGCTAATATGCCCATTTCTAAAAAAAAGATGGGGCTAAAAATGCTCAAATCTTTTACAAAGTAGCCAAAATTAGCCTTTTTTTATTATTATTATTTTGGGCTAATCACATCAATGCTAATTTTGGTACTAGCATTCTTCTTAACAATGGCACCATTAATCCCATCCTTGTTAGTTTTTACGCGACGAGTAACGCGTGTTGTTAGTTTTTATCTCATAACTTATGTAATGTTTACTTTTCGTTTCATTAAATGTTTTTATATGTTGTTTGATAGATGTTAAGAATTTTCTAGACTTTAGTTATCGTATAGTACAACGGTTTGAAATTGCATTTTCATCGGTTCACGTTCTATTTTAAACGTTACACAAAACACTCACCGAAATATCACAAATCATTGATTATCTCACGCTAGGAACCACTGCCGATAGGCACGGGTACTCATCTAGTATGTATATATATATATATATATATATATATATATATATATATATATATATATATATATATATATATATATATATATATATATATATATATATATATATATATATAGTGTAGCGTTCAATGCAGAACCACTTTTTTGTACAGAACTTTACAGAACCATATAAACTAATCTAAGCTATTGGATGAGTTTGATCAAAGGTTAAAATTAAAAATGCCAAAATTGTAATTTCACTAAAGATGGGGTATTATTTTGTTAAGGTTGAAAATGTAATATTACTCATGTAAGGGTAATTTCGGAATATCACAATTTGATTTTTTGATAGCTTCTCAAAACTGTTCCTCAAAGTACGGATCTGTGATTCATCATCTCTTATTTTTTCCCCCTATTTCTTTATCTTCATTTCTCTTTTTCTATATACCTCAAACATAGATAAACCCTCACCAACCGTCGCCGGACATGGTGGATCCGGATCACAAAACAAAAGGCAGGTATGTTGGTGGATCAGATCACGAATTGTATCATACAGATCTGGTCATGAACTGTATCATACGAGATCTTGTCTCTTCCTTTCTGTAAATATTTGCATTCGCCCAACGGTATCACGAATTGTTTAGATATTTTTTACTAATAAATATTGGTATGATCTTAAAAAACAAGAATTACGTATTCTTTTTTTACCAAAAACATTGTGGTTTTGTTGACCAAATTAATCAAAATTGTGATAAAAGTATTGGTCAACAGTTTGACTAAGGGCATCGTGTCATGTCCTTTGACATTTGCATTTCTCCCTTGTGTTTTTCGTTTATTGTTCTATTTAGAAGACAAAAGGAATTGAAACACTAGCTAAGATGAAATGATTTTAACATGTGAGTTTAATGACGGCCTTTTTTGTTGCATTGATGTAATTGGTTTGCTAGAAAGGTTTTTTAAGTAAGAAGTTTTTCATGAATTGTCTACTGTTATGATTTTATTTCTAAGAACAACAGTACTAGTTAAATATTATAATAATCATGTTTGATAAATTCATTTATTGGTTGATAAATGAATGCTAAGGTATTTGTTTTTTTCTCTCGTTGATTGATTTTCATAATTAGAATAATTTGATTTTAGTTTCTGTTTCGTGACAGGGATTGTGTTTTTAGCGAAGTTTATATGGTCACCACAAACATACATGTTTTTGGAAGTTATGCATATATGTTCTAATGAATTTGACGAGAAAGCAGAGCGTGCATATATGTTCTTGGAAGGGTATTCATATGCTCTAACGATTTAATCAGAAAGTGAAGCGTGCACGCATGTACTTCGAATAGTGCACACATGTACTTCGAATAGTGCACACATGTTCTTCGAATAGTGCACACATGTTCTTCGAATTTCTAGTACATCTGTATTTAACAATGTACATTTGTATTTGAATTGTATTTCATTTGATATCAAATTTTGGTATTGTATTTATCTTTTTTCTTTATTATAAATGTAGAGATTACATGTATATGTTTATATTTTTTGTTATAAATTGTTAGAGGTTACATGTTTATTTTTATATTTTTGGTCATAAATTCCGATAATCAAATAATGTACATTTGAAACATATATGCAACTACCATTTTAAGCAAATAAGTTTGACATCTAAATGCAAGAAACACATGTAAATTTACTATATTTAAGAAAAGAAAACACTTATGCACTTGATTTAAAAAAGAAAATGTTTGTTGAAAAAAACATATATGCACTTGAGATTTTTTTTGAAAACATGCATGCTGTAAAAATCAAAAACATTAAAAAAAAAAAAAAAAAAAAAAAAAAAATTAACTTCGAAAATTAAGGGTTTAAAAAAACGTTTTTAATTAAAAAAAATCAAAAAGAAAGTAAATATAAGTTTTTACTATTATACCCTTTTCAATTAAATAAAAATATTTAATGATACTAAATTCTTATTGGTTCAAAGTGGTTTTGTAAAGTTCTGTACAAAATAATGGTTTTGCATTGAACGTGACCCTATATATATATATATATATATATATATATATATATATATATATATATATATATATATATATATATATATATATATATATATATATATATATATATATATATATATATATAGTGAAGAGTTATTTTCAAAACCATAAAAAAGGTGAGAACTGCGAGAATCAATCTAAGCCTTTCATTTCTTGATCAATGGTTATCAATGATGGTGGAATGACTGTAATAATATAAAGGGAAAATGACACAAATAGACCGCGCGCCCTGATGCATATCACTTTATGGACCACTTTTATTTTAAATTTGAAAATAGACTGAGGGCCGCTGTTATTGGGCAACTCAACCACAGTACGACAAGTGTCCCGTATGTGTAAGGTATTGTTTTTTGGGCAACCAAAAGTCGTTGGGCAACCGTATTTTTTAAAAAGGGTTTTTTGGTCATTTTACGTTACATAAAAAGTACACATTTGAATAGTGAAAGTACAGTGAATTTAAATTCAAAATCCAATACTCTCTCGTCTTCATCATTCGTCTTCTTCACTCTCGATGTTTTTTGCTTCTCGCATAAAAGCATTCCTAGTTAATTTTTTCACAAATGAAACAGTCTGCTGCGTCGGCACCTCTCTTGCTCCTAACGTACAATGTTCATAGCAACCGATTATTTCCGTTCGTTACATTTTTGTACAACAAGAAAACCACCTTCAATTGCTCAATCTTTTTGTTCCAATAATGTGGCAAAGTATGGTACGTTTTAATTTGATTATTGTTATTCGATCCATGTTATAATGAATCGTTGTTGTTATTCGATTATTGACTATATTACACACATTTTAATTCCATTCTACAATCCATTGTTCTTTTTTATGTTTGTCTGATTCGTAATTATGTAGTCTATAATACGTTGGTATAGATTCCTTCTATGGTCACCTTAATTTTGTTTATTGTTATAAAAAAATGTCCTGTTAAAAATGTCATGTTTGGTGGGTTAAACATCCAAAACTGAACCTTTTTTCAAAGGTAATCCTGTTAAACTTTGTGGTTATTTATTACTTGCTTATAGGTAAAAAAGTAAACATACACAGAAAAGTGAATTTTCGATTTCCACCTATTTAACTCAAGACATATGCATAAATACTGAAAAGATCTGCACAAATAGTCACAGCAGATTTCAGGTGCACATATTATAGATTAAACAGATAACAACCATTCCAGTTGTTTTAGTGCATCAACAAACCAGTAGATAAGGTAACCAGATGTTACTTGTAAGCCATTTTTCTTTTCACTTTACCTTTGCCTTTGTCAGCCGCTCCTGCGACTGTGGAGGGATTATTTATGCCAAATTTCTTCTCTTTAATATCAGCCCATGTTTGTTTATTTGCAAGTCCTATTACCTGAATCCTTTTACCCGGGAGGTTCCCACTTTCTGCATCACTAACTGAACCCTTTTTTTCCTCGAAACTCATAAACGTTGCCCTTTTCAACAGACTGTTGCGGTAAGCTACCACATCGGGTCTGTCAGAATAGTCACTTGAGCTGTAGGTAGACAAATAGCTGGATATAGAGCTTGAATCACTTTCAGAGGTTTCAGCGTTTGGGAAATATGAAGCCCATGGATTACATGGCTGCATTGTATCTGAACTGCTTGAGGACACTGTTATGCTTGAATCAGAAGAGATTGTTATGATATCTGCAAAATAAACAAAGTCTTTAAAGATGCGTGAAACCAAGCTTAGCATTAGAAAAATAAGATTTACAGAAACAAAAAACCCACTACCTTTTTTTTAGTCATTTTTATTAGGGTTTTGCTGATATGTGTGTGTAAAAGCAGTGTTAATGTGCGTCTGTTTATGACTGCATGTCACTATAAAAGAAAGCCTCTACCTAACCGCATTTAAAAGCATTAACTGCCTAATAAATGCTAGGTTGTTGACCTTATCCCTTAACTTTGAACTTATAACTACAGATTATGCTAAAGCTTAGTTTTGCATCATCCTATACATCCTAACATATTTACAATAAAACTTTTGTGACCGTCATACAAGCATTTGCAACCCTGCTCAGCACTGTTTACTTAAAATTAGCACTGTACATGCATCTGTAACCTTTTATTGCTTGGTCTTCATGACTGGCAGTATCAACTTCCACTTTCAGTTTATCACTTTAATTACATATCCCTTAAAAAATGGTGTCTTATCTCACTATGTGTTGTTTTTTTATGATACGCAGTATTTTAAATATTTCACACGATCGTATTTAAACTGTTGTTTTCTAACACATTATCAGCCAATGTTGCATCCTTATATGTTTCTAGTTGTTTTTTTTTTGTTTTTTTATTTTTATTTTTTTTTCAATACAATCTACTAAAACATAAGCATCAGTTATCAATAACTCTAGTATTTTTCAAACTCCAGCAGTATTCTAGATGATCCTAACAACCATCACCAGTTCTAGAATATTACAACTTAACCCGACCTACAGAATAGTACCAGTTGTTCAAACATACTAGCAGTAGTTCCAATCTTATACTAGCAGTGGTATACCTTGAGCAGTCACTCTATCCTCATAACCATAACCAAAAACCCAACAATCCTCCCGCAAACTTGATATTTTCGTTCAAAAAACATCCAGTAACAATCTTCAATCTTCATCTTCTGAAAGGATTTGGGGAATTCTTTCAAACACTTCATCTTCTTCTCAATGCTTGAATAGCTCTTGAACATTGATCTTGAAGTCTGAGTAACAATGCTCTGACTTTCTCACTATCTTCATGAACTCTGATGCTTGTACATAGCATCACAGTGAGAGTTCCAGCTCTGAGTGGATATTATTTCTCAGCAAGCATGAATGCATCTACTCCATTTGTTGTAGAAACATGATGACCATCACATGAATCATAATAATACCATTTAGTACCAGGACATGAACATGAGAATTTCCAGAAATTATCACTTGTATCTGGTTCATAGAGCCTTCTAAGATTAACCCACAACTGCATCTCCTTTATATCTTTGAGATCTTCAACATTAAACCTTTCTTGAACTAACCTCCATAGTGTGTCAAGATCATCTCTGTCCAAAGCTTTTATGAGATCTTCAAACTGAATGAATGATGAAGTTTCACCACCCAGCCTTGTAATCTTCCATGTTGGAGAAAAATTGCTGGCAATAAATACTTCTCAATCAATGATAGGATGTCTGACTTGCAGTGGTTCAGGGTAGAAATCCTCTTCTTCTATCACAATCATCGTTGTCAGTTGTTCTTCAGTGAACTTCTCAATTGGAACCTCTTGTTCTTCAGTAAACTTTTTCTTCTTAGATGTCTGAGATTCACTATCTTTGGCCTTTCTCTTCAAATTGGGATACCTTCTTGATTCTTCTTCAGAGTCCATTGGAATAAAATATTTATCTTGTATTTGAACTCTGTAGTAGATACTTTCAACTTTATCATCAGACATTCCCTTGAATTGATGTCTTTTCCAACCACCAACCTTGCAACAATAATCTTTCATCATTGAAATTACTTGTGCCTTTGTTGGTTGTCTTGATTTCTTTTGGCCTTTCTTGACTGAAGCAACAACATCTTGAAGTGCTAGATTGTTCTTCATCTCGATAAAGTCCTTTAACTGTGCAGTTCTTTGATCTTCAGTTAAAGTCTTATCCGCCACTAGGTCAATTGCTTTCTTCTTGATCACTGGATCATTTTTTATCAAGAATAAAATCTCTTCATCTGTTGGTACATAGCTGAACTCTAGAGTCTTTTCTCTAAGTCTTGTAGGTTGAACAGTGGAAACTTGATCTCCTATCCTATCCAGCCTTTTAGCCTCCATAAAGCTTACAATCTCCAGTTCTTCTTGCTTTTTCTTTTCAGCAACTTCATCTTCATGGATTTTTCTTGCAAATTCAGTATCATCAGCAATCTGAATCTGTACCTTCTTTGAAACTTTTCTTCTTGTCTGCTCATGTCCAGCAGTGGGAATATTTGGCTCTGCAGTAGAAATTGGGTCAGTGGTAAAATCTGTTGTTGCATCTTCAAAAATGTCCTGCTCTAGCTGCTCTTGCTCTTCTTGAGTATTAGCTCCCTCTGATCCTTGGAACACTTGTTCTTAATTTTTCAATGTTTCAATCAGTTTCTGAGAAGCTTTGTCATCTTCTTGCTTTTTCTTTTCCCTATTAATTACATCAGCATTTAGTTCTAGATGTACTCTTCAAGCTGCTTCTGCATCATAAGCCTCCTGCTCATCTATACTATTAAACGTCAAAACTGTTTCTGCAATTCCTTTACCCTTTCCAATATCTGGTTGACCAACAACTGACTTCATAGGCTCACCAATCTTCAAACTTCCCAAGGGTTTAGGTGCATAAGGTTTAATTGTAGCAGGAATGGGTGCAACGATATGTTCAGCGATTGGTAAAGATTGCTTTTGGTTTAGCAGTTGAATGACAACCTCCTTTTCAGCTTCTTTTGACTTTGGTGGTGATGTAACAGTGGTTGTGATTGTAGTAGCAGTGGTGGTGATAGCAATGGGAATATCTGAAGTAACAGTTGTTATAATTACCTTACAGGTTGTTCCAACAGTGGCTTCTTCTTTAGAAGCAGTGGATGCAGCAACATAGGCAGTGGTTGTTGCCTGCACCACTTCCTTCTCTTTTTCTGCACAAGTAGCTTTCAAAGCATCATTTATCGCTGCAGCTTTTCCTTCCATGTCAGTCACCAGATAACCATCCCGATTAGCACGACTATCCAAGTCCAAAACCACATCAAAATTTACATCCTCCCCTGAATCTATGCTTTTACTCCTCCCCTGTTTGGATGCATCCTCCAACCTCTGTTCCTTTGAGGAGCTAGCCTTCTTTCCCATCCTTTTGACTCTTCTATATGCAGTAATCCCTGGTCTCCTCATTCTCTCCAAAACATTCAGCCTGTGCTTCAACCTTTTAATAGTTCCAGCTAGAGAGGTTGTCAATTCTTGAAGACCAGACATTTTAGACTCCATGTTGCTACATTTATCCGTCAATTCCTTTAAAAGTTCCATTCTATCCTCACAACTTTGACATGTGTTAACTGGTCCGAGAGGTGTACACTGGGAATTGTCATTATGCACAAAAGTATCATTACCCTTCAATTCATGTTCAGTTTCACGTATTTCCTCATCACTCCGATCTGTATGACCTGCTCCAAGAGGTGAATCATAGGATGTGAGTACCATGGCATCCGACCGAGCCTCCGTATCCATGGACCCTAAGTTAGCCAGTTGCCTGGGGATTCCTCCACCTGTGTTGAGCTCGAGCGAACTCTCCACATTAGGAGTTGCCAGTGGTTGGGTCTTACTTAGGTTTTCACTTACCTGGTCAGCTCCTACGCCTAAAACAGTAGTTACACCCTCATGTCCTTCACCCCTTCCACTCATGTCACCTCCCACACCTGTTACACCCTCATGTCCTTCACCCCTTCCACTCATGTCACATCCCACACCTGTTACACCCTCATGTTCTTCACCACTACCACCAGCCTCAGGTAGCTGAGTGCCTTTCTTCCTCCTTCTAGTAACTAAAATATGTTGGGGTTCAGATGTTGAAGGTAAGGGTTTGGAATTGGTTTTGGAAGTGGTAGCAGGGGGTTCAACAGTGGATAGATTGGGTTGTGGATTTTCCTCCTCTATAAGTTGTGGCAGATTTAGCATGTGAGGAAACAAAGGTGTTATGGTTCCTGTAAAATTTGGACTCTTTTTTCTCATATGGGCAAACACCCTAGGAACCATATGTAAAATGTCATTTTTTTTCTTATGGGGAATGGGTTCTATTATTTGACTTTCTGCTATCAATTGAACAAACCTAGGATAGAGGTAGTATTTGCCCTGTTCTTTAATGTTCTTTTGAAAACCCTCAAAAATCATTCGAGACCAGTTAAAACCCTTTCTTGAGATAAACAGATGACAGCAGTTCCAATCTTTGAGGGAAACTCATCAAATCCAGTTTTTTTATTGCTTACACACTTGAGCAAGGTATGGATTAAAAACTTCCATTGCGGAGAAAACATACCTTTGTGAAACTTTATACGATCCCCTTTTCTCTCATAACCCATTCTTTCTAAACCTTCAAATATTTTAGCATCAGACATATTAACAACTCCTTCAGCATCCTGAAGCTTCAAAACACCTCTAATCACCTCCTCTGTGATCAGAATCTCCGTTTCATCAACAACCGCCCTAATAACCTCTTTTCCACCTCTTTCTTGAATTTCAGCAGTCCTCCAAAACTGCCGTATATAAGCTTTAACAATGACGGGTTCTACAGTTAATGCATAGTGTATGGGACTATGTTTGATGAAATCAATCATCTCATGAAAACCTTCAGAATGTTCGTTCTTGACTAGGTATGCGACTAAGTTGTGGGTTGTGGAATATTCAGTTGCCATTGTACGTTGAAAGTGAATGTGATGTGAGATTTGTGAAAATTATAGTTGGGAGCGGTTAGGGTTTCTGTTCAGCGCCAATTGGGAGTGTTTAAAAGATCAATTAATTGATCGGTAGTGAATTGGGGAATAAGTACGGTACAAGCAAAATGTTTCACAAAAGCCCCTGTTGTTTTCATATTCAGCACAACTTCACTAGCAGTGTATTTACCATTACTGGCAGTGGATAGCGCAAACCAGCAGTGGCAACATCACTGACACTCCCATCCTTTGACCAAGGCTACGGCTGCAAAGTCGTTGTTAACTGAATGTGATGATGCATAGATTTGAAGGATTACAAACTTACACTAAAGCAATGTTCTGTGTAGATGTTGATGAACATGCAATGTTGTTTTCAGAGTCATAGACATTCAAGTTGTTGTAGAGATTATCCAAGGTCATCTTTTCAAACTCATCTTCGTTCTAGTAACTTGTTAGACACATGTTTAATTCCACCTTTTATGGGAATACGTAAACTTTATAAGTAATGGACATAAACAGTTCAAGTACATGACACTGGGCAGCACCATCATTTCAGTACGTCTTTTCCTCATTATTAAAGTTTGTCCTACTTTTTTGCATCCCCGATTTGGGTTATTTCAAAATATCCATGCAATAATGAAGAAACCACAGGCAACTGCACACATACTTGGAGTTCATGACATAAATTGTTAGTTATATTATAATTGTATATTGTTACAGAAAAATATAAAGTAAATGTACACCTAATAATACCATTTGTATGTTAACAACAAGGGTAAATAATATTTTTCCTAAGGCATAAACATCATAATGTTATGGACCACGTGGCATACCTTACTAAAACATTTGTTTGAATTGCAAGTAAACAACAGGCTAACTAGTTTAGTTGCCCCCAAATGGTTTAGTTGCCCAAAAATTGTTATCTTTGGGCCAGGAAGCGTATGAGTACTACAGAAGCTTCATTAATTGCATTTGGCTTAATGTGCATTTCTAATTACTTGACAAGACGCAACTATTGACCAGTTGACTATCCACATTTACTTATATTGACTTTAATTGAAAATAAAATCCATGTCACCCCACACACCCCATTTTGCTTATATAAACGGACACCATCTAATTTATTTTCAAACTACTTTTGTGAAGTGACACACACTACCCACAGCAGCATTTACTACAACAGAAATGGATAACTATATTTACGACATGGCTAACACTGTCTTTGTGCGTGACAATGGATGTGACATAAAGTTCATTAGTGACATGCATGCAACGGTGATGGAGCTAACTGGTCGATGCAGTGTGCGGGGTGAGCAGATCAAGCAGTTGGAGTGTTTGGTTGGGTCCACTGTTGCCAGTGCTTGTATGGAAATGCTGTGTGAAATCCAGGATGAGAAGCTAGAGAAAAACAGGACACTGATGAGGCTCATCATTGAGACGCAGCTGCAAGTTCTCAAGAAAAGCTCTTTTCTGGCCATGATGCGCAAAAAATATTAAACCTATACTCCTAGCTTGTTATGTGCTCTCTCTCAAGTTCTGTCATTGTCATCTTTTTTTTGTTTTGGACTCATCATCAATGTTGTTGCTTCGTTACTCTCTTTTTTTATTGCTTAATGTAATGAAATGGAATGTATTTTAAAAATTAATTGCGAAGCAATTGTCAAATGGTCGAATTTATACGTATCACGCATAACAAACATATAATACTTTTGGAAAAATCTTCAGTTAACAACACTATATATACTACGTATTATTTTTAATCCTTCTTGAACAAACAACTGTAGTTTATGTATAACTTACTTATTTCGAGTATACAATATTAACATTTTGGACAACCCTCCAACAAGATCAACCCTGTATGTATTTTAACAATCTCGGTTATTGTACAGGCCAAAGTACCAGTTGTTCTAGAGTAAGCAAATGTTTTTTGATAAGACTGGAATACGTCCGAACGACTATAAGATTACATGTAGTGAAGGGTGTATTTTTGGTGATTGTGGTGTGTGGGTTTGTATATTTTTATGTCGATTGGCACATTGTCAATGGTTGCAAGTTGATGATCCTGCTGACGTTGCGCTAGCTAATCGCGAGAAGATGATTTGGTTTTTTTATAGAGTTAGATTTTATCCTTTGTGTCAACAGTTTTTAACTTATCTCCAACAGCACTTTCGTTGTTTTATCATGCACTATCGGTTTTCAATATACGATATTCTATCAAATACATTTTACAATCAAACATATATCATGCCTCATCCATTGACATATGCATTCACACATTAACACCCACATTATTACACGAACACGCTAGACATAAAAACGTTTAAAAAAATAAAATAACATTTACCCATTACTATTTCCGTATCAAAATCAATGGATCATAAGTCTCATATAATATATAAGTACATTGTTAATAGTAAAATAATACTACATTTGCTAATATATAGCAAATGTTCATCAAGATCACATTTGTACACTAGTCAGGATGCCTTTCTCCAAATAATCTCTTTCATCAAAAAATGCTTCTAAGCCTTCAGTTGCCTTATTTGATCTCAAACTAAGGTATGAATACCATCACCCTTCCTAAAAATGTTTATATGTTACCTCGTGGTTCTCACTTGCCTTGACTATATTTTTTACCATACTTGCTATTCTTATTTATGTACATTTATATACCTTTATTACAGGACGCCAGGGTCTGTAGCTGCGTATCCTGTTTTTGAGATTCACTATGATGGTACCTTCATTCGGTTGCCCAATTTAAGTTATGCGTTTGGACGAAACCTTTCGCTAAGGTTTAGTAACTCCACAAGGATGAACTTTAAGCAAATGCTTGACTTGTTGTCCTACAAGCTTGAGTGTGAGATATGGGCTTTATATTTTTGCACGCCATGATTTGTTCTTTCAACTGGTTTGACAATGGTTGAATGTGATAATGATGTTAAAAGGATGTATGAACTTGCCGAGGAATATGGATTAATCGGCTTGTACATTTCACATAAACCTGCTAACTTAGCATGTTTCTATTATCCTAATCTAACTTTTAATCTTCTTGATAAGGAAACGCATGCAAAGCTTGCGATACATGATAAACTTGTGCAACTTGCTAAATCTAAGTCTTACTCTGATATTCTTGCATGGGAGGAGGAAGAAGGGCGTTTACCTCCCCTAAGAACCCCTCCTTCCCAACCTAGATGCAAAGGAATTGAATTCCAAGGAAAGAATCTTTTCATGGATTTTTTGCATAGCGAAAGTGTTGATGACGCCATTGAGTTCAGTGACGATGAATGGTACTATGGGGATTTGTGGGTTGTGTAGCAATGGATGTTAGGTGGTCTACTTCCCTACCATATAAACGGGTGCAACGGGTTATCGAATACGATGATTCCACTTTAACGAATGTACCGACAAATTCTCTTCCAAATCAGGTTTTGTTGGATGCAGGATATTCTTCCGTTCCACGTCAAGTAGGGAGTTGTGTCAAGCCCAGGTATGGACATAAGGTTTCGAGGAAACCGTATGCAAGGAGGCTATGCTTTGAAACACCAAGAACGGGTTTACGGAAGATCAAGATGTTGAGGAATTTAAAGGCTCTAACAAGAGATCGGCGTCGAGGATGTTCGGGATTAAAACCAACTTGGTATTTAAGGAATGGAAGGTTGGAGCGTAGGTATTGTTATGCAGCATGCTAATTATGTTGTTAACGATTACAGTCACTTGTGTTAACATTACTTTAAAGTCAAAAAAGATAGTCTAGTCTAGGATTTTTTGTAAGGCAACGTCTATGCATTGGCCACGTGCATTGTAACAATCTCTTCCTGGTATAGTGCTCTATCCAGACTTGTTTGTGTTTACCCACTTTGACTTTAAAGAAAGGCACCCAAAAAATGTATTTGACAGTTTTACAGCTTGATTATACATTTTTTTTCATATTGTTTATCAAGTGTGTGCATTTACCCACTATTTACTAACAACATGTTTATGTTACTTGGCCTTCAGCACTAGCAGTACTAACGTGCAATAGCAGTTTTAAGTATTCATTCTCACGGCCTAATATACGTGTCATATGTTTTGCATTATATTGCATCACCATGACTACCTTTATAAACAGTGATACGCTTACACAGCGCGTTCGGGGTCAAAGGAACTTCATTTTCGTCGAGCAAGTTTTTCAACACCCTAGGCAGTGAACCTAATCGTTGTAGTGTAGTATTAGGGTAAACCATGGGAATTGATATCGTTCTCTAGGGGAATAGGAATGCTAGTGAGGAGTTACTACGCTAAGGTTGGGGTTGAGGAAGATTATTTTTTTTATCTATTTATGTTTTTTAGGAAATGTAAAAGTACGAATCTCGGGGTTTTGGATTTGGGGGTTGGTATTTCTACCGATTACTTCTACTATCTAATTATCTAATTAACTAAGGTGAGGATAATCTATGTCTAATTATTGTGTGCTCGTATGATGATTTAAAGATGTGTTTACTTAGGTTTTATTACTCCTTAATTATCTCCTAGTGATGGTTGAATTGTCACGTCCTTATTCTTAATCGCGTTCTGTGTCTAAGGTCGTAGGGTATGCATTTATCCCTAACTCTTTGAAACTACCAAAGGGTCTCGTCTACAAAATCTCTAGGATTTATAAACTCTAACTCTAAGGTACTCTTTGGATGGTTTAGCCTACAACTACTCTAGGTGTTATAGTCTAAGGTTCACAAAGATTAATCAAGCATTAAATACACAACGAATGGCCTATCACATTACTAGATCATTAACAATTAAGATAAGAGACAACCAATCAATATTCAATACTTAAGTTTCATATTCCCTAAGCAAACACACAAGTAAATTAGCCGAACATGGAGAACATGCAAGCATACACACAAATAATTGAAGACATAATTGAATTAATGAAGTAAAACACTTATCTTGGTGTAAGATAGGGTTTAGAACCCTAAAATACTGTACAAGACAGCCTTGGTTCGGTTTAGGTTTTTACTCCAAAAGACTACTCTCTGAAAACTAAAAAATTCGGATTCTATATATAAGATTACATTCGCGACTGCGTCTCCCTTTAATCTGTGACGCCGTCGGGTCACCGTCATTAGGGTTTCGTCTTGGCCACGTTAGTCTTGATACGGCGTCACCTTATGCTTGTGACGCCATCCCCTTCAGTCTTTGACGCCGTCTGGATCAAATCTAGGCCGTCTGAGTTGCGACGACCTACTCTTTTAAAGCATGACACCGTCACTTGTAAATAAGCAATTTGGCTACTAAGCCGTTACAAAAGTGGTGCGACGGCGTCGCATGTATAACCTGACGCCGTCTCCTTGTAATTCAGCAGCTTGAGTGTCTCGATTCTTGACTTTGGCCATTTTCTTCGTGTATTCGCGCATTTTCGTCCGAATAAGTGTCATTCCAGCAATTTGCCTTCAAGAGACCTAAAAAGTGAAAAGGAACGATATTAAGTAATAACGGATACAAAAGTGATCAAATAAGGGCTTAACTGACCCCTCAAAAAGGTACATTTTAAAACCTTATCAAATATCCCTACACTAGGTATTTGCTTGTCCTCAAGCAAATGTGCTTTTAGCCAATTAATTTATAAGTTAGGGGTCATGAAGCATTGGTTTAAAATAATCCACAACACATATAAGCCCCGCAAAAGTCATAACGAGCATGGAAATTACATACTAGCACCTCACATGGGATGTTTGGGTACTCACATCTCTCGGGTGTATATCAAATATAACAAGTTGGAAATGGAAGATAAACACTCATTAACCGGTCCTAGTACATAGATTACCATAGGCTTGAGACTAGATCAAACCTCCATCGCTTTGGCGTAAGCTCCTAGGAAAGACTATCAAAGAGGTCTTTTAAAGGGTTGTAATGTTAGGCTTACGGTAGGGAAACAAAGGGTTTGGTGGGATAGGGTATTTAGTGGTGGCAAGTCAAAAATCTTTATGTTACAAGCATACGAAGAATGGCGTTGCTAAGCCAAGACTCGACACTCTAAACTCTAGATAACTGAAACAAACAAACATAAATTTAAAGATAGATGCAGGATGGTAGACCGTATGTTGTTTTTTTTACTATATTTTTTTCTTTTTAACTTTTTCTATTTTTTTCGATTTTTTTTTCCATACAATTTTACTCTACCATCCTCTACGGTAATATCAAAATGATAGGGATTTATAGGCACATCCCTGCACTTGAGTTTTTATTACTCTAATACTAATTTGACCCAAATTGAAAAGATCAAAACACTTGGAGTACATTATTTCGCAAATAAAGGGAATTTGAATTTAACGTTCCCTTCCCGTCATTTCATAAACTTTAACTTTTCCCATGAGTCCTAATCGTCCCAAAACTGTGTACAAAGGATATGACTCGACTTAGCAACTTATGCAAGCAAGTAGATAATTGAACTAAGGGGTTAGTGTGATAACAATAATGCACTAAAAGTGAGTGCATACAAGGTAGGCTAAGGCGATTTGGGTGTACATTTGGGGGTGGGGTGTAAACATTGCTCTTCATTGATATTCCAGAAAACCGAAACATCACGAGAACCGCGAAAAGGATAGGCTCTGAGGGGTTAACTAGGGGTATCGTGTACTAAAGATGAGTATAACGCAAGGGTGTGGGGGAATTACTCAACCGATGTGGAGGAAGTAATTATATTACAGGTATCAAACAAGGGTTATCCTAATGCCTCTTATCATTTAGTTATTCCTAACTACACAAGTGTAGTCTTACTAGCGATCTCGTGATGCATCACAAAACAATTTCTAGAATCTATTATACTACCGGTTCACACTCTGTAGGATATTGGATTTCACATACACATCAAACCATAACACAAAGTGGGCGTATAAGTGGAATTCTAGAGAGAGAAAGTTAGAGGTTTAGGGAACTTTAGTGAGAGAAATAAAATTCTTATTATGAGCTCCAACTCTCTACCTTGGGAGGTAGAGAGTATTTATAGTCTTACATAAAACGCCACACAACGGGCTGTGTATCAGGCAGACATTGGGTAAAGACCCGTTCGTCCTCCACGGTGTTACTTAACTAAATACTACCTAACTTAAAATAACTACGACTACGAGCTTTCTAACGATTACATATACTTGAGGTGACCGACTCTTTAATACCTGGAATTTCTAATTCCTAACAATCTCCCCCTAAGGGAGGTCACCTCAAACATTTACTAAAATTACATTGAATACAAACAGATATTACATTAACAATTGTTCTTGCATTCTTGATGTAGTACTTTGCTCCGAAGCTCGTAGTCATTGATTCCACTCATTGTATGTTTGGTTAATCCAAGTGGAGGTCTTTTACTGATCCACGTGATAATAATTATAAGCCAGCTTTTGAGATCATCAGCTAACAAAAAAAACTCTGAGACATCCATTGTGGTGTTGTTATTATGTGATGTTGTGACTTTCGGACCGACATGCTCACATTCTGGATCATGATATCTTCTCATCAGAGTAGCGGAAGCTTTCGTTGATTCATGATATTGGCAGCAGCGTAACAGAAGCATGGAGTAAAAATATCAGAGTCATTGATGCACTAATCATGATTTCTTTTGAGATGAATGTGTTAGGTGAGCATGCGGCTATGGATTGACCGCTTCATTCTGATCAGCTGCAAACGTAGGACGTACCTGCATACAACAGTTAGCAATAAATCGCACGAAAGTGTCTTTGATCACTTTCATTGAATTAAGGTACACGGCCCACGGTTCCCCGTTGATCAGTACAAGTACTTCCTGTGATCAGGTATAATTCCGAAAAATTTCCTTGACAGGGTTTCGCAGCTGCTCTAGCTGTTCTCAACCGGAATGTCTCAAAGAAGACAACACGGAGTGAGTGAACCAGCGAATAGAAATTCAATCGTGTATTGCTCAATAGAAATTGTTTTTGCAATACAACGAAGGTTTTAATGAACATCAATTATCAATCATAAAACACCTTTAGATTTGAAATATCCGTACACGGTCGATTTGCTAAAGAAAAGATTTTTTAAGCACAATGACCGGTTTTTCAAAGGTATCCGTCAATCCATAACCTGAACCAGGATTGATTCAAAAGATTGAATCGCCCCATTGTTTCTGTTCAGTTGTCACATGATTGATCTATTTGATAGATCTCACATGCCACCCACCAGGAGCTTGTTTGATGTTGGCTCCAGAAGGCTTTCCATCTTCATTGTGAATATGTTTACACATCACTCAGATGTTCTGGCAATACCACAAGGATAATGCGTAGGACTCAAGATATAATCTCTCTTTCCACATTGTGTGAAATAGAGAGTCTTCATGGAAAGTGTCCTAAGGAGATTTATTGATGATCTCGTGGCTCTAGACTCAATTTTGTGCATATTTGGATCCTGTATCGGAGACTAGGGAGAGGGTCTCCTTCTTCAATATCAACAATCTCTAAGAGAAAGTAGATAGATAATGTAGGTTCCCCGTGAGAATGAAATAAGTCCTTTTAAGAGGAACTTGAGTGGTTTGGAAAGTTGAAGTGCAATGCGTCACTGGGTCCATGACGTCTTGTCTTCAATACCGATGTTACCATCAGTAGCATATGAATTGAACCCGGTTTCTGCCCTAAGGTTGAATATATGGAGGGCTATTTGTTTTCACCCTTTTCTCATTCAATTATTTTTAATTCTTCAACCCCTTCAGTGCTTACCGAGACTTCGTAGCTAGAACCTTGTTGGGTTTAT
Source organism: Chrysanthemum seticuspe (assembly GCA_019973895.1). Lineage (NCBI taxonomy): Eukaryota > Viridiplantae > Streptophyta > Magnoliopsida > Asterales > Asteraceae > Chrysanthemum > Chrysanthemum seticuspe. Next base: position 267,472,394 of record BPTQ01000009.1, read on the forward strand.
TCCAGTACTAGCTCAGTCTCAGTCCGCACTCTTCCCATATCTCATTTTTCTCCTTTTATCATCATACCTAAGAACTCTACACTAACTAGTGGATAGTCCCTGGGTAGATCCCTCCGGTTCTGGCGGATCATGGGAACACATACCTAACCTTAGCATCCTTATATCACAGTACATAAAGTAAAGTTGGTCGGTCTATTTGGTATTGTTCATCTGCCTTTGGAACCAATTGAAAACCATTTGAAAATCAATCCAGATACTTAAGATGTATTATCAAAGCATTTTGTATCTGAATTGTTTTTGATAATTTTAGAACAAGAGCTCCCCCTCAATATGTGCATCAAGTGATTGAAATAGTTTTGCACACGGAGGCAAGAGAAAGAATTGTCTTCTTTGAAATCCATTTTCTAAAAGATATCAACATCACTTCCCTAATCAAGACAAGTAGATAGAGCATTTTTGGGAAGGATGAGGTTTTCATAAGTTTGCTCCCCTCAATATGTGCCTCGAGATTTGAAAAGAGTTTTGCACATACTAGAGGGAACCTGCACATTGAGATAAGTGATCACGTTTCAAATCATAGGTTTAAGATAGATGCTCCCCCTCAACATGTGCATGGAAAATTTGAAATCGTTTGTCACATGTGGGAAGGAGAGCTTGTACATCCTTATAAAACCATTTACCGAATTATCAGTTTAAATCCAATTTAAATCACAAATTCTCCCCCGATCACAATTATCAAATCCTTTGAGATTTGTGATCTCTTGTAGATTTAAATTGATTTTGAAAGCTTTTTAAGGAGAATTGTGACTTGATTATGAAAAATGTTTTAGCTGACAAGAATCGGATATTAAGACTTTAAACTCCATTGATTAAACATGCATGAATATCTTTTGAAAACAATTGAATGACAAATAACTTTTTAATTTAATTGAAATCATTGTCCCCCTCAATCAATGACAAAGGTTGTTGATTGAGAGATAGATATTTTGACAAATAAGTCGAGATGATTATCAAAAATAGAGTACAAGTTATTTATTAAAGTAGTTAGTTTTCAGCAGATAAATGTTTATAGAATCAGAGCATGGAATTTTAAAAACATGATAAAGTATGGCTCTGTTCTTTCTTTGAAAAGCGGGTTACTGCCTGAAATGACAATAAACCATATATTCTCTTTCTCCCAAAAATATTTTTTGATTTTTGAATTTTTTTTTAAATAAAAATTCGAACAATATCTAAAGCCCCGTGTCATTCTTTGAATGACAGCACAAAGATCGTAGATATTATCGAATCGAGAAAAACATGACAAAAAGACAATAATTTTTTTTTTCAAATTTTTATGGATTTTGAAAGTTTTATATTTTTCTATTTGATTTTTGAAGGTTTTATAATTTTGTATTTTGTTATTCGAATAGATATTTACAAGAGATAGATGAAGGAAACCTTTTACTCCATGTCTTCCTCCTGAAGGCGTTTGAGTGTTTCTGGTTGAAGGCTTTTCAAGCCAAGTCGTGGAAGAATAACTCGAAACGTTCTCTTGGAAGAGCTTTGGTGAAGATGTCTGCTAACTGGTATTCAGACCTCACAAAATAGAGTTCCACCACACCTTTTTCCACTTGTTCCCTGATGAAATGATGTCGAATGTCGATATGCTTAGCTCTTGAGTGTTGAACGTTATTGCATGAAAGAGCAATAGCACTTTTATTATCACAGTACAGAGGGATTTTGTTGAATACAAAGCCATAGTCAGGTAATTGAGATCTCATCCAAAGGATTTGAGCACAACAAGATGACATGGCTATGTATTCTGCCTCTGCAGAGGAAATAGAAGTACTCATTTGCTTCTTTGAAGACCAGCTCACAAGCTTATCACCCAAAAACTGAGCACCTCCAGACGTACTTCGACGAGTATCTTGACATCCTGCATGATCAGCATCTGCATAGGCTGTTAGTGACATACCGATGTCCTTCGGGTACCAAAGTCCCATATTGATGGTTCCTTGGAGATACCGAAAGACCCGTTTAACCGCTTCAAGGTGCCTTTTAGTAGGCTTAGCCTGGTATCTAGCACACATGCAAACAGCGAACAAGATGTCTGGTCTACTAGCAGTAAGGTACATCAGGGATCCAATCATACTACGATATTTCATTTGGTCAATCATGATCCCTGAGTGGTCCTCATCTAGTTTGGTTCGATCAATCATGGGAGTTTCAACAGGGTCACTTGAATCAAATCCAAATTTCTTTAAGATCTCAGTTGCATATTTAGATTGATTTATGAAAATGCCTCCGGGACTTTGTGAAATTTGTAATCCCAAGAAAAATGACATTTGTCCCATCATTGACATTTGAAATTTTGAACTCATTTCATTTGAAAAACGGTCACACTCATTGGGGTCAGTCGAGGCAAAGATGATATCATCAACATAAATTTGAACATGAATTAAATGTGTGGAAACGTAGAGGGGGGGTGAATACGTTACCGTTTAAAAACTTTAGATCTTTAGTATCAAATCGCTTATGAAGCTTGTTATAATATGAAAGTACCAATTATTGTTTGTGACTAATATAAATCATGGTAAACCAAGTTGTCACACAATCATGAACATCAAACCACATCACAAACAATAGTATAGTGCAAGTATAAAAGTAAAGAGATAAAGAAAGGAAAGTGCAAACCGAACACGAGGATTTATAGTGGTTCGGTCACGGATCTCCTTTCCGCCCTACTCCACTCCCCGAGTACCCAACTCGAGAGTTACTTCACTAAATCAACAAGCTCCCTTCTCGGCGGAGAAAACCTTACAATCGTCGCTTACACTTTTTCCGGTACAAAGCTAAATACCGGGTTCTAGTTCGAGGTAGAACCAACCTAACTTCGCCTATACAATATTTCCGACACAAAGCTAGATGTCGAGTTCTTTTACAAGGGTACAACCACTCCCAATATGTTTTATGGCCCAACTTAATAAACCTTGTGTTTTATGGCACAAACACATAAACCATCTAATCTAGTTTGGTGAAAGTGTTGTTATGATGCAATGATGTTTACACTAATGATCCATGACACAAATGTCTAATGGATATGAATAACTACTTCTAAATGAACTTCCATTGATAGGAAGCCTTCATGATGAAGATCACAAGTTCCCTAAACTTCTTGTGATAGATCTTCAACTTGTGGTGAGTGGGGATGGCTAGATCTCCAAGATTTCCTTGGTTGATCAAAGAGTATGCTTACAACAAAGATGAATGTTAGAAGCATTATGATCATGATCATTAGGGTGTTTAATGTGTGTTACTACATTGTTAATGATTGATCTAAATGTATGCAAGAAGGTGGAGAAGATGTGCTTTCAAGTGGTGAAGAAATGGGAAAACAATGGGCTTCTATTTATAGCCAAAAGTGGACAGGAGCGTCCACGGACCAAGGAGCCCTTTAAAGGGTTCCACCCTTTATACAAAAGGGTTCCGTGGGTGCCTGACAAAAAGTCTAAAAAATCTTTCTTCAAATCTTTCCAAGATATTACCAAATCTTACTAAGATCACATTTGATATATTGAGTATCAATCTAACCAAAATATTCAAGTGATCTTCCAAGGATTTCAAAGATGATGCATGACATGATGTAACATGTATTTCCATTTTTAGATTAAAAGGTTTATCAAGGTAAACTTGTAAAATGTATTATGTAACTAGTTAATAAAATGTCTAGTTACCTTTTGAAATACTTGTGAATGCAAAATGTAAAATGAGGTTCGAAATAGAATGGTTAACCTATTAAAATACTTAGTGACTCTAAATGTATTTTAAACATTCTAAATGATTTGTTAATGGGTTTGATCATAATGCCACATAACAAACATGTACGAACCTGTGTTGTAACATACGAGGACTTGAGACATCGAGAGGTGTTGAATGTATGTAGAAACAAAGTGTGATTACAAGTAACTTCTACATTTTACGTTATGTATTACAAGTTACATGTTTGTCATCAATCAAAACAAACGAGACTGTATAGATGAAATATCGTAATATTTGCACTAACAATCTCCCCCTTTTTGATGATGACAAATATATGTAAACGTAATAGAAAGTAAAATGTAAAAGGTTACTTGTATCCTTACTACCTTTACATTACCTTCTCCGTTTACACTCTTCTCCCCCTTTTGTCGAAACAAAAAGGGCGTGTCCTTGGAGTTTAACTTCATGTCTCCCCAAAAAGGCGAGCTTGCATCATCCCTAGTGAAGTTAAATTGTCTACTTCAATCCACCCCTTGTTTGGTAACGGATCCATGGATCAAATTAAGAGGCTTAACCTACATCAAGGTTAGTTTTATGCAACAAAAATTATGAGAAATATATGAAAAAGAAAAATGCATAGCTATGTTAGCCTATTTTCTCCACTTTTTATCGAAGCACAAATGCTTGTTTGAAAAGTGAGAATGATGCTAAATGCGTGCATGCTCCCCCTTGACGGTTGCTCCCCCTTGTTTGAGGCGTCAGGGTATGATTAAAAACCTACAAAACAACTATTAGTACAAAACTATATTCATCATTGGACGAGTAAGTGATATACAACAAAATGTGTATAAGATGCATTCAGTAAATTCTTGATGGAAGCTCCCCTTGCTCTAGGGCGTCAAGATGAATCTTCAAAATAAATATTAGTATAATAGAAGATTTGTCTTTAGACAAATATGTCATAGACAACCAAGTGTATAGACGATGCAATATGAGTGCTTAAAGGATATTCCTCCTTGTTCTAGGGTGTCAAGAAGCACCTAAAATAAGAAAAATAATTGATGCAAACTTCATCCTTAGATGAGTAAGTTATATACAATCGAGTGTATATGATGATGAACTTACAATGAAAAACATTTGTGCAATATATTTCATCTTTTTCACAAAGAAAAATAAGATGTATATATGTGATAAATGATATAATCAAAGATCTCATGAAGTGTAGTCTTCTAATTACAATCATAAGAAAAGTGAGAATATAATATGATAAAAGCCTACAAAATAATTCCTAGAAAGAAGATATGAAGTCTTCCACCGGGTGTGCCACTAGTGGTGCTAGTGTTGGTGTTGGTTTACTAGTAGGATTCATGTGGTGATGGTAGATGACTTGACATTTACAAAAGCAAGTTTTCGCTAATCCATGGTGGTGATGATTAGTGAAAGTGGTGATGGAAGGTGGTGGTGATTAGGTAGGAAGCTATTAAGGAGTTAGAAACTCGTATGTATAGCAAATATGAAAATATGGACTCATGCAATCCTTTCGTCATGTCAAGTGACCAAAGCTAAGAGAAAAAAAAATGTGAATGGACATTGCATTTCAATGATGCATAAGGGTCATGATTTGAATGATTTATTGATGCTAACAATCTATTGTTTTGAGCAAGTTCTCATATGCTTCAACCCAAGAGTAATCAATAATGCGTTCTATCTAAGAATATTATAATGAAGATACCAAAAGATATAAAAGTGATGAAGATAAAATCGTTCATTGATTGACACGAATTATAAAAATGACCTATTCTAGGTGACAATGGGAAAGGTAGTATTAGCATGGTTTTGACCGACATGGATGATTATCACTTTGAAAAGAAGTGAAGACAATATGGAAAATACTAATAATGAGTACCTATATGAGGATGAGAATGACATCATATGAGTGAGAGTTGGATGGACCAACGTGTTGGAGATGGCTGTTTTGATTAATATATCGTTTGCACTGACAAGGACATGCATGATAAGCGAGAAAAGGATAAGATCCTATGATGGTGTTCTAGATAGTGAAGTTGTAAGGTGCTAGTTTAAGGAAAATCCTATATGTGGAGATGAAGACGTTTTGTAAAAACACATGATGCGTTTTTCACTTGATGAGGTATTGGTTCGAAAAAGGTTGAACTAGTTGTGGTTTCATGAATCGGTTTTAGCTAAGTGGTGTTTACCTATGTGTTGGTATTGTAGAGTCTAAGAGACATAAAATTTGACAAAAGACAATTATGTGAATGAATTTCTCTCCCCCTTAATTGGTGGACATCCAACATAATGTGTAATGTATCAAATAAGGAATGACAACAAAGTGTTTAGGAGGTTATTCGGGCTAACGAAAGAGATGAGCTTAGTGATGTTTTTCTGGATGATGGTTAGCATACAATGAACTTCATCCTTAAAGTCGCGTACCTCTTCTCGATTAATACAAGATGATCGTATGATGAGGCATGTGGTTTCCTAATAGGAAGTGAAGAGGATTAGAGTATTGTTATAACTAAATAATGATGGAGGTGATTTTTCGAAAGCGGAAGCAAAAATGAGATTTGGAAAGAGGTCGGTTGAAAGACAAAAATGCAAAGCCAACCCTCTAGAACTTAACTCTATATGCTTTTAAACTATATGCAAGTGTAGGGGTCCCATAAAGCATAGTACTAATTTACGTAGCAATAAAGGGGATTATGCAAAATGAGCATATAAAAGTTAGAACCAAGTGAGATAACAAATAATTTGTTATCAACCTACAAAACAAATTTGTTAGTGACAAAAGATGTTGACATGATAGAAATCAAATGATAACATATTATATAAGTAAAAACAACACATTGCACTTAGTAGACAAGAAATCACCACACAAGATAGCATCAAAACAATCATATTATGCAAGAATACGACTTTATTCAAGACATTTCATTATGAGATTGTTTTGTCGTTAGACTTAAACACTTAAGCATACTTGGATATACAATAATCTATGTGATTAATTTGTAAGATAAAAAGGCTTCTAAAAGTTTGTCATACCAAAAGCACTTTGACAGATTATATGTGCACATGTAGCAAACAAATAGTGTGACAAGAAGCAAAAGAAACAAGATGAAAGAGTCATGCAAGCCATGTTTAAGACATAACAATTTGGAGCATGTATCATTTAGATCGTACTACACATAGATATAATGAATGCCAACTAATAGCTTTGAAACACAAATATATCATATCAAAATTATCACGTATCAAAATGACATATTATGAGTTCATAAGCAACATGTTAATCATGCTAAAGATAATTCAAAAGTAAGTATCATGCAAATAAAGTTTAGGTTTAAACGTTTAGTAGCATGAAACAAGAATACAAGCATTATAAAGATAAAACCGTACTAAGGTTTACACATTTGACTTGTTATCAAACACTAAGATAATGTCAAATCAACTTATCGTATTAAACAAGAACATGTAATCAACACATGTAAGTGCAATGAAAGTGGTTTTACTAAGGTTTACACATTTGACTAGTTATCAAACACTAAGATAATGCCAAATCAACTTATCGTATTAAACAAGAACATGTAATCAACACATGTAAGTGCAATGCAAGTGGTTTTAAAAGAAAAGTCATATATACTACTTGTTTGATTAGTATTCCTAAGGCGAGGCAAACTATCAATGTTTTAACACTTGCTTTAGGCAAGTATAGGAAAACAGATTTTTCAAGTTGGAGAATGAATATGAGACTATTACTAGCGGTGCTCAATTAAGGCTAAACACGACCATTTTTACGGGTGATTCCACATACCCAACTTCTCTCCAGGAAGCAATTCAACCGTTAGGTCAAATTGAGTTTCTAGTGCAATAGGTTCTCCAGTAGTCATTCTCATGATAGAAAGATGGGAACTCCTACTTTTGCCTATCAAAGTGCATAAAAGATGATAGTTTACCAATACTTGGCTTAATGTGACACAACTAATATGCAATATAACTAAGGTGATGAAGATGTCATGTTATACACATGAATTTTATCAATGGTGTGTTGATAAACAATATGTTTTAATCTTGTGTTTAGAATCTAAAGTTGTTCAAATAACATAGCTAATTGTATGATCTAATGGATGACATCTTTTACGTTGAAGTGTATACTTTAAAAGTGATTTGATTATCTAAGACTAGGGAATGGAATATGTTAAATTAAGAATGTTCTCAAGAAAGCTCTTTCGAACTTTATTTGACAAGAATCTAAATAAGGTTACTAGCTTCAATAGATCATGTGTATGTTCTAGAGATGTGTAGTTTTAACCTTGGATGTGCACAAGGTTTGAGCAAGGTTAGGTTATGATGTATGCTTGAAAGGAAATGGATACAAATAGTATCTTTCAACAAATGAGATTATTGCATGGGATAAATTTATCATGCTTATGAAAATAAGTATGACAAGATGAATTGGATACGCTAGTTCATAGGACTTGTTCGTTTCAAGATCATTTAGCCAATGAGGTGTAATGAAATCTCTTGTAACATAACCATTTATGTCGCAAGGAGAGAATAATGCATAGGATATACAATATCCTTTTAACAAGATGAAAACTTAACGCATGATTTCTTAGGCATAATGTTTTTCAAAACATCATGTTTTCCTAAATGAAGATATGAAGCCAAAGTGTTTGAATCGGATAGTCCCATCTAAATAAACTTGGTCTCAAGATTATAATCACTAGATGATGACAAGAGGAATTCACTCGAGTTTCTTATGTATACTCCTCAAGAGTCATTGTTGCTTGGGGTGTATGATGTTGGCTTTGAGATTGCATTTTAACATATGTTGTTAAAATGTTGATTTGAGGTTTAACGAAATTTATGCAGAAGTTTAACGATGAAGTATTACTAATACTTTGATAATTTGTGAAGGTAGTACTACTTATACCTAGTGGAAATTGACAACAATTACCAAGAGCACCATGCTTATTTGATAGTTGAAATTCTAGCCATAATGAATTATCTAAGTCCTTATATGTTGGAAAGGATGTTTGAGTTTGTTCAAACGTGCATTTGATTCAGTACAACTGTTGGACACAAGGGCTTTTTGAGCAATACACTCATCGAATTCAAATGATGGTAAGGATGGTGGATTGGTTGATTTAGGTGGTAGGTCTTCTAGTATCTAAATAAGGATGCGGTGATGTAGGGGTTTGTTGTGCTATGGGAGTACTTAGGTTGAATATTTGTCCATAGATGTTGAACACAAAGAATACATATACTAATTCTTATGGTTCATTGGTTGCTACAACTAGTAGGTGAAGTGCTTGAAGTTTTGGTTATGTTTATGAAGCTTAGGGGCTGAGGTATAGGTTCACCTTGAAAGGGCACGTTTGATTTAAAGTATACTCTTGGAAGTTCATGAGCAATACGGTTAATGGTGCCAAAAGATGAAAGAGGGATAGTAGGTGTCAGAGAGGGATAAGTGGCACCGTGGGTTGTTTGTTTTGGATAAGTGTTTCAACATGTGTTGTTAAAATACTTGGGTGTTGATTTTTTGGATATGACTTTTAATGACTACAATCGTAAGTCGCATATACTTGAATATTTCGGATGAAATACTTAAGTTGTCAATCCTAATTTGTTGAGATTATAAAGCTTAGATTGAACTCAAGGATAACAAGACTTGATAATATGTATTTAACATATGTCTGAGTTATGACTCGATGTAAATACTTATCGTTTTGAAGGATGACACATTATTTTCATGTTAACCAGGTGAGGTTATACATGTAGATACAAAACAATATCTATAGTCATATGTTAGACTTGTGTATGATATCTTTGCAAATAATGAGTCCAGGTTTATTAGTCTCGGTAAGTCATCTAAGTCATCCGCAAATGGGTGAGGAGATGTTGGTGGTGTTGCACAAAGTTTGATAGGTACAAGCTTTGGAGACTTTGGTAGTGAAGGTGTTTTGGATGATGGTTGGTGATTTTGGTGGTGGAGTTGGAGTACTCAAGTTTAGAAATTTCACATCTTGAATGGGTGATGAGATGTTGAGAGGTAATGAGTTTGAGGATGAAGAGTTCAAGTTAATGAAGCAACAAGATCGAATGCTAATCCTAGTGGTTTTCTTAAGTGGCTTATTTGAGGTTGAGGATTTAGTCATTTTGACTTTGCTTTAAGAAATGCTAAGCTTGAGGAAAAGTAACAGTGAAGGTGTTAAAATGACCATCTTGAATGTGTCGATTTATGGAACAAAGGATTTACGGATTTGATGTTAATCCATACAAAGATGGTAGTTTAATGAGATGGAAGTGTCTAAGATCATGTCAAACATCCTAAGTTAATCCATTGAGGATGTGTTGAATGAGATATGAAAGATAAGTATTAACAACAATCCTAGAAACGAAATTTGGTAAATTAGATTGCGGGATTTAGTAAAATTCAACAACTTACCTGTAGGATCCACGGAACCATTTATTTACACAGGCGGAACCCTTAAATTGGTTCCGCTTGGTCCGCCTGTACAGGTATAGCGGTACCAAAACGCATAACAGGCGGTACCAACATTTTGGTGCCGTCTGATCCGGGGACACCATAAAAGTTCACAGACCCATTTTTTTGGCGTCGGGGAGTTTTCCGAAACCTAGAATTTTGCTTGAAACATGTGACATTAATTACTTCTAGTTAGGAAAAGTCGATAACACATATACAAACATAGTGGAGCATAGACTTTGACCAAGGGCTAACGATTTTCACATAAAAGTGAAAATGGGTAAAATTTGATAACACACTTGTGCTATCCACCTGCATAAACCGGTTAGCATACAACATTGTTTTAAGTCATGTTATCATCCTACAAAGTAAAAACAAACAAATTACATCATACAACATTGTTTTTGTCCTTGTACCAAACACTCTCTTAAAACCTTCATTTTTCAAAGTACTTGACTAATTTACTTAGTACTCATTGCTAAATGAGCTATGACATTTCATAAGTTATGTGAGATGTTAGTATAACCTATGCAAAGGAAGTGATCTAATTCTACAAGCGATGGTAAAACAATTTTCCAACTTAGTGCACAAAATCTAGCAAATATCCTATTGTGCATAAACAAGAAATCGTCAAACAAGCGAATAAATAACATGGCAAGATTGACACTTATATTATGCAAACACATAAGTGTAAACAACAATTTGAAAATAAGCAAGCAACATATATGCAAACAACATAAGCAAGTGGTCATTTAGCATAGCATAACAAGAAAGACACTTTTCGTCATTTTGCGTTTAAATATGACGATGTATACCAAGCTTGATTAGTTTCCTTTAAACATATTACCAAATTAATTAGTTTCAAAAGAAGTTGTATCAAAGTTCTAAGAATACCAACTCAAATTGTTTGATTCAAAATTTTGAGTTTTTATGTTAAAGCGAAACTTAATATTTTAGACATACTGTAGTATTTGGTCTATTTTACTTATTTAAAATTAGACTCAGGCCATGAAAGTATTTTTAAGTGAAACTAGACTCAATTCCCTTTAAAATGATAGGTGGCTCGACTTGTACGGACTTACGGTTAATTAGTTATGATTTTTTGAAGTTGCCCAAAAAACTGCATACTTTACAGACGGATTCCACGGAACCAAATAAAGGGATCCGCCCTTTATAAGATTTGGTGCCGTGGTCCTCTGAGACAGATTCACCAAAACTAGTATTTGACATAGAGAAAATGTGTGCGACTTACTAGATTCTATAGTAAACATATAATACACATATTTAACAACATATCTACTTATGTAACTTATCTTAAACATTTACGGAGGTGATTTTTCAACTAGATATATGGTTATCCCAAACACTCCTTTAAAATCATATTTCTTCGTAAATTTTCTATGAGCACACAATATAATACTTACAAGTTCTTTCAACAAACTTTTATTTTATTTTTCAAGAAAACCTTCAAGCTTGTATACAAAGTTACATTTAACAACAAAATTTCTAAGTATAACAAGCAATGCATTTTTCATATTATTTTTCGCTTCAATGGTAATTTGATACATGGATCGTACTCTATTTTAAAAACCATTTGTTTTGAAAATACGAGCTACGTGGCTCTGGTACCAATTGTGGAAACATAGAGGGGGGGGTGAATACGTTACCGTTTAAAAACTTTAGATCTTTAGTATCAAATCGCTTATGAAGCTTGTTATAATATGAAAGTACCAATTATTGTTTGTGACTAATATAAATCATGGTAAACCAAGTTGTCACACAATCATGAACATCAAACCACATCACAAACAATAGTATAGTGCAAGTATAAAAGTAAAGAGATAAAGAAAGGAAAGTGCAAACCGAACACGAGGATTTATAGTGGTTCGGTCACGGATCTCCTTTCCGCCCTACTCCACTCCCCGAGTACCAAACTCGAGAGTTACTTCACTAAATCAACAAGCTCCCTTCTCGGCGGAGAAAACCTTACAATTGTCGCTTACACTTTTTCTGGTACAAAGCTAAATACCGGGTTCTAGTTCGAGGTAGAACCAACCTAACTTCGCCTATACAATATTTCCGACACTAAGCTAGATGTCGAGTTCTTTTACAAGGGTACAACCACTCCCAATATGTTTTATGGCCCAACATAATAAACCTTGTGTTTTATGGCACAAACACATAAACCATCTAATCTAGTTTGGTAAAAGTGTTGTTATGATGCAATGATGTTTACACTAATGATCCATGACACAAATGTCTAATGGATATGAATAACTACTTCTAAATGAACTTCCATTGATAGGAAGCCTTCATGATGAAGATCACAAGTTCCCTAAACTTCTTGTGATAGATCTTCAACTTGTGGTGAGTGGGGATGGCTAGATCTCCAAGATTTCCTTGGTTGATCAAAGAGTATGCTTACAAAAAAGATGAATGTTAGAAGCATTATGATCATGATCATTAGGGTGTTTAATGTGTGTTACTACATTGTTAATGATTGATCTAAATGTATGCAAGAAGGTGGAGAAGATGTGCTTTCAGGTGGTGAAGAAATGGGAAAACAATGGGCTTATATTTATAGCCAAAAGTGGACAGGAGCGTCCACGGACCAAGGAGCCCTTTAAAGGGTTCCACCCTTTATACAAAAGGGTTCCGTGGGTGCCTGACAAAAAGTCTAAAAAATCTTTCTTCAAATCTTTCCAAGATATTACCAAATCTTACTAAGATCACATTTGATATATTGAGTATCAATCTAACCAAAATATTCAAGTGATCTTCCAAGGATTTCAAAGATGATGCATGACATGATGTAACATGTATTTCCATTTTTAGATTAAAAGGTTTATCAAGGTAAACTTGTAAAATGTATTATGTAACTAGTTAATAAAATGTCTAGTTACCTTTTGAAATACTTGTGAATGCAAAATGTAAAATGAGGTTCGAAATAGAATGGTTAACCTATTAAAATACTTAGTGACTCTAAATGTATTTTAAACATTCTAAATGATTTGTTAATGGGTTTGATCATAATGCCACATAACAAACATGTACGAACCTGTGTTGTAACATACGAGGACTTGAGACATCGAGAGGTGTTGAATGTATGTTGAAACAAAGTGTGATTACAAGTAACTTGTACATTTTACGTTATGTATTACAAGTTACATGTTTGTCATCAATCAAAACAAACGAGACTGTATAGATGAAATATCGTAATATTTGCACTAACAAAATGTTTGCCTGACTTCCTGGTGAACAATGTTGGATCAACTGCTCCTTTGCTAAATCCGGTAGATAGAAGAAACTTTGACAGTGTATCATACCATGCCCTTGGAGCTTGCTTTAAACCGTAAAGAGCCTTCTTCAAATGATAAACATGAGTAGGATGCTCTTGATTCACAAATCCTTCAGGTTGGCTGACGTAGACGACTTCTTTAAGATCTCCGTTCAGAAAAGCCGTTATTACATCCATCTGATAGACTACCATGTTCTTACTAGCAGCATTAGCCAAAAAGATTCTGATTGCCTCGATTCGAGCAACAGGAGCAAAAGATTCTTCAAAGTCAATACCCTCTTCTTGACGGTATCCTTTAGCAACTAATCGAGCCTTGTTCTTCAACACATCACCATGATCATCAAGTTTCACTTTGAAGATCCATTTTAGAGCAATAATCATATCACAATCTGGAGCAGGTACTAACTCCCATACATCAAGTCGATCAAACTCATGAATTTCTTCTTGCATGGCATTGAACTAGCTATCTTCATTCATGGCGGTTTTAACATCTTTTGGTTCGATCTTAGAGAGTACGGAGTTGAAGAAGCACCATAAGGCATCGGTTGCAAGTTGTTTCTGTGTGGATACTGGACGAGAAGGATTTCCAATGATGTTGTCTAATGGATGATCATGAGTCCATTTTCTGAGGTGTTCATGTGGTAGTTGTTGAGGGACTGAGGTAGCAGAGTCGATGTCTCCTGACGAAGATGGTTCTGATGAAGATTCAGGAGCAAATGTGTTTTCAAATGGAGCATCTTCAGGAGTAGCAAAGGGATTAACTTCATCATTGATGCCAGAAACAGTTCCAGGATGTACATTTGAAGAATGATGATTTGTTGATGAGACTGAAGGATCAGCATCAGGCGCTTCTTGACTTAATGATATTGAGACTGAAGGATTGACTTTATTCACAAGAATATGAGCAGCCTCTGTTGTAGAAGTCGACACCTCATTAGTACTTGGCTCATAAAGTTCATCAAACATAGGATCAAATAATTTCTTTAAATCATCTTCAGATGGAGGTACATATGGAGTTGCTGGAGACGAATTAGGTACAAGGGATGAACCAATGGGACTGCTTTGAAGTGCGGGTCCTGAACTGGATTGTCCAGGAGCCATTTGACCGGTCAGCTCATCAAACGTAACGTGAATTGTTTCCATGATATTTTGGGTTCTTTTGTTGTAGATTCTGTATCCCTTTTTGTTTGGTGCATACCCTACAAATACTCCAATGTCTGCTTTAGCTCTAAGTTTGCCTAAGTCTTGATCCTCATTAGTTGGATAACACAATGCACCAAACACACGAAGGAAAGAGAGATTAGGTTTTCTGTTGTGGACAAGTTCATATGGAGTTTTTCCATGAACAGAGTGAATCAGGGAACGATTTTGTGTGTAGCATGCAGTGGCAATAGCTTCAGCCCAGAGAAACATTGGAACCTTTGAGTAGATCAGCATTGTTCTAGCGGCTTCTACAAGAATTCGATTTCGTCTTTTAACTACACCGTTCTGTTGAAGAGTTCGTGGAACACTTCTTTGATGGCTGATTCCAACGCTTTCATAAAATTCACTAAGTTGTTTGTTAAAAAACTCAGTTCCATTGTCTGTTCGGATAATTCTGACGGTTTTGTTAAGTCGAACCTGCAGCTGTTTGATGAGTTTGATGATGATATCAGGAGTTTCATCCTTTGTCCTTAAGAACTTGACCCAGGTGAATCTAGAGTAATCATCAACCACAACTAACACATATTTCTTCCCAAAGATATTCTGCACTCTCATTGGTCCACATAAATCCATATGAATTGTATGAAGAACTTATGTGACAGAGTTAGTAGGTTTGGGTTTATGGGCATACTTCTTGCTTTTTCCCAATTGACATGCCGAACAAAGATGATCCTTTTCATACTTGAGTCTAGGTAAACCTATAACTAAGTCCTTTCTGGAGAGATCATTGATGGTGCCGAAGTTCAAGTGATTGAGACGACGATGCCATAACCATGACTTTGTTTTAGAAGCCTTTGACAGCAAGCAAATTGGAGAAGACTTCATCATATCTTCGATAGAGATGGTGTATAGATTTGAACCACGTGAACCTCTTAAAAGTTCCTTACCATCAAGTTATCTAACGAAACAGGTATGTTTTCTGAAGGCTACTTCTAGATCAGAATCACAGAATTGACCAACAGAGAACAAGTTATGACCAAGACCTTCTACATAGTAAACCCTGGAGATAACACTTTTGCCAAGAACATAATCCCCATAAGCCATAATTGCACCGAAATGATCATTCCCGAATCTAACTGTCCCGATGAATTTGCTCACGAAGTTCATGAGCCGCGACCGGTCGCCAGTCATATGCTTAGAACAACCTGAGTCCAGGTACCACAGAACGATTTGAATGATCTGCAGTTGAACACAGACAAGAATGGATAACTGGATAATTGGGATCCCCATGCAAGAATGGGTTCCATTTGGTTAGTAACAATGGTTGGAACACCCACATCAGAAATAGAAGCATTCATATTACAAATTGAATCAATGGAGTTATTATGAATAGATGTAGTACTAGTGTCCGTATTTGCCCAATTTAAAGTATGTTCACTTCTTAAAGGAATAGTTCTACCAGTAGGCATCTATTTTCTAGTGGGCATTGTCTGATTAACCTTATGGCTAACTGGTATCCATTGATAACCTATATTACTAAATGTTCTTTCTGTGGGCTTCCACTGTTTTCTAACTTTCTTTCGCCTTTGCCTTTTTGCCTTCTTAGCGTGATATTTTGCATTAACAGAGTTAATTGGGGATTTGACAGCATTAGACAAGACATTCACACCACATTCATGATAAGAAACAGAATTCAAGCAGACATCATTACAAGGTTTGCAAATAGTATCGGAATTCGAATTAATTACAGTACGCCTATGGCTAATACTAGAATCAACACGATTCATTTTATTCGGCTCAAACTTAAGGTTCCTAGGTTGGTCTTCTACTCTCTTCCAATGCACATTCTTAGCTTGTGAGGTCCTGTCATTCCTTGTATTGTCTTGAGAATTTGACCTACTTGCTTTAATGTCACTGATTACTCCTGTAGAGGAAATGGGAACATTAGTTGGTTTTGCTACTCTTTGCTTCTCCTGTTTAGATGTGCTGGGATCTGAACTACATGCGGGCACAGTAAGGTTCATTTTCATAACACTAGAAGTGCTGGGATTTGTAATTCTAGAAGGCACACTGGAGTTCGCTTTCTTAGCATTAACAGATCTGGAATCTGAACTACTTAAGGGCACACTATGGTTCACAGTTAAAACATTGGGCATCGAATGAATATCATACTTGGCACTAGGCATCGAACATAGAATCAAAGGATTAACTCTCTCACCTAAGGACTTTGGGCATATTGTGATTAAGCATTCTAGAATTTCTTGAGATCGTTTGGCATATAAACATGCATGCCCAATTGCACTGTCAAGTGGTTTCTCTAATTTATCCTCTTCAACAATCTCACGTAGACATTCCAGACAATCCTTAAGGGATGAGAAATATGTTTGAATAGCAAGTTTGTTATTCCTGAGATGAGGGGGAACATATTTCACAGACAAAGCATATTTATTACAAGAGTGAACCTTTGATACACCATTCTCCCCATTGGTCATTGGCATTTTCCCTTTTACCTGACTCTTCAGATTCTCAATTTCCTTTTGCAATGAAGCTATTTGATCGTTATTTTTGTTACGAGTGACCTTTATTGATTCAAATAACTCATTGAAATGACGTTTAACCTTTTCATTTTCTTCTAGAAAACTTTTGTTTTCCTTTTGTAATGCATTTACTAATTTTTGAAGATGAAACGTTTGAGAATTCTGAGAATCTAAAGGAGGAGGCATTTGGAAGCCTGTCATATTGTTCTTTTGACCCTTTAATTGAGAGATTTGGGCTTTCAACTTTCTGATCGTGTTGCAATGAGCTTGAATTTGTTCATCACGTTTGTTAATTTGAAAAACTGCATCAAACTCTGGAGCATCTGAGGATGTCTTGATATTTGAGGTTTTGACATTTTCTTTAAGATGTTGATATTTTAGTTGTAAATTAAAATGCTCAGCCTCTAGTTTAGAAAAATGTTTAACCAAATTGTCGTGATCATCCAGTTCAATTTTCTCAGTTAGTTTAGAATTAGTCTTTTCAAGCTCAATGACACGATCATGGGAGACTTTCAGGGCAACAGATAATTCATGAAATTGGGAAGCATTAATAGAACAATTTGTAGCAGTGAAAAACACATCTTGAGCAACACATTCAGTAATAAGAGTCTCATTTAATGTATGCAAGTTCTTCCTCTCAATCTCATTATATTTTAGTGCTCTCTCATAGTCACTAACCTCAACTATCATTGCATCAAACTCCTTTTCCATTTCTTTAATGTCTAAGTTCATTCCTTTTTTAAGACTTTCAAAATGATCTTTTAGCTGTTTAAAGAAAGGCATGACTTCAGTTAAATAACATTCTTTCGTTTGCTCAAAACCCCTTTCCCCTTCAGTTATGCCAGTGGTTGTGATCCTTTTCTTACAAGTTTTCTCAAAATCAACAAATAGTTGAAAAATAACATATTGACTGATTAAGGTCTTGCTTTTAGTGGCAATAGTCCTAGGAACTAAATGCATTGGTGTATTGGGAGGATACACAGTCGCTGAAGGCATTTTCCTAAAGGGAGGGTTCGTTACAACAAGATTCTCTGCTTTTTGCTTATCTAAATCCTTTTTCCAGAACACTTGTTCGGGTGTTAACAATGTCTGAGGCTTAAACATGTTCAAGGAAATCCAATTTTCCTTCTTGTAATCATGGGGTGTGATCTTTATTTTCTTCTCTTTACATTTAGGATCATCTAATTTCTAGTACATCTTTTCCCTAGTGACTTCCTCTGATTTCTTATCTTCCTCAGTGCACTCAACGCAACTAGGTTTCTGTCTAGGTTTAAGGATTTCATTGCCAACATAAAGAACCTTATGAGCATTTCTAGCCTTTTTAATGACCTCTGGATTTGGTTCCTCAACAAGGGGAATGCTATGCTTATCGCTTAAGACTTTATGCTTAGTGATTAAGTGAGCAGTCTGAATGGTATTTCCTTGTACGTACAACTTATTTTCAAGCTTTTTTTTCAAGGTTTTTAGATTAGAAAAATCATTCAAAAGTTTTGATTCCTTAGCACTAAATTCTTGCTTAAGCATTTTAACATTTTCTTGAAGTTCTTGCTTTTGCTTAGCATTTTTAGAAAGCTTTTCTTGTAAGGAGTTTAACTCTTGTTTTAATACTTCTTCTCTAAACCTACTTTTTCTAATAGTTGTACGCATTTGGTCATCCATCTCCTGCTCACGGGTGGTCAACTCAAACTTTGCACGTTGTTCATAAATAGCAACACGTTCTTTATAGGCATTAAGTTCAGAAATTACAGAATCATCAGGGGCACATGCAGTGAATTCATCAAAAACATAATCGTTATTGACTGCAGAAGATGCATCACTTGGTACAATCTCACTTTCACCTTGAATCACATATTGATCATATGGGACAACATTGATATTACCCATATTTTCAATATCTGATTCAATAAACACAGTTGATTGTACTTCGTTGTGTATCTTTTGCTCATCAACTTCATCGTATAATTTTAATACCTCAGAGATGAGTTTGTCTTTGGATGGACGAGCTTCTGGTGATGAAGAGACTTTAAGAGAGACCATTGGAGAAATGCTAGCCATGAAGATTGTTTGTGCAGTGGGTTCTTCATCAACATCAAAGTCGTATGCATCACAATCAGCTACTTGAAAGGCATTCTGATGATTATGCCCTATCTCCTGTATTGGTTGCTCATCCATATCTGCATTATATGTCTTAGCATTTCCCTCAGCCAAGAACAACAATTCCTCTTCATCCAAAGCTGCACCATTATCCTGAGCTTGCACAAGCAACATCTTATCCCTGAAGTACTCAGCATTCTGAGGGCATTTTGGTGATGTGCAGTTCCTTGCAATGTGTCCCTCACCACCACAGTTATAGCATTTGATTGGCTTAGCTTGACCTTGATTTCCATTCCTTCCCCGATTCTCATTTGCAACATAACCTCTACCATCTCCACCTCTTGCTTGTTCGTACTGTGGTTCTTGAACTGGATGCACCATAACCTTCCCATCTCTGACAGTGGCTTAATTATATGGATTGGAAGCAGTTCTGAGATTGTTGTTGGTGTGTGGAAGAGAGTTCATGTTTTGACTAATCAGAAGAGCTAGTTGATTGATGAAGTTTCCCACGTGTGCATCGGCATCAGCTTGTTTGAACATAGGATCAGGAATGAGTTTGTGATTTCCATTACCCATGGGTATGACTTGTGAGGCTTTGGCTGTGATTCTGATGTTTGAGTAGAAGGCAGTTGAGTCATTTGAAGAGCTTGTCTCTCCCTGGTTGGTTTTGAACTGATTAAGAATCCTTTTTTTCAAACATGGCATGTCTCTCATTCTGAAGGAGGAAGGCATAGAGTTGCTCATAGTTTGTATTCTTCAATCCTTTAGTGAGCTTCACAGAAGTGACAAACTTGTACCATTCGGGATTCATGTTGTTCACAAATTTTGAGTTCAGCTGAATGTTAGGCATAGTCATTCTGATGTTCCTCATATCATTAACAAGCTTGTGGAATCTCACATAGTACTCATAAACACTCTCATCTGGTTTCATCTTGAAGTGTTCAAATTCATCATAGAGTTGTGATTCTCTGTCTTCCATAGTTAATTCAGAACCTGAGAGAAGCATCTTGACATTATCCCATACTGCCTTTGCTTCGGTGTTGTGATTGATCAGCTTGTAGATATCTTTTGGAAGACCTTGAAGTACGATGTTAGAAGCCCTGATATCAGCATCGAATCTCTTTTTCTCCTTATCATCGAGCTCATCATATGTCTTTGGTCTATCAATTCCATAGATCATTGTTCCATCTTCAGTTGTATCAATTAAGTCTCTAGTCGTCTCAACCCGATATGGTCCTTCATCAATGTATTTGAGAATGTTGACTCCATTTTCCTTTCCAAGACAGTACAATCTGATTTGTTGAGCCCAAGAGTCGTAGTCAGTTCTGTCAAGCATGGGTGGACGAGTATCTGAACCAGCTGCTTGAACATCCTCGGCAACAGTGGAGATGATTGTAGGAACGTTGGTACACATGATGACAAATTAAACGGGATTTTATAACTCTATGATTAAACCGGGAAATAGATTCTTTCACGGGATTTTACTAAATCAAGAGAAAACCGTATTCAAAGGATATTACCCAAGTCGCTAGGAAATCTTGAACCAAGTCGCCAACTCCTAAGTCGCTAACACAGTCAAGTCGCTATATAACAACTCGCTAAGATTCAAGTCGCTAGCAAAATTTTGGCAGCAATTCGCTAAGTACCAAGTTGCTAAATAGCAACTCGCTAGGTACCAAGTCGCTAACACCAAGTCGCTAACGAACACAAGTACAAGTCGCTAACATCCACCAAGTCGCTACCTGTAGTGGAGAATCCACTAGTTGTACTGTTTGTCGGCTTGTCTCACTAGACAAGTCGCTAAGACTAAATCGCTACCAACACAAACTGCAACTCGCTACCAAATTGTAAAGCAAGTCGCTAGCAAGAAAAACTTTTCCGTGGGTCAAGTCGCTAGCTAGAAAACTTCACAAACATCACTTTTCAATCCAAAAACAATCCAACCACTATGATTCAAACCTTCTAAATCAAAACCTAAACACTTGAGATGATTCTAAACACAATAGTACTACCAAAATCCAAACTTTAACACTAGAAATCAACCAAATGATGCAAAAACCACTAAACTTTTTCAAACTCAAAAACCACCTAAAAACCACTAGAAATCCAAAGATATGTAAGATATGATCTAACCATGGCTCTTGATACCAATTGTAGGATATAGGATTTCACATACACATCAAACCATAACACAAAGTGGGCATATAAGTGGAATTCTAGAGAGAGAAAGTTAGAGGTTTAGGGAACTTTAGTGAGAGAAAGAAAATTCTTATTATGAGCTCCAACTCTCTACCTTGGGAGGTAGAGAGTATTTATAGTCTTACATAAAACGCCACACAACGGGCTGTGGATCAGGCATACAGTGGGTAAAGACCCGTCTGTCCTCTACATTGTTACTTAACTAAATACTACCTAACTTAAAATAACTACGACTACGAGCTTTCTAACGATTACATATACTTGAGGTGACCGACTCTTTAATACCTGGAATTTCTAATTCCTAACACACTCTAAGCATTAAAGATGAATGCTTTAATTCCTACTAATCTAAGGGTGATCCTCACATTTTGGGTGGAATTTAGGTGGTAAAGGGTTTTTTGTGCTAGTCATGTAACTTCCTATCCGTGAGACGCTTTTGTTAAGACTAATGGCCCACTCCTATATGTCATGAAAAATTTTAAATTTGGTGTCAAAATTACCCTAACTGACATTTTCTCATGGTTTATTACACAAATGCAATTGGACAAAGCAAATAAACAAGGATAAGCATAGTTTCAAAGTTCCCGTTTTATTTTCCCTCCCTACACTTAAACTAAACATTGTCCCCAATGTTCCCCGAAAGTATCAAAGTTATGATAATGAAAGGTAATTAAAAACGAAAGAAACTAATACTCCCCTGATTAGCTCGGTAGGATCCGTGTAAAGTGGTGGTTATATTATCTTCAAGAAGAACGTTTTCGTGAAAAGCTCCTTCTCATCTTATGTATCTCCTTCTTGATAAATTAAACCTGCACACTTGAAGAAAACAAACGAAACCTTCGCGTAAAATAGGCGGTAATAATATATATAAGACTCTACTAAACTAGGATATAATGCTTGTTGAATGGATGTTTACAGAATTTCTAGAAAATTAAGACCTAGAAAATTCCAGTATTTATAAACAGATCAGAAAACGAGAAAAAAGTAATCAGTTGTTTTTACTCCATCCTGACGCCATCAGGTTGCGATCCTGACGCCGTCAGGTTATCCTGTCAAAAACTGGTCTGCGATTTTCTGGAAAATTTACATCTTTAGAATCTGGAAAACTTTTCTGCAAAACATCCATTATGACTCGATACAAGCATTTGACTCGAACAAACACACATGTATATCTTTTAATTAATTGTAATTCTCATGTTTACGTTTCTTTTGAAAACGTGTGTAATCCTCCCTACACTTATCCTTTATGTAAAATACCTTTATATGTAATTAAGACGAAGTTAAAAACAAAATAAAGTATTTTTACAAATTTAAACATGAGAATAGACAATCAATAAAAGATATATGACACAAACAAGCAAACAATTAAGCATGGGTTGCCTCCCACGAAGTGCTTTTCTTTATTTATGAGTCTTGTAGCTAGACTCGTAGTCGTGCCCTTACGTGACTTCATTACCGTCACCTCTTTCCTCATGACAGTCTCTATTGGGGGATTCCATGTTGTAAAAGTGCCCTATGATGCACCTTTCTAAGAGGTCGTCCTCTCCCCAATCGGTTCTATATTCCGGTCCTAAGTTCAAGCAATCCTTATAGAATCCGAAAACCTTGGCCATAACATAATCTACTCCTTTCTCCTTATCCTCATCATTCCTATAATAGACCGATAGTTTAAGTTCCTTTTCATCATTGGAGAGTGATGAAAACTTATCAATATTAAAAGGCATTTGGTAAGCTACATCATCGGTCTCATCCTTGAATCGCACTATTCCTAATGAGGGATCATAAGTCATCCCAGTATTTTCTATGAAAGATTTTCCTAGAATAACGTGGGACAAGCTAGGATCTATGGACGTGCTAATGTCATCCACAATTATGAAGTCTGTAGGAAACGTGAAATTACCTACATAAACGGGTAATCTCTTAATTCTACCAAGAAAATTGCATCTAACCCTAGGATTATCGGGGTCTTGCCTAGTTGGGATAGGCTTCTTCATTACCCAATTATAGTAGGTGCTAGTCATTATGTTTATTGGTGATTTGCGGTCAATGTAGGCCTTTGCCACGAACAGGTGTCCTATGCAACATGGTATGTTAAGATTCCAAGGGTTCCTAAACTTGATCCTAGGGCTTTTCCTAACATACATGTGACGGAGGTCACGCACTAAGTGAGGGTGGCGAGATAGCTCTTCTTCCGTAGGAAATTTATTGAAATAGTCATTGTCTACTTCATCTATTTCCTCGGTTGTTTCATTATCCTCAAGTATGGTTTCATGGTCTGTTTCGTCATTTGTTCTATTAGGTTTCACTAAGGTGATGGTATTGACGAATTGGACGTGTTTAGCTAACTTACTTGGGTCCTTAATCTCTACACCAGAAGGTTCGGGAGTTGAGATAGCATTAATCTTCCTATCACTATTGGTCATGGCTTTCAAGAGGTTATCTATCTTCCTATCCATCTTGGCTTGTTGTTGGTTAAAACGGTCCGAGAGCTTAGCTATTTGAGCTTCTTGGGATGCGATTAGGTGTTGCAACATCCCCTCAATGTTTTGTTGGTTAGGGCCATGAGATGGGGGCCATGAGAAATTATTGGAAGTGAATTCTTTGGTTTGTCCCCAATAGAAGTCGGGCTTGCCCTTCCATGCTTCTCGGGTGTCATTGAAAGTCCTAGGTCCGGGTGTTGTAGGGAATCTTCCTCCCGTTCCATTAATACGCGAGGATGCGTAGTCAACAGAAGCTTGTTCGGGGAATCGGGTGAAAGTGCGCGTGTTATGAGGGTCACTATACGGCTCACACGAGGAAGAAACTTTGTTCACATGGCGTGAAGACTTAGGATTTTCGTAGGAGCTCATTAAGAATTTTACTTGATCTTCAAGCTCGAGCATCCTACGGTCGGAAGATTGTGAGTCAATTAGAGGCAAGGAGATTGCCTTAATGGTTTTGGGCAACTCACGGGGGTCATTCCAACTTCCGTTGTCATAGAGAGCAAGGTCCTCTATTATACCCCACGATTCTTCCGCTGTGAGATCACTAAGTCTTCCACCGGCTGCTTGGTCAATGGATCGCTTAGTGGGTAAGTTGACATGATCATAGAAGAGTTGGACTTGAAGCCAAAGATCAATGCCGTGATGAGGGACTTTATGGAGTAAGTCCTTGAATCGAGTCCATGCTTCGTAGAGAGATTCACCTTGACGTTGTTGGAACATCAAGATGTCATTCCTAAGCTTAGTGGTTCTCCCCGGTGGGAAAAATTGAGCAAGGAAGCGAGAGGTGAGATCATCCCAACTTGAGATGGAGCCGGCGGGAAGTCGCTCAAGCCAATTACTAGCTTGGTCCCGTAGAGAGAATTGGAAGAGACGCAGACGCGTGGTCTCCCGAGTAGTAGAATTGAGGTCGATGGAATCAACAATTTTAAGTAAATCCTTAAGATGCTGATTAGGATCTTCGGAACGAAGTCCATGGAATGCACATCCATTTTGCACCAACCGGATGGTGTCAGATCGCAGGGCCGTAGTTTGGGCTTGGTCGGGAAGCTCAATGGTGATCATATAACCTTGGTGGCTAGGATTCGAGTATTCACCAAGAGTACGGTCTCTTGGTGGGACAATGATTTGAGGGGGGTTATCACCTTCCATGATGAAAAGTGATGGGTTATGAACAAAGGTCACGAAGAAGCGGGATAGACTACGAGGAAGCTAAAAAAATGATAAAAAATTTACTTGATAGGAATCAAGTAAAGAAACCTAAACGAGGTGGACTACTAACTAGCTATTTTATTCCCCGGCAGCGGCGCCAAAAACTTGATACGCTTACACAGCGCGTTCGGGGTCAAAGGAACTTCCTTTTCGTCGAGCAAGTTTTTCAACACCCTAGGCACTGAACCTAATTGTTGTAGTGTAGTATTAGGGTAAGCCACGGGAATTGATATCGTTCTCTAGGGGAATAGGAATGCTAGTGAGGAGTTACTACGCTAAGGTTGGGGTTGAGGAAGATTATTTTTTTTATCTTTTTATGTTTTTTAGGAAATGGAAAAGTACGAATCTCGGGGTTTTGGATTTGGGGGGTTGGTATTTCTACCGATTACTGCTACTATCTAATTATCTAATTAGCTAAGGTGAGGGTAGTCTATGTCTAATTATTATGTGCTGGTATGATGATTTAAAGATGTGTTTACTTAGGTTTTATTACTCCTTAATTATCTCCTATTGATGGTTGAATTGTCACGTCCTTATTCTTAATCGCGTTATGTGTCTAAGGTCGTAGGGTATGCGTTTATCCCTGACTCTTTGAAACTACCAAAGGGTCTCGTCTACAAAATATCTAGGATTTATAAACTCTAACTCTAAGGTACTCTTTGGATGGTTTAGCCTACAACTACTCTAGGTGTTATAGTCTAAGGTTCACAAAGATTAATCAAGCATTAACTACACAACGAATGACCTATCGCATTACTAGATCATTAACAATTAAGATAACAGACAACCAATCAATATTCAATAGTTAAGGTTCATATTCCCTAAGAAAACACACAAGTAAATTAGCCGGACATGGAGAACATGCAAGCATACACACAAATAATTGAAGACATAATTGAATTAATGAAGTAAAACACTTATCTTGGTGTAAGATAAGGTTTAGAACCCTAAAATACTGTACAAGACAGGCTTGGTTCGGTTTAGGTTTTTACTCCAAAAGACTACTCTCTGAAAACTAAAAAATTCGAATTCTATATATAAGATTACATTCGCGACGGCGTCACCCTTTAATCTGTGATTCCGTCAGGTCGCCGTCATTAGGGTTTCGTCTTGGCCACGTTAGTCTTGCGACGGGGTCACCTTATGCTTGTGACGCCGTCCCCTTCAGTCTCTGACGCCGTTTGGATCAAATCTAGGCCGTCTGAGTTGCGACGACCTACTCTTTTAAAGCCTGACACCGTCACTTGTAAATAAGCAATTTGGCTACTGAGCCGTCACAAAAGTGGTGCGACGGCGTCGCATGTATAACCTGACGCCGTCTCCTTGTAATTCAGCAAGCTTGAGTGTCTCGATTCTTGACTTTGGCCATTTTCTTCGTATATTTGCGCCTTTTCGTCCGAATAAGTGTTATTCCAGCAATTTGCCTTCAAGAGACCTAAAAAGTGAAAAGGAGCGATATTAAGTAATAACGGATACAAAAGTGATCAAATAAGGGCTTAACTGACCCTTCAAAAAGGTACATTTTAAAACCTTATCAAACAGCAGCAACAACCAACGAGAGCAGCAGTTACAAGATTATCATGAATTTGTGATATTCGCAACACTCGTGATCGTATTCAATTAAACCCTTTGTATACGTACAGAAAAAACTATAACAGATCACAAAATTCGGGAAACTATTTTAAGATTGTTTCTACTTTATGAAATGCAACACTGTATAGTCTTGATTATGTATTCAAAATATCTACTCATGAATCTGTTACTCTAGGGGTATCCATTTTATGTGATCTATGTTGTTGCTTACATTATGTAAAGGTAATTTGTACCGTATATATTTTGCTGTTCCGGTGGGCTTTACAATTTAACACTAAACATAAAAACTTGCAACTTCTCCAAAAGTAAATTACATATATAATTAAACGTTTATATCTATTCCATTACATTACTTGCCTATTAACATACCAAGTCCAACACAAGTAACCGACAAAGATCCTAACATAATGAAAGACAACCTATCATACAGCTTCAACTTTGACTTGTCCAAAGCAAGAGTATCAACCAAGTGTTCAATATCCACGGACTTCTTCGATCTTTTCTCCTTTTCAAAGAACCCATACACCAGATCTTTATAGTATTCACTAGGCAGATCATCATCCAAAAATTGATACACATCACAAATAGAGCATTTTACGAAACGCTTCCCAGGGTTTGCCCTTGTTGTTGGCGTCTTGACTGGTAGATGAAGACTGCATCTGCAAAAGTATTCAACTTTGCCACCAATTAGTCAGGTTGTAGCTGAAGTTCTGGAACTCATGATAAACAGGTTTTTAATTAACAAGTTTGTGGAAATGTAGGAAAATGTTGACCGACAAATTAGGTGGTGGGGAGTTTATAAAAGTTGCAAAAAGTACCTTTTAGGCTTTTATAACTATATCGTTTTTTGCCCAAACAAAACTTTATAAAGACATATATACAGCTTATCTTTGTTGTAAAAAGTAGAGGGACCTACCATGACAAACACTTAAACTTTTTTACCCCACACATCACTTATCCTTATGGTTCCGACCATCAACATCCCAACATTCCTGCTTTATACCCTAGGTCACTTTCATTGAACATTACAAAAAATAATCGGTGTCCTTTTCATCTTATTTTAGGAAAAACTCTAGGTTTGTTGTACTATCCAGTATGTACTTTGTTACCTTATTCGTTCATATTGGTTGATATATTTATATATGAATATAAATAACTGTGCAGGTTTATATTTTATATTCTATTATTAAATTATTATTTAATTCAAAGTTATTGAATTTGTAATTAGGGTTTATGTTTTATAGGTATGGTCAGTATACCCCTTTAAGTCTAGTAGTTGCTTCTAATTTTTATTAGTATTTATGTTTTATAGGACATGGCGGAAACCAAAGAAGTCATATTTAAAGTTCACCACAACGGGAAGTTTCAATTTCAGCCACTCCGCTATGTAGGTGGTCGCCTTGCTGATGTCTAGTGTTTTAGCTCCAGCAGGGGTGCATTTACAAGGGTGCTTGGTCATGTTTTCGCTGATATTGGGGGGGGGGGAAATGGGCTTTATTTTATGGTGCACCAAACAAGTCACTCGAAGATGGTTTAACTTTGTTGCACACAGACAATGACGTTCGGCGAATGTATGACATTTCGGATGAGACTCGATCAATAGACCTTTACGTTCTGCACAAGCAACAGCCTTTGTCACAATTTTATTTAAAAAACATGGTTTGGCAAGAAGAGGACGCTGGCAAGCGATGCGGTAGTGCAACACCGTTCAAAAGAAGGAAGCTAACAACCCGTGTGTCTATAAGGAAAACTGATACAGGGTTCGAGATCAGAGAAAAAGGGGGTAATGCACAACAAACTGAAAAATGGTTGCAAGAGGAAGGTGTGGAACTCCGAGCTGGAAATGTTGTCGAGAAGGGAAAAGAGATACCCTTTTATGAGGATGTACATGAAAGTAAGCCAGGTCATGGGACTGCCAAGGGAAAAGAACCAGTTGTTGAGCAAGAGGGTGTGTCAAGAAGTGGGAAAAGGGTTTCTATAACCACTTACAGGCAGGCCATACAGAACGGGAAAGCGATTATGATGGAGGTCCTAGATGCCTGAATGATGGTTTTGGTACATTTATAGACTGTGTTTTTATATTCAATGAACATGTTCATACCACACAGATGCACTACCCCTATTAGCTAGCAACCGCATGACACAAATAAGTAATACTTTAAGATTCATCCGTTACTACAAAGCCAAATACACACAAATGTTTACCTTACACAAAACACACTATAGTAGGACTTAGGCAGTGAATGCATTATTAAAAACCATGTTCCCGCTTACTTTAAAAAGCTGTTTTGAGTAGGGAAATTAGATAGAAGACTGGTGTGTGGAGCGGACGAGCTTGGTTGTTCAGTTGTTTGACTTGAGTTGATGTGATTCGCCGCATTAATCACCCCATGATTAGGGTCTCCGTTTGCCTCGCTTTGGCTGTTGCTAGTTAACTGAGATGATTCACCCATCTTACGAGCCTTTTTTTTTCACATGTTGTACCTGGCTTAGCCTTTCGTTTGAAGACAACCAGTCTCTGTACAAGTGTGCCAATACAGGTTAGTTGCCAGTTAACAACATAACCTTAAAGTTTTTTGTAAAGCTGAACAAATACTTACTTTTCTTTTCACCAAAGGTACTCTACATGTTACGCGGTTGTGGCCTTTTGTACCACACCTTCCACAATAGTTGCTCTTAGGCACCTCACCTTAAGATGGTATTCGGTATTTATTTTTAGGCCTGCCTGAATAACGCTTACCGATAACAGGGGGCAACACAACCTCTAAGTTCACTTCAGTGTCCCACATCGTCATATCTTTTAATGGGTAGATGATGTCTTGGTACGTCGCTTTAATAGTTTTATTATAAAACCAAGCTTTTGCCAATTTCTTAACACTGGTCAGGCCTGCAAATCTACCTACAGCACAAACATGTCTGCACGGCAAGCCTGAAAGCTGCCATTTGCGACAACTGCATTCACCGTTTACCAAATCAACAACATGCTGTTTTTTTGTGTCATGTACTTCATACACTTTGTCCTTTAGTATTCCCAACACCTTCCAATTTGCACTTTTTTCCATTCTGTCTTTCACTTTGGCGGTCATCCAGTCTGTAAGTTCATCATCAGGTGCATCTAGCATTTACACATATTAACACATTACTGAATACGACTGCTTAATTATTGCTCAATAAACTATCTAATAATAACAAAATATGCTCTACCTGCAGGTTTTTCTCGCCATTCTTAATACCATTTTTGAAGAAGACCTCTAAACCATTCCATCACCATCGTTATTGGGATCTTGCGCACATCCTTTGTTAAAGCATTGATCGATTCCACACTGTTTGAGGTCAGGTAGTTGTACCTGTTTGCAGGGCAATATGCCCTCGACCATTTTTCAATACCTGTTGCAACTAGTTTTCTGTGAGCTATCGGTCGTGCTGCAAGAATCTCACACATTAGGTGTGCAAATTCCTACGTTGTGTAAGCTTTACACGTCTTCAAGTATAAACACTGTAGGTTATCGCTTTGCATACGTGTATTCAACATCAAATGGAGACAACAATACCCGTGAAAGGCATTTGGAAAAACATTTTTACATGCTAGGGCTATTGCATGATGTCTGTCAGATATAATTGCCAAATTAGCAACTTCCCCTATGGATTCTTTCAGGTTTGTCAAAAACCATGTCCATGATTCACCACTCTTACCTTGAGAAACACCGGTGGCAATCGGTATAATTTGATTATTTCCGTCCATTCCCACGGCTACCAGGTTTGTCCCTACGTAGGGCCCTTTAAGATGTGTCGCGTCGATTATGATAAGGGGTCGCATATAGCATAGGAAACTCTTAATCTGTAAAATATAAATGTGATTACATACTGGATAACAAACACATTGTATATCAAGGTAAAATCATCATAAACCATGTATTTAAGTAAACTTTGTATACTATTGTAATGCATTGATAAGTAAATTAATTTCAAATAATTTGTTTTATGTTTCTACTGACAGGTGTGCTGTGAAACAAACAATAGTATCAGCATGAGTAGATCCAATTCCGAATGTTTTTGTGCTTATCTGACATAAATTGTTAGATACTTTGCTAGGATACTCAACTTTTATAAGACAAGTAAAAACTAGTTGTATGTAACTATTTTCTGGTTTTATGTATGTATAGTTTTTTATATTCCATTTTGTGTTGATGTTGCAGATATACTACTAAACAGCCGCATGCTAAACTAAAAACAATGCCTATTCACCAACACACTTGTATGAAAACCATATCATATATTAGACAAGATTTATTTAAAAACATTCAAGGCAATTAGCTTACCGCAGCACCGAAAGATATAAAAAGGTTCTTAAAACGTCTTTGATCGTCTGTCTCAATGTTTGTAACAGTCCCCTCGTTTGCGAGCTTTAGGTTGTGACAGTAGTATGGTAACTGCGCAAACGATGCCTTAGGACAGCCCTGGGTTGATTCCACTGCCAATTGTTTCCCCCTCCAAGCTTTTGTGTATGAAACATATATATTCAACTCCATATTTAGATCATGGATAATGTCCCTTGGCTTATAAACGTGTGTAACATCTGTGATTTTCGGACGTAGTAATTTAGACAGGGTTTTTGCTGTAGCATTTCGATGATTTGGATTGAACTGGATTTTGGAACATGTATGACGGTCATTAATTGCAGTGATTCTAAACTAGATACAGTTTGGAATCCTACGAGAGTTTATGTGCCAATAAATTTTGGCTGCACGCATTTTACTGCGTACCTAATAGTGCACGATTTATGAACATAAAATTCATACCATTTTTTAGGCACTTCAAAGATACCTCATATATGCACTCTGCCTTATCATCAAATCTATCATTCACTTTCATAACACCTCTATCTTTACTTTCAAGTCTGCTATCAATAGGTGGTGGTTGGGGTGTGGGCGGTATATGAGTTAAGTTGTTTCGTTGCCATGTATTCGCATCTTGCTCAGGTAACAACGTATCATTAAGATCCACATGTAAGTGTGGGGAACAAGAAGACTGGGTTACCACAACGAGTTCTTTAACTTGGTTGATGCATATGGTTTGCACCTCTGACTGCGACCCATCAACCATACTTTTGAAAAAATCCAAGTCATCGTCGTCAAGTATGTTCGTTGTGGTTGAGGCGATGTTGTATGTTAGAGTTATCCCGTTTACATCATTAACTTTGAACTTTTTCTTGATGTACCGCACAAGACTCAAAAAATTAATGTCAACTGGGAGTAAAACACCACACACAAGATTTTCATACAGCATAAAAACCTTGCATTTTGCAACAGAGTTCATTTTTTTTAAGTGATGTTATTTTGTTTTGATAAAACTTTTCTGCTGTTATGTGTTGAGTCAAGTAAATAAGCACATGGAAACTAGGGTGTGGTTATATTTGGTGAAAAGCTATAAACACACTAATAGTGTGTCGCAAGGTAGCCCCTTAGATCAGTTGTACCTCTACGTAACACTGTCAAAGAACTTTGGAAAGAGATGAAGGAGCGTTATGGCATTGGAAATGCTCCTAAGATGATATGCATATGATTTAAGGTTACCCAACGTACAAGACATATTGACCAAGTATGTCCTATAGTTGCCCAGATTGCGTCTAGAAGGTTGGCCTGAGGTATAAATTAAGTTCGCACATGACACTAAAAGTTGTTGCCCATAGTACATCTTAAGGTGTGGGCCAAAGTACCAATAAATGCTAAGGACCCATTGTACAATATATTCTTTAAATATGTAAAGGTTGCCTAAAGTACTAACTTGGTAGCCCAAATACAAATTTAGTTGCCCAGATTACATCTGAAAGTGTGGACTGACGATATACCAAAACGAATTCATCGGTGCCATGTGTCGAATAGTCCATTAGGCCTCGCTTGTTCCTTTTTTGTATCCAAAAATTGTGGCACGAACACTTATAAACTACTTATTCTGTCATTAACAAAATATAACAAGAATTGTTTTTAAAAGTAGTAATTCGACAATTGTTATACTTTTTTTAAACTTTAAGTTGCTCCAAGTCGAGTGAATATCTAGTACTATTTATTATCGAGCAACGGGCAAACAATTATTCCCTAGACTCAAAATTAATGAACCCGATTGTTTACCCTCGTGTTCAGTTTATTATCAATTCAAACCATAATCACCAATCCAATAATAATGTTTACTTTTTTAGTTTATTTTGGCCACAAGTCATGCGTACAACTAGTTCTTTCATCAAGTATTTGCAAGCTTTTGGATGAAGCTTTATTCCTGTCTTAATTTTTTTTTTGGCGGCTTTAGTCCGTTTTCCTGCCCAAAGTCTTGGAAACCATCCATCTACATACAATACTTTGGGTAACCCTTAACCCAAAAAATAAACTACAAAAAATTAAAATAAAAAAAAAAACCGTCCATTTACATCTACAACCTCTTTATAACATCGATTGTATACCAAAAAACAGGACAGACATAACACGTATTCCCTTACAAAAATTACCACATCAATGGCTGCAAATGGTTACTTTGAAAATGATGCAGAAGAGTACGCGTTTGTGTTAAACAACTATTTGTTGTTTGACGCAGTTATTGATGCTTTCGGGGAGGAACCCATTTCAGAATTTGGGTCCTATAAGGAGGTAGATACGAGGATGAGGAAAATTATTTTGAACTGGCTCCATACAAAAGACTTTTACTGGGATGAGGTTTATGGAATGAATGATCTGGAGGAGGACGACGAAGATGAAGATGATGAGGAGGCAGGAGATGAGGAGGATGATCAACAGGATGCAGAGGTAGTTCAAAGTCAGGTGGTGGATCAGCAGGAAAATCGGGTGGAGCAGACAAATGTGGTAGTGCAGCAAAACCAGGGGGAGCAACAACATGGGTTTGAAGCCCCTTATGATCTGGAAAACACGATTAGCCGGCTTAAAATTTTGTTTCAACAACTCAAAGCCAGGAAGAAAATGAAGGAAAACAGGGAAGAGAGTTGTGGTTCTAACAACTTGGTTTGAAATGGGGTGGGTGGAGTAGTTCACGATGATGGTGGTTTGTTTTTCGTGTGTGTTTTTTTATTATTATTATTTTATTATTTTATTTTTTTTTGGGTTTTTCGTTGTTTTACTTGTTTTCGATTTTTCATCTTTCGTTTTTAGGTCGGATAATTAGATGTATGGTTGCACTGTTATGAATGTTTGTTGGGTTTAAAAAAATGTGAATGAAAAACTAGCAGTTGCAATTGAGTTTCTGGTGCCAACCATGAGATAGTGCTTCTAAGCGTAACTAAAATGTTAGATTTATGTTGTTACGTCTAGAATTTATAGTGGAATGGTTAAGAATTATGGTTGCCCGATAGCACATGACATATTGCCCAAATATGGCATTTAGATGCCCATATTGCATATTGCAAATTAGAGGGTGGCCTTAAAGTCCAAAAGAAACTGCCCAATTACATCAGTATTACAACATAAAAAGGTTGCTTGAGGAACGAAACAGAATGGCCAATTAACTAAAACTGTGACCCACTAAACAAGTGGCTCTACTTTTACAAAAAGCATGACCTACTAGCAGTTCTGCAGTTGTAGTAAAGTACAAAAGTTGGTGTAAAGTGGAAAATTTACTCTTAAAAACGTGTCATCATTTCGTTCTTGTCTTCTATCACTAGCAGTAGTTAATATAACCAGCAGTTGTAAGTATACAACCAACTCAGTTTTAGTATTTAAAATAACTAGCGGTAGTAAAAATAACTAGCAGTTGTATGTATACAACCATTTCATTTTATAATTTCAGATATTTTATTTAAGTAATCGAGCCTAAAAGTAGTGTCGTATTTTTTTAACGTTTAGGAATGTCACATAAAGTTCGAAATAATAAACTCAAATCAATGTAACTCTGCACATCTGATAACCTGAAGCCGTTATGTGTTTACGTCAAACTCAACATGTTGATGATTTTAGACTAAATGATGGTCTATAAAATAGTTTTGTTCCATCATAGAATAAATGTAGTCGAAGGTAATAACACCTACGCAATTATATTGACTCAATTATAACCACTTTTAATTTATCGTTTTATTAACCAAGGCAGCATTTACTTTGAATATTTACGCCGTCAAAATTATTAAAGTAAACACTCACATATGCACAGGGTACATACATTAAGTGCACTACAATATTACAGTTGGCCATTGTAGAAAGAATTGTACATGTCGAATGTAAAATATTTGTTGGCTTGTGTGCCACAAATAGTTGGCCAGCTAACTAAAAAAATTGCCCAACGTTTGTAACTAGTTGCCCAATAAAACTGTAACTAGTTGCCCAAAAAAACTGTTTGCGTTGTAACTTGTTGCCCAATAAAACTGTTTGCGTATGAGACAAACCTCAGTAACTCAATATTTAATAAATTCAACTAGTCACCACTTGAGTACACCTATTACTAATTTTTATTTGACTGAATGCAAATAAAAAACATTCAACCACCAGCCATTTTGCATACATCACCGTTGTACTATATGTACTGTAGCAGTTGCCATGTGTACACTATTTTAGTTGCCCAAAGTACCATTTTCTAGCTAAGAGTTAGCAAACTCGTCATAAAAATAGTTTAAAAATTAAACGAATGTACTGTGAAAAACATATTGTGGGTGGGTACCTATTTGGGGTTGTGATCCACTTGTCCATGGGAAACAGAAAAATTTCATAACTTTTTTGTCAAAATTTTTTGTGTCTCGATAATGTATGACGCTAACGGTTGCTTTTGCTGATTATATATGTAACTAAAAGACTTATTATTATTTATTTTTTATCTCTATTAGTGAGAGTCTTAGAAAAACAAACATAACAAGTGTCCCAAAATTGTTTAGTCTAAGTGTCTAACAATGTCTACTGCCATGGTTATATGTGATGAATTACTAAAAGAGATTACGATCGCGTACTATAGGGATGAATTGGATGTTGCTTTACGTGAAGAAGAAGATCAAATGAGGAAAGCTATTGAAATTAGGGCCCGTGTCAACCGTAGACAGCTAATGATAGCGGAAGTCGAGCTTCTATGCGATTTAGATTGTTCGTTGGCAACTATTAATCACCTCCTAAGGATGCAAAATGAGGATCTGGCTGAGAGTTCCAAACTACTTCTTTCTTTGTTTAAGAAACATGACCGTGTTAAAGACCTTAATGGTTCATCCAAAAGTTGGAGTCAATGGAGATTTGATGTGCTATGTATTGCTTAGTTTGGAGCTGGTGGCTTTTGTTTGTTAGAGGATCGTTGTTATATTTTTGAGTCACTTATCTCATCTTCTATACTATGTCTATGTTATGTTAACCTATGGATTTGATCCCTTTTATGTTAGTTGTATATATTTGTGGACTGTTACTCGTATGTATTCTGTTGCGTAGTTGTTCAATTGTGTGCGATATAGTAACTCATGTTACCAAAAAAAATTTAAATAAACAAAATAATAAACAAAATATATAAAAAAAAATAATAAACTTACTGCTAAAGTAAAGACCGATTTACATGTACCCAAAAAAACGTATTTAGTTAAAAAAAAAGTCATAATGTGGGTGTGTACTTGTTTGGGCTTCTTACCAAGTTGTCGATGCGTGGATAGAGAGTAACTCTTCTAATAATGTGTGTAGTCTGACATTTTGTGTCTCGATAATCGAAAGAAGATGACGTGTTGAGTTACATGCTTATTTATGTATTATCTATTAAAATAATAATCCTTATTATATCATTTAAAAAAGAGAGAGAGAGAGAGAGAGAGCGATAACTAAGCAAAGAAATTGTAACAAATGCTACAAGTGTTACAACTGCTTGGTCATGACATAGTTTAGACCCACAAAGAGCGTAATTCGGAAACCCCTAACATTCAATTGCAATCAAGTTCGAGATAAACAAGAATGGTGCGGAGTTTTTTGCTAGAAGTCACAACATGATTGCGTTTTTGAAAAAACCAAAGGAGGCTACAGGGTTTGAACAAATTATTGATTTCCTGAATGCACACCAGCTTAGGTATGCACTCACTGCCAAACCTGTTATCTACGTTTGTTGTATGAAGCAGTTTTGGTCTACTGTAAAGACTAAAACTATTGGTGAGGAAGTACAAATCCATGGTAGCGTACATGGCATGCAGATAATTATTACTGAGGCATCAATTAGGAGAGATCTTCTCCTAGATGATGTTGACGGTGTTGTGTGTTTGGATAATGATACCATTTTTGACACACTACCGCTTTTGGGGTATGGAGGTGAATTAGGACCAAAATTAAAATTTTGTAAACCACTGTTCTCCCCACAATGGAAATTCTTGATCCATACCATATTGCAGTGTCTAAGTCCAAAGACAACTTCCTGGAATGAGTTTAGTACAAACATAGCATCTTTTGTGATTTGTGTAGCTCTTAATAAGAAATTCAATTTATCCAAAATGATATTTGATGGTTTAGTCAAGAACTTGTTGGATACGCATGCAAAATATTATATTTATCCAAGGTTTTTACAACTGCTATTTGACAACCGTTTTGAGACACCACCCAAACATTCAAAAACTTGGCCTGTCCGTTGTCACACTCAAAAACTTATGAGTCACATGAGAAGACAGGGCAATAATTTTGATGGGACACTAACACCATTGTTCCCACACATGGTGTTGCTGCCTCATAATTTGGGGGAAGGATCAGGAAGTCCCTCTGAATCCCAAAACACACCCGGACGTTTCCCTTCTACATCCCAAACCAATGAAACTTCAGCTGAATCAATTTCCAGTGGAACAAGTTCTGCTGATGAACCCACCCAAGCAGAAAATATGGCGGATCTTTCTATTCATGGTAGGCAATATATGATGTATGCATACCTCAAAGATTCACCTCAGTCAGGAGTCAACACAATTGGAAGACAGGACAGCGGTCTGATATTAAATAAACTGGTGGAAAAGTGTGATCAACTATGTAAACAGGTATGTGAATTAACAAAGAAAACTTCAGCACAACATGCAGATTTAAAATATTTGAATAGGAAGTTTAAGCGGTTGGAGAAGAAAAAGGCAGGTACCACAAAAATAAAACGTTTGGTGAAGATTCGAAAACATCAGGTAGTTGAGTCATCTCTGGAAGAAGCAAGTTGTGATCATGCGGAGGATACTACCAAGCAGGGGAGGCGTACCGAAAAGAATTAAGATGGTTCAGGGAGGTTGTTGTTGCAGTTGAGAAGTCCGTCGAAATTAATACAATTGATCACAATGTTGGTGCCTCATTTGAGCCACAACAAAGGTATGCGTGTCATTACATTTCTTAAGCATGTTCATATGTAAATGCATAGTTGTTGCTTACCTTGACTAGTCAATAATTGCACAGAACGGCCGTGAAGGATGTGGATGGTTCAGGGGAGGCGCCGAATGTAGTGGAGAAGACCGTGGAAACTAATAAGACTGATCACGCCGTCGGTGCCTCATTTGACACCGAACAAAGGTATGCGTGTCATCAACTCTGCTAAGTATTTGTCGTATGTTAAAGCTTTGTTGTCGGTCGTTGTGACTAGTCAGTACTTGTACAGCACGAGCGTGATGAATGAGGATGCTTCAGAGGAGGCTGCGACTGGACTGGAGGAGACATTTGAAAGTAGTAAAACTGTTGAAGATGTAAGCGTCTCTTTTGATTCAAAACGAAGGTATGCGTGTCCTTACACTTCTTAAGTATGTTCATATGTAAATGCGTGGTTGTCGCTTGCCTTGACCAGTCAGTAATTACACAGAACGGCCGTGAAGGATGTGGATGGTTCAACGGAGGCGCCGGATGTAGTGGAGAAGACCGTCGAAACTAATACAACTGTTCATCACGTCGGTGCCTCATTTGAGTCAGAACAAAGGTATGCGTGTCATCAACTCTGCTAAGTATGTTCGTATGTAAAAGATTTGTTGTCGGTCGCTATGACTAGTCAGTACTTGTACAGCACGCACGTGATAAATGAGAGGATGCTTCAGGGGAGGCTACGACTGGACTGGAGGAGACATTTGAAAGTAGTAAAACTATTGAAGATGTAACCGTCTCTTTTGATTCAAAACGAAGGTATGCGTGTCCTTACAATTCTTAAGTATGTTCATATGTAAATGCGTGGTTGTCACTTGCGTTGACTAGTCCGTAATCGTACAGAAAGATCAGGGTGGATGTGGATGTTTCAGCGGATGATGCTAATGCAGCGGAGAACAGAGTTCGAACTAAAAAGACTGTTGAAGATGCCGTTGCCTATTTTGGTTCCAAAATAAGGTATTAATGTCATTACTCTTCTTTATTATGTTGATGTGTACATGCATGGTTATCACTTGGCTTGACTAGTCCGTAATTACACCATTGCCATCGCAGTTGGGAGGATGTTTTTGATGTCAATGCTAAACAGTCTAGCGGACGTACAAACTGGGATCCTATATCTGCTGCCGGTACAGATAATTCTGCTGCTTGTTCAATAAAACCAAAGATTTTGTCAGAAGTAACTGATGCTTGTATATATGTTTATGACGTTGCAGCAGGAACAGAAAAAGCAACAGTTGAACATGACGATATTAATGCAGATGTTACTGCTGTGATTAATAAATATTTCACCTCAAGTGGAAATGAGGAGTCTCCTCCAAGTGAAAATAGTGAACCTCAATCTATTATTAATGATACTCATGTGACTAGAAGCAGTGAATTTCCATTCAGTAATGATGCTGCAAAAGATCTTGTTGGGCATATGACTGATGTGACAACAGAAAACACAACGGTGAAAGAGACTGCGGATGGAGGTGGAAATGGTCAACCTGAAACCGCTGCTAGTACCGCTGCAACCACCTCTGCAACAAATGGTGCAACCACTTCCATTACAACTCAAACAAATGTCACTCAAACAAACGCTGTCAATGAACAAGGTAATGATGCACCAACAACAATTTTGAACAAAGGTACGGCTGCTTGCGCATATGTTTATGCTGGTCCTACAGTTGAAAGTGAATTACTTAGTGTGGAAACTATGGAAGCTGGAGATGTTAGTAATGCTACTGACGTGCATACAAGTGTTGAAGTAGAAGTAATGATAGATGGAGGTGATGAAACCAAAAACCTTGGGACTGCAGAACTTGGGCTAGCATGTTTGAAGAGCGCAAGTGATATGCAAGCTATTATTTCTACTGATTCAAATGTCACTGCTTCTGTTCTAGGAAAGCGTCCGTTGGTTAAAGGAACCAACGCAAACGCTTTATCTAAAGAAAACAAAACGAAGTCTGATAACGACATAGCTGGTAAGTTGCAGGATTACTTTTTTACAGAAAAAACAAAGATGACAAAGTCTTTCAAACCGATGCAGAATTAGCTGATAAGATTGCTGCTGACAATGTAACTGAAAAGGCAACAGCTGAAAAAACCCCGGTAGATTCTCCCAATGCAAAAAATAGAGCAAGGGTTAAAAGGAAAAGAAATGCGGATGTTGTTGCTAGACAGGAAGCTGCGTTGGAACATTGGCATTACATTAGGTCAACAGCTGAAACCGATGAGATACTAGCATTTAGGATGCAGAACAAAGAAATTGAAATCCTAACATGTGAACAGGCAAAAGAAGCTCTTGATCAAATAGTGATAGAAAGGCAAAAATTCTACATTAAAAAAAGAGCACAAGAAAGGATCCGAAAGCCACCAACGAAGAAAGAACATAAAATCTTCATGTGTGAGTACTTGGAGAGGATGGGAGGGCATAAAGTAAATGTCTTGCAGAGTCTAACTTATGATAAAGTGAAAGAAATGTTTGAAAAGTGTAGAATGAGGCCTGATAAATTAACTCCTATGAACAAAGGTACAGGTGAGAGAGATGAAGGAAGTTCCAAAAGAGCTATTGATGATTTAGAGCAGGATCAGTCAAAGAGGCAGAGGATTGATCCAAAACAAAGGATTGAAAGGTTAAACCGTTTGATTGTGCTTGATACGACGGGGCAAAGACTGGGTGCACTTCAGCCGACAATAACATATCGTGCACGTAACGTTTACTTGACAAATGGTGGCACTGTAATTACCATCAAGAGGTCTGACGGGTTCGAAACTACATTTAACAGCTTGGGTCAGTTGCTAAATACTATAGACAGAGAAGATTTGGAAATTGTTTGGCAGTGCGTTACAATTGGCTTTCAAACAGGCCGGGACGCAGGTTTCCTAGGAGTTGATAAGTGGTATGGGATGAAGTGCATGTTTGAGCCCGATATAGAGGACGTTGAATGGAAAGAAACACTGGTCACGAGTTGGAGATTGTACGAACAGTGTGGAGTTCATGTGGTTACTACGCCAACAAGTTATCTGTACATGCTGGATGATGCGGATTACCCTCTAACACCAACTCTAGCTTGTAACATGTTGTTTAAGAAGCTGACGACAAGTAGAATAAGTGAAGTGGCATATGTGCTTGTTGAAAAGATAGAAGGAATAGCGCGTATGTAAACTTTAATAATGTATCCGTTTTTTAATGGAAAGTTGCATATTTTGGAAGCAAAAATCAGGTTTGTGTGTGTGGTTTAATAAGATATTCAAAGAGTCCCTT
The DNA here is from genome assembly GCA_019973895.1 of Chrysanthemum seticuspe. Classification (NCBI taxonomy): domain Eukaryota; kingdom Viridiplantae; phylum Streptophyta; class Magnoliopsida; order Asterales; family Asteraceae; genus Chrysanthemum; species Chrysanthemum seticuspe. The sequence goes on from BPTQ01000009.1 coordinate 267,513,749, forward strand.
AGGTACAAAAAAATGGTATTTGCGAATTAAAAGGTCGAGTAGTTAAATTCAAAGTGTTTATAATTGTGGATAAGCGTTATCCAAATACCAAAAAGGATAGAAAATCTGCTAGTACAACTATGTTAACTACTGCTAGTAGTAAAATAAGAACTGCTAGCTATGTTAACTACTGCTAGTAGTAAAATAAGAACTGCTAGCTATGTTAACTACTGCTAGTGATAGAAGAAATCAACGAAATGATGCCACAGTCATATTAAGTCAAACCGAGTTGGTTGTATTGTTACAACTGCTAGTAGTAAAATAAGAACTGATAGATATGTTAACTACTGCTAGTGATAGAAGAAATCAAGGAAATGATGCCACAGTCGTATTAAACTGACAACTGCTAGATAAATTGTACTAGTGTTGAGTGTTAAATATGTTTTTGTCAAGTGTGTAGGTATTAGTGTGGAGTGTTTATGTCAGTAGCTTGTAGGTATTAGTAGATTGTAGAATACGAATTGTACGACTAAAAGTACTACTTCGTTTATAAAAGCCGTTGCTAGGGAAATGAAGTTGCCCTACGTACAACTGCTGGTTGCCAAGATTACATAAACGCAGGAAATAGTAAATAGGTTGACTTACAAAGTTTCATACACACAACCTACAACATATTAAGCGTACTACATAATTATAAGTTTAATGGTTACATAGTTATAGAACCACGTGATATATAACTTTCAGCGACTACGAAAAAGATAAGCACTCCATGCTTCCTCCCCGTAGACAGCGTACTAAAACCACAAAGCCTCATTCCCATTAATCATGATCGATAACTTCAGGCCGACGTACCTGTTGAAAATTCCCTTCATATATCAATAACCAAGTAAAGTGATAATCTTTTAAAGGAATATGAATAGAATGTTAAGTTACAAAAAAAAAAAAAAAAAAAAAAAAAAAAAAAAAAAAAAAAACATACTATACACAGCACGATCTGTGTGATTTAACAAAAGAAGAGATTCTTTGTATGGGGCGATGTAGAAAGTTCCAGCATCTCCTAACATTCCCATGGTGACGAATAATTCAAGTTCTTGGTTGTACACAAATACAGAGTGATGCAAATGATTGCCGCTGTAGGCTTCCACTATTGGAGCATGATGCTTTGTAAAGCCAAGCAAATGCACCGAAACTAGGCTAAGGATGGCGAATAGGCTTCTGAATGATCTTATGGAACAACCATTCACGTCCAACAACCATCCACAAAACAATGGCATACCTTCACCAATGATCATACCAGAAATGACCAGAGAAGTTCCAAGATCCGTAACATAGAATGGGACTGGGAGTTCATTTTTGAAAATATGCGGTATGTCGATAACTTTGAATTCGTTGGTTACCAAATCAAAAGAAATCAACATATAAATCTTGTAGGTAACATCGTCCTTATTAGTTAACTTTTCACTCCCAGTCCAATAGATAAAACGACCCACAACTGCCTGAGTTTTACGTTTCAATTTGATTGTTTCACGAGGGGGTGGAAATTTTCAAGGCGTGTCCACCGTGAAGAGTTCAAAGAAAAGACAGACACATACCAGAAACCACTTTGGAAAACAGGATAGGAGACCTTCACGATCTTCGGGTCAAGAGTGTTAGGACGGACGCCAAAACCAAAACAAATCTTTTGAGATTCAATTTGATGTGTGTAAAACGGGACAAATATTGCAAGTGATTTTTTGATTGTCGGGTTCCAAATAACAAACATTAGATTAGAACCATAAACAAAACACGAAAGACCATTAGAATTGCCAACTACAACCAAAGATGAAAGCCTTAAATCTGTATGAAGTGGCGTAGCTATTAGCTTTTCATCTAAACCTAACATAAACCCTTGGTGACCCAGATTGAATGTTAGCGTAAAAAAACACGCATCATTACGACGAACACCGTAATTAAAGATGAAGCTTCCACAATCTATATTAGCCTTCCATAACTTGCAAACAGTACGTAGCTGGAGTATAGACTTAAGAGGTAGCCTGCGGATGATATCTAGTTGAACATCCAGTGAGATATTGTTAGACATTTTGTTAAAGAAAAGCAGAAAGATTGAGATAAAGATGTGAAGTGACCAAAAGAAGAAAGAAAAATTTTGTTAAAGAAAATTAGAAAGATTTGTATTGAAGAAAGAGATTGAGAACAGAGGCATTAAAGGACATGTAGCATGATGTACTTTAGGGCAATCAAATAATATTTAATTCAGGTGTATACCAAATATTAATAACATATACATAACCAATATAGAATTGGTTTAAAAACAATACGCCTTTTTGTGTATGTGCACTCGTATAAAAAAAAAGGAAATGCAGTTGAGCTTATAAAAAGATATTCAAAGAGTCCCTAATGTACAAAAAAAATGGTATTTGCGAATTAAAAGGTCGAGTAGTTAAATTCAAACTGTTTATAATTGTGGATAAGCGTTATCCAAATACCAAAAAGGATAGAAAATCTGCTAGTATAGCTGGTAGTAGTATAGTATCATGTACTTGTTAATTTTACTAGTGCCACTGATAGAAGACCTCAACGAAATGATGTGTACAGTTAAATTCATTTGAGATGATTGTTTTGAGTTATATGCGATATTTGTAAACGTAAAAAAAAGTTGCACTGCTTTTATGCTCGATTACTTAGATTAGGAATCTCAAAACATAAAACGAATTGCTTGTATACTTACAACTGGTAGTTACTTTTACAACTGGTAGGTAGTCAAACCGAGTTGGTTGTATTGTTACAACTGCTAGTAGTAAAATAAGAACTGCTAGCTATGTTAACTACTGCTAGTGATAGAAAAATCATGCACAAGTCAACATGTGACAATAATTATGGGTCAAAAGGACATTAAGGATGGTACCTTGAGAGATCGCTGACAATTTTTGTATTCAACCTTGTGCTTCCAGAAGTATTCAAGCATCCGTTCACGGTAAGCTAACGATCTTTGAAGAGGGTCGTCTACTTCGAGAGGCTGGTTACGGAGCAATCTATACAATATAATGCACACCCATACTCCGCAATCGCCATACAAGTCTGATTGTTGTGGGACTTTTGGAAACTTGTATGTGATTTTATAATCCTCGGGTGATATGCCCTTACTATGCAGTACCCCAGCATTTGTTAGGTAAAGTTGAAGCTGTGTTTGTAAATCTCTCTTCAAACCTCGCCACCACTGTGAACCTCTTTCGACTGATCCAAGATAGTCATAAACGTAAACAACTCCAGTGCGGATATGGAGCACACCGAGTACCCAGTGGTTTTCAGTTTCATTCACAGGAAAATACACCTGATATATAAACCAATTGAAGAATATTATAAGTTGTTTATAACAGTAGTGCTAGATGTACGGTAAGAGGCTGCCAAACTGACCTTTTCAACATCTCGCCAAGCGACAGGGTATGTTGTGCCATCTGAATAAGTGGTAGGTAGTTTTCCATCTAGGATTTGACTTTAGAAATTACACCCTGCCAAAGCCCAATCTGCATCGGCTGGTCTAAACAACCACATCAAATCAAGCCATACATCCAAGTGCTGCGGACATCTAAAGCAAATCAAAACTGTTAACATTCGGTTCCAATTTAACAAAACGAAATAATAAACATGTGTAGGAGACAAGATAAAAATCAGGTTTACTCACTATGTCAGTAAGCCACCCGTGGGTGCAATCCTCAACACATGCCAAGGCTACCCAAAAACCCCTGTAAACAACAACGGCATCGGAGCCCCAAGGGAATGTATAAAGTAATGGTTTTTTAAGCTTGAAATAGGTGCGAAGGTAATCAGGCACAGTAACCTTCTCCTTGTTGCATTTCGGGTGTCGTAAAAGTTCCTAACAAATATATATATATATATATATATATATATATATATATATATATATATATATATATATATATATATATATATATATATATATATATATATATATATATATTGAATAACATTAACCATATGATAATGATGTTAATGGATTAACAAACAGAAGATACCTCTACAAACGGTTCAATTCTGGGCGAATACAAGTGACTAACGCGACGCATTTTGGGGTTTCCTGAATTTTCCTGAAAACTCACTTGAAAAATAAGCAGACAAACATAAAATATTCATTTCCGTTAGAATTTAATATGGTGCTTTACACTTGAAAAACCCTTTACCACCTAAATTCCACCCAAAATGTGAGGATCGCCCTTAGATTAGTAGGAATTAAAGCATTCATCTTTAATGCTTAGAGTGTGAACCGGTAGTATAATAGATTCTAGAACTTGTTTTGTGATGCATTCCGAGATCGCTAGTAAGACTACACTTGTGTAGTTAAGAATAACTAAATGATAAGAGGCATTAGGATAACCCTTGTTTGATACCCGTAATATAATTACTTCTTCCACATCGGTTGAGTAATTCCCCCACACCCTTTGCATTGTACTCATCTTTAGTACACGATACCCCTAGTTAACCCCTCAGAGCCTATCCTTTTCGCGGTTCTCGTGATGTTTCGGTTTTTCTGGAATATCAATGAAGAGCATTGTTTACACCCCACCCCCAAATATACACCCAAATCGCCTTAGCCTACCATGTATGCACTCACTTTTAGTGCATTATTGTTATCACCCCAAACCCTTAGTTCAATTATCTAGTTGCTTGCATGAGTTGCTAAGTCGAGTCATATCCCTTTTACACAGTTTTGGGACGATTGGGACTCATGAGAAAAAGTTAAAGTTTATGAAATGATTGGAAGGGAACGTTAAATTCCCTTATTTGCGTAATAACATACCCCAAGTGTTTTGATCTTTTCAATTCGGGTCAAATTAATGTTAGAGTAATAAAAACTCAAGTGTAGGGATGTGCCTATAAATCCCTATCATTTTGATGTTACCGTAGAGGATGGTAGAGTAAAAGTGTATGAAAAAAAAATTAAAAAAAAAATAGAAAAAGAGAAAATTTAAAAAAAAAAAAAAAACGGGCTTCTATCCTACATCTATCCTTTAAATTTATGTTTGTTTGTTTCAGTTATCTAGAGTTTAGAGTGTCGAGTCTTGGCTTAGAAACGTCATTCTTCGTATGCTTGTAACAATAAGATTTTTAACTTGCCACCACTAAATAGCCTATCCCACCAAACCCTTTGTTTCCCTACCGTAAGCCTAACATTACAACCCTTTAAAGACCTCTTTGATAGTCTTTCCTAGGTGCTTACGCCAAAGCGATGGAGGTTTGATCTATTCTCAAGCCTATGGTAATCTATGTACTAGGACCGGTTAATGAGTGTTTATCTTCCATTTCCAACTTATTATATTTCATATACACCCGAGAGAGATGTGAGTATCCAAACACCCCATGTGAGGTGCTAGTATGTAATGGGTTAATGGTCCAAAAAATACATGAACTTGCCACATTTTACTATTGTGACAATAAACTTTTAATTTTCCTATTAAAACAAAAAACTTTCTTAATTACCCTTATTGTAACCAAATTGGACACGTGGCACCCTTAATACGTTTTTTACCCGATTAATCCAACTTTTCTCGTTTTAGCATTGTGGGGGGCCTTTTTTGCCAATATTCGAAACTACTAAAACTAAATACAAAAATCCACCACACACAAACAAAAACCCAGATTCATATGAGTTCTAAAACCAAAAGCAAATCCCTAACATACACCTTACCACAATGATGCTGTCAATCTAAAACCAAAAGCAAATCCGACATCTCCGACGAAGAATCAGTGAAAAAGCTGGAAAAAAAACAACCCAGAAGAGATGTCATCTCCGGAGAAGAACCCACTCTCTTAATCAATTTTATCAAATACCAACAAAACCTCTAATCAAAACCCTATAAAAAAAACCCACGTCAGACAAATGACAGAGATTTTGGGTCGGGTCAAAGTTGATAGAAGGTTATTGATAAGGTTTTAAAAGGTACCTTTTTAAGGGGTCATTTAAGCCCTTATTCGATCACTTCTGTATCCGTTATTGCTTAATATCGTTCCTTTTCACTTTTTAGGTCTCTTGAAGGCAAAATGCTGGAATGATGCTTATTTGGACGAAAAGACGCGAATATACGAAGAAAATGGCCAAAGTCAGAATCGAGACACTCAAAGCTGCTGAAACATAAGGCGACGCCGTCACTGCATATCTGCGACGCCGTCGGGAAGGAATTTTGCGACGGGTCAGAAGCGAAATTGCATGTTTTCAAGGGACGACGTCAGGTTCTAAAGGAGTAGGCCGTCGTTACTCAGACGGCCTAGATGCAGCCAAGACGGCGTCAGAGCTGAAGGGGACGGCGTCACAGTCATAAGGTGACGCCGTCGCAAGGTTTACGTGGCCAAGACGAAACCCTAATGACGGCGACACGACGGCGTCACGAAACATAAGGTGACGCCATTGCAGATGTAATCTTATATATAGAATCCGAATTTTTCAGTTTTTGTGTGTAGTCTTTTGGAGTAAAAACCTAAAACCGAACCAAGGCTTTCTTGTGCAGTATTTTAGGGTTCTAAACCCTATTATACATCAAGATAAGTATTTACTTCATTAATTTAATTATGTCTTTGATTATTTGTGTGTATGCTTGCATGTTCTCCATGTCCGGCTAATTTATTTGTGTGTTTGCTTAGGGAATATGAAACTTAATTATTGAATATTGATTGGTTGATACTTATCTTAGTTGACTAATGATCTAGAGTGCGCTAGATTATTCGTTGTGTACTTAATGCTTGACTTTTCTTTGTGAACTTTAGAATATAATTATCTAGGTAATTGTAGGATAAAGTATTCAAGGACAACCGTAGAGTAGGCGTCTATAAATCACTAAAGGATTTGTAAACAAGACCCTTTGGTAATTTCAAAGAGTTAGGGAAACAAGCACGCCCTATAGCCTTAGAATCACAACGCAACTAGGAATAAGGACGTGACAAATCAACCATCAATAGGAGATAATTAAGGAGTAGTAAAACCTAAGTAAACACATCTTTAAACTATCATACGAGTACAAATCAATTAGACATAGACTATCACAACCTTAGCTTAGATAATTAGATAATAGTAGAGTAATCGGTAGCAATACCAACCCCCCAAATCCAATACCCGAGATTCGTACCTTTTCAATTTCTAAAAAAAATATAAAAAGATAAAAAATAATCTTCCTCAACCTCAACCTTAGCGTAGTAACTTCTCACTAGCATTCCTATTCCCCTAGAGAACGATATCAATACCCGTGGCTTACCCTAATTACTACACTACAACGATTAGGTTCACTGCCTAGGGTGTTATAAAACTTGCTCGAAGAAAAGGAAGTTTCCTTGACCCCGAACGACGCGTGTAGCGTTATCAGTTATTCGGGGTAAGAATGGTTTGATATGAATTTGTGATATGAATCAGGGTAGCCATAGTGCTTATTCAGCTTGGTTGGATGAATGGGTCTAGGTGCGACAGTTAATTCAGGCAGGTTGTTTCAAGTATTTCTGGCGTGTATTTTACAAAAGGAAGGTTTCTTGATTCTGATAAATTATGGGCTATGATTGGGTAATTTGTTATGATAGTGATAATCTGGGTTATTTCCAAGGGTTGGTGAGTCATGAAAGATGAGACTACCGCCCATGGATATGACATGTTTGGGTGTTTTAACTCTATGTGATCTCAAGTTTGTGATGATGCCTATTTGGACATGGACTTTAGGTTGCTTCTATGTGAGGATGTTTGACTGCATATTGGCAGCTCTAGATCTATTGTTTAAATTGGAAATGTAGATCATGAATTGGGATATCCATAGAGTTGATAGTTGTATGTTTGGTGAGAACTCTAAGACTTGGTGATGCCAGTTTAGCTCGAAGTGTAGCCAGGTTGGGTGAGTTTGCTCCAAGTGATCCTATGATTCTGATGATGCCTGATTATTTTAGACTTCTTGATTACCATGTGGCAAACGAAAATCCCATTCAAGATCAGGGTAAAGAAAAGGTGCAATAAACCCTCCGCTTGCAGCATCTACATGAATCGGGGTGTCCCATCCAGTTTCTTTGTTTTTTTCCATTAGAAGATCTTTAAGAAGCTTGACATCTTCAAATTCTCATGTCATTGTGGAACCAAGAATTGCAGCAAAACAAATCGTGTTTTCATCCACCATTTCTACTGCTTTCACAGGATCCATCACATAGTAGCCGTCTTTTAATTTCACCTCTTTCAAATCCAGTCACAGGAACCAATTCGTATACTGATTTGGGGGAAAAGGTTGGGGGAAAATGTGATATATTAATGATAACTTGAACTTTTGTTTATTGGCAAAAAAGGCCCCTCAACTCTTAAAACGGGAAGCATTGAATTAATCGGGTAAAAAACGTATTAAGGGTGCCACGTGTCCAATTTGGTTACAATAAGGGTAATTAAGAAAGTTTTTTGTTTTAATAGAAAAATTAAAAGTTTATTGTCACAATAGTAAAATGTGGCAAGTTCATGTATTTTTTGTACCATTAACCCGTATGTAATTTTCGTGCTTGTTATGACTTTTGCGGGGCTTATATGTGTTGTGGACTGTTTTAAACCAATGCTTCATGACCCTTAACTTATAAATTAATTGGCTAAAAGCACATTTGCTTGAGGACAAGCAAATACCAAGTGTAGGGATATTTGATAAGGTTTTAAAATGTACCTTTTTGAGGGGTCGTTTAAGCCCTTATTTGATCACTATTGTATCCGTTATTACTTAATATCGTTCCTTTTCACTTTTTAGGTCTCTTGAAGGCAAATTGCTGTAATGGCACTTATTTGGATGAAAAGGCGCGGATATACAAAGAAAATGGCCAAAGTCAAGAATCGAGACACTCAAGCTGCTGAAATACAAGGTGACGGCGTCACTGCTTAACTGCGACGCCGTCGGAGTATTTTGTGACGGCCCAGAAGCCAAATTTCCTATTTTCAAGTGACGGTGTCAGGCTTTAAAAGAGTAGGTCGTCGCAACTCAGACGGCCTAGATTTGATCCAGACGGCGTCAGAAACTGAAGAGGACAGCGTCACGAGCACAAGGTGATGCCGTCGCAAGACTAACGTGGCCAAGACGAAACCCTAATGACGGCGACCCGACGGCGTCACAAATCATAAGGTGACGTCGTCGCACATGTAATCTTATATATAGAATCCGAATTTTTCAGTTTTAGTGTGTAGTCTTTTGGAGTAAAAACCTAAACCGAACCAAGGCTGTCTTGTACAGTATTTTAGGGTTCCAAACCCTATCTTACATCAAGATAAGTGTTTTACTTCATTAATTCAATTATGTCTTTGATTATTTGTGTGTATGCTTGCATGTTCTCCATGTCCGGCTAATTTACTTGTGTGTTTGCTTAGGGAATATGAAACTTAATTATTGAATATTGATTGGTTGTCTCTTATCTTAATTGTTAATGATCTAGTAATGCGATAGGTCATTCGTTGTATAATTAATGTTTGATTAATCTTTGTGAACCTTAGGCTATAGCACTTAGAGCGGTTGTAGGCTAAACCATCCAAAGAGGCCTTAGAGTTAGAGTTTATAATCCCTAGAGGGTTTTGTAGACGAGACCCTTTGGTAAGTTCAAAGAGTTAGGGATAAACGCATACCCTACGACTTTAGACACACAACGCGATTAAGAATAAGGACGTGACAATTCAACCATCAATAGGAGATAATTAAGGAGTAATAAAACCTAAGTAAACACATCTTTAAACTATCATACGAGCACACAATAATTAGACATAGACTACATACACCTTAGATTAGATAATTAGATAAGTAGAGAAATCGGTAGAAATACCAACCCACAAATCCAAACCCCGAGATTCGTACCTTTCCTTTCCTTAAAAAAAAGATAAAAAAATAATCTTCCTCAACCCCAACCTTAGCGTAGTAACTTCTCACTAGCATTCCTATTCCCCTAGAGAACGATATCAATACTCATGGCTTACCCTAATACTACACTACAATGATTAGGTTCACTGCCTAGGGTGTTATAAAACTTGCTCGAAGAAAAGGAAGTTCCTTTGACCCCGAACGACGCGTGTAGCGTTATCAAGTTTTTGGCGCCGCTGCCGGGGAATAGAATAGCTAGTTAGTAGTCCACCTCGTTTAGGTTTCTTTGCTTGATTCCTATCAAGTAATATTTTCTCATTTTTAGCTTTCTCGTAGTCTATCCCCCTTCTTCGTGACCTTTGTTCGTAACCCCATCACTTTTCATCATGGAAGGTGATAACCAACCACCATTCATCAACCTACCACCAAATGACCCGCCAAGAGCCCGTACTCTTGGTGAATACTCGAGACCAAGCCACCTAGGCTATAGGAACACCATTGAGCTTCTCGACCAAGCCCAAACTACGGCCCTGCGATCCGACACCATCCGGTTGGTGCAAAACTGATGTGCATTCCATGGACTTCGTTCCGAAGATCCAAATCAGCATATACGGGATTTCCTTAAAATTGTCGATTCCATCGACCTTGATGCTACTACTCGGGAGACCACGCACCTGCGTCTCTTCCAATTCTCTCTACGGGACCAAGCTAGTAATTGGCTTGAGCGACTTCCCGTCGGCTCCATCTCAAGTTGGGATGATCTCACCTCTCCCTTCTTGCTCAATTTTTCCCACCGGGGAGAACTACTAAACTTAGGAATGACATCTTGATGTTCCAACAACATCAAGGTGAATCTCTCTACGAAGCATGGACTCGATTCAAGGACTTACTTCATAAAGTCCCTCATCACGGCATTGATCTTTGGCTTCAAGTCCAAATCTTTTATGATCATGTCAACTTCCCCACCAAGCGATCCATTGACCAAGCGGCCGGTGGAAAACTTAGTGATCTCACCGCGGAAGAATCATGGGGCATAATAGAGGACCTTGCTCTCTATGAAAACGAAAGTTGGAATGACCCCCGTGAGTTACCCAAAACCGTTAAGGCAATCTCCTTGGCTCCCATTGACTAACAATCTTCCGACCGTAGGATGATCGAACTTGAAGATCAAGTTAAATTCCTAATGAGTTCCTACGAAAATCCTAAGTCTTCATGCCATGTGAACAAAGTTTCTTCCTCGTGTGAGCCGTTTTGTGATTCTCATAACACGCGCACTTGCACCCGATCCCCCGAACATGCTTTCGTTGACTACGCATCCTCGCGTATTAATGGAACGGGAGGAAGATTCCCTACAATACCCGGACCTAGGAATTTCAATGAAACCCGAGAGGCATGGAAGGGCAAGCCCGACTTCTATTGGGGACAAACCAAGGAATTCACTTCCAATGATTTTTCATGGCCCCCACCTCACGGTCCTAACCAACAAAATATCGAAGGGATGTTGCAAAACCTAGTTGCATCCCAAGAAGCCCAAATAGCTAAGTTGTCGGACCGCTTTAACCAACAATAAGTCAAAATGGATAGGAAGATAAATAACCTTTTGAAAGCCATGACCAATAGTGATAGGAAGGTTAATGCTATCTCAACTCCCGAGCCTTCCGGTGTAGAGATTAAGGACCCAAGTAAGTTAGCTAAGCACGTTCAATTCGTCAATACCATCGCCTTGGTGAAACCTAATAGAACAAATGACGAAGAGGACCATACACTTGAGAATAATGAAACAACCGAGGAAGTAGATGAAGTAGACAATGACTATTTCAATAAGTTTCCTACGGAAAAAGATCTATCTCGCCACCCTCACTTAGTGCGTGACCTCCGTCACATGTATGTTAGGAAAAGCCCTAGAATCAAGTTTGGGAACCCTTGGAATCTTAACATACCATGTTGCATAGGACACCTTTTCGTGGCAAAGGCCTCGGTGATCGCAAATCCCCAATCAACATAATGACTAGCACCTACTACAATTGGGTAATGAAGAAGCCTATTCCAACTAGGCAAGACCCTGATAATCTTAGGGTTAGGTGCAATTTTCTTGGTAGAGTTAAGGGATTGCCCGTTTATGTAGGTAATTTCACGTTTCCTACGAACTTCATAATTGTGGATGATATTAGTACGGCCATAGATCCTAGCTTGTCCCACGTTATTCTAGGAAAACCTTTCATAGAAAACACCGGGATGACCTATGACCCCTCGTTAGGAATAGTGCGATTCAAATATGAGACCCATGACATAGCTTACCAAATGCCGTTTAAGATTGAGAAGTTTTTATCACTCTATAATGATGAAAAGGAACTTAAACTATCGGTCTATTATAGGAATGAGGAGGATAAATAAAAAGGAGTAGATTATGTTATGGCTAAGATTTTCGGATTCTATAAGGATTGCTTGAACCTAGGACCGAAATATAGGACCGAGTGGGGAGAGGACGAACTCTTAGAGAGGTGCATCATAGGGCACTTCTACAACATGGAATCCTCCAATAGAGACCGTCATAAGAAAGAAGATGGCGGTAATGAAGTCACGTAAGGGCACGACTACGAGTCTATCTACAAGAATCTTAAATAAAGAAAAGCGCTTCGTGGGAGGCAACCCATGCTTAATTGTTTGCTTGTTAGTGTCATATATCTTTTATTGATTGCTTGTTCTCATGTTTAAATTTGTAAAAATACTTTATTTTGTTTTTAACCTCGTCTTAATTGTATATAAAGGTATTTTACATAAAGGATAAGTGTAGGGAGGATTACACACGTTTTCAAAAGAAACGTAAACATGAGAATAGCAATTCATTAAAAGATATATATGTGTGTTTGTTCGAGTCAAATCCTTGTATCGAGTCATAATGGATGTTTTGTAGAAATTTTTCCAGATTCTAAAGATGTAAATTTTCCAGAATTTTTTTCAGAAAATCGCAGACCAGATTTTGTTAGGATAACCTGACGGCGTCAGGATCGCAACCTGACGGCGTCAGGAAGGAGTAAAAATAACAGATTACTTTTTTCTCGTTTTCTGAGCTACTTATAAATTTTTGGAATTTTCCAGGTCTTAATTTTTCAGAAATTCTGTAAACATCCATTCCACAAGCATTATATCTTAGTTTAGTAGAGTCTTATATATATTATTACCGCCGATTTTACGCGAAGGTTTCGTTTGTTTTCTTCAAGTGTGCAGGTTTAATTTATCAAGAAGAAGATACACAAGGTTGGAAGGAGCTTTTCACGCATACATTTTTCTTGGAAAGGATTTAACCACTACTTCACACACGGATCCTACCGAGCTAATCAGGGGAGTACTAGTTTCTTTCGTTTTTAATTACCTTCCATTATCATAACTTTGATACTTTCGGGGAACATTGGGGACAATGTTCAGTTTAAGTGTAGGGAGGGAAAATAAAATGGGAACTTTGAAACTATGCTTATCCTTGACTGTTTGCTTTGTCCAATTGTATTTGTGTAATAAACCATGAAAAAATGTCGGTTAGGGTAATTTTGGCACCAAATTTAAAATTTTTAATGACATATAGGAGTGGGCCATTATTCTTAACAAAACGTCTCACGGATAGGAAGTTACATGACTAGCACAAAAACCCTTTACCACCTAAATTCCACCCAAAATGTGAGGATCGCCCTTAGATTAGTAGGAATTAAAGCATTCATCTTTAATGCTTAGAGTGTGAACCGGTAGTATAATAGATTCTAGAACTTGTTTTGTGATGCATTCCGAGATCGCTAGTAAGACTACACTTGTGTAGTTAGGAATAACTAAATGATAAGAGGCATTAGGATAACCCTTGTTTGATACCCGTAATATAATTACTTCTTCCACATCGGTTGAGTAATTCCCCCACACCCTTTGCGTTGTACTCATCTTTAGTACACGATACCCCTAGTTAACCCCTCAGAGCCTATCCTTTTCGCGGTTCTCGTGATGTTTTGGTTTTTCCGGAATATCAATGAAGAGCATTATTTATACCCCACCCCCAAATATACACCCAAATCGCCTTAGCCTACCATGTATGCACTCACTTTTAGTGCATTATTGTTATCACCCCAAACCCTTAGTTCAATTATCTAGTTGCTTGCATGAGTTGCTAAGTCGAGTCATATCCCTTGTACACAGTTTTGGGACGATTGGGACTCATGGGAAAAAGTTAAAGTTTATGAAATGATTGGAAGGGAACGTTAAATTCCCTTATTTGCGTAATAACATACCCCAAGTGTTTTGATCTTTTCAATTCGGGTCAAATTAGTGTTAGAGTAAAAAAAACTCAAGTGTAGGGATGTGCCTATAAATCCTTATCATTTTGATGTTACCGTAGAGGATGGTAGAGTAAAAGTGTATGAAAAAACCAAAAAAAAAAAAAAAAAAAAAAAAAAAAAAAAAAAAAAACGGGCTACTATCCTACATCTATCCTTTAAATTTATGTTTGTTTGTTTCAGTTATCTAGAGTTTAGAGTGTCGAGTCATGGCTTAGCAACGCCATTCTTCGTATGCTTGTAACAATAAGATTTTTGACTTGCCACCACTAAATAGCCTATCCCACCAAACCCTTTGTTTCCCTACCGTAAGCCTAACATTACAACCCTTTAAAGACCTCTTTGATAGTCTTTCCTAGGTGTTTACGCCAAAGCGATGGAGGTTTGATCTATTCTCAAGCCTATGGTAATCTATGTAATAGGACCGGTTAATGAGTATTTATCTTCTATTTCCAACTTGTTATATTTCATATACACCCGAGAGAGATGTGAGTATCCAAACACCCCATGTTAGGTGCTAGTATGTAATTTCCGTGCTTGTTATGACTTTTGCGGGGCATATATGTGTTGTGGACTATTTTAAACCAATGCTTCATGACCCTTAACTTATAAATTAATTGGCTAAAAGCACATTTGCTTGAGGACAAGCAAATACCAAGTGTAGGGATATTTGATAAGGTTTTAAAATGTACCTTTTTGAGAGGTTGTTTAAGCCCTTATTTGATCACTTTTGTATCCGTTATCATTCCTTTTCACTTTTTAGGTCTCTTGAAGGCAAATTGCTGTAATGGCACTTATTTGGACGAAAAGGCGCGGATATACGAAGAAAATGGCCAAAGTCAAGAATCGAGACACTCAAGCTGCTGAAATACAAGGTGACGGCGTCACTGCTTAACTGCGACGCCATCGGAGTATTTTGTGACGGCCCAGAAGCCAAATTTCCTATTTTCAAGTGACGGTGTCAGGCTTTAAAAGAGTAGGCCGTCGCAACTCAGACGGCCTAGATTTGATCCAGACGGTGTCAGAAGCTGAAGAGGACGGCGTCACGAGCACAAGGTGACGCCGTCGCAAGACTAACGTGGCCAAGACGAAACCCTAATGACGGCGACCCGACGGCGTCACAAATCATAAGGTGACGTCGTCGCACATGTAATCTTATATATAGAATCCGAATTTTTCAGTTTTAGTGTGTCGTCTTTTGGAGTAAAAACCTAAACCGAACCAAGGCTGTCTTATACAGTATTTTAGGGTTCCAAACCCTATCTTACATCAAGATAAGTGTTTTACTTCATTAATTCAATTATGTCTTTGATTATTTGTGTGTATGCTTGCATGTTCTCCATGTCCGGCTAATTTACTTGTGTGTTTGCTTAGGGAATATGAAACTTAATTATTGAATATTGATTGGTTGTCTCTTATCTTAATTGTTAATGATCTAGTAATGCGATAGGTCATTCGTTTTGTAATTAATGCTTGATTAATCTTTGTGAACCTTAGGCTATAGCACTTAGAGCGATTGTAGGCTGAACCATCCAAAGAGGCCTTAGAGTTAGAGTTTATAATCCCTAGAGTGTTTTGTAGACGAGACCCTTTGGTAAGTTCAAAGAGTTAGGGATAAACGCATACCCTACGACTTTAGACACACAACGCGATTAAGAATAAGGACGTGACAATTCAACCATCAATAGGAGATAATTAAGGAGTAATAAAACCTAAGTAAACACATCTTTAAACTATCATACGAGCACACAATAATTAGACATAGACTACATACACCTTAGATTAGATAATTAGATAAGTAGAGTAATCGGCAGAAATACCAACCCAAAAATCCAAACCCCGAGATTCGTACCTTTCCTTTCCTTAAAAAAAAGATAAAAAAATAATCTTCCTCAACCCCAACCTTAGCGTAGTAACTTCTCACTAGCATTCCTATTCCCCTAGAGAACGATATCAATACCCGTGGCTTACCCTAATATGTTGAAAACACTCAGACCTTGACAGATCTTTAGCACTCGTGGATCGTTAGTGTTGCCTATGTAATCATAAGCAAACTAATAGACAGTCTCTAACACTCGTATTCTATAGCGGAAAGTAAATACAAGATGTTATAACTAAGAACACTTAGATCCTCTATGGATCTTTTTATTCACTGAAACTCTATGTTTCAGATGAGTTATCTATTACAAACTATATGGTTCCTTTTATAACCAAGGAACCCTAATTTATTACTACCCAATCGACTACACATGCAAGCATGCATTTAATGACTAATACACTAAACTATATTGAGCAGTACAATTATACCCATGCAACCTTGGGCAATACAAGAATATGAAGAGTTAGCATTTAATTCATATAGTGCATGCTGATCCTAGTCAGCTTTCACTCTTCAGCAGCTATCACTCTTCAGCAGTAATACGGCTACGCTTGTACTCTTCAGTAGAATCACTTCTTCAGCAGATTCTGCTTCTACTTCAGCAGAATCCATCGGCAGTAATGACAGCAGAAATCCTACTTCACATAATTCCCAACAATCCTCCCCTAAACTGGAATTTGACTTGGTTAAGTTCCAGTTTCCAGTTTTCTCACATCATTAGCAAAGAACCACTAATAAACTCATCTCTATGATGATCAAACTTTGAAACGCCAGGTCTTTGCAGCAACAAATGACATAATGTACATCAAAACTTATCAGTTGCATACTATTCTCATCACTTCCAGGTGTGTGAACTCCTGTGAGAGGTGAATCATTGAAAATAATGTATTTGATGTCTCTTTACCAATAGCCATCTCTACTGGAGTAGCCAAATGTTTAAGTTCGAAAACTATGGTACACTGATAACCATCTGATTTATAGGCAAACCAGAAACCATATAAACGGATTTGATGTGTCTTTACCTGTAGCCGTTTGCTCAGGACTAGTCAATTCTTAGAATTGGTGAATTGATAACCAAATATGGGGATAGTTGCCTTTACCACAAGCCATATACTTGTGGGCTAGCCAATTCTTGGATTCCAACAAGGAATAGACCATGGTGAATTGATGACCATACAACACTCAGCAATTAAGCATGGTTGGTTGCATACCCTATGATTTTGAGCAAATCATTACAGCTATCAACAGATTTGATGTGTCTTTACCAAAGATGTACCCTTTGGACTAGCTAACTCTTTGAAATACACAAGGTATATCTGGTGAGTTAAAAACCATCAAAAAGTGCAACAAACCTGCAAAGGAAAGTTAGTTTTTTTTTTAACACTAAGAAATAACAAACAAACAAGCAAAAAGACAAAACAAAATCCTCCCCTGAGGCATATGCCTCCCCTAAGGCCTATGCCTTCCCTTAAACTTTGCAGTTAAGGGTTAAGCATTCCAATATTGACCACAAGGTGTTGAAACCTTGGTCCATCAAAAGCTTTTGTTAACAGATATGCCACATTATCATCTGTATGAATTTTAGCCACATTTATTAAATGTTTTTCATATGCATCTCTTATAAAGTGGTGTCTGATTTCAATATGTTTGGTTCTACTGTGAAAAACAGGATTTTTGATAACGCATATGGTACTCTGATTATCAATAAAAAGAGTTGTGTTCATGAAGTTATACCCATAGTCCAGCAATTGGTTTTGGATCCAAAGCACCTGTCCACAGCTGTTTGCAGCAGCAACATACTCTGCTTCAGTAGTTAAGGTAGCCACAATGGTTTGTTTCTTGCACTGCCATGAGATCAATCCCTTTCCAAGGAATTGACAGCCTCTAGTTGTGGATCTCCTATCCAGATTTGCACCAGCATAATCACTGTCACTATATGCTTCCAACTTAAAAGGAGATTCTTTTGGGTACCAAAGGCCTAAATGAGGTTGGCCTATGAGGTACTTAAATATTTTCTTGACGGCATTGAGATGGGAAGTAAGTGGAGTAACTTGATGTCGAGAGCACACACTTACAGCAAAGGTAATATCAGGCCTTGAAGCTGTTAAATACATCAATGAACCAATCATAGATCTGTATAAATGAACATTCACAGGTAGATCTGGATCATTGTTGGCTTTTGTTTTTGGAGCTTCATAAGGTGTTGTGGCTGTCCTGACACCTTCCATGCCGAATTTCTTCAACATGTCCCTCACATATTTATCCTGACTGATAAATATCCCATCTTGTTTCTGTTGAACTTGGAGACCCAAAAAGAAAGTAAGTTCTCCCATAGCACTCATCTGGAATTCCCCCTTCACCAGATCCTCGAATTCCCTACACCAAGCTTCTTTAGTGGATCCAAAAATGATGTCATCCACATACACTTGCACAAGTATGATGTCAGTCGAGTTCTTCTTCAGAAAAAGAGTCTTATCAATGGCACCTCTTCTGTAGCCATGCTTCAGTAGGAATGATGAAAGCCTAGCATACCAGGCCCTTGGTGCCTGATGAAGTCCATAGAGAGCTTTAACGACTTTGTAAACATGATTAGGATGATCTGGGTCTTCAAATCCTTTTGGTTGAGTGACATACACTTCCTCTTCAATCTCACCATACAGAAAAGCACCTTTAACATCCATCTGATACAGCATGAAGCCCATGTAGGATGCATAGGCCAAGAAAATTCGAATGGCCTCAACTCTAGCAACAGGTACAAACACTTCATCATAGTCAATCCCTTCCTCTTGCCTGTAACCTTGAGCTACTAATCTTGCTTTGTTCTTAATCACCACACCCCATGCATCTCTTTTGTTCTTCAGAATCCATTTCGTTCCAATTGCATATTTCCCATCTGGTAAAGGTACCAATATCCAAACTTGTTGGTTTTGGAACTGTTGCATCTCATCTTGCATTGCTTTAATCCAACTTGAGTCTTCAAGAGCTTGAGAGACACTGGTTGGTTCTACTTGTAAAAGAAAATACGTAAACAGACAATGCTTGAAGTCTGTGTGATTGTCTCTTTGCTGATTAGAGACATAGGAGAGAAAAGCAACCTGTCCAAATTTAGGACTAGAGATAGCCCTTCAAGTTCTAACAGGAGCTAGAATGTCACCAATACTATTGGATTGAGGGTGAGTGATGTGGATTCTTTTAGTAGCAGTGGGGTTGACATCAATGGTAGGTTCAAGATTAGACACGGTTGGTACAAAAGTTGTGTCATAGGAAGGTGAGGTGAAAATGCCAGTTTTGGGTTGATGATTTCCGAGATCTGAAGGACTTGGAAAGCGAGTATACGGGTCACCAAAGTCTGTGGACACTCTAGCAGGAATAGGAGTAGTAACAGATGAGCTTTCAGCAGATTTGATGATGATGGGAGAGACTGCATCAGTGTCAGCAGAAACAAGGTTCCCACTGACAGCCTCATTTGCAAGCTCCCCATCCACCTTCTCAGCCTCAAGCTTAGCTACAAACTCTTGAGTCTGAAGCCTAGCAAGTTCCTCAGCATAGTGTGATTCATCATCACTCTCAGCTGAATTATCTCTTGAAGAGTTACCTGCAACAATGTTAGGGGAGAAAGAAGGCACAAGAATGGGTTGTTCACCATCTTCAAATTCACTTCCAGAGTCAGCATCCAAGGTACCTGCATTATTAGAGGGAGTTTCTTGAGGGCGTGCACTTTGGTTAGCCATATGTCTGGTATAACCCAGATAGTCAGTTAGGTAGTCAAGATCAAAAGACCACACATGACCCTGTCCTTGAACATTGGGCTTATCTTCTAGGTATCTCAGGTTCAATGTCTCCTCTATTTTCTTGGCAGATAAGTTGTATACTCTGTAAGCCTTGCTATTAGCTGAATAACCTACAATATAGCCATCATCATCCTTCTCATCAAACTTCCCCAAAGGATCACTTGTGTTCAGAATGGTCACTTGACACCCAAAAGGTTTGAGGTAGTGAATGACTGGAACCTTCCCAAAGAGAAGTTCATATGGTGTTTTGAGGTGAGGTCTAGTTATGGAGACTCTGTTGAGCACATAGCAAGCTGTGCCAACTGCTTCAGTCCAGAACATAGTGGGCAATTTAGAGTCTGCAAGCATGGATCTCGCAGCCTCTATCAGGGTCCTATTTTTTCTTTCAGCTACCCCATTTTGTTGCGGGGTTCTTGGATTGCTATAGTCCCTTTTTATCCCTTTAAACCGACAGAGTTCTATAATAATAGCATTCTTGAACTCTGTCCCATTATCACACCGAATTCCCTTAACTTTCTTGTTCAACTGATTTTCAACGAGGGTGATGAAGTCTGTCAGCACTGGAGATGTTTCATCTTTAGTCCTTAGAAAGAACACCCAACAAAATCTGCTATATCCATCAGTGATAACCAAACAATAGTACTTGTGATCGATGCTTCTGACTTGAGTTGGACCAAAAAGATCCATATGTAACAGCTGAAGAGGCTCAGAGATAATGCTCACTGCAGTGACAGCTTTGTAGGATGCTCTGTGCTGCTTCCCTTTGTTGCATGCAACACAATTATGATCATTGGAGAAAACTTTGGTGGGAAGACCTTCGACAAGTCCCTTTTTGGAGAGAGTGTTTATAGTTTTGAAATTCACATGAGCCATTCTCCTATGCCATTTGTTGGACTCATCCAATGATGCTTTAGCCAGCAGACAAGTGAGGTCACCTTCAGGGTGAACTTCATTGAGATTGAATGTGTATAGATTGTGAGTTCGAGGGACTCTCAGCAGAATTGAAGTATCTTCTGGAAGCTTGAACTCTTTAGAAAGCACAAGACATTCATTTTCAGAGAAGAGTACCTTGTTCTTGGTGTCACAAATTTGTGAGACTGAGAACAAGTTGAAGTTCTGAAGCTCCCTAACATAGTACACATTCTCAAAGTTCAGTAGAGGTGTCTTGATGGTGCCTTTCCCAGTAATTCTACCATCACTTCCACCAAAGGTCACATTTCCTCCTTCTTCAATAGGAACAAAATTGTGCATCATATCTCTATTTCCAGACATACTTCTTGAACAGCCACTATCAACAATACCAATATCTTTATGCTTAAAGGGATGATCCTACAGAAACAGACATATATACAAAAGAATGTTAGTATACCGAGGAGGCTCAAGTCATTGCTGACTTGAACCTGCCTTGTGGATCATTAGATTTAGGTTTAGCAAAAGAGTAAGATCCACCATTGTTCTTGGGTTTCCATTGATATTTAGGTCTCTTATTATTCCAAGAACAGCCTGCTGAGGACTTGACAGCAGTGCCCCAACATCCTTTCCCATTTTTCATAGAGTCAACATATGTAGGCCAATAACCATGTTTAAAGTATGGGCTAGTGGGTTGCATATAAGGTCTATCAGCGGATCTCCTCCAAGGAGAGTTAGTTCTAGCTTGTGGGACATAAGGTGGAATATTGTTAACATTGGTCCACACTGGTCTTGGTTTCTGCTGATTAGCACAAACACCCAATCTTTGCTCATAAAAATCACAATCCTTAATCAAATGAACTTTACTTCCACAAACAAAACAAGTCTTCCTTTTGGAAGATGTATTCAACAAAGAAGATGTTCTATTACATGTAGAAGAACTTAAAACAGAAACATTAAAGGAATTGTTTTTGACAGACAAATTATGCAAAGATTGAAAAGACAAGTCTTCAGGAGAAACATGCTTGGAAGTAGATTCCTCAACAGATATCCTAGAAGGCTTGTAAATAGTCTTGGGTGCAAGCTTGGGTGTAGGCTCAGGTGTAGGCTCAGGTGAGGGCATGGGAAGGTCTGACTTATCACTTGAATCACAGCTAGCAGAAGACCCTTGATCCAATGAATTGTCACTGTCAGAGAAAGAGACAAAGTCATAAGATGAAGCATCATTGTCTGGCAAGTCTTTTGACTTTCTGCCATATAGATGGTGTGATCCATCAAAGTCAACAGTGATAGATAGGTCAGTGGGCATGAATTCACCTCTAATAGGTCCAGGGACAGCATGTAGATCACCTTCCTTTCTATAGTGTTCTAAGCCTGCAGATGTAGATTTACGCCCATCGTGCCTAGCTTCCAATCCTACATACTTCTGAAAACCTAAGCCTATTCCTGAGTTCACAGATTGACTATTATAGAGTTCTCTAGCTAGATTGTCACCATATATCAACCATTGTTTTTGTCTAGCTATTTCCTCTGCAAGTTTCTCTTTAAGCTCTAGATTCTCAGTGATAGTATCAGCTTTTTCTTTTTCAGGGCGTTTAAGGTTAATATTAGCAATATCTAGGTCAAATTGAATCACCTTAATCTTTTCTTCATAAGCTATTTGATTCTTCTGAAACCAAACCTTTTGTCTTTCTAATGTTTTTAACGAGAGTTTATAAGCTTCATTATCAACATAGCAGTCATTGTATTTAGGTTTCATAGTATCATAAGCTTATTTCAGTTCACTGTATCTTTCACTACAACCAAATATACAGTTGTATACCTGAGAAAGTCCCATGAAGGCAAACTGATCATGCCTATCTTCTGAAGTGCATCTGGCCAGCAATCCAAGCTTCTTTGAATCAGCAGCTTCCTCAGTCACAGGTTCATGTGCAGCCCAGTTAACCTGCTTATCCATGGTGACTAGAGCTGCTGAAGTGCTAGCTCCCTTCTGATTCTGCTGATATGAGTGGTAGCTAGCTCCCTCTCCACTCTTCCTGTCTTTGCCCTCTCTAGAGAAATGACCCATCTGGTGACAAGAGAAACACTTGACCTTTCTCCTATCAAACCGAGCTGGATCCTTTCCCTTGAACCCAAACTTCCTTCCTGCCTTCTCCTCAAACCTCTTGATATCTACTGAAAGCATGGCCACCTGCCATTTCAGCTTCATCTCCTCCATCTCAAGAGGGTCCACCTGGTCAAAATCTTTATAAACAAGATGCTGCTGAGTATCATAATCAGCAACAAATGAATGAAGCACATCCTCCAATACACTGCCAGATTTGGCTTGAGGATGTGATGGGGTGGGACGATAAGATGATGATGGCAGATAAGATGGACTTGAAGCATGCATCATCATATTGGAGTGAGATGTCCCAACAAAGGCTGTATGACCAGAAGAGGATGCACGGTAGGGAGATCTGACATCAGGTTCAAGAGATCTGAGTTTGTTGTACAGCTCATCAAAAGTGAGCATGTCCAGCCCACCTTTAGCTTTAAGGGCTATGCTCACATGTAACCATGATAGAGGCAAAGATCTTAGAAACTTAGAGTTGCAATCATCATTGTCAGGCTTTGCATTCAGCTGACTCAGAATCTTGTGAAACCTGTCATATCCCTTGTGGGTACCTTCTTCTTCAGAGATATTGAACTCTTGGAAGTGTTGTCTCAGCATAGACTTCCTCATCCTCCTGGACTCTTCATTCCCACCAAACCTTGCTTTCGGAGCCATCCAGATGTCCTTTGCATCAACCATGTGATGAAAATCACCCAAGTGATCTTCAGGAATAGATTGAAGAAGGATGGTTTTTACCTTGTGCTCTCTTTGTACTGCAAGAATCTCTTCAGCAGTTGTGGGAGGAGCAATGGTAAACTTACCATCAAGATCTGGGATGGTCTTCTTCAGGCTGTTACCATTCTTCACAATTTCCCATAGATTCCAATCAATATTGGAGATCCAATTCTGCATCTTCATAGTCCACAGATCATACTCTTCCTTATTTAGGTAAGGAAACTTACCATTACTGTTGGAGAGACTCAGTTGCTGCATAGAGGTAGTGGTTTTGATGTTGTCGTTGGTGGTGACTTCTGATTCATCATCAGTTCCAGGCATGGTAAATATGTTTTTGGTTGTATGGGGGTGAGGTAAATAAGTTTCTCAGTATCGTAGAGACTCTCCCGAGGCTCTGATACCACTTGTTGAAAACACTCAGACCTTGACAGATCTTTAGCACTCGTGGATCGTTAGTGTTGCCTATGTAATCATAAGCAAACTAATAGACAGTCTCTAACACTCGTATTCTATAGCGGAAAGTAAATACAAGATGTTATAACTAAGAACACTTAGATCCTCTATGGATCTTTTTATTCACTGAAACTCTATGTTTCAGATGAGTTATCTATTACAAACTATATGGTTCCTTTTATAACCAAGGAACCCTAATCTATTACTACCCAATCGACTACACATGCAAGCATGCATTTAATGACTAGTACACTAAACTATATTGAGCAGTACAATTATACCCATGCAACCTTGGGCAGTACAAGAATATGAAGAGTTAACATTTAATTCATATAGCGCATGCTGATCCTAGTCAGCGTTCACTCTTCAGCAGCTATCACTCTTCAGCAGTAATACGGCTACGCTTGTACTCTTCAGTAGAATCACTTCTTCAGCAGATTCTGCTTCTACTTCAGCAGAATCCATCGGCAGTAATGACAATAGAAATCCTACTTCACATAATTCCCAACATAATACTACACTACAACGATTAGGTTCACTGCCTAGGGTGTTATAAAACTTGCTCGAAGAAAAGGAAGTTCCTTTGACCCCGAACGACGCGTGTAGCGTTATCAATAGTGTGTAAATTGAAAGCGTCCACGAATTGATTAGAGTGCTGTGCAGTCTTCTCACAACCGTCTGTGTCTGGCACAGACAAACCATCTATATATTGGGCACTGTATATACACCACGGTTGCTTCATTTCAGCTTGTGTTGCAGAAATTTCAACAATGGGAGTTGAGTCCTAAGAACAAAAAAGAGTTACACTTACTGATATTGTGACAAATTTAGGTACAAGTTAGTATAGTCTTGTTAGATATTGGATTTCATAAACACATAACAAACAATAATATGGGTCGAATTATTTAGAGGTTTTAGAGAGAGAAAGTGGGAGCCTTTCTAGAGAGAGAAAGTGAAAGAAAACATAGAAGGTTAGATTAAGATGAATGAAAGGTCCAACCCTCTACCTTGGGAGGTAGAGGGTATATATAGTTACAAACTAAACGTCCTCCTTCGGACTGTGGATCAGGCATACAGTGGGTAAAGACCCGTCCTTCCTCCACGGTGTTGCTCTAAACTAAATAACTAACTAATAAAACAGTAAATAACGATATGTCTACGAGCTAACTTATGCTAGATTATATTAGGGGTGACCGACTCTTCACTATGGAATTTCTAATTCCTAACAATCTCCCCCTAAGGGAGGTCACCCCATATTTTACATTTCGAATCCTAGCATTCTATTTAATCTTCAGTCTTGAGCTCGTAGACATTAATTCTTCAACATCTGCATCTTTGTGCTTTTGTAGTGATTCTTTAAAGTCTGATAACTTTGTACTTTCAGTGGAGGTCTTTGAACTGATCCACATCTTGATGATCTTCGAGCTTTCTTTGAGATCATCAGCCACAGTAAATCTCTGGATCACCCTTTATTGTGTTGCCATCATGTGAAGTTGTGACTTATGGACCGACATGCTCACACTTTTGAATCATGACATCTTTCCATCAGAGTAGCGGAAGCCTTACTGGTTCATGATATTTGCAGCAGCGAAGCATAAGCATAGTATGAAATATCAGAGCCAGGTTATGTAGATATGCACCAGTCATGATTTCTTCAAATTAAGTGCGGATGCTGTGAGCATGCGGCTTTGGATTGACTCCTCAATTCTGATCAGCTGCAACCGTCCAAGTGTACCTGCAAACAACAGTTAGCAATAAAACACACGAAAGTGTCTTTGACCACTTTCGTCGAATTGAGGTACACGGCCCACGGTTCCCCGTTGATCAGTACAAGTACTGCCTGTGATCAGGTAGGATTCCTAAGAATCTCCTTGACAGGGTTTCGCAGCTGTTCTAGCTGTTCTCAAACCGGAACGTCTCAAAGAAGACAACATGGAGTGAGTGAACCAGCGAATTGAGATTCACTGATTGATGAAAAATGATTTGAAAAACAATCGCGTACTGCTTGAAGAAAGAGTTTTGCAATACGACGAAGGTTTTATGAGAAAGATCAATTTTCAAACAAAATACTTTTTGTATTAGAGAATGAGTGCACATTCGACATGCTAGCGAAAAGAAGAGATTCGCACATCGAACGGTTTTTCTAAAAGTATTTTTCAATCAGAGATACTTTTTGAATTTGAAAACATAAGTACACATTCGACGTGCTAGAGAAAAGAAGGTTTACCCATCGAACGGTTTTTCCAAAAGTATTCGTCAATTCCATTCCTGGACCAAGGTTGATTCATGAGTGAATCTCCCCATTGTTTCTATCCAGTTGTCACAAGCTTGATCTTTTGCAAAATCTCACATGTCACCCACCAAGAGCTTGTTTGATGTTGGCTCTAGAAGGATTTCCATCTTCATTGTGAATATTTTCATATCACTCGGATGTTCTGGCAATACCACAAGGATAATGCGTAGGGCTCTAAATATATACTTACTTTCCACATTGTGTGAAACAGCAAGTCTTCATTAATTTTGTGTCCTAATGAGATGTTGTGGATGATCTCTTGGCTCTAGACTCAATAGTGCACATTTGGTTCCTGTGTCGGAGACTAGGGAGAGGGTCTCCTTCTTCAATATCAACAATCTCTAAGAGAAAGTCGATAGATAATGCCGGTTCCCCGTGAGAATGAAACAAGCCCTTTTAAGAGGAACTTGAGTGGTTTGGAAAGTTGAAGTGCAGTGCGTCACTGGGTCCATGACGTCTTGTCTTCAATACCGGCGTTACCTTAGTAACCACCAGTAGCATATGTATTGAACCCGGTTACTGCCCTAAGGTTGAATTGATGGAGGGCTATTTCTTTTCACCCCTTTTCACATTTAGTTCTTTTTCATTCTTCAACCCCTTCAGTGCTTACCGAGACTTCATAACTAGAACCTTGTTGGGTTTATTCCAGTACTAGCTCTGTCTCAGTCCGCACTCTTCCCATATTCTCATTTTTCTCCTTTTTTCAATATTCCTAAGGACTCTACACTATCTAGTGGATTATCCCTGGGAAGATCCCTCCGGTTCTGGAGGATCGTGGGAACAAATACCTAACCTAACCATCCTTATAACACCATGCATAAAGTAAATTTGGTCGGTCTTTTGGTATTGTTCATTCCTTCTCGAAACCAATTGAAAAATCATTTGGAAAACCAATCAAGGTACTTGTGATACGAGATCAAAGCATTTTGTACCTTAATAGTTTTGATCATTTAGAAAACCTCCCCCTCAACATGTGCGTATGATTTAGAAATTGTTTAGCACAAGGAGGCAAGAGGACTTTGAAATATTTTCTTTGATCACAATTTTCATGCGAAAAAGCCATTTGATTTTCATGGTAATATTCTCCCCCTCAATATGTGCATAGGATATTTGAAATCATTTTTATCACATAGAGGAAAGAGTTCTTTTGAAGCACATCCACAATCACAAAATCCATTAAGAAAACCATTTGAAAACACAATCAAGGTACTTTATAATCTCTTTTAAAAAACTTTTGTACCTCGATAGTTTTGCTCCCCCTCAATATGTGCTTCGAGATTCGATAGCGTTTAGCACATATGAGAGAGCAGCCTGCACAACTGAATCAAAACGATCAACTTTTATCAAATTTCATTATTAAATCACAAATTCTCCCCCGATCAAAAATATCAAACCCTTTGAGATTTTGGATCCCAAGTGATTTAATTAGGTTTAGAAAACATGGGAGAAAATGTGGCCTTGTTTAAATACTCATCTGGTTTTTGGATAAATCCTCCTCCTCAACATGTGCATTATGTATGAAATCGTTTGACACATGGTGGCAGGAGTGCCTTTAAAGGACTAAAACCAATTCCATTTAAAACAGATTTGAGATTTAAAACACGATCTCTACCCCGATCAAAATTTCAAACCTTTTGAGATTTGTGATCCCAATTGATTTAAATCATTTAAAACATTTTAGGGAAAGACGTGGCTTGATTTAACTTTGAAAGATGACAGATAAGGACCATTTTAAGACATTAAAGATTGTTAGTGTCAGGTATGATAGTTTTTAAGAGACCTTTTAGTAAAATAAAACAATTTCACAATCAAACAAGAACAGAAAAAATTTCATTTTGACAGATCTTGATTCTAAAGAAAAAACCATACCATGACATAACATTAAATCTTTAGATCACCACTTTTTGTTGTACAAAACGGACTTTTTGAAGATATATTGTATGAAAATATTTTAAATTAAATCACTCTCCCCCTCAATCGATGACCGAAGTCGATAATTGAGTGACTTAAGTTTTGATAAAATGAAGTCCGGTGATTTTCAAAATTTAGTCCAATATATTTTCAAAACAATATATTCCATTTTCAAAACAATTTATTCAAATTTATTCAAAATTGTTTAAAAATGGTATCCTGCACAAAGATACGTTAGTGGTTGAGAAGCTTCCGTTGTTGTTGTTGTAGGGTTGGAAGAAAAACCGTCTGCATATGCAGTGAGACTTCTTCTTACGTTGCATTTTGAATGCCAACTGAGGTCCAATTAAGCTCCGTTTCTTCACTTGCTGAAGAAAACCATCTGCTGATGCAGTAAGACCTCTTACGTTGCATTTATGCCAACTCTCCATAGAAGTCCAATTAAGCTCCGTTTCTTCATCTGTCAACCCAAGAAATAGTTACCCTTTCCTTTCGGCATCCAATCATCTTCAATTGTGGGATCCGGATCGGGAACATTCTTATAACCAATATACCTGCATATGTTAGTGAACACACATACAAATATATGGTGGTCGACATCACCCATAACAGCAATCGACTAATTAAAGTCAATTCAACATAACAATCAGATCATATAAGCATAGGGTTTATGTGTTAATCAAACTCTAATCATCTAAACCTAACAATCATATCCTAAATTCCTAGTCCTTCGACACAGGCAATTATCATTTTTAATTTAAGCACGTAGGATAATTAAGAAAGCTCGTTAGATGATATAGATTTGAAAACATTCTCCCCCTCAATCAATGACTCATTTTATAAGAAGTTTTAAAAGCGCTGAAGTCATTGATTGAGTTTTCAATTTTTATAAAAACTCTGAATCTGATTGTTTTTAAAGCAACTCATTACCATCAATTTTTTAAAAACAACAAATATTTTTCTGAAGAATTTTAGACGGAAAAACATTTGTGTAGGAACAGCAGTCCTTCGACATACTTTCCTCATTTTGAATTAGGAAAAGTGCATGAAATATTTTGAAAATAGTTTAAGCGTAGCACTTTCCTTCTTTAAAAAACGGGTTGCTATCTGAAATAATAGCAAGCCATGGTTTAAGCACGGGTTACAGTCTGAAATAACTGCAAGCCATTATTTGAAGCCCGGGTTACAGTCTGAAATAACTGTAAGCCATGGTTTGTGACATGTATAGAAAGAAATATTTACACCTCCTGCTCAAACTTCATCTAAAGTCCCGTGCCATTATTGAATGACATTTCTAAGACCGTAGATGTTATCGATACCAGAAGACATGTCTTGGAAAACATATTTTTGGTAATTTTTGAATTTTTTATTTTTTATTTTATTTATTTTATTTTATTTATTTATTTATTTATTTTTATGGGATTTTTGAAGGTTTTATATTTTTCTATTTTCTTTTGTTGGTTTTATATTTTTCTATTTTCTTTTTGTTGGTTTTATATTTTTGTATTTTGTTTTTCGAATAAATATTTACAAGAGATAAATTAGTTTAAGAGAATAATGAAATGAGTACCGAGATAAAGATATCGTTCAGCACGATGTAGAGAAAGAGGAATCAACATCTCTTAAACTTTCGCCACCAAAGCATTCGAGGCTTCTAAGAAAAACGTCTGAACATGAGCCTTCTCAATTTGAATCTTTGGTAGCTTCCCCCCAAACTGACAAACATCGAATAAAGACCATTTTCCTAAGAATTAGAGTTGAATACAAAGCGGTCTCATTGATTGAAGCTCAGCACCCTGGAAGAACATGAGAACACCGAAGTAACAAGTTGAAACATTGATCGTCTCAGTAGTTATCAGATCCGGATTAACTGATTACGACCGATCACATGAACCTGTTGTGCATCCCCGATGTACACCTTACTCTTCGAGATTGACCAGTTGTCTAGTTAGGGGAACAATATATCAACATCTTCATTTTACCAAGTGCATTCCAGTTATATAACATATAACCAATCAGCACATAATGTACACATGTACCCAACAAGAATAGAGACGATGACATCCACGTAACATGTTGAGTCACTAATCATCTCTGTGGATGTCAACTCTGAAATAACTGAATTAGCTCAATCAAGTGAACATGTTGTGCATATAACCGGAAGCACTTTATCATAAACTGTATATAAGATGTCGATAGGTAGTATCATCTCACGTTCCAAATATTCTTCTCACATTTCTTCCAACTGAACACTGATGTAACAAAAACCAAAGGTCTCCAGAGACCACTTCCCCCAAATAGTTGGAATAATATATCCTTCCCCCAAATAGTTTTGATACCTCAGAATCAGCAAAACATAATATATCCATAAACTTGAAATCTTGTGAGAAGAACTCAAATAGCCCAAGTGAATCCTGTGAGAATCAACTGCTACAAAAACTCTCTCTGACTATCTTTATCAACCCATATGTAGACAATTTGAAGTGACCACTGTTGAAGAAAAACCCGATATACCAAACTTGAAACTGAAGTCGAATTCCCCGCATTTGTGTCTTATGCTTGCACTTAAAGATGGAAGAACGGTGTCGAGAATCTATGCTTCAAGCAAATCTCTAAGTACTCACTACTCAAACTAAGTATGAGACATTAACACCTCTTGCGATTATCCACACCGTCATATGCGTGTGACACTGAGTAAAACAAAGTAACTCCTAATAGTGATAGTTAACCAGGTCTTCAATCATCCACCTCGACTGCTGGTAACTAGATAACCCAAGTCTTCAACTCAAATACTTAAGCCCGAGCAAGTTATCAAATAAGAACACGCCTTTGTGAACGTCAACTCCAACCTCAAATAAGTTATAAATGTGTAACTTCAAGGTAATCAACTTGTGTCAAATGTCCAACACGTGAATAAACATACAATCGGATGTACATTGACCCACTGACTGAACTGGAGCAAATGATTCCTCAACATCAATGCATTCTTCCTTACGGTATACATGTAGAAACTGATCTGGAAGATTTACCAATAATGTTTTTAAGCGGATGAGGAATTCATTTTCCTTAATGTTCATGTGGTTGATTTACAGAGTGCACATTTGGAGAAGAAAAATGAAACAATGATCCGTGAAGATTTGGCAAAGGAGTACCAAAGAGCGGATCACTATTCATGAGTGCAACTGCAATGATAGTCATTAACAACGCCTTGTGAAGTAACTGGAGATAAGGTTTCTTGAGAATTCCAAGAAGTACTTCTTAGATGGTGAACCAGTTGAGTCAATAAAAACCAGAGCATGAGCTTCAGAAGCTGGATGATCAACATTCGTTAGAGGTTGGAAGTACTCATCAAACATATCTTTGAAAAACAATGAATCCCAATTATCCTTAGTAATTGAAGCATTAGGCGTTGGAGGAGTGTCATCAAAAATCAAGCAATGAATCATTGCTAAAGAATCTGAGCAAGTCTAATTGGGGATAAAATTTTGGCTTTTCAATCTCCCCTAATTAGTGCTCTCCCCTAAACTGACGAAGATTTTCAAGTGTTCTTCTCAGCCCGGATTTAAGAAGAAGTCTTTAGATCATCAAATGCAATTCGTCTTTAGTCTTCTAATCATGTAGCTTTCAAATGTAGATTAGACTGTAGACTCGACCTTCTTCAAGATTATCCGAATGGGGAAATAGACAGTTAACATCTTCTTCACACCAAAGGCATTCCCGTTAACTTGTAAATAGCAAATCCCCTTAATTAAAATCCCTCCCAATCAAACAAGAACAGAAAGATGTTCATCAAAGAAATCAGCCCAGCAACTAGAAGCACTTTGTCATTTAATCATATCAGCCCGTGTGAAGATGTCAACCAACGGCTCTTAGAAGAAACTACATGTGAAGATGATCCGATAAGAAGAATCTCGGTTCTTACATGGGTTAGGAGCCGTTTGACCATATATTCTCAAATATCAGTCAACCATGCAAAAAATTCACACTTCTTCTCCCCCTCAAGAATTGCATACAGATGCCATTCTTGATTAACTAAGTGATTATCATCCAAATGTACTATATTCACACTTCTCCCCCGCAAATTAGCACATGATGTCGCCATCTTCATTATATTGAGCAAGAGGAATAAGAGTAATTATCAGTAGTCCGGTTCACTTGATGACTGAAGCGCATGGAAAAAGCATGAAGCATGTTGATGAAGAATGTCGATGAGAATGGTCATAAACATGAAGATTTCTCTTCTTAAGAAGATAAAGCGCACTGAAGCGTACACCTTTCTTTTCTTTGAGGAACGGGGTCTGAAGTGTTATCTGCAGACGCCATAATGATGAAGTACGAGGCCTGAACTGATTTGAACAGACGTCATAGCCGGTTGAATATCAATGTTGAGAGACTTGAACCCGTGAGTTATGAGATATCAATCCATTTGTGATCCATACTTTAAGCCAGTCCATGTATTGAAGGATCGAAGTATCTGCAACTGAGTAAGGAGTACCTGCACTAACTTTACAAGCTTGATTGCATATATATGGGTTAGTGACATTAGTATCCAAACTCTTTGGGGTTTCACGGTCAACCTTGATTTTTTCATCAGAAAACAGCTTTCCGGTAGGAATCCACCTAAGTCCAGCATCCTTAAACATTCTACCAGATGGTATCCACTTATGGCAAGGTCTAGGATTGTAAGGCTTCTTATACATAGTGGAAGACTTATCCTTGTTCCTAGTTTCCAAAGCTTTAGCAGTTGGTATCCATCTAGGCGAAGTTTTTGGTTTGTATTGTTTCACAACATGTTGAACCTTAGTCGCGTTAGTGGTCTTAGTGGATAGTACCTTGGCATGTGAATTAGGAAACTGTTTCTTATGCGGAAAAGACTCAGAATTTCTAGTTTTGTTTTCTACATGCTTAGCATTCTTATGCAAATAACTACTCTTAGCTGCACGCCAATCCCTAGTCTTTTGAGCATTCCTAGGTAGTGGTTTACAACTACTAGTAGTGCCTTGAAATCTCGTAGAATTCCTCACCCTAGGTCTTGCACCTAAAATTCCGTCTTTTTGAATCTGTGCCTTTTTCCTAGCTTTTTCTAGATAATAGTTCTTCCACAAGTCATTCATATCATATGAATTCTGGGTTTTAATGCTTGGTTTTGACATTGTTTTTGAACTAATCCTAGAGGTGCTGGGAGTAAAAGTAGCTGCATGTTGAGGATTAGAGGAACTAGAGGCATGACTCTTAGGTAACACAGGTGAAGTAACTGGTTTTGACAAAACTTTTTCCTCATCAACTTGGGAGGCAAACCGTGTTTTTGAAGATTTTGGTCTTTCGGACATAAACGCAGTAGGCTGCCTAACAACAGACCGGTTTCTAATGGGATGAGAAACTGGTTTCCCCAAGGTTGATGGTTTTGTAAACTTAGTGTTCACACTTTTCCCTACAGTTTTCCTAAGCTCATTCTTTAAGGCTACAATAGCGAAACTCTTATCCTGAAGTTGAGCTTTGAGTTCATCAATTTTTTCTATCAAAGAGTTTGTTTGTTCCATTGACTTAGTTCTAGCTTCTTTGACAGACTCACTAAGTTCTACGTGATGCTTTCTCAAAGACTCATTTTCCTTTAGTAATTTAGCCACATAACTTGACAGTTCATTATTTCTTGTTATAATAGCATCAATGTCTTGTGTATTCATGACTAAATTACGTTTCTCATTCAAGACAGAAATATGTTTCTTCAGATTGTAAATGGTTGACTCTTTGTCTTGAAGCTGAGCTTTCAAAGTGTTAATATCAAAAAGTTCACGGAATTCAGGAAGTTCCGGTTTTTTACATGGTTTGTTAAGTTGAAAACTTTCTTCTTTACTCTGAATCGCGATTTCAAGTGAAATGCAATATTTTTCAAGATTTGAGAATTTGTTTGAAAGTTCATCAAAAGCCTTCTTATCAACCAAATCTTTTGTTTTGAAACACTTAATCTCAGACTCAGCCTCAGTAACAGAACATTTATGAAAGACATGTTCAACATTATGATCAGATTGTTTAAGTGCTTTAGCAGATGCACTATGTTGAACAGTAAAGGGTACCTCATTACATGACACCTGCTCAATTTCTGGTCTGTTATCTGCATCCACAACATGTGTAACGAGAGTCACTGGACCGCTGTATGTGTCAAGCTTATCAATATCTGAGCCTCTGTATTCAGTGCCAACTGATCCATCATCTGGTGTTTTACCCGACTCATCATTATATGTTGACTCTGACATTCTGCATTCAACAACACCCGATTCTTTAACAGATACATTACCCAACTTATCACAACTATTTCTCAACTGCACCTGACACTCATTCACGTTTTCATCTTTTTGTGTAACTTCCTCAATGTACTTCTCCACATTATCCATGAGTTGTATGAATGTCTCAATGAACACGCTAATTTCCATTCCAGTGTGTTTCTTGAAAGACACTTCAGTCATTTCATCATCAAAATCTGAGGAATATTCCCCCCGGATAAATGGCTAAAATTGATCGAAGATTACTTGAAGAGCTGCATTAGATTCATCAGTTGAGAACTTCTCTTTAGTAATTTGAAACCTCAGTTGTTCTAAGTTGAGTAGTACAGTTCTTGTCAAGATGGGAAAATCCTGACGAAGGAGAGCACTGCTTGTTCGATCCATAGTTGTAGATAAAAGTAGTTTGAGGTGCTGATAAAGTAGTTGAAAGGGCTCAATGTTACATTCCTTTAGCATGGCATTTTGTAGCATTGACTGGTGCATTTCAGTCTTTTCAAATTCTGAACCCGGAGATATCACATCCTCATTGATTGATTTAATCATCTTTAATCGTTCAGTATAGCTAACATTCTCAGGGTTGTCTGCATCATCATACAATTTAAGCACTTCTGAAATCACTGGGTCAGTAGAGTAAGACATGATGTGGTAGAATGCACGAGATTTTACAAGTCTATGATTCAAACCGAGAAATAGAATCTTTCACGGGATTTTACTAAAATCAAGACGAAACCGTTAAGCAATGACCAGTAGAGGGTGTTGAGATGACCGATGGAATGATACAATGAAAGACGATTGTGTGATTGGACTTTAGATTGTTCGTAGGAAAGGCTGAAATGTTGATTGGTTGAGATTTGGATTGGTTGATGCACGTTTTTACGGAGAATTTTTAGGTCTAAAAACTTAAAAGCTCAATAACTTTCTTTCGGAGTGGATTTAGGCCTCGAAAAATTCGTTTCACTACATCGTGGTAAAACTTCACAATATTCAGGCTGTTCCGGTCGTTTTGACAGGTATTTCGCTGAAAACGGAGTTACGGATCAAAAGTTATGGCCGTTTGAAGTTTTGACGTAAAAAGTCAACTTTGGTCAAACCTCTTCTTCGTAAAAATCAACCAAGTCGCTATAACCCTTGAACCAAGTCGCTAAGTCACCAAGTCGCTAAGTGCTAAGTCGCTAACACTTAATTCGCTAGACAACTAAGTCGCTAGAGTCCCAAGTTGCTAGACACAAAGCAAGTCGCTAAGTAGTAACTCGCTAACCCTCAAGTCGCTAGCAAAATTTTGGCAGTAATTCGCTACACAAGTCGCTAGAAATACAAGTCGCTAAAGAGCAACTCGCTACAGACCAAGTCGCTACCACCAAGTCGCTACTCGTAGTGGAGATTCCACTACTTGTACTTTAACTCGCTAGATCTAACTCGCTAGGTTTAAAACTGTAACTCGCTACAATTTTGTGAAGCAAGTCGCTATGAAGAAAAACTAAACCGTGAGCTAAGTCGCTAGCAAGAAAAACCTTATAAACATCACTTTTCAATCCAAAAACAACCCAACCAAGATGATTCAAGCTAACCAAATGAAAACCTAACCACTTGTGATGATTCTAAACATGAAAGTACAATCAAAATCCAAACTTTAACACAAGAAATCGACCAAATGATGCAAAAACCACTAAACATTCTCAAACTCAAAAACCACCTAAAAACCACTAGAAATCCAAAGATATGTAAGAGATGATCTAACCATGGCTCTTGATACCAATTGTTAGATATTGGATTTCATAAACACATAACAAACAATAATATGGGTCGAATTATTTAGAGGTTTTAGAGAGAGAAAGTGGGAGCCTTTCTAGAGAGAGAAAGTGAAAGAAAACATAGAAGGTTAGATTAAGATGAATGAAAGGTCCAACCCTCTACCTTGGGAGGTAGAGGGTATATATAGTTACAAACTAAACGTCCTCCTTCGGACTGTGGATCAGGCATACAGTGGGTAAAGACCCGTCCTTCCTCCATGGTGTTGCTCTAAACTAAATAACTAACTAATAAAACAGTAAATAACGATATGTCTACGAGCTAACTTATGCTAGATTATATTAGGGGTGACCGACTCTTCACTATGGAATTTCTAA
The DNA here is from genome assembly GCA_019973895.1 of Chrysanthemum seticuspe. Classification (NCBI taxonomy): domain Eukaryota; kingdom Viridiplantae; phylum Streptophyta; class Magnoliopsida; order Asterales; family Asteraceae; genus Chrysanthemum; species Chrysanthemum seticuspe. Next base: position 267,550,368 of record BPTQ01000009.1, read on the forward strand.
TTCCTAACAACCTCTCCTTCATTTCTGAATTCAGGTTGCTCAGTTTGTTTCGCATTTGCAAGCAGAGTATGAACAACAGTAGATTGTACCTCAACCATCTGTTCTTTGTCAAAGGTAGGCTCTGTGTCATAGGTGGTAACGATATCTTCCTCAACCATTTGTTCTTCATCAAAGTTGGGCTCGGTGTCATAGTTGGGTATGATATCTTCCCCAAATCTGTTGATGTCATCCTGCTCTTCCAATGCTACAACCTCATTATTCGTATTACTGACATTTGCAGTATTCTCATCATTCTTGACAAGCCTTTGAGCATTCCTTCCTTGTACATCAACTCTTTCACCATGCATGACTGCTTGATTTCGGGGATCAGATGAAGTCTGACTCTTTGAATTCTTAAATTGTGAGATCATCTTAGTCAGTAACATCATTCCTTTGTTTAATTCCACAAATGGATCTTCAGAATCATCAGTAGCAAGGTTTGGTGAAAAAGGTTTTAAGCAGTAGATGGAAGGTGAGGAGATTTGTGAAAGCATTTGAGACATTGATATAGTGAATTCTAATTTTCCCTCCAAAAATAATTATGAAAAATTTTCTCCCCCAAAATTTGAAATTCACTATAGAATGCAATTCTAAGGTTGGAAGAAAAATTTGAGGTTTGACAATTTTGAAGCCAAATTTGACCCGAAAAATTCGAATTTGGGCCCAAAAATTTGAATTTTTGACCAAAAATTTCACAGTTGAACCAAAATTTAAATTTCGCGTAAAAATTGAACGTTTAGTCTCCCCTAAAAAATAAATTTTTTTTTTTTTTTTTTTTTTTTTTTTTTTTTTTTTGATGATGTGTTATGGATCTTTAAGGATAACTAAGGTTAAGGTTGTTTAGATTTAGGTAGATTAGTAGCAGAAAACCAAACTTGCAGAAATCCAAACTTGCGGACAAGAAACTCGTAGAAAACAAACTCGCAGGAAACAAACTCGCTGAAACCAAACTCGCAGAGAAGAAACTCGTGGAAAACAAACTCGCCAAGAATCTTGTGTTGAAGGCAAACTCGCCAAAACCTAAACAAACTCGCCAAAATCTAAACCTAATAGAAACTCGCCAAGATTCTTGTTTAGAAGACAAATTCGCCAAACTCTAAACTCGCCAGAATATTTTTGACAAACTCGCCAACATTCATAAAATATTCAAACTCGCCAACATTCATAATTTTGACAAACTTGCAAATATTCAAGAAACTCGCAAAAATACAAGGCAAACTCGCCAATATTCAAGAAACTCGCAAAAATACAAGGCAAACTCGCCAATATTCAAGAAACTCGCCAAACTTCAAGGAGAAACTCGCAGAAATTCAAAGAAACTCGCCAAAACTCATAAGAAACTCGCAGAAATTCAAAGAAACTCGCCAAAATTCATGGCTAACTCGCCAAACTTGCCAAAACTCATGAGAAACTCGCAGAAATTCAAAGAAACTCGCCAAAATTCATGGCTAACTCGCCAAACTCGCCAAAACTCATGAGAAACGCGCAGAAACTCGCAGAAACACGTATTCAGTCCATAAATGTCAATCTAAAACACGTTTTTAAGTACGGATTTCTATTAAATCTAATCAATGTTAACCTAAATTATCCCTTGGCTCTTGATACCACTTGTTAGATCACCATCTTATCACAACAATATGTATTTCTAGAGAGAGAAAGTTTTAGTGAGAGAAAGTGGAAGGAACTAATGAAGGATTAATGAAAATGATAAATGCAATTAGAACCAACAACCCTCTCCCTTCTAGGGAGGGGGTATTTGTAGTGTTTACATAAGTAGGGGTGTTTCCCCTTGGTTCTAGAAGAACCTTCTATCACAGCTCATGGGCTTACTACATGAGCTGTGAAATCAATTACAAACATTTATAAACCATATTAATTAACGACCTATTACAAATGAAATGACCTACACTTGATAATTAAAACATGTTCCTAACAAAAAATATCTTCGGTAATATTCTAGAGTGTTACTGTGCCAACCACTCGCATTAATTCCCATTGAACCTCGAATCCGTCTATAAAATGATCCCAATGCACACATAACTCTTCATCAAAGATCCCCAAATATCATAACAAACCCTAGTTTCTTCAATACTCCAAAATTAATCACAAACAACCATGAGTAGTTCCATCCCAATCACTCTTTCATCAGATGACAATGCATCCTCCATAAGCAGTCTTGAGAGGTGGAAGAAGAATTATTTGTCAAGAAATCCAGGCGGTGGAGAAGACAACTCATCCTTAAGTTCTTATGTATCACCTTATGAAGACTCAGATGAGGAAGCAACTTCAAAGAGAGTGAAAGAGCCTCCCCTTGCTGTTGTGAATGTGCCTTCCCTTGCCGTTGATGATTCTGATGACTCCTGTAAGGAGAGAACATCTTACTCCCAACCTCCAGCACCTCAGCCTCCACGAAGGCCACGAGCCAGAAATCCACCGCTCCCTAAGGATAGAGAGGTGGTTCTCGGTCTTTCTGCACCAGGTTTTGGTGCATCAACACACATCGTATAGAGGAAATGCTTATAGATGGTGGATTGATTGCATTTTGGTTGAAATCAATAGATGAAGCACAAAGGACATATTATTTTTCTTCATCATCACGATTTGCATCAATCCATCCTTTCCATTTTGATCCTTAGCATCCTCGTCATAGTAGTTATGCATCTCTAGCCATCGAGATAGAACGAATGGGTGGTTATGCAAGACTTCACAAACGCATATCCAGCATCTAGTGTGAAAGATGTGAGCGATCATGCATATCCAACATTATGTTAGTTGTTGGAATAGATGATATGTACTAGATTAGGATAAGTAGTATAGCTCTTTTCTTGTAGTTGCATTGAAGTTGATTGTAAGCTGTAAGTTGTAATTTGAATGAATGAATGAACAATTTTAACTTCAATACTTGTCTTCAGTATTTTATCTTCAGTGGAAACCAATTGCTCACTCCATTACTTAGCTTTCAGAGGAAACAAGCTTAGAGCTTACTAGACCATATACCAAAGGACCACACTAGATGAATTTTAACTGAACAGGGCATTCTGCAAAACAGACTCAGAGAAACACAAGAACAAAAACAGAGACAAAACAGACTAAAACTATGAACAAACAAGTGTTTAGCAAACAACATATACACAAAGTTTACTATAAAATCCTCCCCTGAGGCATATGCCTCCCCTGAGGCCTATGCCTCCCCTTAAACTTTGCAGTTAAGGGAAGAGAAAGATCCACCATTGTTCTTGGGTTTCCAGTAAAATTTTGGTCCTTTATCCTTCCAAGAACAACCTGCTGAAGTTTTGACAGATTTGTCAGTAGTGCCCCTACATCCTTTCCTATTATTCATAGAGTCAACATATGCAAGCCAATAACCATGTTTAAAGTATGGGCTAGTGGGTTGCACATAAGGTCTATCGGCTGACATCCTCCAAGAAGAGTCAGTATAAGTAGCTTGTGGGACATAAGGTGGAATTTTCTTAACATTGGTCCACACTGGTCTAGGTTTCTGCTGAAGAGCACATGCACCCAATCTTTGCTCATAAAAATCACAATCCTTACTTAAATGAAGTTTACTTCCATAAACAAAACAAGTCTTCCTTTTGGAAGATTTATTCAACAAAGCAGATGTTCTATTACATGTAGAAGAACTTAACCCAGAAACATTAAAGGAATTGTTTTTAACAGACAAATTATTCAAAGATTGAAAAGACAAGTCTTCAGGGGAAACAGGCTTGGAAGTAGATTCCTCAGCAGCTATCCTAGAAGGCTTGTAGATAGTTTTGGGTGCAGGCTTGGGTGTAGGCTTAGGTGAGGGCTTGGGAAGGTCTCACTTATCACTTGAATCACAGCTGTAAGTAGATCCTTGATCCGATGAATTGTCACTGTCAGAGAAAGAGACAAAATCATAAGATGAAGCATCGTTGTCTGGCAAGTCTTTTGACTTTTTGCCATATAGATGGTGTGATCCATCAAAGTCAACAGTGATAGACAGGTCAGTGGGCATGAATTCACCTCTAATAGGTCCAGGGACAGCATGTAAATCACCTTCCTTTTTAAAATGTTCTAAGCCTGCAGGTGTAGATTTACGCCCATCTTGCCTAGCTTCCAATCCTACATACTTTTGAAAACCTAAACCTATTCCTGAGTTCACAGACTGACTATTATAGAGTTCTCTAGCTAGATTGTCACCAGATATCAACCATTGTTTATGTCTAGCTATTTCCTCTGCAAGTTTCTCTTTAAGCTCTAGATTCTCAGTAATAGTATCAGCTTTTTCTTTTTCAGTGCGTTTAAAGTTAATGTTTGCAATATCTAGATCAAATTGAAGCACCTTTATCTTTTCTTCATAAGCTATCTGATTCTTTTGAAACCAAACCTTTTGTCTTTCTAATTTTTTTAACGAAAGTTTATAAGCTTCATTATCAACATAGCATTCATTGTATTTAGGTTTCATAGTATCATAAGCTTCTTTAAGTTCATTGTATCTATCACTACAACCAAATATACAGTTGTGTACCTGAGAAAGTCCCATGAAGGCAAATTGATCATGCCTATCTTCTGAAGTGCACCTTGCCAGCAAACCAAGCTTCTCTGCATCAGCAGCTTCCTCATTCACAGGTTCATGTGCAGTCCAGTTGACCTGTTCATCCATGGTGACTAGAGCTGCTGAAGTGCTAGCTCCTTTCTGATTCTGCTGATAGGAATTGTAGCTAGCTCCCTCTCCACTCTTCCTGTCTTTGCATTCCCTTGAGAAATGACCCATCTGGTGGCAAGAGAAACATTTGACCTTTCTCCTGTCAAAACGAGATGGATCCTTTCCCTTGAACCCAAACTTCCTTCCTGGCTTCCTGCCTTCTCTTCAAACCTCTTGATATCTACTGAAAGCATGGCCACCTGCCATTTCAGCTTCATCTCCTCCATCTCAAGTGGGTCCACTTGGTCAAAATCTTCATATACCAGATGCTGCTGAGTATCATAATCACCAACAAATGAGTGAAGAACATCCTCCAATACACTTCCAGCCTTAGATTTAGGATGTGATGGAGTGGGACGATAGGATGATGATGGTAAGTAAGATGGAATTGAAGCATGCATCATCATATTCGAGTGGGATGTCCCAACAAAGGCTGAATGACCAGAAGAGGATACACGGTAGGGAGATCTGACATCAGGTTCAAGAGATCTGAGTTTGTTGTATAGCTCATCAAAAGTGAGCATGTCCAGCCCACCTTTAGCTTTCAGGGCTATACTCACATGTAACCATGATGGAGGCAAAGATCGTAGGAACTTTGAATTGCTATCATCATTGTCAGGCTTTGCATTCATCTGGTTTAGCTGACTCAGAATCTTGTGAAACCTGTCGTATCCCTTGTGGATACCTTCTTCTTCAGATATATTGAACTCTTGGAAGTGTTGTCTCAGCATGGACTTCCTCATTCTCCTGGACTCTTCATTTCCACCAAACCTTGCTTTAAGAGCCATCCAGATGTCCTTTGCATCAACCATGTGGTGAAAATCACCCAAATGATCTTCAGGAATAGATTGAAGGAGGATGGTTCTTACCTTGTGCTCTCTTTGCACAGATAAAACCTCCTCAGCAGTTTTGGGAGGAGCAATGGTAAACTTACCATCAAGATCTGGGATAGTCTTCTTCAGACTGTTGCCATTCTTCACAATCTCCCACAGATTCCAATCAATATTGGAGATCCAGTTCTGCATCTTCATGGTCCACAGATCATACTCTTCCTTTTTCAGATAAGGAAACTTACCATTACTGTTGGAGAGACTCAGTTGCTGCATAGAGGTGGTTTTTTTTTGGTGTTGTTGGTGACTTATGATTCATCATCAGTTCCAGGCATGGTGAATATGTTTTTGGTTGTATGGGGGTGAGGTAAATAAGGTTCTCAGTATCGTAGAGACTCTCCCGAGGCTCTGATACCACTTGTGGAAAACTCTCAGACCTTGACAGATCTTTAGCACTCGTGGATCGTTAGTGTTGCCTATGTAATCATAAGCAAACTAATAGACAGTCTCTACAACTCGTATTCTATAGCGGAAAGTAAATACAAGTTGTTATAACTAAGAACACTTAGATCCTCTATGGATCTTTTATTCACTGAAACTCTATGTTTCAAGTTGTTTTCTATTACAAACTATGAGGTTCCTCTTATAGACAAGGAACTCTAATCTATTACTACCCAATTGACTAAACATGTAAGCATGCATTTAATGACTAATACATTAAACAAATATTGAGCAGTACAATAGTTCCCATGCTAACCTCGGGCCGTTCAAAGATAATGATGGGTTAGCATTTAAATAATACAGCGCATGCTGATCCTAGTCAGCTTCCACCCTTCAGCAGAAACACAGCACGGCTTTTACTCTTCAGTAGAATGTCTTCTTCAGCAGATTCTGCTTCTACTTCAGCAGAATCCTTCTGCAGTAATGACAGCAGAAATCCTACTTCACATAATTCCCAACAACCCTTACGAGTAAGCCTTACGTGTAAGGTTCCATATACGCTTACGCGTAAGCTTTACGCATAAGGCCCTCTTTTCCTACGCGTAATATTTCTTACGCGTAAGTCAAGAACCTACACATAAGCTTATGCTTACGCGTACTCCTGTTTACGCATAAGCTTTCCATTTCTATGCCTAAGCCTAGTTTTTAACCTTAATTATGAATTGTTACGCGTGCAAACTTGTAAATAAATAAATCATAACGCCACGAAACCAATAATGTCACCAATAAACTTAATCGTGTAATATGTTGTGAAAAATCAGTGAAAACATGGACTTTAAAACTTAAAGTTAATCAACTCATGAAACTTATCACGACGTCATTGGACTATTGGACAAACAAGTGACATTGGACTCGTAACAATCATCGACATATCTCATTCAATAATTAGACAATAAAACCATCTGTTGACTAACATAATGTCTTTCGATATGTTGGTTCTTTTGGCTAAATATCTTTCAAATCACGACATGGTGCTCAATTACAAAACGTGGAAGCACCAAATGTTCTCACCATTGCTGATATATTCCCTAATGGCTATCCAATGAAGATAGGAAAGAACAACCTTCGTGTTGATTTTGATACTCTCACATGCTCGGAATCCTCTTGTTTAATTGCTGTGGATATTCTGAAGAATCATCCCTATCAGAACATGCTCACCAATTCTGCTACAGTGCCTGAGATCTATATTCACCAGTTCTGGAATACAATGCAAAAGATCAAAGGACAAAATCTTGTGACAGTGACGCTCAATGACAAACAAGTCACCATCACACCTGCAAACTTAAGGGCTATTCTTCTCATCCCTGTCATCGAACCAGCTGAATACAATGTCGCACCAACTGAAGAGACTGTTCTACAATTCATGATCGACATTGGTTATGACGAAGCTACAGGAGTAATCACAAAGCATTCATACGTGGATCTTAAGAATATTCCTCAGCCATGGAGAACTCTCTACATCATAATCACCAAATCTATTTCTGGACGTGACAGTGGCTATGAGCATCCCAAGCTCATGGAACTGCAGATCTTTTGGGCTTTGGTCAACAATAAACACATTGAAGTTGAAGCTCTGATATGGGACGACATGATGTCATTCCTTAAAAAGCTTGGCACCAAAATCCCGTATGTTAGATATACCAAACTGTTGATCCAACGAGCTCTAGGGTATAATCCTGATATTCCCATAAGACTCGATGACCCCAAACAACACTCCATGTTGTATGAGCCCACACTCTCAGTCAGATTTAAGGACTCTACAACACAGAAACAAGGTGCATTGCTGCCAGATCACCTTATAACCGATGATATCAAACAACTGTACTTGTACAAACGATATCTGGTAGCGGTTGATGAAGGTAAAGTAGGTTTTCTCGATGAAAAGTCCGCTGGTACACCTTCAAGGAAAACCAGAAGAGGCAGTGTAGGAAGTGTTACAAGCACTGAGAGTCAAAGAAAGTTCCCAAAGAGGAAACCTCCACTCAAAAGGACAGTTCCCTCTAAGGAAGCTGTTCCTATTCCCATTCCCAAGTCTGAACCGCAAAGAAAGCTAGTGGGTGAAAGATCTGATGAAACCAAATCAGACGAGGAGGTCACCTACTCTGAAACTGCAACCGATGTCACTCCAACAGTAGCTAAACCTCCCAGTCCAAAAGTTGACCAAGGCAAAGGGAAGACTCCTGTACTTGAGCATGAAGAAGAAAGATCAGATGAAGAGCCACTGGATACTGAATACAGGAAGAAGTTCAAAATCATTAGACTCCAACACGTGGCTAAAGAGTTTGAACATCAACAAATGCGTGGCCCCGGAGGGTCAAGTGGTGGTGTCCAATCTACACCAATTCCTGATGCGGTTAATCAACTCGATAAGGGAACTGGTGCCACCACTCTTGAGCAACAACAAAAGCGACTGGAGGATTCTATTGATTATGACTTTGAGGAACCTGAAAAAGAAAAGTCTGAGAAAGAAAAAGCTGATGAAGAGGTTGCGGCTCAAGCCAAAGCTGATGAAAAGGCCCGGATTCAGGCTGAAGTAAAGGCTAAATCTGGACAAGATGACGACGTGAAGTATGATGATTATCTTCTTGACAGTCCTACTGATGAGTGTGTAAATACTCATCATTTTTGTACCAATTAAACTGCAAAAACATCTGAAAACACTCAGAAATGCATCAAAATGATAAAAATATCACAAATAAGTGTTTTATGTGTTTTAAATGCAAAAATATCAAAATCTGGTGAAAAACGTGTAAAGTTTGCATAATTGGCAGTTTTAGTCCCCCAAGTTTCAAAAGTTGTCAAAAACAATCCCTGGTAAAACCAAATGAAGAAAAATGTTATTCAAGGTCCCTGAATTATTCTAACTTGTCAAAAATGGTCCTTGAATAAATCTTTTGTTAAATGGCAGAAAAGGTCCCCTGAACTTTTGAAATTGTCAAGTTTGGTCCCTGGAAAATTTGAAAAATGTCAAAAATGGTACTTTCACTATTAAAACTTGTCAATTTTAGTCCTTGTGACAACTTTGGAAAAATGGCAGGAATGGTCCTCAAAATTTCAGAAATTACAAACTAGTCCTTGTAATATTAAAACCCTTTTGACCCCTTTGCCATTTTGGTCCCCTGCCAAAGCCAAGTGAGCCCCCTGTCAAAACCCTTTGACCTCCCCTATTTGGAACCCCAGGTCAAACAAAGTCAAACCTCAGCTTTACCCGCCACCTCTTGCTTGTCTTCCCCATCCCTTGCCTGCAACACAGTCTCACCTCCCATAACCTTTTCTCCACTAACCCTCCACCCCTCATCATCACTCAACACTCCACAATAAATGCCACCCCCCCTACTAGCTATCACAGGCTACGAGTCAAATCCAGCTTTCCCGCCAAATTGATAAAACGGCCAAAATGTGCAAAACTCATCCATTAGTCAAAGTGAGAGGTAGGATTGGCTTAGAAGGACACGTGGGAGTCAATGGAAGTATAATAAGAGGAAGAGAAGAAGAGAGAAGACAGTAGTTAGTTTTTAATTTTCTTTGTATGTCGTTTTTAGTATAAATAATTTAGTTTAAGCTTTACAATGTAAACTCTTATTCCTTTGATCTAAATTCAAGTTATATTATCATTATAATCTGTGGTTAAGTATAAATCCAAAGTTCTATTATGATTCCAAATTTTCATGTTACTGTTGCAAAGTCAAATTTCAAATTCTTGTTTCCAAGCTTCTAATGGCTCATTTTTAAGCTCAAATAGACTTAGGTAAGCTATTTATAGCTTTTGAAAAGCTTATGAATCAGTTTTTAGCAATATGTTCAGTGGGTCAACAAAAGTCAAACTAAGCTTGTTTGGACTTGGTGATGGTATTGGTGTGATGCAAAGTTGAATTGGAATAAATTTGGGTTGGATTAGCTTAGTTTAGGATATTGTTGGGTATGAATTGTTGGTCTGGTTATGGAATTTGGTTGTGAACAGGTTTAAAATGAATGGTATTTGGTTGATAATGGCAAGCCACAGTGGCTAGACAAATGTTAGTTTCTTTCCCTCCTTACATTTGATTTAGCTTAAAATCCAGTGTTATCCTTGTGTCAATTCTGTTCACTTGAGTTAATTATAGTATGCTTTGAATTATTTAGTTATAGTCTTGGTTTAAATCTGTTTCATTCTTTTTCTGCATACCCATAGTTTTAACTGCATAATCAGTCTAATGTCTCATTAATAGTTATAGTGGTAGTACTAGCATCATTTAGTTTCATAGCCTGTTCATAGATAGCATGGTCTAGATTTGAGTATCAGTGGTGGAAATTTGTAAATCTTAGCTTGAACCTGTGTTTGGATTAGTTAATCAAACTGTATGTGAAGCTTGTTCAGTGGCTGAGATTGTTGTCCTAGGTTTATTGAGTTCATTATTACTCATATCTGTCTTAAATTTTGCACCTGCACATCTCTAAAGTCAAAATCACCTTTCAACGTTCTTAAAAGCTTAACTGTTGGTTTTTTATAAAATCAAAGTTTTGATTTATGTTTAGTTATCATTATTATAGCTTGCAATAGTCTTAATATAACATATAACATCTATTTCAGTCCATAAAATTGGTTCCAAAGTTCAAATAAGTCAAAATCTCCAAATTGCTCAAAAGTCAAAACTGAAAACTCAGTTTTTACCAAACTGAGTTGATTTGTCTTGAGTTCATTTCTGGACCAATTTCAATAAAACTTGTGGTTTTGAAAAGCTCTACTGGTCTAGTTTATTATTGTGAATTTTGTGTATTTTTGAGAATTTTCTATAAGCTCTAAAATGTCTTGGCAACATGGGCAAAAGTGCCCTGTGCACAAGGACTGAGACTGCACAGGTATTGTGCAGTTTTGCAGACCTTGCACAGAGATCACTAGAGCTTCTCTTGGTCTGTTCTTTGGTCTAGACATAGCCACCCAGGTCTTGTGTAGGTTCCAGTTGTTGGTTTTCAATTTCCAGCTTATCTCTGTGCTTATTTTCTAGTCCAAAGTAGTACCCCAAAAACTGATTTAGCACATATGCTCAAAACCTCAAATCTTGGTAGCTTGCAATCCAGAGGTTAAGACTTGTTGTTTTTAGTTGCATTTGGGTACATATTGCATATTAGAGCTTCTGTGTTAAGTTGGTAGCTTATTGTGGTGTTTGGCTTATTTAAAGTGCTTATTTATAAGCACTTCCTACATCAGTTTCATAATCCCCCACATAACCTCCAATTTTTCTATTTTTCCTAGATTCCTCATAATATTTTAGAGTTTTCCTGAAATTTTCAGATTTTTCCTAGCTTGTTTGCTATTTTTCTTGATTTAAATTAGTTTTTAAGCATTTTTAATTAGCATTTAATACAAAAAATTCAGAAAAGGTTCAAAAAAATAATTTTTCATTTTTATTAAGTTAAGATAAATATAAAAAGACAAAAAAATTGTTTTCTAGATTTTTCTTAGTTAAATTTGTATTTTTAAATAATTTAAGTAGTTTTAAATAGTTTTTAATTCCAAGAAAATACAAAAATAATCAGAAAAATACAAAAATAGTTTTGAAAATTCTTTTTTGTCATTTTAGATTTTTCCAAGTCATAATTTTATTTTTCTAGCTTTATTTCCTATTTTCTTGTATTTTAGGTTATTATTAAATAGTTAAAAATAGTTTTTAATTAATAATAATTAATTAAATAGTTATAAAAATAATTTTCTTTTTCTTAGAATTTTCTTATATCATTAGGTTTGTAAAAATATCATTTTCATATTTTTAGGATTAATATTGTGTAAGTTTCACTTTTTCGTTTGTACGTTACGTAGTTTTTAATTTCAGTTTTATAAAAACATAAAAACAAAAACATCATTTTAAATATAGTGATAGCGTTTATTTAATATTTTTATCTTTTTAATTTTCTTTAATTTGCATTTAAGCCCTTGTAGTTTATGGGCTTTTCCTTAGTTATAATCATATTCAAATCTCTTTTCCCGTTCAAATCTCTCGATCACTACACGTTTGGCGATTCTCGCACAGCTCGTTGGGACTTAACGACCTGGGGAAACACTATACTCTCCTGATCTTCATTGCATTTGTGCTTAAACTGTTTTAAGTTTGTTACGGTCAGCCATTCACAAGTGGCCGGCTTGAGTGATAAAACTTGACGGTTTTGCACGGATCACCTACTCGCTCTAAGGAGGAAACTTCTGAACCTCATAAGGACACTGAATCACCTCACGACTCCTCTTCATCAGATTCATCTTCTCACTCTTCACCCCCACCATCCAAAGGAACAACCAGATCCACATCTGAATCTGTGAAGAAACCTACCGACTCTTGGATATCTCGGGCAAAGACAAGGATTGTTAAAGCTGTCAAGCAGGTCTGGAAGAAAGATGTGACCAACAAAACGTTAATATACTCGCTGACAACATCAAACATCTTAATGACGAGATAGAAAAGATGTCTAATGAAAGGGAGTATATTCAGAAGTTCATGCAACGTGATGTCCAAGGAGAACTGAACGAGATGATTAAGGGCTATACTCATCAGTTCTTACTCGACAAAGTTCCGGGCGTGAAAAAAGAGATGTTCAACAGACAACTCTATCCAAATCTGATGCATATAGCCAAGCAAACTATAAGATCAACACCTATGACCGTAACAATTAACCCTACTGATCCTATAGTGTTCTCAGATGCTGAATTGGTTTCCAGGCTGCTAACTCAAATGTCTAAACGATCTGCAACATTTACTTCTTACGAAGGTAAATTTTTTGAAGCATTGCTGGAATATCAACTCAAATCAGCATGCAGAGAAGAAGCTCAAAGGCCTAAACGTCCAAGAGACGATGAAGATAAGGATAAGGATAAAGATAACGAACCTAAACGTTTATAGAAGTCTGGAGTATCATCCTCCATGCCACCTCCACTCCACAGGACTCCATCTCAACAACGATCTCCTCCACGCTCTTCTACTGACAAACCTCAGGACTCTGAGTTACCACCTCAGATAGAGAAAACCGGTGATCACTTCGAGTATTCTGGTGGTGACGATGAGGAAGTCCCTGAGCCCTAACAACAACCCACCTCTCCCGCTTCAACAAAGAAACCATCATCCACATCAAGGCCAAGAAAAATAAGAAGACGCCCAAGGCTGATGTCGTCTCATGGCTAGACGAAGACGACACCGAGTATGATTGGTTCTCCACACTTTTTGATGCTAATCCCGCCCTAACTGATGATCCAGATATGGTAGAAGGTTGTACGTTGGAGCATGCTAAGCTACTGCAAGAAAAGTTTCGTGTGAAGAAGATGACAAAATCAGAGTTGAAACGAATCAAGAATGAAGCATTTCAACTACTCAAAGACAGCTCGGAAAGTGCTATTGAAGTTGAATATCACCTTGAAAATATAGCACGAGCCATGTCTAACAACATTGATTGGCTCAACCCTGAAGCAAACATCGACTTCACCAGAAGAGACAAGGTTCCATACTACACCGATTGGTCTAAACCTCAACCAACGATTGGTCAACTATATCAACCTAAGATTCCATTCCGCTACTTCTTTAACAATGACTTGTAATTCCTTCTACACTTAGCGATGCTTCAAAGAAATACGCTAGATTACTTAAACTTCCGTTCCCGGCAGCCATATACTCCAACTGCATTGCCATCGAAGAAAAGGCTACCCACATGTTTTCCAAAAGCGTGGAAAGGTATGACATTGATGCAATGTACGGGATTCACCATTGGCCGGAATGCCGACGAATCTACTACAAAAGCTGCCAGGTTCGAAAGTCTCAACATGAAGTGTACAGTGATAAAGGGATCGTTGTTGTTAAGCATGTCACTCTTTCGTCTAAATGGGATTACACCTTCCTCAAGACTGTCGTGGTCAAAAGACAAGACGAAAGGGACTATGAATTCTCTGAAACGGACTTTCAGAACTTGTCTCTCAACGACATTGAAGATCTGTATCTTGTCAAGGTACAGGGAAGAATGAGACAATTCTCGACTGAAATTCAACGTGAATACATCAAGTCCTTGCTCATATTCATCAGAAGCATAGTGATCCAGGAACGTGTAGAAGATTTACAACTTGCTGTTGAATCGTATCAGACACATGTCAACTTCACCAGACCTCAGCTAGAACTTCCTGACATCAACCATCTTCCACAATAAACTCTCGTCAGCAAACCGTTTGGAGTAGTTTACCGCAGTGAACTACAACGCAACTGCTTGATGGCATGTAGAGATCTTCACAAGTTTGGGGATCACACTTTGAAGAAGGTCAGGGATGGCTTGGCTTATAGGTTGAAGGCGATACATGAAGGCATTGGGTCTCTAAAGCGATGGAATTATCAGGAAAGACGGGATGTTAAGAGGATCATCACTCGGATCAATGAAAGGTTGTACAGAAGGGACCAGTTCAGAACTCTGGAGAGCTTTGTAGGTGGTCGTCCCAGGATTACTCTCACAGGCTATCAACGCCCTGTTCGCATTCCTGGAGATATTGCTGGACTTCCTGGTACCCCTTAAACTGTTTCAATTTCATACTAATCTGGACTTCTTGTAATGAAAGGACCCTGCGGTACGCTTCAGTGCCACAATCCTATAAAGGAGTGAAAGCTTCTTACTTTTGAGTAAAACTTATCAAACCTTTCACTTTTAAAAGGTTTTGCTCAAAAGAACAAGTACCTCCCCCTTACGTTTTCAAAACCTCAAAAGTTAGTTTTACTTGTTGAGGGGGAGTATTTGCTAAAAATTTGTTCACAAATTGTTTTTCGTGATAATCTTCCCACAAAACTCGAAATGGTCATATTTAATATCAAAACGTTATCAAAAATAAACATTTATATGCCATTTTTAAGGGGGAGAAGATTATTGTGATAAGAAATATGTTGATTTGCTATTGAATCGTCGTGTAAAAAGACTTAACCCATGAATTGACGGGATCTGAACAATCATACATTGAAAAGATTTGTCTTCCAAAGACTTATCCAAGTAAATTGTACCTATTCGAGAAGCTCTTGATAGACATGAACTTTTACGGGTTTGACAACCTTTCGAGGTTTATCCACACCTTCAAGGTAGTTATTAGAGCTAGTTGTCACCTAAAAGCTAACAATGTAACTCTTTAACTATGCAACGTAACCGTGTCCCTCGGGGAATTCTCTATCTTGAGTCGATCAATTCAAAAGTGCGCGCTCTTCTCTCACCGTGCAAATTTCTGACACTTAAGCACGTGTGGAGGGGGAGTATTTCTGCAAATGATCAAACTCTTACAGTGGTACAAAATGTTTTTCAATCATAACCACTTTGAGAGATTTTCAAGAAAATGGTTTTATGGCAACATAGGTTAGTCATGGAGTTATAAGGTGACTAAGGTTAGGAATAACCGTCCTATGATCCGCCAGAGCAGGAGGGATCTACCCAAGGACATCACAAATAGTTAGTACTTAGAAGTCCTTAGGTATGATTATAAAAAGGAGAAAATGAGAATCAGAGAAAGAAGGAATTGAAGAATTAAAAAGAAAAGCAAAGAAAATGGTGAAAAGAAATAACCCTCCATATTATTCAACTTAGGGCAGACACCGGGTTCAATTCATATACTACTGGTTGTCACTTAGTGACACCGGTATTCAAGATTAAAAGTCGTCATGGACCCAGTGACGCATGCACTAAACCTTCTTAGCCATTCAAGTTTCTCCCAACAGAAGCTTTCCCTACGTAAACTATCAGCTTTCTCTTAGAGATTGCTGGTATTGAAGAAGGAGACCCTCTCCCTAGTCTCCGCTCAGGAAAACCAAGGTGCACTATTGAGTCTAGAGCTATGAGATTCATCAAAAGATCTCTTAGGTACACTTGACAATTCATCGCTTGTCGTTCAACAATAAAAATGCAAGTGATATATTATCGTGTCCTTCACAGATCTTAGCAATCTGTCGAGAACATTTATGAGAGGTTCACATATGTGATCCTCAGTGATTGAATGGAAACTCCTGCCAGGGTCAACATCAAATAGCCCTGACAGTAGGTCACTTCGGTAACTCCCCGTGGATTACGCTTAGTGTGTCTCAAACGGTCTACAGTCGTGAGGTGATGCTTCGGTGTACCTCAGCGACTCATCTGAACTGTAGGTGTACTTCGGTACATCGTGTTATCTCACTTGTGGGACTCCAGTTCAGGAACGGCCTTTGTGAGAATTAGAGATGTGTTTTCACACTATGCTGTTAACACCCTCGAAATTCAAACTTGTAAGCGCCGGAATGCACTTATTACTAACCGTAGGTATGTTTTCCTCTTATGGAAGCTCTAGAGCAGACTGATCGTGCAGATTCTTCACATGCTCACACCAACATCATCACTAATGCAAGTTCTCTTAAAAGGCAACACAAAAGTCAGAATGATTCTTCGTCAAATCAAAGAATCTACAAAGTTTAAAGACTAAGAGAACTTCATCAGTACTATAATCCAACGTTAAAGAGCATGTGAGCATGTTGGAGAAAGACGTGGAGACACTGGAGCAACGAAGCAGACCTGATGCAGACAACAACAACATACTATCACTTTCACCACAAAGAACAAAGAACTAATAAACAAAGAAAAAGATGACGTCAAAGCAGAACTCTTCAAAGGAAACAATTTCTCTACACTGGGGAGATTTTTCGAATCAAGACACTTCTTCTCACAAAAAAGAATAATGTCAGAAGATGTCAAAGCTACTATTACATCAGCACCTACATCGTTTATCACTCTATCATTCATCAATAACACTTAGGGGAGATTGTTGGAATCACTCCTAAACTATATTTCAAGTGTTAGTGATTCATATGTAATAGTTAGCTTAATATGGCTTTTATGTTAGTAATCAAGGCTAGGCTTATGTAGAAAGCCCATAAGCCTAGGCCAAGCCCAATATGTAAAAGGATGGGAACTTGGAGTGTTGCCCTAGTTCCCTCCTATGAATACTCTTGTATAACCCTCACTTGACGGTTGGTTGTTCAAGTTACACATTTCACTCCTACGCATAACATTTCATTTATTCATACGTGTGTGTTTGTATGATTATTCATCTGATCTCTTATCTATTTCTTCTATAGATGCTTGTGTTACTAATATGGTGACCTAACAATACTATGATAAATCTTTAATAACTCTCCAATTCCGCGTCTCTTTAGCTCCAATGCTCGTAATTTACCAGAAAGTGGAATATAATGGAAAACAAGCGTAAATCCATATAAATGATATAAATTACAAGCATTATCGGGGGAAATTGACACTTAATACTCAGGATAATTTGATGTTATCAATCACCTTACATGACGAAAAGTGACAAGGCTACGAACAAAAACACAAAGAAGGGGGATAGACTACAAGAAAGCTAAGGAAAAATCTCACTTTATAGGAATCAAGCGAGTGGACCTAATCGAGATAGAAACCTAACTAGCCATGATATTCTCGGTAGCAGCGCTAAAAACTTGATAGCAGGTTCGGGCTCGAAAGACTTCCTTTCCTATGAGCAAGCTTTATAACCCACTAGGAAGTGTACCTACCCATTGCAGTGTAGTATGGGTAAGCCAAGGGGGTTAATCGTTCTCTAGGGGAATAGAAGCTAGTAGAGATGTATGACGAGAAGGTGAGGTTGAGGGTGATTCTTTTTAGATTTTTATATTTTTTTTAGGAAAACAAGTAAAAATCTCGGGGTTTAGGAATGGGGGGTGGTAATTCTACCAATTTTAACTACTTAATAATTAAAATTAAAACTAGGTATACTAATGAAAGGGAAAATCGCTATGGATTGATTGGGTAGTTCTTATGATAATTAGATTTTCTTACTTCCTATTTATCTCTTATTGGTCGGTTGAATTGTCACATCCTCATTCTAATTGGTGCGTTGTATTCCGTGTTAGTCATATGGGGTGCCTAATTACCTAGTTCTATGAATTGTAACTCTCCTCTAGACTATCTGGGATTGCCAAGTACCGTAGTATCTCCCCCGAATACTCTATTATCCTAAAGCTACAACTCACGTAATAAACACACCGATGGCTCAAGTGCACTCTCAATTTTTTTGCTATTTAGGACGTTTAAGCTCGCAACAATTAAAGAAGAATCCAGTTTTCCTTACTCTAGCATCTACTAATTAAAACAAGAGACAACCTAACAGTAATCAACAACTATGTTTCATAGATCTAAGCAAACATAAGAATAATTTAGCTACGCATGATAGATAAGCATGAACACAAACAAAAAATTAAACATATGATAAACATGGTGATAGATTGGATTAACAAACTTATCTTTGAGTGTAAAGAAGGCTTTGGAACCCTAAAATACTACCTAAGTCGTCCTATGAACGAACTAGGGTTTTCTTTCCAAAATATTACACACCAAATACAGACAATTCAAAGTCTATATATAGAATTACACATGCGACGGCGACGCCTTTTGATCGTGACGTCGTCTGGCCGCCATCATTATGGTTTCGTTATGGATAAGTCCTTGTTGGGACGACATCAGTTGAGTAAGGGTGACGCCGTCTGGCTTCATTAAGGGCGATGCCCTCCTGAAATAAGGCATGACGTCGTCATATTGTAAAACCAAAATATGACCTGAGCCGTCGCTTGAGAATTTTTAGAAAAACTTGTGAGCGACGGCGTCGCCCTATGGGTTGGGACGTTGTCAGGTGTGAAATTCAGCCTTGAAATCTTGACTTTGTCGTTTTCTTCATGTTTTCACTCCTTTTTGTCCAAAAGGTTTGATTCCAGCAATTTGCTTACAAAAGATCTAAAATGTGAAAAGGAACGATTTTAAGCACTAACGGATATAAAATGTATCAATTTAGTGCTTAAATGACCCCCTAAAAACATATGTTTTAAATCCTTATCAATATGTTAATGGTCTGCAAATCGTCATTTTTTTTACTTTATACTTGTGTTACTTGAGGAAAATTGTTTGAAAATTGTCTTCGAACACCCCTAATGCTATACAAATGGTCATATTATTGATTGTATACATGTATGACTTGAGGGAATGTAGTTTATTGGTCATTTTCTTCAAATGCAAATGCAGTTCCAAACACCACCCTTTTGCTCATTGTTCTATATTTAGCCCCTTTGTCAATTATCATAATAAATTAATGGTCTGCCTAATATTTTTATGGTCCGCCTAATATGTTTATGGTCTTCACGTAAGTATCTTGAAAATTTAATGGTCTGCACATAGTATGACCTTGTTTTTCTCAATCTTATCATAAATACCAAACTTACCAAACAAGTATACACGTGAAACACTAACACTTTATGCGAAAAGAAGTAAGCAAGGAAAGATGGTGACTTGAATATGTATATGAATTGTGTATGTTAAGAGAGAAATAAAGATGAAAGGAAACTTGTATTGCAAATAGAAAACACACACAAAACACACTCAAGCACACCCCTCAAATGACCATTTGAGGGGTATTTATACTTCCATACATATCACCCTTATGGGCTTGGGCTTGGGCGTGGATTGGACTTGGATTGGATAATAACTTACATAAGGCTAGCTTAACATAGCTATTAGCCATTTAGCTTAGCCCAATCTACGAGCCCGTTGACTATTCTATCACGATATCTAACACACGTTATAAAGTTCCTAAACGTGAATGACCATCACTTCTATTAATTATTATTAAGGCTAACAATCTCCCCCTAAGGGGTGGTCATTCAAAAGATGCTCCACTTGATTAGGTCTTTCCTTTCCTTGAGCTTGAAATTTGTGTGTAGATATAGAATAGTCTTAATTCTTTGTTCCTTCATGCTTTGTGATCAGTTAATGGTGTTGTCTGCCTTTTGTCAGCTTCTTTGGAATAGGTGTCTCCACATCTTTCTCCACCATGCTGACAATTCTTTTTGACTTTGATGTTCCATTTTTGTGAAGTTCTCTAGTCTGTAACCTTTGTAGATTCTTTGACATTGACGAAGAATCATCTTTAACTTTGTGTAGCCTTTGATTTTGGTGAGAACTTCATTTGTGATGTTGTTGGTATGAGCATGTGAAGAATCTGCACGATCTCTTTCTCGCAGGAGCATCCATAAGAATAAAACAATAGAATTGGTTAGTGATAAACACCAATCGATCATTGTGATTGTTTCTTAGAGAATTGACCACTACGATTGTTCTTCTGATGAATGTCTTGATTCCATTCACCTTAGTCGGGCGAATCAGCCGTCCGAATCCCATAAGGGACAGTTGGCATTACTTTGAACAAGTTCAAGTAATGACCCACGTCTTCAGGATTCGATTAGTGAAAGGAATCTCCTTAGCGGGATTTCCAGCAATTATAGGTTCGAATGTCGAGGGTGTTATTAGCATATTGTGAAAACACATCTCTAGTTCTAGCAAAGGTTGTTCCTGACACTGGAGGCCCTCAAGAAGGCTAACACGACATACCAAAGTACATCTATAGTTCAGGTGAGTCGCTGAAGTACTGTCAGATTTCTCAATTTTCGGTCATTTTCAAATTTTACTACTCATTCCCGGAGAAAATTTATATTTCATTAACGTATATTTTTCTTATTAAATAAACGCTATCGCGTAATTAATTATTTTGAACAATTGATCCGATACTTCCAAAAATTATCCCGATATATTTTCATACTTATATTAAGATTATAAAAATAATATTATGAGTTTACCCAGTGTTTTAAATTTATTTTGTATATAAATTGTTATAATTATATAATTACGACGGTTTTCTTAAATAACTACACTTTATTTCTACCTATATGTATTAAGCTACTTAAAATGCATCTACTCTTTTTTTTCTTTATGGTTGTCGACCAACATGATGATTCACACTTAATTTGCAAAATATCTCTTACACTTATATTGTATAATACTCAAAAATATCAACACATACAACTCATATTCTCAAAGTAAAAGATCAAAGTTTCTCTCCTCTTCTTCCTCACCTAGAATCGGCCACCATAGGAGGATCAAGAAGGAGTTTACAAAATTTTCTAGTCAAGTTAATTCACAATCTAGACACACTCTTATGTAAGGTTTTGAAATAAAAACCTAGGGTGTTTAGGAATAATCCTTTGTTCACTAAACGTCATCAAGTAACTTGTAAGTATAAAACTTCATCTTTTACCTTTTCATATATATTTTTCATACATTTTTATGAAGTCCATATGATCATATTTGCTTAAGTTGTAGTTTTTAATTCATGTTTATCAAATGTTATCACCCATATGTGTCCTATTAATTTTTATAACAAGTATGTACTAGTTAGAAGTTTATAAAAATTTGAGGAATGAAAAATGAACCAACAAAGTGAGTTTACATCTTTTGATATTGAAGGCTTAAAGTAGTTTATGTAAATTAGTAGGTTGAAAACACTAGTTTTAACCCCAAAAATGGTCTTTTTATCTTATATGGTTCGACTAGTATTTCATTTTTAGTAGGATTGGCGAAATGTAGTTCAAGGGATTTTTGTGGTGTAGTTGTGGTTAAACAAGTAGATAAAAATGGTAAAGTTTAAAATGAGCGCGGAAGCGCTGATGAAATTTATAATTTTTCTGAAAAGTTAGTCATTTTTATAAGTTTTATTAAAGTTTTGGAAAATAGATTTTTATCCATGAACGTGGCCTTTTGAACGGACTAAAACGGAGTTATAACGAAAAAGATACGTGGTTTTCAAGTTACGATTTAAAAACTACCATTTTCCGGAAAATGTACATGCTGTCCCGATTTTCATCTGACCAAACAGTGGTCTTAAACATTCTGTAAAAATTTCCAAAGTTTAAAAATATGTTAGTACACTTAATTACCTTCGCGTGGATATAAAGAACTTGAAAAACGGACTTAAAACGAGTGAGTTATGGTTAACCGAACATTGAGTCAAAAACGTGCTGAAAACACTATTCACAGCGTTAGTATGCTGTCAGGATTTTTAATCAAGGTTTTGAGGGCCTAAACGGACGTTTTGGGAGAAACGGACTAAAAAACGAGTTAGTTTTCCTATGTATACATTACGTCAAGTCCAATGTAAACCGATTTTTCAATTACTAAAACCGTTACATAGTTTTAACTACATTTTCACCATTAGCTCAAAAGTAATTATTTTTGACATGGAACCGTCACACATTCAAGTAACAATATTTTTATATAACTAGTTTTCATGTAGCATATTGGGTGATACGTTTTCAAATCATGCATTCAAGACAACATATCATAACTCAAGTCATAACATTCATTTTAGGTCGCGGATAGTTTCCGAGCCTCATTTTCGTGCACTTCATTTTGTTAGCATATCAATCATACCAGGTGAGTTCATACCCCGCTTTTACTCGTTTAAATTCTTACAAACTCTTTGGGGGAGATACATGCTTAAATACTTGTTTTTACTCTTGCGAATACTCAAACCATTTATATAATTGTGTTACACTATACTTCTTATACTCTTTGGACTTTATGTGTGGTTTATTGCGATATGTGCCTTAATGTGCTAAACTTGTTTTCAATTATGCCTCAACATACATACTTTAGCAACTGGTTAACTCCTGCGGGAGCCGGCGGAGAGGTATTGATGGTACTATCGGGCTGACGCCCCCACCCTTGTGTCCCTGATGACTTGACCTGGGGTGAATATAATCCGTTATTCAATGAGACACAACAAACAATGTAGACTTGTCAAGAGGTTCAGTTGGCTGTGATTCTTTGCATTAAGTACTTGTATATATCGTATGCACATATGTCCTACTTACAAACAAGATTGACAATTCTATGTCTTGGCAGTGGGTCGTAAACACACAGGTTGCAAGTTTTGTATGGGCGGGACTTGGAACTGGGTGGATTTACGATGCCTTTGCTGTGAAAACATTCTTTAAAGACTTTTTCAAATCATTCTCAACAAACTTATGAACTCACCAACCTTTGTGTTGACACTTTTTAGCATGTTTATCTCAGGTCGTAAGGTGATAGCATTTCATGGAGCTTTTGGGTCACATGGCATACATTGGAGTCTTGTGCTCTTAACAATTACCATTCGACATGTTTTGTAAACCTTTATGTATTATCAAACTTTGGAATTTCTTGTTTTGTAAACTTTAACTTATTTAATCGAATGGTAGACTTTTCAAAACGTCTCATTATAGAGGTCGTTTTCTGTATCCATACTTTGTGCTATGACGTCATACCCCAATGACACTATCGTTCCGCTGCGATATTTTGGGGGTATAACAGATTGGTATCAGAGCCTTGGTTATAGAGAACTAGGTTGCATTTTAGTTCCTAGACTATAACCGCTTTCACGTCGATCCTTTCTTTTCCTATTGCCTTACACACTTTTCGTGCTCTTATGTTTTCTGAAAAATTTCGTCTAGACCCACTTCATTGGATAACATGGTTTCCTTGTACCGATAGGGGAGTCCCAAAATCTAGTCGAGTCATCAGAGATATGGAGCTCAGTAATAAACACTTATCTAACTTGATCTCGTGACAGTTCTTGTTTGATAAGACACGAGATCGAGCTAAATAAGTGTTACTATATAGCTGTATAGATTTGATGATTTTGCCCGAGGATGGGAGTTCTCTTGAGGATACTTTGGGAACTGCTGGCGACTAAACCTCATCGTGATTTTAGCACCTAAAGGAATTTCCTATACACCAAGTGCGACTCTCCATAGATACCTACCCTAAATTCCTCCTACACCGTTTAGAATCGGATGATAGAATGGCTACCTATTCCAGTAACATCAATCGCCGAGACATGTATGCTTGGTGGTGTGATGAGTGTGTAAATACTCATCATTTTCGTACAAAATAAACTGCAAAATCATCTGAAAACACTCAGAAACACATCAAAATGATCAAAATATCACAAATCAGTGTTTTATGTGTTTCAAATGCAAAAATATCAAAATCAGATGAAAAACATATCAAATTTACAAAAATTGCAGTTTTAGTCCCCCAAGTTTATAAAATTGTCAAAAATAGTCCCTGAGCCAAAATTTCAAAAGAAAAATCACCAAAGGTCTTTTTAAAATCATAAATTGTCATATTTAGTCCTTTGGTGAGAAATCTAAAAGTTTTGAGAAAATTACATTTTAGTCCCTAAAAATCCAAAATGTTCAAAACTAGTCCTTGGAAATTTTCAAAAATGTCAAAACTAACCCTTGGATTATTTGAATTGGCAAAACAAACCCTTTTTACTACTCTTCATAATTTTCAGGTTTGGTCCTTCAGTTTCTGGGCTTTACAATTTTGGTCCCTATGTTTAATAATCTAATACAAACCATCCGGACCCTAATGTATTCCCAAGCCCAATCCTTAAACCCTTGGCCCAAATACTTTACCCGGTCCGTTTACCCAACCCACTACCCATGATTTAAACAATAAACAAACCCGCCCCCCAGTTGTCTCCCCCGACACAACCTTGTCTGCTACTTCCCCCCTCCTCAACCTTCACTAGCCACCTCTACACAACCCTTTGTCTCCCCCACCTCACCTACCCAACCCACCACAATTAATGCACCCTTTCCCTGTCCCATATATCAAATACAGGATTTGGCGCCAAAACCATCCAAAGGCCAAGATTGCTCAAGAGGAATCCAAGGGCTCTGATTTGTGTTGGGATTTGCTCAGAAAGGGTGAGAGAAGATTTTTGAGCATAAAAGAGACCAAGAGGAGGCTAGGAGAGATAGTGAGTATTAGTTTTAAATATTGTATGTCGAATTTTAAAATTCTTAGTCTAAATTAGTTTTGAACTTGTATTTTTATGTTCCAGTGTATTCAAGTTACTCATTTCAGTGTATCTCAATTATAATTAAGTATCAATTTCAGTTAAAGTTCAGTTTCACTTTTTTTTTGCTTACTGTTAGAATTTACAATATGCAAATCTGAACCCCAAGCTTCAATAAGCTTCTTTATAAGTTGAAACAAGCTTATACTAGCTTATAATAGCTTTTCATAAGCCTGTGTTTAAGTTTGGAATAATATTTGACATTGGTCAACAAAAGTCAAAGAAAGGAGCAAAATGGGTACAGAGATGGAATGGGTTGATTCAAAGGTGGAAATGGGTTGAAATGGATGCATTGGGTGGAATTTGATAGGGTAGTGTTCTTTGTTTCTCAGTTGGCTAGCCATTGTGGCTTGGACATTTGTAAGTCACATTTACAAGTTTCTATGCATAAGCAGTAGTTGTAGTTCAAAGCTATTAAAACCTGGTTTAAAAGTAGTAATTAGGCTTAAGTAATCTAGTTTGATCATTGGTATATGATTAGTCAGTTGTTGTATCATTCTAATTTGCAAATCAGTAGTTAAGGGGTGTTTGGATTGCTGTCAAAAATTGTCTCACAGGTGAATGCAGTGGTAGTTTTTAGTTGGTTCATGTATGTTTAGCTCTAAGAAACTTAATTGAGTCATTAAATTGTGCTTGAAACCTCTAAAGTCAAAATCCTCTTAAAATCTGTCTAACTTGATCACTGTTGAAAATATGGATTAACAGATCCTTGATTTGTGTTTAAAAGTCATAAACAAAGGTCATACTAGCTTCATTACATCATAATACATCAACATCAATCATTAAATTGGATCTAAACTTCACTTTAGTCAACTGGTGTCTTATTTCAAAAAGTCAAAAGGGTGTCAAAAGTGGGTTTATGCAGAAATTGCAGATGAAGCACAGTCCTCATTAAAGGTTTTCAAGGTCTGAGTTTTTGGTTACAAGTAGTACTCTAGGTGGTCTATAAGACCTAGTATCTGGTTTTAGCTTTTACCTTCTCTATTAGCTTGTGCAGAAGCTCAAGTCAAGGCTCAGGTGCCCTGCACCATAACTCAGTGTCAGCTGAGTTTTTTCTCAGTTTTATACAAGCTTGCACTGAGCTTATTGCAGCTTGTTAACATTTGGTCTTTTGGTCATAGATAGCTGTTCAGGTCTAGTTTAAGTATTAACAATTGGTTTTTAGATTATAGCTTATTTGGTTGCTTATTTTTGGTCTGCAAATTAGGACCAATTTCTGTTTTTAGCTTATTCTCAAAAACATCAAATCTGTTAAATTGTGCTAATCAGTAGATGTAACTTGTTGATTTTAGTTTAATTTGGTCACATTCAGTATATTATAGCTTCTGTCAACA
>BPTQ01000009.1:267600021-267710530 GCA_019973895.1 Chrysanthemum seticuspe
AGTACTTATCACTAGGCGAGAAACCATGAGGAAACGGTTTAGAAGTGCCTAGTAACAAAGTAAAAAGAAGAGGTTTACACGTGAGACATTTAGTTGGTGTACTTGTAATTCCTTTTACTTAAGGAGTAGGCGAATTTTTGTAATAACCATTTAGAAGGTCTAGTCAAAGATGTACATATGGCATTCCTTCTTACGTAACTACAACTCCTTAGTAAACGAGGTCAAGTCAGTCACCCAGTTACATGTAGGCTAACATACAAATAAGTGCACAACCTGTAAACTGTGTTCAACTAATGGAACTTCAATGTGTAAATATTGAATAAACTCCAACCTCAACTGCAAGTGTTTCCGCACAAGAATAAACTATTGAACGAGCCCGATTGATTTACAGAGTGCACATTTGGAGAAGAAAAATGAAACAATGATCCGTGAAGATTTGGCAAAGGAGTACCAAAGAGCGGATCACTATTCATGAGTGCAACTGCAATGATAGTCATTAACAACGCCTTGTGAAGTAACTGGAGATAAGGTTTCTTGAGAATTCCAAGAAGTACTTCTTAGATGGTGAACCAGTTGAGTCAATAAAAACCAGAGCATGAGCTTCAGAAGATGGATGATCAACATTCGTTAGAGGTTGGAAGTACTCATCAAACATATCTTTGAAAAACAATGAATCCCAATTATCCTTAGTAATTGAAGCATTAGGCGTTGGAGGAGTGTCATCAAAAATCAAGCAATGAATCATTGCTAAAGAATCTGAGCAAGTCTAATTGAGGATAAAATTTTGGCTTTTCAATCTCCCCTAATTAGTGCTCTCCCCTAAACTGACGAAGATTTTCAAGTGTTCTTCTCAGCCCGGATTTAAGAAGAAGTCTTTAGATCATCAAATGCAATTCGTCTTTAGTCTTCTAATCATGTAGCTTTCAAATGTAGATTAGACTGTAGACTCGACCTTCTTCAAGATTATCCGAATGGGGAAATAGACAGTTAACATCTTCTTCACACCAAAGGCATTCCCGTTAACTTGTAAATAGCAAATCCCCTTAATTAAAATCCCTCCCAATCAAACAAGAACAGAAAGATGTTCATCAAAGAAATCAGCCCAGCAACTAGAAGCACTTTGTCATTTAATCATATCAGCCCGTGTGAAGATGTCAACCAACGGCTCTTAGAAGAAACTACATGTGAAGATGATCCGATAAGAAGAGTCTCAGTTCTTACATGGGTTAGGAGCCGTTTGACCATATATTCTCAAATATCAGTCAACCATGCAAAAAATTCACACTTCTTCTCCCCCTCAAGAATTGCATACAGATGCCATTCTTGATTAACTAAGTGATTATCATCCAAATGTACTATATTCACACTTCTCCCTCGCAAATTAGCACATGATGTCGCCATCTTCATTATATTGAGCAAGAGGAATAAGAGTAATTATCAGTAGTCCGGTTCACTTGATGACTGAAGCGCATGGAAAAAGCATGAAGCATGTTGATGAAGAATGTCGATGAGAATGGTCATAAACATGAAGATTTCTCTTCTTAAGAAGATAAAGCGCACTGAAGCGTACACCTTTCTTTTCTTTGAGGAATGGGGTCTGAAGTGTTATCTGCAGATGCCATAATGATGAAGTACGAGGCCTGAACTGATTTGAACAGACGTCATAGCCGGTTGAATATCAATGTTGAGAGACTTGAACCCGTGAGTTATGAGATATCAATCCATTTGTGATCCATACTTTAAGCCAGTCCATGTATTGAAGGATCGAAGTATCTGCAACTGAGTAAGGAGTACCTGCACTAACTTTACAAGCTTGATTGCATATATATGGGTTAGTGACATTAGTATCCAAACTCTTTGGGGTTTCACGGTCAACCTTGATTTTTTCATCAGAAAACAGCTTTCCGGTAGGAATCCACCTAAGTCCAGCATCCTTAAACATTCTACCAGATGGTATCCACTTATGGCAAGGTCTAGGATTGTAAGGCTTCTTATACATAGTGGAAGACTTATCCTTGTTCCTAGTTTCCAAAGATTTAGCAGTTGGTATCCATCTAGGCGAAGTTTTTGGTTTGTATTGTTTCACAACATGTTGAACCTTAGTCGCGTTAGTGGTCTTAGTGGATAGTACCTTGGCATGTGAATTAGGAAACTGTTTCTTATGCGAAAAAGACTCAGAATTTCTAGTTTTGTTTTCTACATGCTTAGCATTCTTATGCAAATAACTACTCTTAGCTGCACGCCAATCCCTAGTCTTTTGAGCGTTCCTAGGTAGTGGTTTACAACTACTAGTAGTGCCTTGAAATCTCGTAGAATTCCTCACCCTAGGTCTTGCACCTAAAATTCCGTCTTTTTGAATCTGTGCCTTTTTCCTAGCTTTTTCTAGATAATAGTTCTTCCACAAGTCATTCATATCATATGAATTCTGGGTTTTAATGCTTGGTTTTGACATTGTTTTTGAACTAATCCTAGAGGTGCTGGGAGTAAAAGTAGCTGCATGTTGAGGATTAGAGGAACTAGAGGCATGACTCTTAGGTAACACAGGTGAAGTAACTGGTTTTGACAAAACTTTTTCCTCATCAACTTGGGAGGCAAACCGTGTTTTTGAAGATTTTGGTCTTTCGGACATAAACGCAGTAGGCTGCCTAACAACAGACCGGTTTCTAATGGGATGAGAAACTGGTTTCCCCAAGGTTGATGGTTTTGTAAACTTAGTGTTCACACTTTTCCCTACAGTTTTCCTAAGCTCATTCTTTAAGGCTACATTAGCGAAACTCTTATCCTGAAGTTGAGCTTTGAGTTCATCAATTTTTTCTATCAAAGAGTTTGTTTGTTCCATTGACTTAGTTCTAGCTTCTTTGACAGACTCACTAAGTTCTACGTGATGCTTTCTCAAAGACTCATTTTCCTTTAGTAATTTAGCCACATAACTTGACAGTTCATTATTTCTTGTTATAATAGCATCAATGTCTTGTGTATTCATGACTAAATTACTTTTCTCATTCAAGACAGAAATATGTTTCCTCAGATTGTAAATGGTTGACTCTTTGTCTTGAAGCTGAGCTTTCAAAGTGTTAATATCAAAAAGTTCACAGAATTCAGGAAGTTCCGGTTTTTTACATGGTTTGTTAAGTTGAAAACTTTCTTCTTTACTCTGAATCGCGATTTCAAGTGAAATGCAATATTTTTCAAGATTTGAGAATTTGTTTGAAAGTTCATCAAAAGCCTTCTTATCAACCAAATCTTTTGTTTTGAAACACTTAATCTCAGACTCAGCCTCAGTAACAGAACATTTATGAAAGACATGTTCAACATTATGATCAGATTGTTTAAGTGCTTTAGCAGATGCACTATGTTGAACAGTAAAGGGTACCTCATTACATGACACATGCTCAATTTCTGGTCTGTTATCTGCATCCACAACATGTGTAACGAGAGTCACTGGACCGCTGGATGTGTCAAGATTATCAATATCTGAGCCTCTGTATTCAGTGCCAACTGATCCATCATCTGGTGTTTTACCCGACTCATCATTATATGTTGACTCTGACATTCTGCATTCAACAACACCCGATTCTTTAACAGATACATTACCCAACTTATCACAACTATTTCTCAACTGCACCTGACACTCATTCACGTTTTCATCTTTTTGTGTAACTTCCTCAATGTACTTCTCCACATTATCCATGAGTTGTATGAATGTCTCAATGAACACGCTAATTTCCATTCCAGTGTGTTTCTTGAAAGACACTTCAGTCATTTCATCATCAAAATCTGAGGAATATTCCCCCCGGATAAATGGCTGAAATTGATCGAAGATTACTTGAAGAGCTGCATTAGATTCATCAGTTGAGAACTTCTCTTTAGTAATTTGAAACCTCAGTTGTTCTAAGTTGAGTAGTACAGTTCTTGTCAAGATGGGAAAATCCTGACGAAGGAGAGCACTGCTTGTTCGATCCATAGTTGTAGATAAAAGTAGTTTGAGGTGCTGATAAAGTAGTTGAAAGGGCTCAATGTTACATTCCTTTAGCATGGCATTTTGTAGCATTGACTGGTGCATTTCAGTCTTTTCAAAGTCTGAACCCGGAGATATCACATCCTCATTGATTGATTCAATCATCTTTAATCGTTCAGTATAGCTAACATTCTCAGGGTTGTCTGCATCATCATACAATTTAAGCACTTCTGAAATCACTGGGTCAGTAGAGTAAGACATGATGTGGTAGAATGCACGGGATTTTACAAGTCTATGATTCAAACCGAGAAATAGAATCTTTCACGGGATTTTACTAAAATCAAGACGAAACCGTTAAGCAATGACCAGTAGAGGGTGTTGAGATGACCGATGGAATGATACAATGAAAGACGATTGTGTGATTGGACTTTAGATTGTTCGTAGGAAAGGCTGAAATGTTGATTGGTTGAGATTTGGATTGGTTGATGCACGTTTTTACGGAGAATTTTTAGGTCTAAAAACTTAAAAGCTCAATAACTTCCTTTCGGAGTGGATTTGGGCCTCGAAAAATTCGTTTCACGACATCGTAGTGAAATCACAATATTCAGGCTGTTCCGGTCATTTTGACAGGTATTTCGCTGAAAACAGAGTTACGGATCAAAAGTTATGGCCGTTTGAAGTTTTGACGTAAAAAGTCAACTTTGGTCAAACCTCTTCTTCGTAAAAATCAACCAAGTCGCTATAACCCTTGAAACAAGTCGCTAAGTCACCAAGTCGCTAAGTGCTAAGTCTCTAACACTTAATTCGCTAGACAACTAAGTCGCTAGAGTCCCAAGTTGCTAGACACAAAGCAAGTCGCTAAGTAGTAACTCGCTAACCCTCAAGTCGCTAGCAAAATTTTGGCAGTAATTCGCTACACAAGTCGCTAGAAATACAAGTCGCTAAAGAGCAACTCGCTACAGACCAAGTCGCTACTACCAAGTCGCTACTCGTAGTGGAGATTCCACTACTTGTACTTTAACTCGCTAGATCTAACTCGCTAGGTTTAAAACTGTAACTCGCTACAATTTTGTGAAGCAAGTCGCTATGAAGAAAAACTAAACCGTGAGCTAAGTCGCTAGCAAGAAAAACCTTATAAACATCACTTTTCAATCCAAAAACAACCCAACCAAGATGATTCAAGCTAACCAAATGAAAACCTAACCACTTGTGATGATTCTAAACATGAAAGTACAATCAAAATCCAAACTTTAACACAAGAAATCGACCAAATGATGCAAAAACCACTAAACTTTCTCAAACTCAAAAACCACCTAAAAACCACTAGAAATCCAAAGATATGTAAGAGATGATCTAACCATGGCTCTTGATACCAATTGTTAGATATTGGATTTCATAAACACATAACAAACAATAATATGGGTCGAATTATTTAGAGGTTTTAGAGAGAGAAAGTGAGAGCCTTTCTAGAGAGAGAAAGTGAAAGAAAACATAGAAGGTTAGATTAAGATGAATGAAAGGTCCAACCCTCTACCTTGGGAGGTAGAGGGTATATATAGTTACAAACTAAACGTCCTCCTTCGGACTGTGGATCAGGCATACAGTGGGTAAAGACCCGTCCTTCCTCCACGGTGTTGCTCTAAACTAAATAACTAACTAATAAAACAGTAAATAACGATATGTCTACGAGCTAACTTATGCTAGATTATATTAGGGGTGACCGACTCTTCACTATCGAATTTCTAATTCCTAACAAGTCTGCATCATAAGACTGTGTGATGCCTATCGGTCCAAAGAGATTACAACAGTCTGCGTTCCGAAACTTTGCAAGTTCTGACCAAGCAAGACCACATGGAATCACCTTGTTGTCTTTCACCCACCAAAGTGAGCTTCTAGGAAAACTCTCCAAAATCCAAATATGTAATAGGCACACCCGTCATCGTTAAAAATGTCTAGCTATGCAGTTATCATTTTTTAATTTGTTTAAAGTTTTAACAAGCTAAATGTAATCTGTTTACGATGAAACAATACGTTTATGATGACAATTACAAAAAAATCGCAAACTAAAAAGTGTTATAACATTGCTGTTATCTAAATTACGGGTAAGATTTATATAACGTGTATACACAGCAAAGACAAGCATTGCATAACAATTAAAAACATCATTATTTATAGGTAATTTTTGATTGAACAAAATATAATCAAAAGCTTTTAATAACCAGTTTTCTAAAACAAACGTGTTATCAAACAAAGACATACATACATTAGTACAAACTACAGAGAATTCAAACCTTGAAAGCCTAAGCGAACCCGTATAGATTTTATGTGGCACTGAACTTTGGGTTTTTTTTCAATTTTAACAGATGATGTTTTCTGTGAATATGAACAATATTGACAGTCCTTTGATAAAATTTATGCCACATATATTCACCCCAAGGAAATACATTCCAGGCTTCAAAATAATCAACCAAGGACAATAAGTGATTATGGATGCAATTCCTGTCTTCTTTTCCCATAAACACCAGCTCTGCAGCTACCAACAGACACACCCTAACAGCATCCTCATCAAAAAGCGATAACCACCTTTTTCCATCCTTTTTTGAATCATTAACAAGTTCCAAAATATCAATGGCATGTACATTTGTTATACCATTACTCTTTTTTTTCAGGAAATACACGATCACAGAAAGCGCTAGATCGTTTTTTCGCTTTTGAAACTTTGCCAAATCGAAACCCTGTTATCAGACAAAATTCTTTCCGACCAAACCTTAACGAATGCTCCCCTAATTTGGAATGTTATTGGAGGGGAATCAGAAGAGATGTTAGAAACATATACTTGGTGTTGCAAAACATAATGCATCAGAAGGCAGTCATTCTCGTACGACTTTATATCCAACCATGGACCAAATACTGTTTGCCTAAACAACCTTTCCCAGTTTTCGTTCTTTGAGAAACAGAGTTTAATATCTGGCAGCAACTTCAATGTAGAACGAACTGCGATTTTACAATTGTACAACTTTAATTTTGTCATACGTAATTATACAGTAAAATTAATTAGGGGGTTAGAGGGTTCTGTGAATAAGATGTGGTTTGTGAGTGTGTGCGCGTGATCTAGAAGAAGATGTTTAATTGTAGAAGCTGTTAAATTGTAGTAGAAGATGTTTGATTGTGTGTGTGCGCGCGCGTGATGGTGTGTGAGTACGTGTCTGATTTATTAATATTACTTTTATAATACAGCCATTGTAAATTGACCATATTATCCTCGTGTATAAATACAAGTTGCCAATAATATATAGTTTCCCGAAAATACATTTTGGTTGCCCAAAAAACAATACCTTACAATACATGACAAATACGTTCAAAATATGTACTTCTGTCGTACATTTGTCGGACACGTGGCACCATATGGTTGGCTACAAGAAAGTCGCTGGGCAACAAGTCCATTTCCGTAAGGCAAAAAAGCGTGGTCCACATATTGATATGCACCAGGGCGCGCGGTCTATTTGACTAATTTTCCCTAATATAAAAGTTAGAGGTTTAATTTGTATAGGAGAAAAGGGCATTTAAGTAATAAGGCCATCCCATAAAACCTAGCAGCAATCAGTTTCTCCATCACTTTGATAGCCGCTTTTCTTATTTTCCTAATCACCAATATGAAACCGCCACTTTTCTTCTTCCTCCATATTTGATATTTCTTTAATCAAGATCCCTATTTTCCACTTCAATCGATTGGACCTTTAATCCGTTCACGATATTCATTGCAATCGTGTTATTAACATGATCATGTTGTGAATCTTGCTATCTTCCCGGTGTTGATTTTCGTAATTTCCAAAAAGTACACTTTTTTATTAATCAATCATTATTTTGTTGTGATGTGATTAATAAACAATGTTATGATCTGATTGTTAAAGAACTTGGTTTGCAAAAGAAAAGGGTGGTTAATCTTGAGTGGGGTTGTGATTTTTAATTATTAATTATGGTGTGATTATACCATATAAGAAAAGATCTACATAGATTGGCTAAATAGGCTTAAATTATTTGTTTATATTTTCCTTGTGTATGTCGTATTGTGTTGATGAAACTGTTCAATTTTTGTTATTAGGGATTTTAGGTTTAGTTAATTTGTGGTTGTATATTGATATCTAAATTATAAAACAAAACATAGGACAGTACGATAGAAGTTTGATTGTATATTGACTAACTAGGCGTACATTTTTTGTTTTTAGAGGCTTCATATATGTTGTATTTTGATGATGAATCTCTTTAATTTTGGTTATTAAAGATTTTAAGTTTTGTTAATTTGTGATTGTTTATTGATATATTCATCTATGAAGGTGAAATATGGCATGAATCCATGATGTTCAGGAATCTTAATTCGATTCGTAACATAATATGATATGCTAGAACATGGGATACGGTTATAATAGTGCGATGAAAAGTACGAGAATGAATCTTTCATTTTATATCGCATAACAAAATCATGACCAAATAGGTGTAAAACTTAAGTTTTTGTTTATATGATTTAGAAATCTCAGCTAGATAAAAAAAATAATTCGTTATAGCTTACCAATGTTCTACGATGTTGAAATGTGCATATGTGTTTTTACCGTTTTGAAGTTTATCGTCTCAGTGTTCACATGTGTTTTTGAGTGTGCATATGTGTTTTTCCAGTTGTGAATTTGAAACCTTCTATGCATATGTGTTTTTACAGTTTCATGGACTTGTTTCTTTTGTTTAATTTCAGCTGTTATGAAAGGATTGTGCATATATGTTTTTTTAGTTGTTATGATTAAATAATTCATTTATTATTTGTTTGTGATTACAGGTTCGAGTATAATGAGTAATATGAAGAATGCACATATGTATATCTAAGGGCATATGGACGAACTCAACTGCACATATGCATACAAAGAGATCGAGAGTGGCCAATGAGGAAAAACACATGTGCGCAAGGATAAAAAACACATATGTAGATTTCATGGGTTTTTGAACAAGACAAGGAATACATGCGCACGACTAAAAGATGAATCAACTATTAATAAAGTTTTGTTGTTTGTATACATACTTATGTAATATTTTTTATATATACATGTTCAAATACAAAACACCTATGCATAAACGGAAAATACAATTATCACATAATCCAAAACACATGTGCACACAATATATATATAAAGTTAGGATCAAATAAGAAGATTACTTAAAATAAGAAGAACTATAACCACAAATCCAAGATGCACCGACCTAAATTAGATGCATTCCTATAATCTTAGATGCATTATAACGCACCATATTGTGTTTTATAGCTTTTAATCAGATGCATATACGTATATTAGATGCATTTCATGATTTCTCTTATTTTTTGTTCCTCTACACGTGCCGAAATCATGAAAATTAATTTGCACCATCTATACATCAAATTAACTTTCGAAACTCAAGATGTTGCATCTATATGAATAGAAATGCATCTAATGCAAGTCGTTGCATCTCAAATGCGTGATTTTGGTCATTTCTCACCACTTCTTATTTTAATTTACTTCTCACTGGATCCCTACTATATATATATATATATATATATATATATATATATATATATATATATATATATATATATATATATATATATATATATATATATATATAGAGTTCGGTTCTAGAGAAAGTATAATTAGAGAGAAAAGTGAGAAAAAAAAATTATACGGTCTAATTTGAAACATCTCAAACTTCAGAGGTAAGTTTTGAAAACCACCCCCCCCCCCCCCCCCCCCCCCGCACAAAAAAAAAAAAAAAAAAAAAAAAAAATCCCGCCAAAAGAATTTTTTTTTTTTTTTGGGCAATTTTTTTTTGTTTTCCCGCCAAAAATTTATAACTGTGATGCACCTTTTTTATTTTGGTGCATCTCAGTAATAAAAATTGGTGTATCATAGTTATAACTACTTTTTGTAACTGTGATTCACCAAACTAAAAATGTGCATCAGATCACATATGTTATTAACTTATTCCAGAAAAACTTTTGAATTAGAACCTTCAACCTTTGTGTATAAAATTTTTGAAGACGAAACCTTAATGGTGGCGATCAGAAGGTGTCACGAGCTCCAACGTGACGCCGTCCAAATGATGACTTGGAAAGACGAAACCCTAATGGCGGCGATCAAACGGCGTCACTAGAAAAAGGCGACGTCATCGCAGTTGTAAAATCTATATATAGACAACGAATTTTTTGTATTTTGTGTGCTATTTTGGAGAGCAAACCCTAAAACGTTTGTAGTCCGACTTGGACAGTTCCTTAGGGTTCTAAACCCTCATTATTAATCAAAGATAAGTTTGTTTATCCATTATATCACCATGTTTGATCTTTATATGATTGTTTGCTTGTGTTCTTGCTTCTCTATCATATGTAACTAAATTAATTAGTGTTTGCTTAGATCCAATGAAACATAGTTATTAATTATTGTTAGGTTGTGTCTTGTTTAATTGGTTGTCACGCTAGATTAAAGAAAATTGGCTTCTTCTTTCATTGTTGTGAGCTTGAACGTCCTATAGCGATTATTAGCCCTAGAGTGCACTAGTAGGCTCCAGTTGTATTTATTGCGTGAATTGCGGCTAGTAGATACTAGGATATTCGGGGGAGATATTGGTGATCCCGGGTGTTCTAGAGGAGACTTATACACTCATAGAATTAGGGAATTTGGCACCGCCCTATGACTAAAACACGGAATACAACGCACAAATAAAACAAGGATGTGACAATTCAACAGACCAATAAAAGATAAATAGGAAGTATGTAATTATCATAAGAACTCTTTCTACAATCCATAGCTTTAATTTTATTAATTAGTAATTAGTTTTAATTTATTTTGTTAATTAGTTTAATTGGTAAAATACTAAACCCCCACTCTTCAAACCCCGAGATTTAATTGCTTTCTAGAAAATACAAAAAAGACTAAAAAGAATCACCTTCACCCTTGCCTTTTCGTCATACATCTCGACTAGCATCTTTATTCCTCTAGAGAACGATCAACCCCCGGGGCTTACCCTTACTGCACTGCAACGATTAGATACACTGCCTAGTGGGTTGTAAAGCTTGCTTGCGGAAAAGGAAGTCTTTCTACCCTGAACCACGCATCAATCCACTAAGATGTTCAAAATGCATGGTTTTTGGCCATGTTTTGTACCAATGTCTAAAGAAAATTGCCTAGGACGTCTTGAAGAGTGTGACAACACAAAGGCGAGCTACTAGGAAAAAGGATTGCGGTGTTCACATTGGTTCGAGGTCGCATCTTATTTACAAACCGGTTCAACCTAAGAATGACAAGAAGATGAATTTCAAACAGTCGAAATCGAAGGTTCCGTGTGCTACACTGGTTGTCAATAAAATTTATACTTCTAATTCTTTTGATGCGTTGGGCAGTATGTGTGACATGGAGGGTGATACGGGTGTGGCTTATTTCAGTTCCATTAATGAAAATGAGGTGCATAATGTGGAAGAACATGGGCGAACGCTCACTCGAGTAGATATTATTAACAAGGTTAATCGGGTGACTGTGGAATTGGACTCTATGCCAAGTATTTCAAAGGATGTGCAAGATGATGATTCCGAAAGTGAGGTTGAAGAGTATGATAATCAGACTGCGCAATTTATTGCCTCTTCGTATTCATATAAGCGACGTGGTGGTAGAATTAATGACCCGAGTCTATGTGAGCGTTTATGATTTGTATGACAGATATGAAGATGTGGTATCTGACTTAACTAAAGAACAACTTGCATTTTGTGGTGCGTTTGATATCACTTTCCGAGTTAAGATTATACGCTAGGTTATATTTGGCTTCAATGTGAGGCATATGTAATATAGTTAGCGGTCGTTTTTTATAGCAGTTCATAAGATTGGTTTGTCAGTCTTATGATAGGTTTAGTTTAAAGCACAATTGATGCATTTTTTTTTATTTTTTTTTTTTTGTCTGTATATGGGCTAAAATGTGAGATTTTACTTATATCCTATATACTTAAACGTTTTTTTTTTAAATAATACATTTACTGAGAAAATCTTGTACTTAAATAAATTGTTAAATATACAAAAATAAATTAATGACCATAACTAAATTTAAATATCTCAACAAAAAACTGCTAATAGGACAATATTAAGTTTTTGGTGGGTTACCCCAAGGAATCGAAAATTACGTACGGTACTTGAACCTGAGACCAGCCTTCATCTCATAATCTTAAGCGTGTGTTCGATTTACAAATGGATTTTGATTTTGATTTTGATTTGAATTTGATATTGATTTCAAAGAGATAAAATATATTTATTAAATAAATTAAAACTAAAATAATTCGTATTTTATAATTTAAAAACATAAGTAATACAAGAGCCTACAAAAATTCTCTTACAACAATAATGTATGGGTGGAAAAGAAAATTAGCCCACTTCTTTAAAAAAAAATAATAATAATAATAAATAAACAAAAATAAAAAAATACTCTAAACCATAGAGTTCACTGAGGTTTTGAAGAAAGCAAATATTAAAGAGTTAAAAGTCAAATAAATCCATCCCTCCCAACCAAACTTCTTTTATGAGTTACTATTCTTCACCCAAATCCAAAAGTCTGTTAACAAACAAACCCTGAGGGTTTTTTTTTTCGTTTTTTTTATTTTTTTTCTTTTTTTTAATGCTAGAAAACCACCTTTGTGTTTATTGAACTTTCATCTGTTATAAGACAAATTAAGTTCTATTATATTTGGTGGATGATTTATAATGACGTGGAAACATGGTTGGCAATATATTATAATAAAAGTTATAGTGGATGATTAATTATAATTACGTGAAAACATAATTGGATCGATTGCAAATAAATTCTTTGTAAGCGCCATTAGTGACATCGTTATTGTTAGGTAGGTATATTAAATAAGCTGGTTCAAGTCTGGTTTTGGTTTTGAGATTCATTAAAGTTTTAACGATTTATTATATTTTTATAGATAAATATTGCATGATTAATAAACGAATTTTCAGAGGGTTTTCAATTATTTAACATGTTATTAGTGTGAGTTTGATTTCGAGACCTAGCCGGCCGTATGCCACGCGACTTCTATGTCATCCCGTAAAATCTATCTATCTTTATTTTTAAACCTACTCGTTGGCCGTCATGAACCGTTATTATCCACTAAAATTACGATTTTTTAAACAAATATGTTACCAACCAATGTCACTGCATCGTTGCTCATTGTTTGTATACATAAAAAAAAGTTGTCGTCGCAGATTCTTTCTTTTTTCATTGATTGTGCTCTCGTCTTGTTAACCGCATGTTGATCGATGTTTGTGTTTCTTTTAAATTAATGGTTTATTTTTTGATCAGCCAAAAAAAAATGACTTTCGTTAGCTTTCTTTCCAATCATTCCCATCAAAGTGCATTTTATTTACCTTCTCTAGTCAGGTTATTCTTTAAAAATGAAATGGTTAGGCTGCCTCCAGTAAGGGCACTCAATATCTCCTATTTTCTCTGTCACGTTAGCTTTCTCTCTTCAGCGACCTTCAGGCGATTGAGTGCCACAGTAAGGGCGACCATGATCAATTTTTTATTTTTTTTTAAACATTTTTAACACAAACTAAAATTTCATTAACAATTAAAATGTTACAATACTAAATAAAAACAATAATATATTAAAAATAAAAACCATACGAAATCATAAATCATAAATCCTAATATGAATGCTCCCCGCATGCAGAATCATACGAAGGAGTCCGATAACCGGCAAACTCCTCAATGCGAGCCAGACGTTCCTAGTCTAGCAGAGATTACCCAATAAAGCTAGCAGACGAAGTTGATGCACCTACACCATCGGGTTTGTTCTCCCGATAGCTCCAACTGATTTTGGTGCTGATGTTGTTCGATATCTGTTGAACACACTCCCACAACTTATCAGCAATGTCGTCGTCTTTGCGGGCTTCATCCATCAAAAATTTATCGATCACGGCTTTTCGTTCAGGCGTAATGTAGTTGCAAGTCGTGTAGTCTGCTCTCATACGTTGCTTTTCTGCCCTTGCCTGCTCAAACAGATTGATAACGTCTATAATAGCGTTTTCCGAGCCACATCATCTTCATCGCATTGGTTTTTAATGTACATTTGCATATCTTCAACAGAATGGGGGAGACGGCAAGCCATAATAAATCTTGTGTTGAGAAGTAGTTTGAGGTTGAATTGTGTGAAATGAGATTTGTGGATTGAAGTGTGTTTATGTTGTGTATTTATAAATGTTTAAATTTTTATTTATTATTTTTTTTATAACCGTAATGCAACGGATTTGTTGATAAAGTGGAACGTTTGAGTCGATCGTGTACACGACTAGGTTGGTTTCAAAACTTTGTGCGATTGGTTTGCCACAGAAGAACGATCGACACTCACTCGATCGAGTAAATCGATCGCCCTCTCTTACTGGAACCAGCCTTATGGTCAAGTCTATCTCAAAACCTTTCTCAAGCAAATACAAGATTACAACAACAATTACCATATCAAGGTTCTCAAAGCATAAGAAAGCTCTGCCGCATCTAAAGATTTATTGCCTCTTGCCAAGTATAATTCCAGTTGGATCGAAGACATGCTCTCAACTACAGGAGAGTATTAAATAGGTATATTAAATAAGTTGGCTCAATACCGGTTGTGAGCTTTAGGTCATTAGAATTTTAAAGTTTTATTATATTTGTATCTATAGATATCGCATGATTAATAAATGAATCTTCATATGGGTTCATTTATTCGACAATTATATCTCGTATTGCTAACATTATTTTAGCAAAGGTTTATTTATTGAAATTTCTTAAGTTATCGTGCTAGACCATAAAGACGGATATTACAAGAATATACCAAAACTAGAAAAGTCATTTTAGTGGTATATATAGCCATAATGTGCCATTTTAAGCAAGTACGAGAATAAGTTTAATAGTATTTCTCTCGTTTCCACTCTCCAAAATCGTTCTGTTGCCTCCTTATCTTTCTTTCCTCCTATTTCGATCGAGTATTTTTTATTCTTTCGGCCCTAAATCACACCAGTGATGCACAGTACGTTAGCTATGTAATTATCTAAATCACATGTTTCAGGTCTTCCATCTTTTTCTTTTCAGGTTTTTTTGAAAGGCGAAAGAAGATATGGGCGGTATTAAATACTAGCAAGGAGGTAGAAAATCAATTTTACAACGAATCAATACAAGATTTGATTGGTTCACTAATCTAATCTAACAGATATGGGGTTACTTTTCTATCCCTATGAAGTATCCAAGCGTGAGAAATGACCTGTATATCTTGTCCAAGTGTATCTTTCCTTGGTGATTTAAGGTCAAAGAGTAACTCGTTCCTATATCTCCAAATAGTTCATATGGTTATTTGAACAACAACGTTCAGGCCTTCGTTGTTTCATATATTGTTGTTGGCCGGATCCCCCAACTCTAGTGATCAGAAGGTAAGTTTTAGAAAAAAATCGTTTTAGAAATATAATTCATATATTGCATATACCATACCATGAAAAGTACAATATGATGACAAAGTTAAGTAAAGATAGAATAGTGAAGGATGGTTCTATCGTCTACATTTTTGGGTTGCCCTTCTTTTTGTGAGGGTTGCGCTTCTTTTTGTGTGTGTTGCGCTTCTTGTGAGGGTTGCGCTTCTAAGTAAAGATGGAATATTGCATATACCACTCTAGTGAGGGTTGCGCTTCTTTTTGTGTGTGTAATATGACAAAGTTAATTAAGTAAAGATGGAATAGTGAAGGATGGTTCTATATACAGTCTACATTTTTGGTTTCTATATGTTTGATCTGAATAGCCGACTGATTTAGTTCTTAGCGTATTGAAAAAGGTTTTCTAACTGGAAGATGATGAGTGTTTTGATTATGAAAAGCTAGGTAAGGATTAACTGGAAGTAACTTTACTAATTTCTTGTAGTGTTACCAAGATGTTAGGTGTATGTAATATCACGTAGCATCTTGCTAGTTTTCTTTTTTTTTAATATAATTGCCATTAAAAAAAACTGTTACCAACATTGAATTCTTTATGGTTCTATGACTTCTATCCATATTGTTCGCATGGATATGCATTATCTTCTAATTCTTCACTGTTACACTAGTTAATTAA
Source organism: Chrysanthemum seticuspe (assembly GCA_019973895.1). Taxonomy (NCBI): domain Eukaryota; kingdom Viridiplantae; phylum Streptophyta; class Magnoliopsida; order Asterales; family Asteraceae; genus Chrysanthemum; species Chrysanthemum seticuspe. The sequence continues at coordinate 267,616,100 of BPTQ01000009.1, forward strand.
ATGTTAACCTCGCAAAAACTAAAATAACTAGCAACACAACAAACCACAACTTCAGTTATATGGCGCTACAGAAACCGAAATTCTTTAGATTGTTAATAGATCTAGTAAACAAGATCCGATTTGAACTATTAGAATAACAGAACCTAGAATGGCTAGCTTGTATGAAATCCTAGTAATCTCGTTATATCATTGTACGTCACTAGGGTCTTGCTAATTGCTGAATAAAACATTGCTCCCATTAAAAAATGTATCACAACAAACACTGAGGGGCGGGCATGTTTGTTTTGAAGATTTAACAATGAGGGAACTAGAATACATGTGATGATGGCCGGTAAGTCCTATTCTTTCTCGCAACGATTATTTCTACACCATTGACACTTCATACAACAAACAAAACACCACCAGCCAAGGGATAAAAGATATTACTTAGAACACGACACACACAGCAGACACACATGTGTGTGTATGTTTTGAAAATTAAATGCAAAAAAGTGAAGATTATATATGTAAATGTCCACATTACAAGACAGCCACTAGAATTTACTTAGTTTATGAATTTTCATAAACAAGGATACTTATGTTATTTTTGGGGTAGACTTCTTATCCACTTACAAGTCAAGGAACTTATGAATTTTCTATTGACTTCTTTAATTCATAAACTAAGGAACTTGGGTCTATTTACTTAGTTTATGAAGCTAATTTCACAACTCTCCAACATACAATATTGTGCACTTTTAACTTGAGCCATACACGAAAGAGAAAATGATCAAAATAAAGAAAATAGGTGAACACGATCAATGGTGCTTAGGATCGGGTCCTCCAGGGCTCAGACGTGTTGGGGCATACCCGCTTCCCTGTTCCCTAGCGTCTCTAACTTCAAACCCTAATTCCACCACCTTCTTCTCAAACATGGCTCTAAAGGGTGCGGTTAGGCTCTTATTATGTTCAAGTTTCTCAACCAATGCTCGTGCATTTGTTTGTGAAAACAAAAGTAAGATAACGCATACCCAAAGCTGCATTCTATCCATTTTTGTAGATATATGTGGCTGTTTGCTAAATGATCTTACCTTAGACCTATTTATAGCCATATATGTCATACGTAAGGTGTGCTGAAAAGCTCGAAAAAGAAGGGAAAAAAAAACATTAGTGACATAGATATGCGTAAAGAACAACGTTGGACCAGTAGAATGATGAGCACATCAAACAATGTCAATGGAATCCTAAAGAATATTGATGTGCATTGTTTATAAAAGAGTCATCCAATCCTAGATTAAAGCATGCATATGAAGTGAAAGTCTACTCAGCTGGTATCCACTACTAGTTGAACGTCCTCGAAGGATATAACCTAGTTTTGAGTTGTTTTAAAGTTCATAGTCAGTATGGCTTTAATTGTAATCGTTGAAAGGTTCGAAGGGTCAAGTTAAGCCACCCACTTAGTTTAACTCATTCTTTTTGAGTAATTTAATCGTTAGCATGATTCTCTTAGTTTAACTCATTCTTTTTGAGTAATTTAATTGCTAGCATGATTTTGATCTTCTAATATTCAAATTGTTTAGAATCATTGTTTGTGATTTCAATCTGACATAAAGATACAGGAATCAGAGACTAATGCAAACGAAAAGTAAACTCAGAGATTAGATATATGTGTGGTTAAGCTGATCAGTGATCAGCATCGAGCACCGCATCACCGCACTAGCAAGTCAATATTTTTGTTATTATATTAATGTTTTTGGTTACTTGTGGGATACATCTATATACTGTTTAATTGTTTATATATGTCTTCGCAACATTTCCATTAAAACTTAAAACCATATTTACCATGTTTCAGTCTTAATCCACATTACCGACACGCTGTGTATTAAAAACACGCATGAAACTGCGGTTGCATGCATGATTGTTTGATCATCAATTTATAAGTTATGGTTATGTTTAGAATGAAGTTTTCGAGAACCCGTGTGCCAATTTTAGTAGGTTAACTAGTATTAGGGTTTAGGGTTGCAGTTAGCTGTCTGCAAAAAAATAAAAGTTTATATCAGTAAGAGTTGATCATACTTAATCACGCTGGTTCAGGGAATGAATAATGTTTAAGGATATAATATATTTTTTGAATGGCATTTATTGAATAATCGATCCATCGTTGACAAATATAGCCATGAATTTGCGGGTTAGACTTGAACTCTAGGAAGGTTAAATGCTGCATTCGACAACTTGAAACGACTGGGTATTATAGCTAATCATTAGATTTAAAAAGAAATTCTACAAGTGAATATGCTCTAAGGTTTATATATAGATCCGAGTTAGGGTAAGGTCAAGGTTTACAATATCAATTTTACTGCATGTTAACCTTATTTGTATTTAGCTTGTTTTCTAGCCATCGTTTCTGATTTTTCTAGTCAGCTAATCAACAAGATTTGAGTCTACAGCTACACAGGTATTCTTAGGAAAGGCCAAGACAGATTTGTGCCTTGACCAACTTTGATCAAGAGGTGAGTTAGGATAGGCCAAGTTTCTGATTTGTTGTTATGCAGTGCAGTGAGAAAATATGTGCAGTATGTATGCAATATAGGATAGAATAGATATGGGGGAATTTCAAATATAACTAACTTTATAAATTGATTGAATGATATGAGTTACACAATTTGACTTATTTATCTATACTACTTTATAATGTATTTAGGCCTTCTAAAATTAGAAGGCTTAAAAATTCAGACTTTTTTACTTGCTTATTATGGAAAGATATATTATAATGCATGTAAAATTAAGATAAGGAGCTCCAATCATAAGATGACATGTGTCACTTCTTAACAAACTCCAAGCCTAACTTCTAACAAACTCCAAGCATAACTCCTAACCACCAAAAATTAAGATAAGGAGCTCCAATTATAAAATGACATGTGTCATTTCTCAACTAAAAATTCATCTTTATTTTCAAGTTAAAATATCTTTTTATCTACTTATTTATATTAGAGTGAATTACATAAATCGTCCTTGTGGTTTGGTCAAAATAACGGATTTTGTCCCTATACTTTTTTTTTGACGCGTTTCGTCCCTGTGGTTTACAAATCTTACGGATTTTGTCCCTCGTCCAAAAATGTCCGTTAAGTGTTTTGCACCGTTAGTCCTTCGTTAGTGCAGTTCGTTAAGTGTTTTGCACCGTTAGTCCTTATTTTTTAAAATGTAGTTTTTCCCAATTAGTCCCTCGGTTAATAATAGTTATCGCCCGATTTTTTACGTTTTTGTCCGTTTTTATCCGTTTTCATTCGTTTTTATCCGTTTTCCCCCCGTTTTTTTTCGTTTTTCGTCCGTTTTTTACGTTTTTATCCCTTTTCGTCTGTTTTCATATGCTTTCGTCTGTTTTTTACGCTTTTGTCCGTTTTTGTCTGTTTTTTATCCAATTTCGACCGTTTTTTTACATTTTTATTCGTTTTCGGCGGTTTTTTTACGTTTTTGTCCGTTTTTTTTCGTTTTCGCCCGTTGTTTTACGTTTTTCTTACATTTTGTCCGTTTTTCTTTCGTTTTTAAAATTTTTTCCAAAAAAAAATATTGGAAAAAAAATATTTCCGAAAAAAAAATGAAAAAAAAAAAATCAAATTTAAAAAAAAAATTGAATAAAAAATTAAAAAAAAATTTTTGAACAAAAATATTTTTTTTCAAATATTTTTTCAAATATTTTGAAAAAAAACGGACATATTAAAAAAAAAAACATATTTGAAAAATATTTTTTTTATTCAAAATTTTTTTTGAAACGGGCAAAAACATACCAAAAACCGATAAAAACGTACGGGCGAAAACGAAAAAAAACGGACAACGGGCGAAAACGAAAAAAAACGGACAAAAACGTAAAAAAACTGGCGAAAACGAATAAAAATGTAAAAAAACGGTCGAAATCGGATAAAAAACAGACAAAAAACGGATAAAAACGGACAAAAGCGTAAAAAACAGACGAAAACATATAAAAACAGACGAAAAGGGATAAAAACGTAAAAACCGGACGAAAAACGAAAGAAACGAGGGGAAAACGGATAAAAACGAATGAAAACGGATAAAAACGGACAAAAACGTAAAAAATCGGGCGATAACTATTATTAACGGAGGGACTAATTGGGAAAAACTACATTTTAAAAAATAAGGACTAACGGTGCAAAACACTTAACGAACTGCACTAACGAAGGACTAACGGTGCAAAACACTTAACGGACATTTTTGGACGAGGGACAAAATCCGTAAGATTTGTAAACCACAGGGACGAAACGCGTCAAAAAAAAGTATAGGGACAAAATCCGTTATTTTGACCAAACCACAAGGACGATTTATGTAATTCACTCTTTATATTATAATCTAATTTCACCATATTTTCTAAAATTTTATGTTCTTTAACTCAGGCAAAAGTTCAATATAGATCTCAAATTTACCATAGATCCAATGAACCAATAATAGCCATTCATTTTTTTATTATGATAAACTTTCACCCTTTTTTAAAAAATTAAATATCTCGCAAACCGTTAATCGTTACGCGATAAAAATTATACCATCGCGACGAGAATTAAATTATCTTTCTATAGATATGCACTACTATATATTTTTAACCATTTTTTTTTCAAAATTTCGGTCAACAAAAATCATATATGATTTGTGAAAATCATATATGATTCGATTTTTACGAATCATATATGATTTTTGAGAATCACATATGATTCGTAAAAATCATATATGATTTATAAAAATCGAATCATACATGATTTTTGAAAATCATATATGATTCGTAAAAATCATATATGATTTTTTCGGACAGAATTTTTGAAAAAAATTGTTTGTCGAAAATATATAAAAGTGCATATCTATAGAAAGATAATTTAATTCTCGTCGCAATGGTGTATTTTTTATAGTTTGAAAATTTACCGTTTGTAAGATATGTTGTTTTTAAAAAAAAAAGTGGAAAATGATTTTTTATTAATTTAGATAAAAAATGAAGGGCTATAATTGGTTCATTTGTTCTATGGCAAATATGAGTTCTTTATTGATCTCAACTCCTTTAACTCAACATCCATTTTAATATATTTTTATGAGTTTTTAGTTTTTATATTTTTAGTGGGGTTATTTTATTTTAATTCAAATTTTTACAACTTTAACCTTTATTTCATTTATTCCAATTTCCAATCAATATAATCTTGATTCGTCAAAATCATATACTTTTGGAGGAGTGTTTGACGCGTAAGAGATTGCGAGGGTATTTTTATATGCGGGAATAATGATGTCGCGTGAAAGTTACGGGTAACCCAAACAAACACTTACAACTAACACATATACATTCGAAGTGTTGTGAAACGAATTCACTAAACGGGTAAGCAAACACATATAACTATACTTATCGCCGCCGCTGTCACCACCATCTCATCACATCACCACCTCAAAACATTTGTTCGCTACAAAATAGTTATCGGGTATCCGCCACCGCATTGCGCGGGTACCCTTCTAGTAATTTACCAATAGGTGCTTATGTGTTGGTTCAATAAAGCCAACAGACACAATGGTTGGGAGTATAACTGACAAATAACTAACAACTATAATAACTGTCAATATAGGTCGTTTGGGGCATGGCCCAACCCATATGCTAATTACAGACATTAGGACTTTATATAGAAATAAATTGTCTTTAATAAAAACTATACTATAATGTCTGTTAGAGTAAAAACAATGGGATGATCTTGATTTGATGGATGTTTGATCTTAACAAGGTTCCAATAGTCACCTCTCTAAGATCAAAATCCATCAATCTTGAATCTTCTGTCTTCATAATCAAATGATGACAAAGTCATCATTTGGTGTGGTCTTTTCATCCTTGATTCTTTGATGAATTGGTAGGCTGCTCTGTCCAACTTGATGGTGACTGTAGGCAGTGCCTTCTTGAGTCTCATCTTCAAGCTTTAAGCCAAAATGTTCAGGCTTGGTATAGTTCTTTGACCCTGTAGATGCATGTAATCTGTCTTGCTGATCTTGACTGTTAAGGCAATATAAAGCCTTGCCTTTGTCCACAATGTTTGTGGCCTTGATTGGTACGGAAATATGTCCAACCTTTTGCATTCTTACGCTCAGTTCTCGAGTTTTTAGGGAAGGGAAACGGAAAAGATTAGGAAAGGGAAAAGAAATGGAAAAGGAAAGTAAGTGTTAGTTGTTATGTTCTTGAGATAGAGGAAAGGAAAAGGAAAGTAATCATAATCATGTTCTTGAGTGAGAGGAAAAGGAAAATAACTTGGTCAAATTACATATATGCCCTTTAATTGTTAATGTCAAATATTTTAAAAAGGGTATATTAGTCTTTATACAACATATGGTTCCATTTTCTTTCCCTTTCCTCCCAAAAGTGAGAGGAAGATTTACTTAACAAAATCTTCCTCCTTATTTCCTTTCCATTTCCCTTTCCTCCTTTAAAAAAGACACAAGAACACACAAAACTTTCTGTTTCCTTTACTTTCCTCTTCCATTTCAACTCGAGAACTGAGCGTTACAGTATTATGGTAACCTTTAAGAACATCAATATACCTGTTATAGCATTGCTTGAGGGCTTCACCATCATGGTAGGAAAAACCTAGGATCTCTGCAGCTTGTCCAAACTTCTTTGAAAAGTGTACTTGAATATAACCACCCAAACACTCAATAACCTTATAAAGGTCCATCAAGTGAACAGTCTTGCCATTGATTTGAGGTGGTAGAGGGCCAGGCAAGGGGCCATTTAGGTAGACTTCATAGAACCATTTGAGAGTGGATATGAACCTTCTTATAAAATATTCCCATTGTTGCCCAACCGATTTATCTATACTGATAAGATTCATGAAGTTTGTGAAATCATTAAAGGTGGTGACTTTAGTAGAGTAGGTCACCCCTTTGATTTCAATCTTATCACATTCATGTGACTGTGGGTTTGAGGATGCCTCTAAGGCTTTAAAGTGATTGTCCAAGAAATCATTGTGTTTGATTCTGAGTGAATCTTCATTGAAGGTGTGTGCATTGGGATCCTTGAACATGTACTGTAATGTACATGTATTGTTCTCATAGAGAACTTCCACTCCTTGTTTTTCAAGGAGATCAGCAGATAGGATATTTAGGGATACCTCATGGTGTAGAGGTCCCCTGGGATCAAATACTTTCCATTTCCATTTTTAACAATCACTTCACCAATACCATATGTAAAAAGTAACTTATTCTCTTCTTCAATTTTCCATACTGTAAACTTTTAAGATTAACTCTAGAACAGACATGCATGTTTATATGAGTGTTGATATACCATATATTGTCCCAGTTCTCTTGATCTGTTCCCTTTAACATGCATTTTGTCTCAAAGTGTATGATAAGGATTTAAAAGGCACACTTTTGAGGGGTCATTTAAGCCCTTAATTGATCACTTTTGTATCCGTTACTACTTAATTTCGTTCCTTTTCAATTTTTAGGTCTCTTGAAGACAAATTGCTGGAATGACACTTATTCGGACGAAAAGGTGCGATTATACGAAGAAAATGGCCAAAGTCAAAAATCGAGACACTCAAGCTGCTGGAACTGAAGGGGACGGCGTCACAGCTTAATAGCGACGCCGTCGCGACATACCTTGAGACGACTCAGAGAGTAAATTGCTATTTTGCAAGTGACGACATCAGGTTTAAAAGAGTAGGGCGTCACAACTCAGATGGCCAAGATTTAGATCCTGACGGCGTCAGATGATGAAGCCGACGGCGTCACAAGTATAAGGTGACGCCGTCATAGAGTTGACGTGGCAAAGACAAAAACCTAATGGCGGCGAACCGACGGCGTCACAATTAGGGTAATTTTGGCAATTTCATTTGTGTAATAAACCATGAGAAATATCGGTTAGGGTAAATTTGACACCAAATTTAAAATTTTTTATGATATATAAGAGTGGGCCATTAGTCTTAATAAAGCGTCTCATGGATAAGAAGTTATATGACTAGCACAAAAACCCTTTACCACTTAAATTCCACCCAAAATGTGAGGATCGCTCTTATATTTTTAGGAATTAAAGTATTCCACTTTAATGCTTCGAGTGTGTACCGGTAGTATAATAGATTCTAGAACTTGTTTTGTGATGCATTCCGAGATCGCTAGTGAGACTACACTTGTGTAGTTAGGAATAACTAAATGATAAGAGGCATTAGGATAACCCTTGTTTGATACCCGTAATATAATTACTTCTTCCACATCGGTTGAGTAATTCCCCCACATCCTTGCGTTGTACTCATCTTTAGTACACGATACCCTTAGTTAACCCCTCAAAGCCTATCCCTTTCGCGGTTCTCGTGATTTTTCAGTTTTCCGGAATATCAATGAAAAGCATTGTTTACAATCCACCCCCAAATGTACACCCAAATCGCCTTAGTCTACCTTGTATGCACTCACTTTTAGTGCATTATTGTTATCATACTAAACCCTTAGTTCATTTATCTAGTTGATTGCATAAGTTGCTAAGTCGAGTCATATCCTTTGTATACAGTTTTGGGACGATTGGGACTCATGGGAAAAGTTAAATTTTATGAAATGACGGGAAGGAACGTTAAATTCAAATTCCCTTTATTTGCGTAATAATGTACTCCAAGTGTTTTGATCTTTTCAATTCGGCTCAAATTAGTGTTAGAATAATAAAAACTCAAGTGTAGGGATGTGCCTATAAATCTCTATTATTTTGATGTTATCGTAGAGGATGGTAGAGTAAAAGTGTATGAAAAAAAAAGAAATCGAAGAAAAATAGAAAAAAGAAATCGAAAAAAATAGAGTGTTCAAAAAAAAACGTTTACCATCCTACATCTATCTTTAAATTTATGTTTGTTTGTTTCAATTTATCTAGAGTTTAGAGTATCGAGTCTTGGCTTAGCAACGCCATTCTTCTCATGCTTGTAACATAAAGATTTTTGACTTGCCACCACTAAATCACCTATCCCACCAAATCTTTTGTTTCCCTACCGTAAGCCTAACGTTACAACCCTTTAAAAGACCTCTTGGATAGTTTTTCCTAGGTGCTTACGCCAAAAGCGATGGAGGTTTGATCTAGTCTCAATCCTATGGTAATCTATGTACTAGGACCGGTTAATGAGTGTTTATCTTCCATTTCCAACTTGATATATTTCATATACACTCGAGGGATGAGAGTATCCAAACACCACTTGTGAGGTGCTAGTATATAATTTCCGTGCTTTTTATGACTTTTGCTCGGCTTATACGTGTTGTGAATTGTTCTAAACTAATGCTTCATGACCCCTAACTTATAAATTAATTGGCTAAAAGCACATTTGCTTGAGGACAAGCAAATACCAAGTGTATGGATATTTGATAAGGATTTAAAAGGTACACTTTTGAAGGGTCATTTAAGCCCTTAATTGTTCACTTTTGTATCCGTTACTACTTAATTTCGTTCCTTTTTACTTTTTAGGTCTCTTGAAGACAAATTGCTGGAATGACACTTATTCAGACGAAAAGGCGCGATTATACGAAGAAAATGGCCAAAGTCAAGAATCGAGACACTCAAGCTGCTGGAATTGAAGAGGACGGCGTCACAGCTTAATAGCGACACCATCGGGACATATCTTGAGATGACTCAGAGAGCAAATTGCTATTTTGCAAGTGACGGCATCAGGTTTAAAAGAGTAGGGCGTGACAACTCAGACGGCCTAGATTTGGATCCTGAAGGTGTCAGAGGATGAAGCCGACGGTGTCACAAGCATAAGGTGACGCCGTCACAGAGTTGACGTGGACAGACGAAAACCTAATGGCGGCGACCCGACGGCGTCACAATTAAAGAGTGACGCCGTCGCATATTGTAACTCTCAGTGTTGCAAAAATCGGCCGAATCGGCCGATTAATCGCCGATTAATCGGTAATCGGTCATGGACCTTGTAGAATTTTGCAAATCGGTCAAAAAATCGGCCAGGCAAAAAAATCGGCCAAAAATCGGTCAAAAATCGGCTGAATCGGTAAAAAATCGGCTGAATCGGCCGAATCGGTCAAAAATCGGCCGAATCGGTCAACTTTAAAAAAATCGTAATTTCACTTATGACGCACAATGGGGATCGTTTGTTTCACTTATAACGCACAATGGGCATCATAATCAGAATTGGAGCCTTTTATTGAGGTTTGGAAACATAGCAGGCTTAGAATCGGTTAAGATTTTTAGTTTGGTCTCCAGAAATACCAAAAAACTGCAGGAAATGTTAATCCGATTAATCACCGATTAATCCCCGACTTGACCGATTACTGGCTGCAGGGTGGTCGACCGCCCGGCTACCGATTCACGATTTTTGCAACATTGGTAACTCTATATATAGAATTCGAATTTTCAGTATATGAGAGAGGTAGTTTTGTGGAGTAAAACCTAAACCGAACATAGGCTGTCTTGGGCAGTATCTTAGGGTTCCATACCCTATTTTACAACAAGATAAGTGATTTACTTCATTGATTCAATTATGTCTTCAATTGTATGTGTGTACGCTTGCATGTTTTCCATGTCCGGCTAATTTACTTGTGTGTTTGCTTAGATCTATGAAACCTAGGTATTGAATATTGATTGATTGTCTCTTATCTTAATTGTGATTGATCTAGTATTGCGATAGGTCATTCGTTGTGTTTTTAATGCTTGAGTAATCTTTGTGAACATTAGTTTATTATCACTTTGGCTTATTGTAGTCTAAACATCCAAAGATAACTTTAGAGTTACTTTATGAATCCTAGAGATTTCTTAGGCAATAACCTTAAGGTAGTCTCGAAGAGTTAGGGAAAAACGCATACCCTACGACCTTAGAAGACACAACGCATTAAGAATAAGGACGTGACAATTCAACCATCAATAGGAGATAATTAGGGAGTAATAGCATCTAAGTAAACACATTTTTAATCATCATAAGAGCACACAACAATAGACATAGACTACACTCACCTTAGTTTAGATAATTAGATAATTTGATAAGTAGAGTAATCGGTAGAAATACCACCCCCCAAATCCAATACCCCGAGATTCGTACCTTTCAATTTTCTAAAAAATATAAAAAAGATTAAAAAAATAATCTTCCTCAACCCCAACCTTAGCGTAGTAATTTCTCACTAGCCTTCCTATTTCCCTAGAGAACGATATCAATTCCCGAGGCTTACCCTAATACTCCACTACAACGATTAGGTTCACTGCCTAGGGTGTTGAAAAACTTGCTCGACGAAAAGGAAGTTCCTTTGACCCCGAACGCGTGTTGTACGCGTATAAAGTTTTTGGCGCCACTGCCGGGGAATAGAATAGCTAGTTAGATTTTCACCTCGTTTAGGTTTCCTTGCTTGATTCCTATCAAGAAAGCTTTTTTCCCATTTTTAGCTTCCTCGTAGTCTATCCCCCTTCTTTGTGACCTTTGTTCGTAAAACCCATCACTCACCATGATTCGCATCTTTCGCCGAAGAGTCTTCACACTACCCGCTCCCAATCCTCCTCCCAATCCCGAAATAGAGAACGCAATCCCACAATACCCTTCACCCGTTCACCACTTTGGAAATCACCTAGGGCATAATGAAATAAATTGGCAACAACAAAGTCCTTTCTATGACTCGGATTCCGATGAGGAGTTTGATTATGGTGAAGCACTTGATAATGGGGAGGTCATCGATGATGTTAATCTTGAAATGGAAGAAGACTTCTCCCAATGTTTTGACCCTAGGTGTAGAATTGAGGCTAATGGCCCCTTTAACATGCAATTCCCTTGTAAGATAGGATTTGAAAGTTTTGATGCTAACTTGCACTCATTCTTACCTTTAAACTTAATTTTAAGAAATCTATATAACAAAATAAAGGTAGATGAATTAGCCTATCAAGGGGATAATGCTGTTGATCCGCGGTCACTTACTTGGATGTGTTTGTCGGAAGTTTTTCCTATGTGGTTGAATTCATGGTCCTAGAAGATTTAGAAGAATTCATTGATGGAAGCCTTACTCATGAAAAAATGAGCGATACTTAGTGAGAGAGATAAACAACAAGGACTTAGGCATACTTATGAAAAAATGAGCGATACTATAAAAAAATGCCTAGAGTTAGGAGATGATTACAAGAAGAGCGAGAAAACATTGAAATGGCTTAGGTATGGGCACGTAAGCGTGCACGAGACCACGTAGGGGCATGACTTCGAGTCTAGCTACAAGACCCATAAATAAAGAAAAGCTCTTCGTGGGAGGCAACCCATGCTTAATTATTTGCTTGTTTGTGTGTCGTATATCTTTTATTGATTGTTTATTCTCATGTTTGAATTTGTAAAAATGTTTTATTTTGTCTTTAACCTCGTCTTATTTACATATAAAGGTATTTTACAAAAGGGATAAGTGTAGGGAGGATTACACACGTTTTCAAAAAGAACGTGAACATGAGAATTACGATTATTAAAAAGATATACATATGTTTTTGTTCGAGTCAAATGCTTGTATCGAGTCATAATGGATGTTTTGCAGGAAATTTTTCCAGATTCTAAACATATAAATTTTCCAGAATGTTTTCCAGAAAATCGCAGACCAGTTTCTGTCAGGATAACCTGACGGCGTCAGGGTCGCAACCTGACGGCGTCAGGAGGAGTAGAAACAGCTTACTACTTTTTCTCGTTTTCTGAGCTACTTATAAATTTTTGGAATGTTCCAGGTCTTAATTTTCCAGAAAATCTGTAAACATCCATTCCACAAGCATTATATCCTAGTTTAGTAGAGTCATATATATATTGTTACCGCCGATTTTATGCGAAGGTTTTGTTTGTTTTCTTCAAGTGTGCAGATTTTATTTATCAAGAAGATGATACATAAGATTGGATGGGCTTTTCACGCAAACATTCTTCTTGAAGAAAGATTTAACCACTACTTCACACGGATCCTACCGAGCTAATCAGGGGAGTACTAGTTTCTTTCGTTTTTAATTACCTTCCATTATCATAACTTTGATCCTTTTGAGGAACATTGGGGACAATGTTCAGTTTAAGTGTATGGAGGGAAAATAAAACGGGAACTTTGAAACTATGCTTATCCTTGACTATTTGCCTTGTCCAATTTCATTTGTGTAATAAACCATGAGAAATATCGGTTAGGGTAATTTTGGCACCGAATTTAAATTTTTTTATGATATGTAAGAGTGGGCCATTAGTCTTAATAAAGCGTCTCATGGATAGGAAGTTATATGACTAGCACAAAAACCCTTTACCACTTAAATTCCACCAAAAATGTGAGGATCGCCCTTAGATTTGTAGGAATTAAAGCATTTCACTTTAATGCTTCGAGTGTGTACTGGTGGTATAATAGATTCGAGAACTTGTTTTGTGATGCATTCCGAGATCGCTAGTGAGACTACACTTGTGTAGTTAGGAATAACTAAATGATAAGAGACATTAGGATAACCCTTGTTTGATACCCGTAATATAATTACTTCTTCCACATCGGTTGAGTAATTCCCCCACACCCTTGCGTTGTACTCAACTTTAGTACACGATACCCTTAGTTAACCCCTCAGAGCCTATCCCTTTCGCGGTTCTCGTGATTTTTTAGTTTTCCGGAATATCAATGAAGAGCATTGTTTACAATCCACCCCCAAATGTACACCCAAATCGCCTTAGCCTACCTTGTATGCACTCACTTTTAGTGCATTATTGTTATCATACTAAACCTTTAGTTCAATTATCTAGTTGCTTGCATAAGTTGCTAAGTCAAGTCATATCCTTTGTATACAGTTTTGGGATGATTGAGACTTATGGGAAAAGTTAAATTTTATGAAATGAATGGAAGGAACGTTAAATTTAAATTCCCTTTATTTGCGTAATAATGTACTCCAAGTGTTTTGATCTTTTCAATTCGGCTCAAATTAGTGTTAGAATAATAAAACTCAAGTTTAGGGATGTACCTATAAATCCCTATTATTTTGATGTTATCGTAGAGGATGGTAGGTAAAAGTGTATGAAAAAAAAAGAAATCGAAGAAAAATAGAAAAAAGAAATCGAAAAAAATAGAGTGTTCAAAAAAAAAAAAAAAAAAACGTTTACCATCCTACATCTATTTTTAAATTTATGTTTGTTTGTTTCAATTTATCTAGAGTTTAGAGTGTCGAGTCTTGGCTTAGCAACGTCATTCTTCTCATGCTTGTAACATAAGATTTTTGACTTGCCACCACTAAATCGCCTATCCCACCAAACCCTTTGTTTCCCTACCGTAAGCCTAACGTTACAACCCTTTAAAAGACCTCTTGGATAGTTTTTCCTAGGTGCTTACGCCAAAATCGATGGAGGTTTGATCTAGTCTCAAGCCTATGGTAATCTATGTACTAGGACCGGTTAATGAGTGTTTATCTTTCATTTCCAACTTGATATATTTCATATACACCCGAGAGATGATATTATCCAAACACCACTTGTGAGGTGCTAGTATGTAATTTCCGTGCTTGTTATGACTTTTGCGGGGCTTATACGTGTTGTGAATTGTTCTAAACTAATGCTTCATGACCCCTAACTTATAAATTAATTGGCTAAAAGCACATTTGCTTGAGGACAAGCAAATACCAAGTGTAGGATATTTGATAAGGATTTAAAACGTACACTTTTGAAGGGTCATTTAAGCCCTTAATTTATCACTATTGTATCAGTTACTACTTAATTTCGTTCCTTTTCACTTTTTAGGTCTCTTGAAGACAAATTGCTAGAATGACACTTATTCGGACGAAAAGGCGCGATTATACGAAGAAAATGGCCAAAGTCAAGAATCGAGACACTCAAGCTGCTGGAACTGAAGGGGACGGCGTCACAGCTGTCTTGGGCAGTATCTTAGGGTTCCATACCCTATTTTACAACAAGATAAGTGATTTACTTCATTGATTCAATTATGTCTTCAATTGTTTGTGTGTACGCTTGCACCAGAACAAAAAGTGGATTTGGCTACACCGAATATGTGTGACGATATACATATAGTCACACATGATTTTTCGAGCGTGTGTGACTAAAGGTCGCGCGACCATAGGTACCCTATGGTCACATGTTTGACTTTTTTTAGTCTCTATTACAAAACAGTAACCAAAACCTTAACATGTGTGACTAATTAGGTACAAATTTTGTTGGATTAATCCGTATTAGTGACCATAAACACTGTATAGTCACACAAAGCATGTTTCTTTTGGGTATTTAGTCACATACAATTAATCATAAAGTGGCCAAAAGTGTTAATAAGTGTGACCATATGGTGTTTAAGGTGAAGAAATATGTCTTTTGTATGACTATTGATCATCCAATGGCAACTTGAATTTTATATTTGTGTGGCCTTTTCTAACATTTAGTCACACAAAGCATGTTTGTTTTGTGTATTTAGTCACATACAATTAAGCATAAAGTGGCCAAAAGTGTTTATAAGTGTGACCATATGGTGTTAAAGTGAAGAAATGTGTATTTTGTGTGACTATTGAGCATCCAATGGCCACATTAAATTTATGTTTGTGTGGCATTTTCTAACATTTAGTCACACAAATAATGTTTGTTTTTGGTATTTAGTCGCATACAATTAATCATAAAGTGGCTAAAAGTGTTAATAAGTGTGACCATATGGTGTTTAAAGTGAAGAAACGTGTATTTTCAGCGACTATTGATCATCCAATGGCCACATGAATTTTATGTTTGTGTGGCCTTTTCTAATATTTAATCACACAAAGCATGTTTGTTTTGGGTATTTAGTCACATACAATTAACCATAAAGTGGCTAAAAGTGTTAATAAGTGTGACCATATGGTGTTTTAAGTGAAGAAATGTGTGTTTTGTGTGACTATTGATCATCCAATGGCCACTTGAATTTTATGTTTGTGTGGCATTTTCTAACATTTAGTCACACAAAGCAAGTTTCTTTTGGGTATTTAGTCACATACAATTAATCATAAAGTGACCAAAAGTGTTAATAAGTGTGACCATATGGTGTTTACAGTGAAGAAATGTGTGTTTTGTGTGACTATTGATCATCCAATGGCCACTTGAATTTTATGTTTGTGTGGCCTTTTCTAACATTTAGTCACACAAAGCATGTTTCTTTTGGGTATTTAGTCACATACAATTAAGTATAAAGTGGCCAAAAGTGTTAATAAGTGTGACCATATGGTGTTTAAGGTGAAGAAATATGTCTTTTGTGTGACTATTGATCATCCAATGGCCACATGAATTTTATGTTTTTGTGGCCTTTTCTAACATTTAGTCACACAAAGCATGTTTGTTTTGTGTATTTAGTCACATACAATTAAGCATAAAGTGGCCAAAAGTGTTTATAAGTGTGACCATATGGTGTTTTAAGTGAAGAAATGTGTGTTTTGTGTGACTATTGATCATCCAATGGCCACATTAGTTTTATGTTTGTGTGGTCTTTTCTAACATTTAGTCACACAAAGCATGTTTCTTTTGGGTATTTAGTCACATACAATTAAGCATAAAGTGGCCAAAAGTGTTAATAAGTGTGACCATATGGTGTTTTAAGTGAAGAAATGTGTGTTTTGTTTGACTATTGAGCATCCAATGGCCACATTAATTTTATGTTTGTGTGACCTTTTCTAATATTTAGTCACACAAAGAATGTTTCTTTTGGGTATTTAGTCACATACAATTAATCATAAAGTGGCTAAAAGTGTTAATAAGTGTGACCACATGGTGTTTTAAGTGAAGAAATGTGTGTTTTGTGTGACTATTGCTCATCCAATGGCCACATTAATTTTATGTTTGTGTGGCCTTTTCAAACATTTAGTCACACAAAGCGTGTTTTTTTTGGGTATTTAGTCACATACAATTAACCATAAAGTGGCCAAAAGTGTTAATAAGTGTGACCATATGGTGTGTAAAGTGAAGAAATGTGTGTTTTGTGTGACTATTGATCATCCAATGGCCACTTGAATTTTATATTTGTGTGGCCTTTTCTAACATTTAGTCACACATCGAATTAAGCAAACTGTGACCAAAAAGTGTTAATAATTGTGACTATATGCATCTTTTAGTCACATATAAGAAATCAATATATATCAAAACAAATTCAAATATATATATATATATATATATATATATATATATATATACAAAATATATTCAAATACAATAAAATTGGAACGTATATAAAATTGTAATGTCGTACATAATAAAATTCTCAATAATTTAACGACTTCTGACTCTTGATCTTCTTAGCTTCCTTTTGCATGGCATCACTAGAGACGTAGTGCTTCATTTGTAATTTAGGTGCAGTTCTGTTCTCACCAATCAGTTTTATGGTACTTGGTGGTGTTACCTGTAGGAAACAAAAACCGGGTGTATCAAACACTGAATTAAATATGAAGAATGATATATGTAGGTTTATAAAACACATGCATGTATGTACCTTTTCATCGAAACCACTTGATCCTTTGGCCATGCATAAAAACCACCTACTGCATCCTTAACTGTTTTGAAACCGTTACTTCCTTCATCCGGTATGCATGCTGCATCCACTAAAGATTTATCAATAGACACTATGTAGCAATCCTTTGGGAGTGGTTTGTTATGAAGCATTTGTTTTCCATCAGTTTTGTACACGGTACCCTCCGCAATAATACTTGATTTCTTTAAGTGCCACAGTCTGCACTTAATTACCTAAAAATATAATTTGTTGCATGTGTATATGTATCAGTAATTAATTAAACTAAAGAACATATGAAAATGTTTAAATACATACTTGTGGTAGTACTGTTAATGGAGACTCTAGTTCTTGTGATTCGGAAAGTTGACGTGAAGAATCCTTTCGTTTTGATCTAGTCGGTTTCTTAGATGCGACAGATATAACAGTTTCCTATATATATAATACACGGTAAATAATAAATGTATGTAGAATTCAAAAATCCCATGGGGATGACTTATTACTTACACTTATTTCCATTTCCTTTTCCAAAGTTGCAAGTCCATTAGACTTCTCAATGCTCGCAATTTTCTCACGTCCAGCAACACGTGTTCCGGCATCCTCATCAGCACTGCTATTTATAAGATTAATGTTCACCGGAGACACCTGAAATATAAATTGTTTAAGAAGACTGCAGCAGTATTTAAAAGGGTAAAAAAAATATGGAATGTTACTTTCTTACGTCTTACTTCCGTTTGTGTCAATGGAGTTGAAGTTGACTGCAACTGCCCCCTTTGTGCAGCCAATTGTTTCATCAAATCCTGTATTACTGCCTTTTTTTCTTGACGTTGGCGCCTCTCATTATCAAGTTCACTTTGAAGTAACACCACTCTTTCATCAGATGCTTGTCTGATTTGAGGCAGATCAAAATACCTCTTGTAGGTTACTCCACCTCCCACTCCTCTCGCATATCCTCCCTTTTCCTTACCTAATACAACTGTCATGGCATCAGTGCCATGATCAAGCTTCAAGATTCCTTGTTTGATCCTGTCGTCCATTTCTTTCTGCACACACAATATGGGAAATAGGTTATTTAATTCTACCAGTATTAACTAAAACACTACCTGTATTAACTTATAACTAACAGTTTTAACTAATACAGTAGCAGTATTAACTTATAACTAAACAAACATAATAATAAAATTTGCAGTCAAACTTACAAATTTTTCTCCCACTGATCTGATAGCATCATCATGATATTCTCCGTCTTTTTTCACCCTTCCTTTCAACCACAGCGTACCACGCGGTGGTTCTTCATCTGGTTCAATTTCTTTACTCTCGATCTTACAAACATCAAATACATACAAATGTAAGATAAACGAATATAAACGAAAGTATGATGCTATTAAATGCAAATGTGCAAATGTTTACTGTTACCATTTTTTCTATCACACGGGCGTATCCACCTCGTCCCATTGTATGATCATAAACAGACTTGGAACGCGACACTTTAGCTTTTGCTGATCTCACCTTGCAACACAAAATCATACGGCGTTTAGATGTAGTAATGTTGATAGTATACAACTAATATATATGGAAACATATGAAAAGGTGAAAGATATTTAAACTTGAATAAAAATGACTAATTAAAAGCTTGTATTCCTTGCTGGCTATGTAGTTTACAAAATTAACCCAATCTTCGGCTTTTATAATTGCACTATACTTCGCTGGGACTTCATTTAGTTTTGAAAGGGTATTTTGGTTAGGAAATATGTAGTTTTGTGTCAATTTCATTCTGAAATTCCTTAGAAGTTGACCAAGACGATTCATTATCAGCTTTCTAACCGTCAAGTCAACATCAAAATATCGCTGCAAAGATTAACAAATTGTTGTTAATTAGTTGCACATACTGTAAATGCAGAGATAAACTTATTAACACCTTGTACCTACGACAGCCAAGCCACTACTAGTTTAAAAAAAATATATGTGTACCGTGATTTCGTCCCACATTTTATCTCTTGCTTCTGAATCAACCTTCCTCCAGGATAGAATCCTGACACCTATATGCTCATGAACCAAATCACCCAAAAAACTCGAAAAAAATGCTCTATTTTTTCCTGATAACCTATCCAGTGCATCGAAGGTTACACTGACCTTTATTCCGTATGTTTTTCCATATTCCCTGCGAAACTTAGCCAACCTAGTTATGCCTCTCTTAACAACATTCGCATTTGAATGGTTGTTTTCAGCATCCTCACCCTCATCTGAATACGTCTCTGATTCATATCCTAAAGGGTTTTCATTTTCACGATCAGAATAAACCAAATCATCTGGATAATTGGTTTACGTTGCCATGATTCGTCAGAAGTAACGTGTTAAAGAAAATTACTAAACTTAATTAGTAAATAATGGTGTAAAAATTGAAGTTATGGTTGTTTTGCTTGAAGCCTGATTTATTGGAGTAAAGTTAGGGCTAATAATGGGGCAGTTTTTCAATTAAGGAAACCATAATTTCCAAAGTAATTTTAAAAATTTTGGCTAAAATTTGGCTCCAAATTTGATAATTTTAAAATGTGGCTCCAAATTGATAACATAGCATTTAAATATTTAATTTTTGGCTGCAATTTAAATATGAATTAGAAAATCTAATTTTTGAAAAATCAAACAATTTTTTAAACCAAAAACACCCCTGACATAAATGGTGCTTACCCACAGTCCCAAACACTCATATAACTTCAAACCAGCTGTGTCAAAGACACATATAACTGCAGATACACTAAAATCATCACATGGCGCATACAAATGAACAAACAAAAGCTAAAAATGGACTTAAAGCAATTAATTAAGCAACTTTAACTAATAAGCAGTTTCAGATAAACAATTAAGCACAAAAATAGGAAAATCAAACCAAGAACTGCTGATACAACAAACAGCCCTCAGACCTTACTTTAAGCCTATAAATAATCTATTTATAAGCACTTAAATAAGCTCTAACATCCTCAAGCAGTCAAAAAAATCAAGAAATCATGTAAATGCAATTAACTTAAAGCAAAAACAACAACAAAAACACCCTAAATCTAGTGGTTCAATAAAAAATAATTGTCATGAACAAACGCTCCACTTCTAAACTTCATAGTCAGTCATAAAAAAATTGACAACAATCTAAAAATTGAACATCCTAATCCTACAATAATACATTCTACCAGTGCGAATATGAACTTAAACACCACAACCAATTCCTAAATTCAAAACAACATTAAAAAAAAGATGAAACAAACTAGCGAACACATTACTTATATTAACAAACATATTTAGCATTCGTATGGATAAACCATCAAAAGATCCATACATATTCCATTGTTAATATATCTACATACCATCCCATTAAACCAAGACGTTAGACATTAGACATTAGACATACACAGATGACACTAGAGCAAAAGAAAACATCCCATTCCATAGCGAGAAACCCTTCAACCATTCATCGCCTGAATTTGTTCTTCCTTGGTATCGATTTCCTCCTAAGATTTAGTAATGAGATCATTCAACCCCTGTAGCTTAGACCTTGCAGCCTCCCTGTCATCCCTAAGATCCATCAAAGTGTAAAGACCTAATGTTTAAAAACGGGAAACTAAGTCCTCCTTCTTTTAAACTATGACTATAAATTAGAGGTGTTGATCCGTTCAGTTATCGGGTTTTGTTTCGTTAAATCAGTTATATTTTTATTTTGGTCAACACGAAAACCGAAACGAACCAAACTATAATTAAACCAAAGCGAACCGAAAACCGAATATGAATTAAGTTCGCTTCTTGGGTTGACCCGAATATGAATTAAGCTCGATTCTTGGGTTGACACATATGGTTTTAAACCGAAAATGGATTAAGTTCGCTTCTTGGGTTGACACAAAATTATTTACATTTGAAGCCATAGCTTCCATAATTAGCAACCTACAAACATAATGTTTGAGTAAATCGGACGAAAACGTGCAAAACCGCTGGAAACGGACGAAAACGTACAAAAACTTATTCAAACGGAGTAAAAGATGAAAAAACCAGCGAAAACGTGCAAACACAGACGAAAACCTGTAAACAAAAACGGAAACGTATAAAAACAGATTAAAAGGGACAAAGACGTATGAAAACGGACCAAAACGTATTAAAAAAGACGAAAACTTGAAAAACGTACGAATGTGTGTAAAAGTGTAAGAAAACCTATGAAAACGGTTGAAAAATTCTTAGAAACATAAGAAAATGGGTAAAAACGGAGTAAATCGGACGAAAACGTGCAAAACAGCTGGAAACGGACGAAAACGTACAAAAACTTATACAAACGGACTAAAAGATGAAAAAACCAGCGAAAACGTGCAAACACGGACGAAAACCTGTAAACAAAAACGGAAACATATAAAAACAGATTAAAAGGGACAAAGACGTATGAAAACGGACCAAAACATATTAAAGCAGACGAAAACGTGAAAAACGTACGAATGTGTGTAAAAGTGTAAGAAAACCTATGAAAACGGTTGAAAAATTCTTAAAAACATAAGAAAATGGGTAAAAACGGATGAAAACGGAGTAAATCGGACGAAAACGTGCAAAACAGCTGGAAACGGACGAAAACGTGCAAAAACTTATACAAACGGAGTAAAAGATGAAAAAACCAGCGAAAACGTGCAGACACGGACGAAAACCTGTAAACAAAAACGGAAACGTATAAAAAGAGATTAAAAGGGACAAAGACGTATGAAAACGGACCAAAACGTATTAAAACAGACGAAAACGTGTATAAACGTACGAATGTGTGTAAAAGTGTAAGAAAACGTATGAAAACGAGCGAAAAATTCTTATAAACATAAGAAAATGGGTAAAAACGGAGTAATATGAAAATGGGTAAAAACTGATGAAAACGGAGTAAATCGTATTCAAACGGACGAAAACGTGCAAAAAAGCTGGAAACGGACGAAAACGTACAAAAACTTATACAAACGGACTAAAAGATGAAAAAACCAGCGAAAACGTGCAAACACGGACGAAAACCTGTAAACAAAAACGGAAACATATAAAAATCGATTAAAAGGGACAAAGATGTAAGAAAACGGACCAAAACGTATTAAAACATACGAAAACGTGTATAAACGTACGAATGCGTGTAAAAGTGTAAGAAAACGTATGAAGAGGGCGAAAATTCTTATAAACATATGAAAATGGGTAAAAACGGATGAAAACGGAGTAAATCGTATTCAAACGGACGAAAACATATGTAAAACATATGAAAATGTATGAAACGTTTGAAAATGTACGTTAATATGTAAAACAGATGAAAATGTATTCAAACGGACGAAAACATGAAAAAACAAGTGAAAACGTGTAAACACGGACGAAAACCTGTAAACAAAAACGGAAATGTATAAAAACAGATTAAAAGGGACAAAGACGTACGAAAATGGACGAAAACGTATTAAAACAGACGAAAACGTGTATAAACGTACGAATGTGTGTAAAAGTGTAAGAAAACGTATGAAAACGGGCGAAAAAAGTCTTGAAAAAAGAAAACAGCCCCTAACTCATATAGAATGGCTAAGCATATGTGTCAGCATCCTATTGGGGACAGCAGGAGGACCCACTTCTTCACATCTATACTACATATAAAGACATCATAATCCAAAATATAAAATAATTAAACACACTAATTAATATTATTTTAAAACAACCTAAAATGAAAAATGCATGTTATTATACACATTATACAAATTGATAAAACACACAAATCTTCATACAAGCTAACAAGTTGATAGTATATAAAGTTTTAAAAACCGGACCGGACCAATAGATTCAACCTAAAAAGTAAAAAGTGACACGGTTTAATTTGACCCGTTTTGCGATCCAACCCATCGGGTTGACGCGGTTTAAATCAATCTGTTTTTTACCGGAACGGTTCAACCGGTTGAACCACCCGGGTCGAACCGGGTTTCAAAACATTATGTTTAATCCCCAAATCTTCAAACTTCTATTATTTTTCGTTTATAACCCATAAACCCTTTTTTATCTCTAAACAATTTCTCAATATAAAATTCCGTTACTATGCACGGGTACAAGTCTAGTATATATATGTATTCGTTTTGCTTAATTTTTTTTTGAGAAGTTGGAGGGAATGACCTTTTCATTTTTACTACCATTTTTCATAATTGTCAAATGTCCAGGGTTGGTTATGTTATATTGCCAAATTCATGTATACATTTTGTAAATTGTTTTATCAATACTGGAAGTGTTTTATGTGTTACTACAAAGCTTCTATTCTCCAAGAAGTATTTGTTATTTTTTCTTGGGAAAACAAAAAATGTGAATTAATAGTCTAATTAACATTTGCAACGATGAAACCTTCTGGGTTCCTTAGCAGTTTAGTTAGAGTGTGGTTTAATTACATTTATTTACAATATATACTTCATTCTTATCTCTTAAATCCGAATTAATATCAACTGTCAAAGTTTCACCCACTACCAATAATTACAATGGCGAACACTCCATTCATCAATGAGTTGAAAGACATGTCCGGATCAGAAAAACTACATCAAAGTTTCAAGTTCCTTTTCATTCAAGATCACACAGAAGATGAAGCGTTTTTGAGGTTTCTTGGGGAGCGATGCAATGAGTTGCAGAGGAAGATACCAGTGCAGACTGAAAGGATGGCTGAGGTGTGGTCTTTTAACCATGATGATGAAGAAGCTGGTGGGGATGTCTATGAGTGCTTGAGGTTGCAGATGATCAGGATGCACAAGAGGCTGGAGGTTTTGAGAGGCTTGTTGGTTGAAGTCCGTGCAGGTTTGCATGAGAAGGAGGAGCATATGGACATCATGGATTTTTATGATTAGGTCATATGTTTATGTATGTGTTTTGTGTTTTGTCATCTTGGTGATCTGTGTATGGTTGTCTTTTGGGGGTAGACGGTGCATATGGTTTAGGATGGAGATGTTAGATTAATGTAGCTATTAATAATGACAATGGTACAATGATGCTTATTATATAATGATAATAGTTTAGCATATGTTAATATGCTTTTATTTATGCAATTTTTCCTTTTATAGTTTAAACTATATCATGATATTTAGTTTTCTCTCACACACACATGGGTCAAACACACAGTCCTGAAAACTTGCGAAAACAAAATATGGTTTCCAGGTGAAATTAGGGGTTTCTAATATACAACATATTTATCAAATTAAAACATATATTTAAGACATCTTGTGTTTGTGTATTCAAATTGATGATTCAATTTTGATGAAATGATCATATATAGTTGATCATCGTATGGTTGTATTGGGGTTGAAAGCGATGAATACATGTTCATCAAAGAATTATAAAGGTATATATCTGATTTTTATGTTTCATTTTGATAAATTGATAATTGTTTGAGCAATATTTGATGTTTTAATGACGACCTACTTGTCAAAATATAAGCTTGTTGCAAGTTGGAAATTGGGTTCTTGATTATGATGAATGAATGACCCAATTAGGAAATGTGTTATATGATGATTTTATCGTGATTTGGTGAAGGTTATGTGATTATATGGACAATTAGTTTGCACATCTTGAATTTGGTTCAGTTTTAATGTTAAAATTGATTATTTCTTTTTTGCTTTAAGCGCGGTGTAAGCTTACCAACAAAATCAAGGCTATGATGAATTCTGACGGGTATTTTACAAAATGATAATGCCCATATATTGGCTTGGCAGCATGTTAAGGTTGCAGCCATGGTGGGCAATCTAATTTTTTCAAACTGCTACCCTATCTAA
The DNA here is from genome assembly GCA_019973895.1 of Chrysanthemum seticuspe. NCBI lineage: Eukaryota > Viridiplantae > Streptophyta > Magnoliopsida > Asterales > Asteraceae > Chrysanthemum > Chrysanthemum seticuspe. The sequence continues at coordinate 267,641,263 of BPTQ01000009.1, forward strand.
GCCTGTATTTTGTGACTAATGGATTATCTGTATGTTAAGCTTACCATGACCATCAACGCTTTGATCAATTATGACGAGTAGTTTTAAACTTGAGATTTCCCATATCTTGACCTGGTTTATAGCAATGTATAGACGATTATGTCGCATGTTTGTGACCGTTTTATTTTATATGCATAATATTATCACAACCTTGTACTTTAATGAAGTTGGTAAATTTCTTCAGGTCAATCATGTTTCATTGTTGCTGGCGTCCGTTGGCGTCATGTGTATATATAGTTTCTGTTAGAAGCTATATATAATCATTGGTCCCTATCATACACCCGTCCCAATGAATCATGATTGGCTCGAAGATGTTAAGCATCTGTGTATATAGTCGTAGTAGAATGGGCTGGAATTTGACATCGAATAATAATACTTTGATTGAAAGTGCCACAAAGTTGCAATTATTTTATGCTTGGTCCAATCAGATATTGCACCTAAACAGGCATTGTAAGTGCAATGGTCTCCAGCACACATTTTGCTAGACAGATGAACAAATAGTGTTTGTTACTTTGAAAATTTAGATTCGTATATGGAAATTTTACTCATCCGCTTTAATTGCAGCAACAGGTAAACAGACTCCATAAACGGAGGCATTTCAACAGATTAATCCTGAACCAGTGATGAGGATGTTGTTTCAGACTGGATCATGGAATGCAAACACAGTAAAAGGTAAGCATCGTAAAATTAGTTAACACAAAGACTGGCTTTTATTTGATAAAATATCTTACAACCACCTGCCAAAGGCTAAAACCAAATATTACAACAACATTCAAAATAAAATTCAAGACAAGTACATAACTGCAAATGCAAAGACCAGCATAAACAAGACATCATGACCAACAACAGCTTCCCCCAGCTATGCAAACACACTTACCAATCCATTAAGCCCTTAAGTTTCTGAATGAACACATCATGATTGCGAAAATTTAGCTCCAATCCAGCTGCCAAAATGAGCATTTGCATGAGCTTTTCTTCATCTCTTGCCTGAATTTCTCTTAGATATTCTGCATTTTTCTGGGCATAAATGTTCCCAACTGTTTCTAACTCTTGAATAAAAGTAAGCCTCTCACGAGTAACACTCACCAAGCTAGCGCATAGGACATTCATTTGTTGTGACATTTGAATGTCCTGACCTGCAGCTTGGCGACAGTATTACACTAGCATCTCATACCAGTTATTCGAATTGGCTTCTGCTCTAAGCTGATCACACTTAAGGCGTCTAGACATTGTGTTTTCTTCCTTCTTTATTACAAGTTATGAAAAGTAAGGCTATATGTTTTGCATAGTGATAGACCCTCTTAAATAGGAAAAGTAAGGCTATATGTTTTGCATAGTGATAGGCACATGTATAACATATAATTACACATTGAATACCATTTGCATGAAAACAAAATACACAAAATCACTACTGTTTCTGCAGATTTCATATTGATTCGCTTGGAAGGTATCTAACACAAATAGCATGCAAGTAAAAGCCAAATTTATTACTATTTGCATACGTCCTTTTAGTTCACTCCAAACACTGCACTCTGTTTCCATGTATCTTTACATATATTCATTTTTTGTTTCTTACTACTGTTGCAGTAACTCAAACAGTCATACATGTGTCGTTATGGGCTTTTTCTACTTTGTTGGTTGAACGTGTAATGTACTAAGATGGAAATTCAATCCTCGGGATATTTTCGTTTATGCACATGTTTTATTTGATGTTTGATTTTCATGCAAAAAAAGTGAACTAAATTTTTGGAGGATTGATGGAAATTTTAGTGCACTTATAGGATTAGTTCACCACTGGTAATGGGTCAGGAGGTACGGAGTGTACACCCATAAGGTTCCTGAACATCCCGACTCATAGTGGAGAGATTCAGAAGTTAGTACGGGTAGTGCTAAGTTAGTACTGGTAGTGCTAAGTTAATACAGGTAGTGCTAAGTTAATACTGGTAGTGCTAAGTTAGTACTGGTATGTGTGTGTGTTTAAAGTGAAAATTATTTGTTGGTTATGATTTGATAAACACTAATTGTATATGACTTATAAGCCATTTGATTTGATTGCCACCCTAGAGTTGCCTTCCCCACGAAGAATCATTAATTATCCAACCTCACATACTTGGCCTTTTTTTTCAGGTGTACTCCCCAAAAAAAACATATGATGTTATTAAATAGTATGTTTCTTATTTAAAAAGTACCTACAATTATATATTTTATTACAACGTTTAACTTTTTTTGTTACTTGGATTCCACAGGTTTTTTATCATCACAGTGAACGTGACATTCAAGGACGGGAAACATCGTATAAAAACATTGCAAATGTTGATGCACTGGCAGTGATTCAATAGCTACATTGTATATTCGATTAACCAATATTGTATTCGACATATGTATTTATTTGCGAGAATACTAGTTACGGTTTACACAATAATGTATTAGGTCTTTGTCTTTAAAGTGTTGATTACGCTTTGATTTATTAAATGCGTAACTTGTATATTTATACGTGTCTTAAAATTTATATTTATGTTCGGGATTGTTTAAAGGAAATACATTGTTATGTCAATATTACGTTGTTATTCAAATTACCAGTTACGACATCGCGTATGGTTGTGATTTAGGTTACACATTGATACATGTTACAACATCGCGTATGTTAATGTAATATTATTTATTTGTATGTCAATGTACTTAATTTTTAAGGTGATTCTACCAAATATTTTGTATGTATATAATCAAGGGTTTAGGTCATAAAATAGTTGCGTACTTTTTCAAATGTACCGTTTTGGTACGTAATTGTTCCACTAAAACTTACATATTTGCATATATACCCAGAACATGCTTAAGTTGCATTGTACATCATGCATTAAAAACTTGTATTATGGAGAAATATGCAACTTTTTGAGTTTTAGTAGGTATATATGCAATGCTCCCATAATACAAGCTAAAAAAATATATCATTGCAGTTTTGAGAACCGTGATATATTACGGCTACACTTAATCACATAGTCAAAGCAAAATATTCAAGTCTATATTCTTCAACACAACAACCGCATCATCAAGTAATGTTACACATTGGTTTTTTTTTTTTTTTTTTTAACCATGAACTGCAAATGTAAAGTGATTGATATGCATGTTTCTGATATGTTGATGGATACAAATGCATGTTTGGTATTTTTTTTGCAATGTTTAACATATCTTAAAGAATATAGTATCCTTTGATCATAATGTAACAGCCGTTTTATTAGAACTATATGCGATTTGATTCTTTAGAATATTGTGTGACATGTAAATGTAGGATGATTTGAATAAAAAGAATCATGGATATATGTGGATTGTGGAATGCGTAGCAGCTATTTGTTAAATAGCTAATTAGACAACTTGTAAACATATGTTTAATCTAGGTTAGTATAGCTTTTATATGATTTGGTTAAGCACTACACCTTATGTAATTAATTATCTGAGCTTAGGTTTAAACATTGGATGAAGCAATAGCGTATGGTATGTTGGGTAGATTATGGATTTGTTACTAGATTTTAACAAACGTATGGGGTAAGATGATTAAAAGTAAAAAATACAGATTTTTACTCTAAAAGGACTATATGATTATTGATTTTTGAAACATAGTTAAATATGTAGTAATACATCTTCAATCATTTTTTGTTTGACACCTTAATGATAAAGATGTATTGATCATCTAAGACTTGTATTAGTTGGTGGAAATGTTATGTATATGTGATAACCTTATTGACCATTAAGACGATTGCGGTTTTAAAATAGAATGAGCATCCAATTGTTGGTGGAGGTAAACCGCACAAACATTAGGACATTGCAGGTAAGTTGTACTTAAAATACTTACTTAAGGTTATAAATTTATCAATGTAACCATCAAATTGATATACATGCTTACTTTTTAAATTTAAGATGCTTCCTGCTTTGTTTACTAAAACACTGTACCCCAAGAAGCGCTGGATATACCTAATCCACAATAGGGGAACTAAACATAAGGTTTACTGGAAATTGGTTCGTGGTCGCATTACTTTGCATGGGTCCGAGTGGCGAGCTTTTATTGATCACAGCCAATACATCAATGTGGCCACATTCCATTTAATTCATCAGGAAGAAGACTGTTATTATGTAACAGGGTACAACGATGCAGGCCACGAATGCCCTGGATACGATCTGGCTCTTCTAGGTTACAGACAACGTAGGTGCCTGGTTACGCTGGATGAATATCCTGCACAACCTCTGGTAAGAAAAAAAATGTTAATCAATACATTGTATAAGTTTGTTGAAAATGGGGATTATTTTAATTATTTGACCCGCTAATGTTTTCTTTAAACTAAACTGTTACGTAGGTCATTCCTTGCAATTTCCGGGACAATACTGACAATAACCAATTTGACGTTCTTGTTGCTTGCGTGCCCGTAGCAGCTATCACTCACCGTCAAATTGAAATACTGGAGGAAAACAGACACATGCATGAGTTTGGTGGGCACGGATGGAATGTATTGGTTCACGATGAAAACCTATTTGATGGCACAAGAGTTGTTTTCACAAATCTCCTAAACAATACTCTTTCCCTGATGCCATTTGCTGAAAATGGATTGATGATGCGTTCTGAACTTGTGCAACGTATGGAGCTGAATCGTACAAGACCGTTCATGAGAAACCCCATAGATGAAGGTATGTTAATCAAAGTGTAGACATAATCTATGATTTTATTTTAAAAATAAACCTTTCTATATAATAGCTTTTAAATTATTTACCATTTTTATGAAATTCCAATTGTAGATGAGCGTATTAAACACATATGTGCATGGAACGAATGTACAGAGCATGAAAGTGAAACGGATTGTTTTTACGCGCCCATCCTTCCATATGTCACGGACAGGAGTCGTTTGGTAAGTAATGATACAAATCGGACCATTTCAATCATTATCTGCTTTCGAAAAAACTAATATATGCTTCAACACATGGACATACTTTTGTTGAGCATACTACATTGTTCTTTTTAATGCAAAACATACCACATAAGTTTACGAAGTGAAATCACATGTGGAAGTACCATAACGCACTGCTGAGATACCGAGAAGACATGGAGTTTTATGTGAACGTGAATCTGGAACACCACAGCGATAGGCCTAGAAGCAAGAACCACGTTACCATAAACGCCAGATGAAGAGAGATTGTTGAGTAGTGTTAGTGGGAACGAAACAAAATGGTCAGATTCAATCTTGTTGACTTTGTCAGCGATGACCAAGCTTCGGTGTCTTCCCGTACTCCAGTTATAATTCCAGTATTTAGCATGTGTTAAAATGTAATTCCAGGCGTTATCAGTTGTTATTGGTAGACATGTTTATAAACAGATTCTTGGATTGTGTAGGATTTGGTTGGCTTCATTTAGGGTGTGTGTTCCCAAGTAGTTGAAGCCATTCATGAGATGGAATGTAAACTACTTGGTATAGCCCCTATCTGGAAGTGTATGGTTCCTAGTGGTGCATTAAAAGGTGTTCTTTGTGATGGTTTTGTGCTGGTTGTCATCTGTCCATGGTTGTATGATATGGGCAGTTTGTTTTTGTTATCAGACTTATAAGAACAGTTATATCAGAAATTGAATAGAGTTGCCTTGTATGCAACTTGATATGGGACTTGTCCATATCAGTGTGTGTTGCTTTTTTCATTGTACAAAGTTTCCTTGATTAATACAAGTTCATCTTTGCACCAAAAAAATATATATATTTTGTGTTGTGGTCTACTTATAAACAGAAAACTTTAGTGGTTAAAGCTGCCAGTACAAAGTTAAGTCTGGTAGGTTAGTTTTAGTGGTTAAGGCTGCCAGTACAAAGTTAAGTCTGGCAGACCTAAGTTAAGTATGTTTAGTATTCGTAGTTAGTTTTGTTTATGAAAAACATAATAGTTTTTTGTGTGACTATTGATAATCCAATGGCCACATCAAATTTATTTTTGTGTTGCCATTTCTAACATTTAGTCACACAAAGCATGTTTCTTTTGGGTATTTAGTCACATACAATTAAGCATAAATGGCCAAAAGTGTTAACAAGTGTGACCATATGGTGTTTAAGGTGAAGAAATATGTCTTTTGTGTGACTATTGATCATCCAATGGCCACTTGAATTTTATGTTTGTGTGGCCTTTTGTAACATTTTAGTCACACAAAGCATGTTTGTTTTGTGTATTTAGTCACATACAATTAATCATAAAGTGGCCAAAAGTGTTAATAAGTGTGACCATATGGTGTTTCAAGTGAAGAAATGTGTATTTTGTGTGACTATTGATCATCCAATGGCCACATTAAATTTATGTTTGTATGGCCTTTTCTAACATTTAGTCACACAAAGAATGTTTGTTTTGGGTATTTAGTCACATACAATTAATCACAAAGTGGCTAAAAGTGTTAATAAGTGTGACCATATGGTGTTTCAAGTGAAGAAACGTGTATTTTGTGTGACTATTGATCATCCAATGGCCACATGAATTTTATGTTTGTGTGGCCTTTTCTAACATTTAGTCACACAAAGCATGTTTGTTTTGGGTATTTAGTCACATACAATTAACCATAAAGTGGCTAAAAGTGTTAATAAGTGTGACCATATGGTGTTTAAAGTGAAGAAACGTGTATTTTGAGTGACTATTGATCATCCAATGGCCACATATTAAGTTACGTGACCATATGTACTGGATTTTGGCTACACTTAAATAATATGTGTGACAAAACGTTTAGTGTAACCATATATGGCATTTGGTCACAGTGTTAGTAGTAAATGTGACTTTATAGATTAGCTTTTGGCAAGCTAACACAAACTAAACTTTAAACACACATATTAACTTACTAGTGTTGCATGTTTTCCATGTCCGGCTAATTTACTTGTGTGTTTGCTTAGATCTATGAAACCTAGGTATTGAATATTGATTGGTTGTCTCTTATCTTAATTGTGATTGACCTAGTATTGCGATAGGTCATTCGTTGTGTTTTTAATACTTGAGTAATCTTTGTGAACATTAGTTTATAATCACTTAGAGTTATTGTAGTCTAAACATCCAAAGATAACCTTAGAGTTAGTTTATGAATCCTAGAGATTTCTTAGGCAATAACCTTAAGGTAGTCTCGAAGAGTTAGGGAAAAACGCATACCCTACGACCTTAGAAGACACAACGCGTTAAGAATAAGGACGTGTCAATTCAACCATCAATAGGAGATAATTAGGGAGTAATAGCATCTAAGTAAACGCATTTTTAATCATCATAAGAGCACACAACAATAGACATAGACTACACTCACCTTAGTTTAGATAATTAGATAATTAGATAAGTAGAGTAATCGGTAGAAATACCACCCCCCAAATCCAATACCCCGAGATTCGTACCTTTCAATTTTATAAAAAATATAAAAAAAGATAAAAAAAAATAATCTTCCTCATCCCTAACCTTAGCGTAGTAATTTCTCACTAGCATTCATATTCCCCTAGAGAACGATATCAATTCCCGAGGCTTACCCTAATACAACACTACAACGATTAGGTTCACTGCCTAGGGTGTTGAAAAACTTGCTCGACGAAAAGGAAGTTCCTTTGACCCCGAACGCGCGTTGTAGGCGTATCAGTGTATCAATTCTGGAAATTTAATGCTTATAGCGGGGCATTGGAATTTGTGATGTGCAGATGAGTCTTCTGCATAATTACTTGGTACACCCTGTTGTCCCACTTCTTCCTCCATCCTTCTTGTAGGGCAGTCTTTAATCATATGCCCTTCCTTCTTGCACTTAAAGCATCTAAGGTTTCTGAGTTTGTTGTGTGAGACAGTGTATTTGGGATGTGGGAGAGACTGATTGAAATTGTTGATTTCTTCAAGTTTTTCTTTAAGCATATTCTTGCAGTCTTGGGTAATCTGCTTTATGCAGATTCCCAACTTCTCTTCTCTATCCCTCTTCTATTGTCTCAGCAAAGCAGACTCATGAAATCTTCTCATGGGCTTCTTTAAAACAAGGCTCTAATGCCACTTCTTAGGAAATGCCAAGACAGATTTGTGCCTTGACCAACTTTGATCAAGAGGTGAGTTAGGATAGGCCATGTTTCTGATTTGTTGTTATGCAGTGCAGTGAGAAAATATGTGCATTATGCATGGAATATAGGATAGAATAGATATGGAGGGAATTTCAAATACAACTAACTTTATAAATTGATTGAATGATATGAGTTACAGAATTTTACTTATTTATCCTTAACCAATAGGTGCCTATGTGTTGGTTCAATGAAGCCAACAGACACAATGGTTGGGAGTATAACTGTCAAATAACTGACAAATAACTAACAACTATAATAACTGTCAATATGGGTCGTTTGGGGCATGGCCCAACCCATATACTAATTACAGACATTAGGACTTTACATAGAAATAAATTGTCTTTAATAAAAACTATACTATAATGTCTGTTAAAGTAAAAACAATGGGATGATCTTGATTTGATAGATGTTTGATCTTAACAAGGTTCCAACAGTCACCTCTCTAAGATCAAAATCCATCAATCTTGAATCTTCTGTCTTCAGAATCAAATGATGACAAAGTCATCATTTGGTGTGGTCTTTTCATCCTTGATTCTTTGATGAATTGGTAGGCTGCTCTGTCCAACTTGATGGTGACTGTAGGCAGTGCCTTCTTGAGTCTCATCTTCAAGCTTTATGCCAAAATGTTCAGGCTTGGTATAGTTCTTTGACCCTGTAGATGCATGCAGTCTGTCTTGCTGATCTTGATTGTTTAAGCAGTATAAAGCCTTGCCTTTGTCCACAATGTTTGTGGCCTTGATTGGTAATGAAATCTATCCAACCTTTTGTACTCTTACAGTATTATGGTAACCTTTAAGAACATCAATATAAATGTTATAGCATTGCTTGAGGGCTTCACCATCATGGTAGGAAAAACCTAGGATCTCTGCAGCTTGTCCAAACTTCTTTGAAAAGTGTACTTGAATATAACCACCCAAACACTCAATAACCTTATAAAGGTCCATCAAGTGAACAATCTTGCCATTGATTTGGGGTGGTAGAGGGACAGGAAAGTGGCCATTTAGGTAGACTTCATAGAACCATTTGAGAGTTGATATGAACCTTCTTCTAAAATATTCCCATTGTTGCCCAACCAATTTATCTATACTAATAAGATTCATGAAGTTTGTGAAATCATTAAAGGTGGTGACTTTGGTAGAGTAGGTCACCCCTTTGATTTCAATCTTATCACATTCATGTGACTGTGGGTTTGAGGATGCATCTATGGCTTTAAAGTGATTGTCCAAGAAATCATTATGTTTGATTCTGAGTGAATCTTCATTGAAGGTGTGTGCATTGGGATCCTTGAACATGTACTGGAATGTACATGTATTGTTCTCATAAAGAACTTCTACTCCTTGTTTTTTAAGGAGATCAGCAGATAGGATATTTAGGGATACCTCAGGGGTGTAGAGGACCCCTAGGATCAAATACTTTCCATTTCCATTTTTAACAATCACTTCACCAATACCATATGTAAAAAGTAACTTATTCTCTTCTTCAATTTTCCCTACTGTAAATTTTTCTTTAAGTGTGCAGAAAAGATTAACTCTAGAATAGACATGCATGTTTATATGAGTGCTGATATACCATATTTTGTCCCAGTTCTCTTGATTTGTTCCCTTTAACCTGCATTTTGTCTCAAAGTGTATCAATTTTGGAAATTTAATGCTTATAGTGGGGCATTGGAATTTGTGATGTGCAGATGAGTCTTCTGCATAATTACTTGGTACACCCTGTTGTCCCACTTCTTCCTCCATCCTTCTTGTAGGGCAGTCTTTGATCATATGCGCTTCCTTCTTGCACTTAAAGCGTCTAAGGTTTCTGAGTTTGTTGTGTGAGACAGTGTATTTGGGATGTGGGAGAGACTGATTGAAATTGTTGACTTCTTCAAGTTTTTCTTTAAGCATATTCTTGCAGTCTTGGGTAATCTGCTTTATGCAAATTCCCAACTTCTCTTCTCTATCCCTCTTCTGTTGTCTCAGTAAAGCATACTCATGAAATCTTCTCATGGGCTTCTTTAAACCAAAGCTCTGATGCCACTTCTTAGGAAAGGCCAAGACAGATTTGTGCCTTGACCAACTTTGATCAAGAGGTGAGTTAGGATAGGCCGTGTTTCTGATTTGTTGTTATGCAGTGCAGTGAGAAAATATGTACAGTATGTATGCAATATAGGATAGACTAGATATGGAGGGAATTTCAAATATAACTAACTTTATAAATTGATTGAATGATATGAGTTACAGAATTTGACTTATTTATACTTACTAATAGGTGCCTATGTATTGGTTCAATTAAGCCAACAGACACAATGGTTGGGAGTATAACTGTCAAATAACTAACAACTATAATAACTGTCAATATGGGTCGTTTGGGGCATGGCCCAACCCATATGCTATTTACAGACATTAGGACTTTACATAGAAATAAATTTTCTTTAATAAAAACTATACTATAATGTCTGTTAAAGTAAAAACGATTGGATGATCTTGATTTGATGGATGTTTGATCTTAACAAGGTTCCAACAGGTATAAGTCAAGTAAAGCTCACCAAAAAATGGCTTTTGAAAATGAAAATGGTTTTCAAGGGTTTATGGTACAGTTTTTGAACTATACGAAATAATGGCGTCCCAAAAAATAAACATTTTTTAGTATGGTTGTAGAACCGTATCAAGTAGCTCCTTTCAAAACTCAATGGTATTTTATTTTTAAACCGTACTAAAATTCCTTTGTTTCGGGATTCTTTTCTCTTACCTGTGTAACCAAACACATTGTACAAATAAAATTTAAACCATACACTATAACAACCGAAACAATTCTATTTATCACAGCACCAATCGTGACTACCGGCGAGGACATTTTGAAAGATTGGCGAGGACATGTTCTCGCTAAAGGTCATCGACGAGGATATGTCGTCGCCAAAGGGTCCTCGCCACACGCCCGTCGAAAAACCTGTTGGCGATGACTTCTTAGAGTTTTAATGATGACTACATGGGATCCACACATTTTCTCAGTAAAAATTGTAAACCAGGCCCACTAGACTTTTGGCGTGAACATGTCTTCGCCATAGCCTAATTACATAATTAACTAACTAATTATATTATTTAATTAATTAATCTATTTATCATTGTAAAAAAGTCAGGCCCACCAAGGTATCGGCGAAGATTAAAATAAGACTATAGGCATCTTCCAGGACATGCCCTTGGCAATACTAGCTGCACATTTTGGCAGCATAATGTTGCATCTGCCCATATGCCAGATTTTTTTTTCGGAAAACTTTTACCAAAACCCACAACCTATAATTACCCAAACCAACATACCACATTCAATAACAAAGTCGTTAAAACATTACTCAATAACTAACAAAGTCGCTAAAATGGTTCAAAAACAGAAGTCGTTAAACACATAAACATAAGTCGCTAAAATACCACATATGTTGCTAAAACACTTCAGCATCCACAACCTAATTTTCTTTTTCAACGACCTTTTTCCGTTTCAAATTTGTTTCGTTTAACTGATTACCATCCATTCTATAACGAATCGATTGTGATTTATGGTGCAATCGATCAAAATCATAGTTTTTGATCGAATATGATTGGTGACGATGATTTGATGTTGAAATCAAAGTTTTTGATGGTGAAATCGATGGTTTGATGATGATTTATGATGGAATATGGGACTGTGATTGTGTGTGCTTTTGAAACCTTAATATTTTTTGGGGGAAAATGAAGGTGAGCGGGAATTTTAGGCTTTTATAGTTTGATGATTTTGTTCTTGATGTGTAACTTTGTGATTTGATTACAACCTTTGGATCAAAATATAATGGATGAATGAGATGTATTCAAAAGTTTAGATGGTATAGAGGGTCTCAACTCTTATTACGCATGTTTGCTTTTTATATACAGTAAATTTATCAATCTATAGTGTTCCAAGTATTGCCCAATTAATGGAATTTTTTTGGGGGCTGTACGAATGTTTTTCAATTTTACAAAAACATAATGTACACACACTACAAGAAAAAAGTATTTTAATGACACACAAAAGTGTCAGAAAATGTCCAAAAAGTGTCACTAAATATTTTTTTTTTCAGCTTCACTTATAAAAGTGTCATTGAAAGTCCATGCGGTAAAAGTATATAGTGACACAGTTTTCTAACACTTAATAGTGTCAGGATAGGTTGAGTCTATTTTTGACACATACATGTGTCACTATAGGCTACTAGTAAAGCAACTCATATATACTCTTTATACATACATCTTAAGTTGCTATATTCATGCCAGTTTAAGAGAAGTGGAGTCTAAAATATATCCAGTTTGCTGCTATATTCATTCCAGTTTAACATGTACATACAAAAAACTGAGTAAAAAACATAATTCAACAACAAATCTGCAATTATGTCAAGGATTCTGAATTGATTGACTAAAGACCAAACACATGACGCCTAAGTCCAATCTGCAGTTCTCCTTACATAATTACCCACCAACTCAAACAAAGTGAAGTCTAATGTTTCAGCTGCGATTTTATTCTGTAATAGAGATAACGTTGTAGCCTTCATGTCGCTTAATTCCTTATGTTTCTTAATTGTTTCCTGTAAATATTGCACGTGGGTAAGATTTTCATCATCATGGGTAGAAAACAATATCTGGGTCAAAAACAATACAATAACAGGTCATTTGGGTTAAAAAAAATAATAACATGTTAGTGGGTCTTTATATTTAGCATTCAAACCGACCCAACCCGCCACCGGTAGTTTAAGGCTTATTAAAGCACATATAAAAATTTTAAACTAAAGAATTACCTGCTGTAAGAAGATAACTTGCGTCTGATCGGTTAAAGGGCTTCCAAGAATTTTAGGATCGCTGCTTTTTTTCCTATAGAAACTGTAAATACAAAAATAGTTAAAAGAGTTGAAAGGGCTAACAACTCAGTAATAGTTCAAACTTATATGGAGGCATAATCCCAATTGAGTGTTCATGAACATGTAAGGTAACATTAAAATCCCCCATAAGCACCCAAGGATTCCCCCTCACAAACTGCTTGTGAGAATCAATTTCCTTCCACAATTCAGTCATTTCATTACCATGATTAGCTGCATAAACAAAGCTACAAAATAATTTAGACTTGCTTTGAACAGTTTGCACTAAACAGAACATCACTTGCCATGACATGAATAGGACTTCCACATCAACAACTGAGTTATTCCATCCTACAACAATTCTGCATCCTTTCCTACACTTTGCCATGTTCGTACACCAAGACCAGTTATTAAAGACTTTAGTGCAAATTCTATCAAGATCTTTGTTTTTAGCTTGAGTTTCCAACACAACACAAATGCTTAACTTATTTTCTCTATTATGATTCTTAATCTCATTCTGCTTATCCATAGTACCCATACCTCTAATATTACTAGAAGCTATATTGAGCTCCATTAAGTTATATACAAAAATACCACAGACACTCCTAAATTAAGAGTGTAGGGGTGATCCCCCTTCCTCCCTTCCATCCAATTCATTTGCTACCATACAATTCCCATTTAATTCTTCCATAACATCTTCACTAAGATCAACACTATCATTCATTATCTTACTAGGAATCAAATTCTCCCACCTATCACTGAAATAATTTTCCATAACATTGGTCCATTTGCTATACTCAGCCTGGGCTGTAATCTATTGTAGACAAAAAAATTCAACTTCTCTTATTTGAGTATCAATTAAATCCCTACCATTTCCATCTTCATTACAGTTTTCCATGGCTGCAAATCTATTGGTTTGTTCCTTATGTGTATTCTGGGCTTTTTGAGGCTGCTTATTACTTTTAGGTCTATTGCTAGATTTTTCTTTATACCTGATCTTTATCCTTATTTCCCAAATTGGTCATTAGAATTCATCTTTTTAGGTTGATATTCAAATCTTTTATTAGGCATATAGGCTTTAAAACCCTATGTTTTCCCTGTTTTCATCCCTATGCCAGTATTATGAGGCTTCTTATTCTGGACTGGTACCTCATTTTTCTTCCTATTAGCAGTTTCACCAACTTCCTCAATACTATTCTTAACCACCTCATTTTCTTTAATACAAAACATCTCTTCCTCACTGGTTTTAGGCCTTTTCTAACACATCTTAGTGCTATGACCAAAAACAGAACAATCTCTATTGACTAGACCAGCACTTACAAGTATTATTTGATATCCACAAAATATCCAGAATCGGTATAATAGCTTTGCACCCACCCAAAACCAATATCTTTTTACTAAAATGAAGAGCATAGAAACGACAATTGTGCATATCAAAACTGATAAACTGAAAAATACCTGAAGTATTAAAACGACTTGTGCATGATTTGTTGAGAGTGTCACGGACACCTGATTTTTTTGCTGTAAATGTTGCACACACAAAACATTTAAAAGGGTTGCATGTATTAAAATTGTTACAGACTACAATTACTTTATGTATGATGATGACTTTCACCTGATTTTTTGAGAGAGCTTTTTTGAAGAGTTGATTCTTTTACTGGAAGAACTGCAAACACAAGAACTTTTGAGAGCACATATAAAAACTGTATAAATAGAGTTTAAGGCTTGCAAGTCTAATTAGAAACTACCTGAAGTATGATGATGATTTGCATTTGATTTGTTGAGATGATTATCATGAACACTGCATACATAAATAATACGTCAAGGCGGTTTAAATGAGGGCACACTGATCTAGAACTTAGTATTTCATTACTTTGCAGCTCCAATGAACTATAGATGTAATTGTATCAATCCTATCCTAATAAACTGAATCCAGATAGTTTTTACATAGACTTCACTCACTAGAGCACTAGTGCTTTGGGATATAGCCATCTTGTGATGTTTAATTTCCTACTACGTTATAGATTATAAGTCATAACAAAGGACAAGCTATCAAAACCTGAATTGTGACCCATTACCCAAACCCACCCAATTTTCTATAAGTGTGAACTAAACAGACCCTGCCACCTTAACCCGAAACAAGCCTAACCCTATTTGAATATGTATAATTCTTTATCATACACAAATACCTGAATTGTGAGTTCTGATGGTGAGTCATAATAGAAGTTGTACCAGAAGCTGTATCAGAAGATGCACCAGAAGCTGGACCAGAAGCCGCACCAGAAGCCGCACCAGAAGCCGTACCAGAAGCCATACCAGAAGCTGAACTTGGGTTTTTGCCAATCGTATTATCATGAATACCAGATAAATCGTCAACCTGAAGCAACGTAAAAAAAGTATAACATGTAATAAAATGTTTATACACATAAAGTAGTCAAGAAACTAAAATCAAATGTAAAATTACCTCCATGTTCATAAAATTCATGACAGGTGACAACTTTAAATTGGGTACTTGATCTTGAACAACAGCAGCTAACATCATAAATCCTTGTCGAAGAAATTTCACTTGAGCCTTCAGTAAAGGAACTTGAGGATCGTGAAATCTTTTGTCCTTTCTGACTAAAAATTTTCATGTGCAACGAACTGATCCTCTCCTTTCTGGTCCTTTTACTTTTGACAAATCATCATTTGCCCAATCAGAGGAGTTTGTTGTCTCTTGATCCGTACGCTTAGCTTTTATGTCCGCCTACGTGTAGAATCAAATGAAAATTGTTATCTTCATGACAAAAGATGCCTCGTACTTGACTAGCTATTTATTAACAACATTTATAAATAGCATACCATAACTTGAGCAGCTACAGCATTTACGATGCTTCCATATTTTTGGGTTTGGGTTATACAGTACATGCCTCCTCGTGACGGACTTACACCGTTGTTCTTTTTCGTCTACATTGAAAAGTACCTTTACATTAACTTTTTAACTATATTTGAATAACAAGATGAACCATTATATAGTAAAGGCCATGATTTATATATGCATTATTATGTAATCTTAAACATTATAGATGTAGGAAAAATAACGAGCTGACCTCTTCATCTTTTACCCGTGCGAATGATTTGGTCCCTGTCACATGTAATTCCATATATTTCAAGCGATTAATTTTCTTCCTCGCACTTTCCACCTATCAATTTACAGCTTAACTATGTAATTCCATATATTTCATGAGCAAGCCTACTAATGACAAGTTACCTTTTTTTCTTCAGTGAACCAACTAGCCACAAGCTTTCTAAATTGACTAGTTTCCACTTTATCGTCACTTTGAGATTCCACAATTTCATCAATTTTCATAGTCGGATCGTATGAACTTTTTCTAAGCTCATACTTCCAAGATTTCCACTTACTGGACATGTCCATCATGATCCACGCTTTTATGTCGTCTTCTAATTGATCTGATTCAAATGAAAACTTTTCCTAGAACAATATTATATGGATTAGTAACAGATTACTTACATATATATAAATACTTTATAGCACATTAAAGTAATTTACCTTAACGATGCTCCACAAATCCTCTTTTTTCTCCTTGGGAACCTTCCTCTATTTCGGGTAGTGAATTCCAATGTGTTGAGGCATCCTTACTAGCGTCCCAAGAAAATTTGTCAACTCGTTTCCTTCATCTCCAATAGGTTGACATAGTTCGTTAAATGTGACTAATATTTTCTCATCACTTGCCAAGTCCCATATCTCTTTCTTTTTTGTTGGACCTCTTACCCTCTTTTTTGAACCTAGCACATGAACCATGATTAAGGAACTTATGAATATTAATTGTGTTTATGTCCAGGTGATGACAAAAGTATAGGAACTTATGAATATTAAGATTTTCTCATCACTCGACCCTATTGACACCCCATAACAACAAGTGTGATGTCATTAGATGTGCATTTATGTGATATCTGTAAGTTTAGTGCAATGGTCTTCAAGTGTTATGTTTGTCTAGTCTATTTATTCTTCTTGTTGCTGTTGGTTTTATTTAAACTAGAGTTGGTATTTTTTAAATTTCAATTAGTATTGTTTAATAAGATCTAAGTTAAGATGCTTTATAATCTCCCTGCCACTTCTTAGAACTTAATCTATTATCGAAAGTTTGTTTCGGGATCTTTTATGATATTCCTCATCACTCATTTATAGTCGGAAGATCATATAGAACATTTGAAAACTATGTTACAGCTGTTTAGATAACACTCCTTTGTCAAATTGTCCAACTATATTCTTTGGCACATATCATTAGTAAGTAAGGGATTAGAGAAGATCATAGGTATGGTGAATTGGCCAATTCCTACTAATGTTAAAGAGTCAAAAGGCTTCCTAATTTGATGGCCAAACAGAGGTCCTAATTATGCTATGTAGAAAAGAGAAGTAACTGTTCATTTGCTAAAATACAATTTTCTTCCAGTCAATCTGTTGATTGCGGGCCTTACGACATCTGGATGTTCCTAAAATAATAAACAAGTAAAGAATGAAGGAAGGAAAGGTGTAAACATACCTCGAGGTAGAGATTTGCCAATAGATGGATCACTTGCTTCAGATGAAATGTTCTGGCCTTGATTTGTAGATTCAGCAGGTTGCACCACTTCTTTTGTAGATACTATGCGTATTCTTTTACCCATACTATTGATCAATATCTTAAATGTTAATATTATAACTAAAAACAAGAAAGAAAAATAGCAGAACTAATATTACCAAAATAGATCATACATCATACATCATTCATCTTAAAGTAGTAAAAATGACAAGATATTTTGCAAAAGTAAACTAGCATAACCACTCGTACTGCATGCAATTCATGTGTTCCTACAAAGAAAAAGAAAAACATTTGAGCTAGTATATGTCTTCCTCATCTTCATCTTCCATAGCTTCTGTCACATCTATCTCGTCATCACCATCAACCTCATTCCTATGATGGCTTGGTACATCACAAGTGTGAGGAATTGAATATAGGTTGTTCTGATCAGAATTGCTTCCCATGTTGTAGGCATCCTTAACTTTTACATGTCTAACAACTAGCCATCCTTCTAACTGGGGATCTTTGGCATAAAACACTTTATCAACTTGTGATGCAAAGACAAATGGGTCATCAAGTACATCCGAACCAGAATGTGTCAAATATGAGAAGTTGACAAGTGTGATACCAAATTCATCCCGCTTGCAACCCTTATTAACATCAACCCAGTCACATTTGAATAGAACCACACGTATTTTACCATAGTAGTTCAATTTAACAACTTCCTTTAACGATCCATAGTAGTTTACCACGTCTTGAGTATTACTGGAATCCATCACAGTTACAACAACTCCACTGTTTTGAGATTTCAATGAATTCTCATGGTTTTTAGTGTGAAAATGATAACCTTTAACAAAATAACCAGAATATCGTCTCACAAAATTATTTGGACCACGAGCGAGCCACTTAATCTCTTCAGTAACTCTTGGATCACTTAGCTCTTCTAAAATGATGACTATGCTAACATGATCTGGCAAAGTTCCACGCAATGCAATTGGTAAATATTCTTGCATCAACATATGACAATCATAAATTTTCATCCCTATAAGTTTTATTTCATTTAACTGGACACAACGTGAGATATTAGATTAATATTCATTTGGAGGCTTGATAGACTTGAGGGTTTGCAAGAAAACATCTTTCTCGACTCAAGTCATTTCATAACATGCTTTTGGCTTATACATATTATCGCTTCGAGGATGTTTTTTGGGGTGAAGTTCCTTTCGTATGCCTAATTTCTGTAAGTCTAGCCGTGCTTTCATATTGTCTTTTGACTTCCCTAACACACCCAACAAAGTACCTATGATGTTATCACATACATTTTTTTCTATGTGCATCACATCAAGATTGTGACGCAACAACAAACTTTTCCAATAAGGTAACTCAAATAAAATGCTTTTCTTTTTCCAAGGACCTCTATTATCATTCTCGTTATTGAGATCGATGTTTTCTATTTCATTTAGTACATCATATCTAGAATGAGGGATATGAGCATGTCTTAAATCTTCATTTCCATCAAAAGACCTAATATCTCTACGCCAACAATGATCATGTTCAAGCCATCTCTGATGACCCATATAACACCACTTTCTTCCATGATCTAGCCACTTGGAGGTTTTATCATACGCACACACTGGACATGCATATTCTCCCTTGGTACTCCATCCTGAAAGGTTTGCATACCCTGGAAAGTCTGATATAGTAGAAAGAACAACAGCCTTCAACTGAAAATACTCTTTTGCACAAGCATCAAATGTTTCAATTCCATCTCACAACTCCTTCAACTCCTTTATTAAGGGTTGCATGTACACATAACGGGCCAAATACTATAGGAAACGTTCATTGTCTTAAATGGATTGAATCCATCACTTGCTAACGCTAAACGTACATTTCGAGGGTCTGTTGCAAATTTCAGATTCTTCTCATCAAAGTCTTTCCATGCTAATGCATCAGCAGGGTGTCGTAATTTTCCATCTTTATTTCGTTCAAAATGATGCCATTTCATAAGGCTAACTGTGTTTAAAGACATAAACAATCTTTGAAGTCTAGGTTTCAAGGGAAACCATCATAATATGTTTGCTACCTTGTTCTTTTTTGGCCTTTCCTCTTCATCAGGATTGTTTGTGGTTGGTTTTCATCTAGATTCTCCACAAATGGAACAAGTTTGTTCTTTCTCATGACCGTCCCAAAATAACATGCAACCATTAGGACACGCATGAATTTTTTCATACCATAACCCTAAACTTGCTAAAACTTTCTTGACTTGATGTAATTTTTTAGGCAATAGATTCCCTTCTGGCAACAAATCTTTTAGAAATTCTAGCAACATGGAAAATGACTTGTTGCTCCAACCATTAAGGCACTTTAAATGGTACAAATATACCAAACAAGACAGCTTACTGTACTTAGCACCGCATAAACATTATGTTCGACATCTCTAAGTAAATCATTAGATTTTCTACCTTCATTTTTAACTACAGGTTCGGTAAAAGGTCATCGAGTAACCCATGCATGTCATGTTGATAAATTCCCTCGCCCTCACGTCTATTACTTGAAGATGATGCCTCATGCACTTCCCCATGATCTTTCCAATTCGAATACCCTATCTTAAAACCGGCACAAATCAAATGATCATACACTACTTTTCTTTTAGCGAATAACAGACTCTGACAATCAATGCACGGACATAAAATACTTCCATTTTGACTTGATTTCTCAAAAGCAAAATCTAAAAAATAGTCAACACCATTTGTATATCGTTTACTTGCTCTAGGTGCAGTATACATCCACGATCTATCCATCAAACATTAACAAAAATTATTAAAACCTAAGTCATTTACTAGACTATCAGTTTCAAGACAGGAGTATCCAAATGACTTGTAATACATATAAACCAATAAGAGTTAGAAGGTGTTTGGAAATAAGATTGCAATACATCATACACACCCACCCCTAACAACCACTATACTAAAAATGTATCTACCGTTAAGAGAGGTCATACTGTACAGCTTGCAAACTTGCAGTTTTAGCACATATTACCTTTATATTCACATGTTAGTACATACAAAATGTTGATTTTTTACATTGATGTGTATCTACGTATAGTCATTATTCTATAATACATATTGTTACGTCTTGATACCATTAAAGTGTGGTCTAAAAATTAGGATCCTAAGAACAATTTCAGGCATTAAGTCAAATAAACTCTATTCGTAACAACAACAGTTCAACAAGTAATATAAACCACTGAACAATACCTGATGTTTGGTCAAACGCCTACGGATGGTTCTGGTTTTCTTGGGACGCAGATCAAGAGGCAAGTACGTATTCTTGTAAGCTTCCCTGAGCTTTGCCTTTTGTCTGTGAAATGACAGTCAACACTTGTAGACTTAACCTAACGTTTCGCACTAAGTATATTAAACACAAGGAAGAGTATAAACAGATAGATAAAACAGTATGTAGAGTGGAAAGTAGAGTAGTCGGAAATTGCATATAAGAAAAATAAGCTAGGCAGAGGGATGAACACGGCGACATAATCACTTAAAATTTCAACCCAAAGTGTACAAAGCGTGTTGTTACTTGTTAGGTTTCGTTAGTTTAGGCTTAGGCTATATAAAAATTCTGTCAGCTGAGAATTGGAAAATAGTATTGAGAGCTCAATATAGCTAAATTAAGTTTTACATTACAAAGTGTTCATCAATAGTATTTAAAGTTTATTTTCATATTTTGGATCCTTCTTGTTAGAAATGGTTTAATGTTAAAAATCTAAGGGTCTTATTCCTACAAAATCATCTATTAAACTTAGTACTTCCTTTACTTTGTACTGTTTACTCTATGGTGCACCACTGCCCGTACGTTAGTATAGTTTCTTAGAGCTCTGAAAAGGGCACGTAAGTCAAGATTACAGAATCACCGTTTAAGATGTAAAGTAACACGTATAAAATTATTAAGAGATGGAGCAGTACTTAGAAATGAAGCTTGTGTGACAATCACTAGAAACTTATCATCTACGGCCTGATAACGCCATATTTGGATTATCACTTCTATAACGAAGTGCCAAACACCGCTATATAAACCAATATACATATCAAGCTGGAAATACCAGAACTCTCCACCAAACATAACTATTACCTAACTGCAACTCCTAGTAATCTGTTGATCATAACAGCTAAAATATTCCATTGAAAATCACTCAAAGCCTAATTAGCAAATCAGACCAGACCAAAACTGCGAAGACAGGATGCACAGCCTTTTCTAAAATCACTCAAAGTCTAACACATCAATCGCCTAATCAAATATCCTAAGCATACAAACAAATTAACTAGTCATGAGTACAAGTTAATCTCACTTATATAAATACGCAAAACTTGTAACAACTAGTAGTATTTTCATATATTCATCTAAATCTTACTCAAATCGCCTATACAAACGCACTTTTAACTAGAACGCAATCATCAATCGCAAAATAAACAAAATAAACATCAATCGGTACACATAAACAAAATAAACATCGTCAACTTCATAAGCTTAACAAATATCACAAGCTCAACTTCATAAGCTCATTTGAAGCAAAATAACAGTCATCAACTTCATAAGCTTACCGAGTTGAGTGCGAGGATGAGCTTCGATTAAACCCTAATGGTGATGATTAGACCCTAACGGTGAGCTTCCTGTAAATAACGATGATTAAACCCTAACGATTAAACCATTATGGATTGAGTGAAAGTGAATTGAATGAATTGAGTGAATTGACGATTGAGTGAAAGTGAATTGGGGAAATGTTAATAAACGGTAAAATCAGATGATGCGGATATATTAATAAACTGACAAATCATATGTGTAATTATTAGGAGTGAATAAAATGTCAAATCAAATAGTTTTTTTTTTTTTTTTTTTTTTAATGTCAAATCAAATAGTTTTGTTAAATATTAGAAGTAGGGGTGAGCAAACGGACCGGATCGATCGACAAAACCGATCGGACCGAACTGAAACCGAAGGACCGGCAGTCCGGTCTCGGTCTACTGTTTTTGGCAAATTTGGTCTCGGTGCGGTCCGGACCACAAACCGAAAATTTAGCTTTGTTGGACTAGACCGACCGACGAACCGACCGAGACCGGACCGGACCGGACCGGACCAGACCGGACCGACCACGTTCGATCTCGGTCTCGATCTAGGGTTTTTGCCAGATTCGGTCTCGGTCTCGGTCCGGTTTTCACCTGGTGAGCAGCCCTAATTAGAAGTAGTAAAGTTTTTATAAAATATTTAGTTAAAAATTTTGAAGAGTAAAAGCTAATGTTTTAGAAACCGGTTTTTTATTGATCTGGCCGAGCCAACGGGTCAGTCACAGTTCAACCGGTTTGTTCGCTCAAAACCGCCTTCCGGTCATTCAACCAGTTCGCGATTCAACTGGCCAGGTCAACCCGAGTTTTTAAACAATGGTAAAAGCAAACTTCACTTTAATACATTTAAAATTTAACGATCTTGTAAACAAAAACGAGCCTCATATTTACATTTTTCAACAAGTATAGATATGAGGTAGACTTTTCTAACACATTTTTTTTTTTAATAAAAACTACACTTTTGCTCACACTTTTTAAAAAGTGTGGGTAAAAGTAAGACTATTACTTACACTTTTTAAAAATTGTAAGTAAAAAATAAAACTATTACTTACACTTTTAAAAAGTGTGGGTAAAAATAAAACTATTACTTACACTTTTTAAAAAAGTGTGAGTAAAACTACACTTTTTCTCACACTTGTAAAGTGTGTGTAAAAATTAGACTTTTGCTCACATTTTTTTAAAAATGTAGGCCTAACTAGACTTTTGCTTACATCTATACTACTATATAAAGCATTTAAGTTGTGGGCTCCACAAAAAATTAAGATAAGGAGCTTTAATGATTGAGTGACATGTGTCACTTCTCTAACTAAAAAATAACAAAAATGGAGGAGCTCTAACAAACTAAAATGAGGAGCTCTAATAATGGGGTGACACATGTCACTTCTTAACTAATTAATCACTTTTATTTTTAAATTTAAATATCTTTTAATTCGTTTAATTTTTTTATGATCTAATTTCACCATATTTTTTAAAATTTTGTGCTCTTTAATTCAACATCCATTTTGATATATTTTTATGAGTTTTTAGCTTTTACATTTTTAGTAGGTTTATTTTATTTTGATTCAAATTTTTATAACTTTAACCTTTATTTCAATCAATACAAACTTTATTTATCAAAATCATTTACTTTTGGGAAAGTGTTTGACGGGTAAGAGATTGTGAATGTCTTTTTATATGCGGGAATAATGATGTCACGGGAAAGATACGGAAAACCCAAACAAACACATACAACTAACACATATACATTTGGAGTGTTGTGAAATGAATTCACTAAGCGGGTAGGGAATTGCGATGAGAGTTGGGTTAACAATTCATTTACTATATTTATTATATAACTATATTTATCGTCGCCGCTGTGCGCGGGTATCCAACTAATTTTATGTAAAGTGTAGGTAAAACTTAAACTTTTGCTTACATTCTTTTTAAAAGTGTAAGCAAACATGTAATTTCACTTACACTTTTTTTTGTGTGTGATTAAAAATGGTGTCACTAAAAGTCTTTTTTTTGTAGTGACACTTTGTCTTATTAAGTAGAAATGGAAAGCTCGTAGGCAACCCAATAAATCTTCCCATTGACAAGCAAGACTTAAACCTATGCACATAAAACATGAGTAAACGGCAAAGACCTATATAGTATGCGCAACCGTAGTCTTTAACTTTTCGAAAATGCAAGTATCGTCTTTGTGAGAAACCTTTAGTGTGGATATCGTTCCTGCCTTAAAGTGAATAACTGAAAATACCTTTCCTTTTAGTGAGATTTTGTAGATTCACTCTGGGGCATTTTAGTCATTTAACATTGAGACGGGAACTATATCCGCACCAACAAAGACGACACATGCACTTTAAAAAACTGAAGACTGCATCTACAATTTGAACATAACCTAAAGGACAATTTTTGCAATTAACTTTAAAACATCACATTAACTTTGTAAGCGAAGAGCAGTAATGAAATAAGTAGGGGTTGATGACGTATAGTCTGGTGTCGGGTCATAAACCCGACTACAGCCCGATACTTTCAGGCCTGGTACGAACTGGGCCAATATTAATACATGTTTGGGCTCACGAAAGCCCAAGCCCATATCTATTTACGGAATAGATATCCGATATCTTCTAAAATAAGAAGATAATCATTCCCAACCGACTTAGGCGGGATACGCCGAAGGTTGGGGAACACGGAACCAACAAGGATTCCGTGCGTATATAAAGGGAATCATATCCCTCGTTTAAGGTACGATCTCATAACCCTAAAACTCCTTAAACCCTAAACCGATTACTCACTCTCACGCCGGAGGATAATCGTGGGAGACAATCCCACGGTAAGCCTAACGGTGTTTCTTGTCTCTTAGTGCGCAGGTCTCAAGCAGCAATTCTCAATTGGTACGAGAACCGGAGCTCCAAATCAGGAACGTCCAACTTTTGTATCAACAAGTGGCGCCATCCGTGGGACCTTACACTAAGAACCAACACTAGAATGACAAAGCACGGCAATCAGCGATCGCAGTCAGACCTTATGGGGAAGAAGTCGCAGAGTGGACTAATCCCTAAGCAGACCTCTGGGACAACCAGCGCTGCTAAAAAGGGATCAGGTCAAGACTTGATCTTCCCTCTGGTGGAACCACACTCGGGAACAACCCAAGCCACTTCAACCACCACGAGTGGAGTAGGCACCGTCTTTACTACTCCCTTCCAATCGGTGCTAGAAACTGACCTGACAAAGGTACCGGAAGCACCAGGCCGGGATAAGGGTAAAGCAACAGAAACAAACGCACTCACCCTCGAGGGAGTCGCGCCGGAATTAGCACCAGAAGTTTTCGTATCCCAAAACTACGAAACATTAACTGCCCTCATGCAGGAGGAAGAGAAAAAGAGATCAGGTCGGAACTTGAAGGCCCGACTCAACTTCGATTCTGAATACGAAACTTCCCCACTGCGCTATCAGAAAGAGAAGCGCGGGAGAGATAGCGGCCGACCCCCAGTATTCAACAGAATAGGGAGGAGAATTGAGGATGATGAGACATCTCACTCGCAGCACCTGAGTGATAGTGATAGAGAAGAACGGCGCGCCAGTGTATACGCTAGATTGGGTAGCCGCAAAGTACGTGACAGACTGGGGCGAAAGCACTACCCAAGTGAAAGTCCTTCAGATCCGGACTACGGGTCAGACTCTGAGGATAGCCGGCGCAAACGCTGTAAGAAGGAAAATTCATCTACTGATAATTCCTCGGACAACGAGGACAGCGACACAGGGCATTGGAAGTCTAGAAACAGACGCGATAGCCAAGAGGAAGACATGTCTCTCCCGTGGCGCCGTCAGAAAGTGGATGCGTTCACCAGACGCATTAGTGATTTCTCTGAGAACAAGAAGAGACGCATGCCTACAAATGTCAAGACCTATGACGGAACAGGTGATCCGGACGATCACCTAAAAATCTTTGAATCAGCCGCGACCATTGAAAACTGGCCACAACCAGTCTGGTGCCACATGTTTAATTCCACACTGGTGGGAAGCGCGAGGAACTGGTTCAACAAACTCCCACGAAGGAGCGTGAATGGTTTTGAAGAGTTGAGAAAGGCGTTCCGCCTAAATTTTACTCAACGCAAAAAGTGTGCTAAAAATCCTATCGAGCTCGCCAGGGTAAAACAAAACCAGGGAGAATCTACGAGCGCGTTCATGGAACGCTTTAAAGATGAATGCATGCAGGTTAAAGCATGCCCTGAAGTCTTAAAGATCTCGGGCTTCATGAATGGGATAAATAACCCAGAACTCATCAAGAGGTTAAACGACAAGATCCCTGAGACCTTCGATGAACTCATGAAGCGCTCTCGGTCTTTTGTCCAGGGAGAAGCCGCCGCAGCGGATAGCAAAAAGAACCATTCGAGTTACCGGTCACAGGAACAACCGGGGAGACAATCCAACGACCGAGGTAATAACCGTAATAGGAGCTATCGCAGCCAGAGGAGCGGCAGAGACAGAGATAATGACAGGTATACTCCCCTGATAAAAACACCAAAGGAAATACTCGCAGCGGAAGGTGCGAACTTCCCAAGACCACCGCAGATGCGTACACCAGAAGATCGACGCACTGGGAATGGATACTGTGACTACCATGCTCAAAAGGGTCACACCACTAACGAGTGTGTCCAGCTGCGCCAACTCATCGACAAGATGGTCAAGGAGGGCAGACTGGACCACTTAGTTAAAAACATTAAAGAGGGGAGAGATAAGCAAAAGAATGGAAGCAAGAGGGAGACACCCAAAGATAAGGCCGACACAATCTACATGATACAGACGTGGCAACGAACCAC
This sequence comes from Chrysanthemum seticuspe, assembly GCA_019973895.1. Taxonomy (NCBI): domain Eukaryota; kingdom Viridiplantae; phylum Streptophyta; class Magnoliopsida; order Asterales; family Asteraceae; genus Chrysanthemum; species Chrysanthemum seticuspe. The sequence goes on from BPTQ01000009.1 coordinate 267,668,194, forward strand.
TAGACAAAAGGTCAGCCAGGAGTTTTCCCGAAGGAGTGAAATCTCTTTCCCTACTTTAACTGCGGACAACGCAGCAGCAGAGCCCCTCACCATTGAAATTAGTGCGGGTGGTCACGACATACACCGCATGTACATCGATGGTGGGGCATCGGCAAATATCATGTATGAGCATTGCTTTAAAAGACTACGACCTGAAATACGTAGTCAGTTAAATCTGGTCAACACAGCACTCACCGGTTTCACAGGAGAAAAGATATGGCCCATGGGGCAACTGCGATTACTAGTCAGCGTTGGCAACGCAGAGCACTCTACGACAACTTGGATGGATTTCATGGTGATCAAATCCCCCTCGTCATACAATGGCATCATTGGGAGACCCGGGATATCAGCCATGCGCGCGGTGCCATCAACAGCGCACGAGATGCTTAAATTCCCAGTAGAAGGGGGCATTGTCACTCTTTACAATGCCACGGTACCAAACAGAGAATGTAACACGGTTACATGCGAAATGGAACCAATCCCAAAGCAGTGCGCGGACAAAGTCCCCAACGTGAAGGTCGCAATTCACCCAGAATACCCAGACCAGGAAATAACCATTGGAGGGTCATTGTCGGACAATGGCAAAGCAGCTGTGTGCGCGCTCCTACAAAAGAACGTGGATATTTTCGCGTGGGAGCCCAAACACATGACTGGAGTACCACGCTCGATCACAGAGCATAAACTTAGAATCCGACAAGGATACTCACCGATACGCCAGAAGAAGCGTGGCCAAGCTCCAGAGAGGGCGCAGGCAATTCTGGCAGAGGTACAGATATTGGTAACTGCGGGAATTATGCGGGAAGTCTATTACCACGACTGGCTCTCTAATCCAGTAATGGTCAAAAAAAGCGATGGTAGCTGGCGAATGTGTGTGGACTTCACCGACCTTAATAAAGCATGCCCGCAGGACTGCTATCCATTACCAGAGATAGATTGGAAAATAGAGTCCTTGTGTGGATACCCATTGAAGTGTTTTCTTGACGCGTACAAGGGATATCACCAGATACAAATGGCTCAAGAGGACGAGGAAAAGACAGCTTTCCGCACAAGCCAAGGCGTTTACTGTTACACAAAAATGCCGTTTGGCTTGAAGAATGCGGGTGCCACCTATCAGCGGTTGGTAGACAATGCCTTTGAAAAACAGGTGGGCCGCAACCTGGAAGTCTATGTGGATGACTTGGTCATAAAAAGCCATACCGAGGTTGAACTTGTGCGCGACATAGAAGAAACATTCAAGACTCTACGAGAGATCAACATGAAGCTAAATCCTAAGAAATGCACCTTCGGCGCTACCGAAGGCATGTTCTTAGGATACCTGATAGAACCTGATGGCATAAAACCTTGTCCAGAAAAGACAAAGGCGGTAATTGAACTCCCCTCACCACGCACGCTGAAGGAAGTCCAATCCCTCAACGGAAAACTCGCCGGCCTCAACAGGTTCCTGTCTAAATCAGCAGAAAAGTCATTGCCTCTCTTCAAAACACTCAAGAAGTGTATAAAAAAGGGTGACTTTCGGTGGACGACGGAGGCGGAAGAAGCCTTCACTACACTCAAACAGCATCTAGCAACGCTCCCAACACTCGTGGCACCCCGACCAGGGGAAGAGCTGATCATGTATTTATCAGCAACTCCCGGGGCAGTCAGCGCAGTGCTACTAACAGATAGGGACTCGGTGCAAACCCCTATCTATTTTGTTAGCAAAGCGCTCAAGAAGACGGAGATGAACTACAGTGCCATGGAAAAGTTGGTCTTGGCATTAGTGTTTGCCGCCAAGCGACTGCGCCGGTACTTCCAAGCGCACCCGATAGCGGTCATCACAGATCAAGCCATCAAGCAGATCATCTCCAAACCTGATGCGTCAGGACGACTCCAGAAGTGGAGTGTGCTGCTAGGCGAACATAACATCTCTTACAGACCACGTACCGCAATAAAAGGACAAGTTCTGGCAGACTTCATCATCGAGAAGCCAGATACTGACGAAGTACCTACACCAAGCGAAAAGGAATTACATGATCCATGGATTTTGTTTACAGACGGATCCTCATGCGTGGACGGGTCAGGAGCTGGCCTTATTCTCACAAACCCAGAGGGAATGGAATTCACTTACGCACTGCGTTTTGAATTTACCTCGACAAACAATGAGGCAGAATATGAAGCCCTAATCGCTGGATTACGCATCGCATCTCGAATGGGTGTACGTAATTTGGAAGCAAATGTGGACTCTCGGCTAGTGGCCAATCACGTGTTGGGCGAATACGTGGCCAAAGAAGAAAATATGATTCAGTATCTTGAGAAGACTAAGACACTGATCAAAGGCTTTGACAGATTTACTATCACGCAAGTCCCTAGAGGAGAAAATCGCAAAGCAGATGCGCTAAGCAAGATCGCCTCGACAAGCTTCGCACACTTATCAAAGCAAGTGCGGGTGGAAACACTGAAAAGCAAGTCAATATCGGAGATGGAAGTCTCCGCAGTCATAGAGGAGGCTGGTCCTACATGGATGACACCGATTGCGGAATTCTTAAGCAAAGGTACATTACCCCAAGAACAGACAGAAGCTCGCAGAATACGGCGCACAGTGCAGAGATTCGAATTGCGCGACAACATACTGTATCGACGTTCTTTTCTCCAACCATGGCTTCGTTGCGTCGGCCCCTTACAAGCAAATTACGTGCTGCGCGAAATCCATGAAGGTTCATGTAGCATGCACGCAGGACCACGGTCTGTTGTAGCACGCGCCATGCGATCGGGATACTACTGGCCAACCATGCATAAAGATGCACGGGACTTAATAAGGAAGTGCAATGATTGCCAAGTCCACAGACCTGTTCCGCGCCAACCACAGCACGAGCTAACGCCAATCACGGCGCCATGGCCATTCTACAAGTGGGGCATTGATATCGCAGGTCCTTTTCCATTAGCAGCAGGTGGTCTTAAGTTTCTCATAGTAGCTATAGACTACTTCACCAAGTGGATCGAGGCAAAAGCAGTGGCGACAATTACCGGCAACCAGGTAAAACGCTTTGTCTGGGACAACATAGTATGCCGCTTCGGATTACCTGGGGAAATCATCTCGGATAACGGGAAACAATTCTGCGACAACCCCTTCAAAGATTGGTGCGAAAAGTTAAACATCACCCAACACTTCGCGTCAGTTACGCACCCACAAACCAATGGCTTAGTAGAGCGCGCAAACCGAAGCCTGGGTGAAGGGATAAAAGCGCGCCTGGACAGGCACAAAGGAAGGTGGGTCGAGGAGCTTTCGCATGTCTTGTGGGCTCACCGCACCTCGATAAAAACCAGCACGGGGGACACCCCCTTTTCTCTTGTCTACGGGACAGAAGCCGTTATACCAACTGAGATCGGCATGCCAACCATCCGCACCGCGGAGATCAATGTAACAACAAACAATGATGAAAGACGTGTCGACTTGGATCTGCTAGAAGAAAGACGCGAACGCGCATCCATACGGGAGGCAAGGTCGAAGTAAAAAATGAAAGGATACTATGATGCCAAGGTGCGCAGTGTTTCATTCAGACCAGGTGACTTTGTCTACCGTGCCAATGAGGCAAGCCGCGCAGAAGATACAGGTAAGCTCGGACCAAAGTGGGAAGGACCCTATGAGGTTACTGAAGCAATAGGCACAGGCGCGTACAGGCTACGAGGCTTGGATGGTCGTGACCTCCCACGCACATGGAACATCGGCAACCTCAAGAGGTGCTACCTGTAGGAACAGCTACGGCACAGCGCACCGACGCTCCGCACTTTCAGTGCTCAATAAACATTCATGTATTCAGTTTTTATTTTTTCATATTTACTGCTTTCTTTGTTATTTCTTGATAAACTTGCAAGTATTAATAAAACGTCGCGGTTTCTAGCTAACTCCGCGACACATTTTAAGTTGTTATCTCCATATACTGTATGTCTTAACAATTCTTTATTTATTGCCCACGATGGCGTGCATGCACCACGAATGAACCCACGATGGTAAAAGGATAAGTTGACCTACTAATTAACTTGTTGAGTAAGAGGGTTGCAAACCCATCAACACCGGATCACGCATCCTTGTTAAACACCTTGTTCTCAAGACGTTGGAATAAGATATGTGCGCACCCCACGACGGGTGCGCAGCAGCGCACACGTGCACGTTTAACAACTTAGGAACCAAGACACTTGCTTCCTTAATGAGATATTTACAGTACGCTGTATATCATAACATACACGATTATGATAAAGTACTTAGAATTCTTTCTCAAGTATACTATGACTTCCATACATGATTATGGATTTCCTATATTCGCACTACACGTTCGTTTCTTCGGCAACGAAGACATGGGATTCCTTAATAAGATATTTGCAGTACGCTGTGAACCATAACATATACGATAAAGTACTTCGAAGTATTTTCCAAGTATATTAGGATCTTCACACATGATTGTGCACTTCCTACATTCGCATTGGCTTACACGTTTGTTTCTTCGACAACAAATACATCTTTCACGTAAAGACAAACAGATATGTATACAGTACAAATGTCCACAAGCAACAAACAAAAAAGGAGTCTTTATTCATGACTACAAGTTAGTACAAAAGATAGTCAACATGACAGTTACCAGCTGCTACAACGCTTAAGGGAAGAAGTACCAACGTGACTCGTTGCATCTTTGGCTTCACTAATACCTTTCAACACATTTGCATCATGACGCGCTACAGTGGCCACACTCACTGGCACCCCGTCAGACCTTGGCAAGTGCGCTGCACCAAGTCCACACAAGACGGCTTTACCTGCAATACCTTCTTTTTTAGCAAGACGGGTCGCATGCGCCTCCAAGACTTCCTTTAAAGGAACCTCCTTCTCCAAAGCAAATGGATTCTGACTATCCCTAGGACGCGCAAAGACAGGTATTTGCAGCTGCGACTCATGGGGTTTCAGGTAATAATCTGGCTGTGTTTCGGCACCCTCGGTACGATGACGCGCCAACGTCAACCCCGCCATAATCACATTTATTGGATAATCTTGATCGCGCTCAAGCTCCGACATCATTGGGAGCTCCAATTCTTTCATTTTCTGCATAGCAGCGACCAAGTTATCATATGACTCAGCATCATACCCAGGTGCCTTATCCAACGGCGCCTTCAACAGTTCTGACTCGTGGAGCTTTTCAATCGCTTCTGATTTTCCACGCTCCAGAGCGCATTGCACCACCTCCCCGAAGGCATTAACCACCTCTGATGATTCCAGGGTACTAAGAGCAGCCAGGCGGAGACCGTGGCCTATGAGCCACCTGCGCTCCGCTATCATAGACATAAGATGCGGATACAACTCCTCGTCGTACTCAATGCTTAGCTTACGCAGCTTTGCCTCCTGTACCTCCAAGGACCAGCTAACAATACTCCCAAGCTCCCCCAACTGCGCAAATAAACTTTCTTTACCCTGTTCTAGGTGTTTCAGTGCCCAGCAGCACGCAGACTTATACCTGGCAGTATCAGAACGCTCTTGGTTTATTTGGCACATTAGCGCCATCTTGTCCTCAGCCTGTTTTTGAGCGTATGTGCTCAGGACCTTGACCTCTGCATGGGCGCTATCTAGTTGTGCCCGGGTACTTGCCAGTTGCGCCTCCAGCAAAGAAATTGTTTGGTCCTTTTGGGAGTCTTGGTTCTCTCCATCAGATACTCGGTCTTTCAGCTTCACAATTAACGAAGCCTGGTGAGCGGAAACTTGAACCAATTCTTCAACTAATTGCTCCAGGGGCACATTTGCATCGGACTGGTCTTCCTTATCCTGGCTCTGCGGCTCAGAATGCGCTGAGCGTGTCGGACTAGTCTTAGGAGGTGACTCTATGACCTGCTCCATCCTGCGAATGATCACCAGCGCAATGTTAGAATCACAACTAGCACATCCACCAACTAACAGAAGGTTATAAATGTATGGTTTTACTTACTTTGGCTCCGCATCATCAGCAGATGGGTGCGACGAGGCTTCATCAGTAGAGGACAACTCCACAGTTTGTATCACGGGACGTTTCTTCCTTGAGGGGCCCGCACCATGATCTCTTCGGGTCCTTTTGCGACTAAGCGCAACCTCTTCTTCTTCTTCCTCTTCAGGATGAGCCACAGCTACGGGCGATGACTGCGCCACCAGCGAAGTTGCTTCAGGATTAGGACGGCTCTGTAGAGGCGTTGCCTCCACTGCAACTGAGGAACTGGTCCCTGTATCCACAGCATTCAGTTCTATGACGCGCCCTGCAGTCGCAGCTAATATGGGCTCCTCGTCATCCCTCAAAGGTCGTACTCCTGTCTTTGCGGCTACGGGCTTCGCTAGCTGTACGACGGTGAATAGATCCATCTCTGCGCAAGACAAAACACATATACAAACAGGTTATATAATGCGCGACAAAGATGAAAGATTGTGCTTACAATATTTACACACTGAAGTACGGAGGAATAAGTACCCACCCTGGCCATTGGCGTCCAAAAAGATAGGGATCTCATCTTCAGGGCCATAATAATTACGGCTGATTCCCATGTGCACCAAAAATCCCTCAGGATATGCACTGATGGGGATGCGGTTTGCATTTATCAGTTCCGCATCCTCGATGTTATAAGACCCAGGCACCGGGTACTCATCCCTCTGTAACGTTCCCTTGGTATAAAAATCGTAGTTCCAGGGAAAACATGTATCATCTACCCAGAAGAAGTATTCCCTCCAATTCCTAAGTGCGTCTAACTTATCTGTATAGCACTGTAATCTCCCAGCGCGTTTTGAAAAAGAAACCCACCCATGCGCCCATGTAGTATGATAAAAGGCGCGGAATAGGTGGATGGTGGGGTTAATCCCCAACAGGCGGCAATTTACCTCAAAATTGGTAATTTTAGCCGCGCCGATACAATGCAGCTGCGATATGTGTAGCGTATAATAGTTTAACACATCGCACAGAAAGCGTGACAGGGGCACACGTTGATTCGCAAATTCGAATAACTGTGTGTATACAACCACTTTCCCTTCGGGGAAATCCGCAATCGTGGCTCGTGCATCCGGAACCACTGGATGCACGTCCCGGGGTATAAAGTAATCTGAGGTAAATTCCATCAGATCGATCAGATTAAGGTCGGAGGTGAAGTCAGACAACTGTTTCACCATGGTGATATAATTTTTTGCTATATCGCACACGCGGTTACCTTTGCGGTTGGTTATTTTTGGGATTACAACTCTTCAATTCTTTAGAAATGGTGGATAGCGTTTTTTTTTACTGTGAGGAATCCGGTGAAAATGAATCGCCAAGTTATATACTTTTCCTCTTCCACACGATTGGCGACACGTGGATCCCACTAGTCTTCACTGTGTGGTTGAGATGGTTTGATGTGACAACGGGGCAGTAACTTTCCCCCGATTAACGAGGCATTGACTATTTCCATGTATGTCTCGATACATTGCACCTACGGGTAGGTGTTGGTTTTTCTCATACGTTTCGTGCGTTTTTTATGATTACGGTCATTAGTCTAGCACCCGCAGTTATGCACTGCGCATACTAGACTGGGGGGACATGATGACGTATAGTCTGGTGTCGGGTCATAAACCCGACTACAGCCCGATACTTTCAGGCCTGGTACGAACTGGGCCAATATTAATACATGTTTGGGCTCACGAAAGCCCAAGCCCATATCTATTTACGGAATAGATATCCGATATCTTCTAAAATAAGAAGATAATCATTCCCAACCGACTTAGGCGGGATACGCCGAAGGTTGGGGAACACGGAACCAACAAGGATTCCGTGCGTATATAAAGGGAATCATATCCCTCGTTTAAGGTACGATCTCATAACCCTAAAACTCCTTAAACCCTAAACCGATTACTCACTCTCACGCCGGAGGATAATCGTGGGAGACAATCCCACGGTAAGCCTAACGGTGTTTCTTGTCTCTTAGTGCGCAGGTCTCAAGCAGCAATTCTCAATTGGTACGAGAACCGGAGCTCCAAATCAGGAACGTCCAACTTTTGTATCAACAGGGGTGTTCATCGATTCGGTTATCGGGTTATTCGATTTATTCGGTTCGATTGAAATGTATTTAGATTTTTCAAGAAGTAACAAGAGTTGCTACAAAATCAATTTAAGTTGTGTTACGTTCCATCAGAATTTTTATTAACTTTGCATTGAGTTTTATATATAGATGATGGTCTTATTAAAAGTGCACAATATCAATCTTACTAATTTTGGGACCTTTTGCTATTGTTTATCTAGTTTACATAAGTTTCAGGGAAATTTACACCACGAAACTGAATTCAAAAGAGGACAACACAGAAAACACGTTAGGACGGCCACTGCTTCCACATGATGCTCAAAAGCATTACCCGGTATCCCCTTCTAAGTTAAATCAGACACCAGCTCGTTTAGAATCCTTGGCTTAACATATTTCATGTTTTAACTTCCAATTTTATGTGAAATCCACTTCAATGGATCCTTTAGAGTAGTTATTATGGCATAGTAAAGAGCTGGTAAACAATTAAAACCAATGAAACTTGCTTAAAGCATTTTACAAGTCGTTGGTAAGGGCGATGATAACCTTAGTCACCTCTAATCACGAGTATTCCTGGTTTACCAACTATCCAGCTCGACCAACAACGACACTAAATTGCCACCACTAATCTTAAGTCACTATGATAGCCATAGTCATACATCCAATATTCCAATTAGCATATTTCTCTTACCAGCAAACTAGTTTAGCTAAAATACAAAACACCATACCATTACAAAAATTGCTTAAGAATACAAGCATTTGACTATGCCAAATTAACTCTCTTGGCATCACCAAATAGCAATAGTTAAAGAGAAAAACTAAAGAAACAAAATGCCATCTAAACAAAATTTAACCAAAGTAAATGGATTATAGCATAACACCAACCCCATACCCACACAGATCCATATGCAACATTATTTCCGTTACTTGTAAGATCTGCAGTTGATGTCCCTCCTCCTACTGCTGCTGTTCCATTTGAACTCTTCCCTTCCATACTGCAATTTCCAATACAAAGTTAATTTAGTACGGATGCAAGTTTTCAAAGTAACTATTACAAATTTAGGGAGATGAGTTAGATAAAGCTAATGATTGTCAGGTAATTATACAGTTATCTTTTACGTGTTTATCTAAATATGATCATTTTAGCGTTAATAATTCAAAAATCAAAATCTTTTAATAACTATTTTCCCACTTGGACCTGCAATACTCGCATGAAGGGAGCGTCTCGAATCGTGTTTTAAAGGGGTAAATTAATAAGGAACAATCAGAAAAACAGGAAAAAGATAGTGTTCGGATATGCTTATATGAGTGTTTGGCATATTCAAATTAAGTAAGCATTTTCGTGTAGACTGAGTCATAAATAATCATATAATCAGAGTAAGTTAAAAAACAGTTTTATTGCAGCTACTCTATATTTATTATTTGACCCACAAATCATCAAAAGGCAATCAATTCTACTTCAGTCAAACACTAGACAATCAACATCAACCAGCTAAAAACAAAATGACAAGGAAATCACTTTCACTTGCAATTCCAAACACCCCGCAATGCACATATTCTTTGCCAATGACAATATTTTCATTTTCAAAATGCTACTCTAGAATCTAAACATTCAAATTCATTACTACAATGGTCAGAAATGACACTTAAAACTAATAACAAATATAACCATTCCCATTCTTACCGAGTAACCAAACTCTTGCCTATTACAATGTTTCGTTTTTCAGATTAGGGGCATTTCGACATTGCTTCCCTAAACAACTTTTATAATTAATCGTAAAGCAAATAGCCATTCTGGCTTGCTCATCCACAAATACATTTTAGCCCGAAAATAAAACACTTATTCATATTCAACACTCAAATCAGTTAAAGTTGCTCATTTCAAACTACTCACTCACATCCCTAAACGCGCATCACTTCAATCAATCAACACAACAGTTAAAAAACAGTAACTAAACCAATACCAAGAAACAACATACCTTGATGGAAACTTGCAGCTCCCAAAACCTATAAAAAAATCCCAAAAATCAAATCAAACCACATTTCAATCAGGGACAGAGCACCAAATATGACCGGGTGCACAAAATCTTTTGAAACGTGAAACTGGAAACACATTTCGAAGGACCGGGTGCATTTAAGATGCATTTAGGAAAAATCAGTATTTTTTTACAAAAATTAACACTACATCGAAAAAATTCATGACACCCGCGGAACCCCCGAGCTCCGTCCCTGATTTCAATAAACCAAAAAAGGGTATCTAAAAAAGTTACTTACTCGGATCAAGGTCTGTAAGAGCAGCAGTACTAGCAAAGTTACACGTCTCATCAGTCATCCCATTTTTACCACAGTAATTATTAAACACATAAGAAGCAGTTTTCCTAATATCACTCCCATCAAAACAAGCTCCCCCTTGTTGTACTGGACCACAATCAGCGCCGCCGGTTCCGCACGCCCAGTCTATCGCAGACTGGAGTGCGGAATCTTCGGCGTTGTTTCTTGCTACACACCAGAGGTTTAAGGACACCCCATTGGGTTGCTGACCTGCTGCTAATGATGAGGATAGTATGAAAATGAGGAGGAGGAGAAGAATGGAAGTGTGTAGAGACATGGTTCAAAATGAAGAGATGGTTAATGGTTTTTTATTTTTTTAACTGGAAAAGTGACCGTTATGAAGGTGAAAGAAGGTAGATCGGTTTGGGGGGATTTTAACCGTTTGTGGTAGTATTTGTTTGTTGTTTTTCGGTTTTATGCTGTAGTAATCTAAACTCACGGACTTGTCTCTTTTCCACTACTTTTACGCTCGGTTATCGAGTTGAAAAGGAAGAGGAAATTAAATGAAACGGAAAGTTTTTTGTGTTCTTCAGTCTTTTTTAAAGGAGGAAAGGGAAACGGAAAGGAAATAGAGAGGAAAATTTGATAAGTAAATCTTCCTCTCACTTTTGGGAGGAAAGGGAAAGGAAACGGAACTATATATTGTGTTAAGACTAATATACCCTTTTTAAAACATTTGACATTAATAATTAAAGGGCATATATGTAATTTGACCAACTTATTTTCCTTTTCCTCTCACTCAAGAACATGATTATGATTACTTTACTTTTCCTTTCCTCTATCTCAAGAACATAACAACTAACACTTATTTTCTTTTTCCATTTCTTTTCCATTTCCTATTCTTTACCATTTCCCTTCCCTAAAAACTCGAGAACTGAGCCTTAAAGGTATCCGATCTAGGGGTGAGCAAACGGACCGGATGGACCGGACCGACCGAACCGAACCAAAACCGACCGGACCGAAGAGCCGGCGGTCCGGTCTCGGTCTACCATTTTGGCAAATTCGGTCTCCGTCCGATCCGGACCACAAACCGAAAATTTAGCCTTGTTGGACTGGAGCGACCGAGACCGGACCGGACCGACCACATTCGGTCTCGGTCTCGGTCTCGGTCTCGGTCTAGGTTTTTTGTCGGATTCGGTCTCGGTCCGGTCCGGTTTTTCTCGGTCCGGTCCGATTTTCGCCCGATGATCAGCCCTAATCCAATTATTAGATGCATCATCGGCTTGTATGATGTGCATCCCGAGTTGTATGGTGTGACCAAAACCTATTGATGTGACAATATAGTGAGGGTTTGTATAACATATCCCACTTTTCCTTTGGAGTTCTTTTAAATACTTCCTCGGTGCTAAAATTATTGTCTTCATTCAATTTCGACTAATAAAAAAAAAAGTTTAGGGTGTGCTTGGTTCAAATTTGGGAATTGAAAAGGGAAAGGCAATGATAATGGTGGAGAAAGGGAAAGGGAAATAAAAGCATTCCTCCCAATTTATTAGGTAATGGGTCATAGCATTATACTCTATCAAACACATGTTTTCATTGTCTTTTCCATTCCTTAACCCTCATAACTCCCTGCCAAGCATACCCTTAATGTATATGATTGATATTTGATTGATTGTGAGTGTGATTATCATTTTTTTCTTAAATTGTATATTTTTTGTCAGGTGACAATAATTTTGAAACGAAAAAAGCAGTAATCTTTCTGTCTAAAAATAATTGTTATTAGACAAAAGACATTATTTATTTAATAGTTTATTTTTAATTAATTAGTTAATAATACTTTTTTGTCAAATAGAAAACGATATTGAAAAGCTCGATCCAACTTCGCTATATGTTGATACAAAAGTTGGGCGTTCCTTCTTTGGACTCCGGTTCTCGTATCAATTAGACCTTGATGCTTGAGACCTGCGCACTAAGTAAACAGAAAACACCGTTAGGCTTATCGTGGGATTGTCTCCCACGATTATCCTCCGGCGTGAGAGTAAGTAATCGGTTTTAGGGTTTAGTGGAGAGTTAGGTTTTAAGATCGTACCTTTAATGAGGGCCGAGATGCCCCTTATATACACACGAAGTCCTTATTGGTTTCGTGTTCCCCAACCTTCGGCGTATCCCGCCTAAGTTGGTTGGTTGATACATATCCCACAAATAAGAGATATCCGATATCAAGACCATAAATAACTTCGGGTTTGGGCCTTCGTGAGCCCAAACTGTTACCGGGTTAGCCCATTCGTACTAGGCTCAGTTGCTAGTAGCGTTATTGGTCGGGTTCATGACCCGAATACGGACTATACGTCATCATGTCCCCCCAGTCTAGTATGCGCAGGGTGAAACCCGCGGATGCTAGACTAATAACTGTAGCCTACTTATTCCTCAAAGCGTAGCGGAGAAGTTTCAAAGGTTTCCCGCCTTAAATAAGATACAGTGTATCCAGTCTAATGAAGTCAAATACATGCCTCGTAAAATGTGAAAAAGTTGGTGGAGGTGTGTCACGTCGATATATCCTATCCACACATTTAGAGATAGTGGGGTCCACGTGTCGATCATCGTGTGGAAGTAAAACCCTATATAAACGTCCGCATCCCTTTTACTGTGATTATCACAGTAAAAATCATTTCCGCCATTGTTAAAAAACTCGAACTATCAACCAAGAAACCTAGAAACTTTTAAAGGTAACAGCGCGTGCGCATTCATAATCTCATCATGGTTCTTGGTTTAAGTGACTTCTCATCTAATATAACCGAGGACGAACTTCATGAATTCACATCGGATTATTATATCCCGCTCGCGACGCATCCGGTAGTTCCAGCTGCACAGGCGTCAATAGCGGATTTCCCCGAAGGGAAAGTAGGGGTATACACGTGTTTTTTTGAATTTGCGAATCAACGTGTGCCCATCTCCTTATTCTTGTGCGACATATTAAATTACTATCGCCTACACATATCCCAACTGCACTGTATAGGTGCAGCAAAAATAACAAACTTCGAGGTTAATTGCCGCTTGTTGGCGATTAACCCGACTATCTATCTTTTCCGCGCGTTTTACTATACGACGTGGTCAAACGGGTGGGTTTCATTTGCTAAACGCGCAGGGCGGCTGCAATGTTATACTGAGAAACTATACGCGCTTAGGAACTGGAGAGAGAAATTCTTCTGGGTTGATGAGGCGTTGTTTCCATGGCGCTTCGTCTTCTATACTCAAAGTTCGCTACCGAAGGATGAGCGCCCCCTCCCTGGAACATACAGCGCAGATGATGCGGAAACGATAAACGCCAATCGTATTCCCATCAGTTCCTATCCCGAGGAAATTTTTGTGCACATGGGCATCAGTCGCAACTATTTCGATAGTCCTGACGAGGTGCCAACCTTCTTAGACGCGGATGACCAGGGTGGGTGCTCGTCCATCCTACTCATTTGCTTTATTAATGTGAGCCTTTCTTTCACCTTTGTACTTTATATAACTCTTGTTTTCGTTTGTTTCTTGCTGCGCAGAGATGGATTTGTTCAGCGTTGTGCATTTGGCGAAACCCCGCCAGGTCACCGTGGGGGTGCGCCCTTTGAGAGAGGGAGAAGTCCCTATTTTGGAAGCTACTGCGGGGCGTACCATGGAGATGGATCTGGAGGAACCGGGGGATGGTTCCACCGTTGCGCTGGAGGCAACCCCTCTACGCAGGGTGCCCAGCCCCAGGGTACACTCCCCTGTAGTGGAGTTGGCACGCGCAAACGTAGTGGAGAACGTGGAGGGCCTCCATGTGGAGCCAGAGGAAGCAGACCAAGGGATCAAGCGCAAGAGGGCACCTGGTGATGATGGCGATGGCTCATCGAGGAGGAAATGCCCTGTCATTCATGACGTGGAGTCATCATCAGATGATGCGTCGCCCTTCCGCGTAACTGAGACTACTCCTCCCAAGTAAGTACTGTCGCTGAAGCACTTAGTACATCTTTGTTTGTTTTATGAAATAATCATAAATTTTCTTTGTTTGCGTGCAGTGTTGAAACCGCTGGGAGCACTGCTGGGCATTTTGGGGAGTCGTCACCCAAGGCGAGTCCCATTTGCACTGACCCTCCTGTGTCAGAGAACCAAGGCTCCGTTCCATTGGCATCCGGGGATGTGCCGATGGACCGTCTTGTTGAGGAGCTTGGTTTGGCTGCTGCGCACCAGGCTACATTGGTTGCGCAGCTAAAGTCAAGGTATGCTGGAGAGAGCGCGAAGAAGGATAAGCAAATTGCGCTCCTGGAGTCGCGGCTGGCCAATGCTCAGGCTGAAGCAGAGGCAGCGAGCTCCTATGCCAAAAAACTTGCTGAAGAGAAGATGTCATTACTTACCCAAGTGAGCCAGGAGCGTTCCGCACTAGAGGATTATAAGGCTACGTGCGTCTGGGCACTTGGATATTTGGAGAATGGGAAGAATGAGCACTTCTCTCGGTTGGAGGAGTTTCGTGCAACCGTGGGAGGCTTGCTGGAGAAGCAGGAGATGAAGCTACGCAAGCTCAGCATCGAATACGATGAAGAGCTATATCCGCAGTTGGTTTCCACAATTGCCGAGCGCATGTGGCTCATTAGCCATGGTTTGCGCCTTGCTGCCCTAACTACTTTGGAATCTCGACAGGTGGCGGACACCTTTAGGGGTATCGTTCAGTGCGCGCTGGCGCGTGGTAAGGCGGAGGCCATAGAAGAGCTTCATGAGAGCGGCCTGTTGAAAGTGCCTGCCGCCCAGGTGCCCGGGTATAATGAGCGTGCATATGATGATCTGGTTGCTGCAATGGAGAATATGAAGCTGTTAGAGCTTCCTCAGATTGCCCAGTTGGAGCGCGACCAGGACTATCCCATAGGTTTGATTATGGAGGGATTGACCTTGGCCAGCCACCGTGCTGATGATGCAGAGGCGCAGCCTGACTATTTTTTGAAGCCTGATGAGTCACAGCTGCAAGTGCCTATTTTTCCTCGCCCCCGCGACATTCTGAGTCCCTTTGCCCTTGAGAAGGAAATTCCTTTGAAATAGTCCTTAGAAGCCCATGCCATGAGACTTGCTAAGAAGAAAGGCGTGAAGGGGAAGGCCATTCTATGTGGTCTTGGCGCAGCGCATCTCCCGAGATCCGACGGGGTACCTATTAGTGTGGCAACGGTATCGTGCCAGGATTCTGATTTACTGAAGAAGCTGAAAGAAGCTGGGGTCGCTGCAAACCGTGTTGAGAGCTCACATCTTAGGCGTAGTAATAGTATATAGGTTGTAGCTTCGTTGTATATATCCTTTTGTAAGAACTCGTGGTCCATAATAAAATTTTCCTTTTTGTTGATCTGAATGTGGTTGCGACTTATAATTTTGGTACTTAGTTATCCGTCTTTGCATGAAAAACGTTCTTGCTAAGAATCAAACGGTTGTATAAGCGCAAATAATATATGAAGTTCATAATCATGTATGAAAGTCATGATCTAACATACTTGAAACATAATTTCTAAATACTTGTGTCATAATCGTGTATGGTGTGATATGCAGCGTACTGTAAATATCATATTAAGGAGTCAAGAGTCTTGATTCCTAGTTTGTTAAACGCGCACAGTATGCATTATTGCGCATCCATCGTGGAATGCGCATTGAACTTATTCCAACGTCTTGAAAATAAGGTGTTTAACAAGGATGCATGATCCAATGTTGATGGGTTTGCAACCCTCTTACTCAACGAGTTATTTAGTAGGTTTACTCATCCTTTTTACCATTGTGGGTTTAGTAAGTGCATGCACACCATGTAGGCAAAAGATAATATAACAACAATGTTGAGACATAAATAAGATGTAAATAACAAATTTAAATGTGTCGCGGAGTTAGCTAGAAACCGCGACGTTTTATTAATACTTGCAAGTTTTTGTAAAAAGAAAAAAGATATTTGCCTAAGTAAAACAGAATGTAAATACACGGATATTTATTGGGCACCATACTAAAGTGCTGGGGTGTCCGTGCGCTGGGCCATAGCCGTTCCTAGAGATAACATCGTTTGAGATTGCAGATGTTCCATGTGCGGGGTAGCTCACGACCATCCATGTCACGTAGTTTGTACGCGCCCTTTCCTAGTGCTTCAGTGACCTCATAAGGTCCTTCCCACTTCGGTCTAAGTTTTCTTGTATCCTCTGCATGGCTCGCATCATTGGCGCGATATACAAAATCACCAGGTCTGAAGGAGGTGCTTCGAACTTTAGCATCCTAGTATCCCTTCATTTTTGACTTAGCTCTCGCCTCACATATAGCTGCGCGTTCGCGCCTTTCTTCCAACAGGTCCAAGTCAATACGCCGTTCATCGTCATTGGTTGTAACATTAGCTTCGGTAGTGCGAATAGTTGGCATCCCAATTTCGGCTGGTATGACGGCTTCTGTCCCATAGACAAGAGAAAAGGGAGTGTCTCCCGTGCTAATTTTGATTGTCGTGCGGTGCGCCCACAAGACATGCGATAACTCCTCCACCCACCTCCCTTTGTGTTTGTCTAAGCGTGCTTTAATTCCTTCACCCAGACTTCGATTTGCACGCTCAACTAAACCATTGGTTTGTGGGTGTTTAACCGACGCGAAGTGCTGTGCAATATTTAGTTTTTCGCACCATTCCTTGAAAGGGTTGTCACAGAATTGTTTTCCGTTGTCAGAGATGATTTCCCTAGGTAATCCGAAACGGCATACGACATTTTCCCAAACAAACCATTTTACCTGATTTCCTGTGATTGTCGCGACCGCCTTTGCTTCAACCCACTTAGTGAAATACTCTACAGCCACTATAAGGAATTTCAATCCCCCTGCTGCAAGAGAGAAGGGGCCGGCAATGTCGATACCCCATTTATAGAATGGCCATGGTGACGTAATTAGTGTTAGCTCCTGTTGTGTTTGGCGTGGAATGGGTCTGTGAACTTGGCAGTCACCACACTTTCTTATTAAGTCCCGCGCGTCACGGTGCATCGTAGGCCAGTAGTATCCTGACCGTAAAGCGCGCGCCACAACGGACCGTGTCCTGAGTGCATACTACATGAACCAGTGTGGATCTCTCGGAGTACGTAATCTGCTTGAAGAGGTCCGACACATCGAAGCCATGGTTGTAGAAATGAACGCCGATATAGTATACCGTCCCGAAGTTCAAAGCTCTGTGATGTGCGCCGTACTCGTCGGGCATCCTTCTGCTCTTGGGGCAATACGCCCTTATTTATAAACTCGACGATTGGAGTCATCCATGTAGGACCTTGTTCCTCTATCACCGTGGATATCTTCATCTCCGAGATGGATTTGCTCTTCAGAGTTTCCACCAATACTTGTTTTGATAGGTGCGCAAAGCTTGTGGATGCAATCTTGCTCAATGCATCCGCCTTTCTGTTTTCCCCTCTAGGAACTTGTTTGATGGTAAACTTGTCAAAGCCCTGGATTAGGGACTTGGTCTTGTCGAGGTATTGAATCATGTTTTCCTCTTTAGCCACATACTCGCCCAACACATGGTTGGCTACCAAACGGGAATCCACATTTGCTTCTAGGTTGCGTATGCCCATTCGAGCTGCAATGCGTAGTCCAGCAATCAGGGCTTCATACTCTGCCTCGTTGTTTGTGACTGTGAATTCAAAACGCAGTGCGTAAGTGAATTCCATTCCTTCTGGACTCGTGAGGATAAGGCCTGCGCCTGACCCATCCACGCATGAAGATCCATCCATGAATAGGATCCATGGTTCTTGTAGTTCCACCTTGCTTTCTGAAGGTGCATCATCAGTGTCTGGTTTTTCGATGATGAAGTCTGCTAGTATCTACCCCTTAACTGCAGTGTGTGGTCTGTAGGAGATGTTATGCTCACCTAGCAACACGCTCCACTTTTATAGTCGTCCCGATGCGTCGGGTTTGGAGATGATTTGCTTGATAGGTTGGTCTGTGATCACCGCTATGGGGTGCGCCTGGAAGTATCTGCGCAGCCGTTTGGCGGCGAATACGAGCGCCAAGACCAGCTTTTCCATTGCGCTATAGTTAACCTCCATTTTCTTGAGTGCTTTGCTCACAAAATATACCGGTGTTTGTACTGAATTCCTGTCTGTCAGTAGCACCGCGCTGACTGCTCCATGGGTTGCAGATAAGTACATAATTAACTCTTCCCCTGGGCGGGGCGCAACTAGCTTGGGGAGCACTGCTAGGTGTTGTTTAAGCTGTATAAAAGCTTCTTCTGCTTCTGTAGTCCAGCGAAAATCTCCCTTTTTTGTACACTTCTTGAGCATTTTGAAGAGGGGGAGTGACTTATCTGCTGATTTGGACAAGAATCTGTTCAAACCGGCTAGTTTTCCATTCAGAGACTGGACTTCCTTCAACGTGCGCGGTGAAGGAAGTTGGATAACAGCCTTCGTTTTTTCTGGACACGGTTTAATGCCGTCAGGCTCTATCAAATATCCCAGGAACATGCCTTCTGTAGCGCCAAAGGTGCATTTCTTAGGATTTAACTTCATATTGATCTCTCATAGTGTCTTAAATGTCTCTTCAATATCGCGCACCAATTCGTCCTCAGTATGGCTTTTTATGACAAGGTCGTCAACGTAAACCTCTAGGTTGCGGCCCACCTGTTTTTCAAATGCGTTATGTACCAATCTCTGGTAGGTGGCGCCTGCGTTCTTTAAGCCAAAGGGCATCTTAGTATAACAATAGACACCTTGGCTTGTATGGAAGGCCGTTTTTTCCTCATCTTCTTTAGCCATCTGGATTTGGTGGTATCCTTTGTATGCGTCCAAGAAGCATTTAAGTGGGTATCCTCACAAAGATTCTATCTTCCATTCTATCTCTGGTAGTGGGTAGCAGTCTTGTGGACATGCTTTGTTGAGATCCGTGAAGTCCACGCACATCCGCCAACTACCGTCGCTCTTCTTGACCATCACTGGGTTGCAGAGCCAGTCATGGTAATAGACTTCTCGCATGATACCTGCATCCACAAGTTTATGTACTTCTGCCAGAATTGCTTGTGCGCGCTCTGGAGCCTGGCCGCGCTTCTTCTGTCGTACTGGGGAGTATCCTTGTCGGATTCTCAACTTGTGTTCTGTAATCGAGCGTGGTACACCAGTCATGTGCTTTGGTTCCCATACAAAGATATCCAGATTCTTTTGCAAGAGTGCGCACACGGCTGTCCTGCCGTTATCAGACAGCGATCCCCCGATCGATACTTCTTGCTCTGGGTAATCAGGATGAATTGCGACCCTCATGTTTGATACTTTAGTTGCGCGCTGTTCTGAAATGTGCGCCGTCTCACATGTAATCGTGTTACATTCTCTAGGTGGTACGGTGGTATTGTAGAGAGTAACAATGCCTCCCTCCACCGGGAACTTGAGCATCCCATGTGCTGTAGACGGTACTACGCGCAAGGCCGATATCCCTGGTCTTCCAATAATGCCATTGTATGGCGAAGGGGATTTGATCACCATAAAATTCATCCAGGCTGTTGTGGAGTGTTCCTTATTACCAACATTGACTAGTAGGCGTATTTGCCCCATGGGCCATATCTTTTCTCCTGTAAAACCAGTCAACGACGTCATGACCAGGCTTAACTGACTTCGTATCTCAGGTCGCAGTCGCTTGAAACAATGTTCATACATTATGTCTGCGGATGCTCCCCCATCAACATACATGCGGTGGATATCGTGACCCACTGCGTTAATTTCAATGGTGAGCGGTTCTACCACTGCGTTGTCCGCAGCCAAGGTGGGGAAAGAGATTTCGCTTCCACGGGAAAACTTTTGGCTGATCTTCTGGCTAGTCATTCGTTGCCATGATTGTATCATGTAGATGGTATCAGCCTTATCTTTGGGTGCTTCCTTTTTGTTCCCAGTCTTTTGCTTATCTTTCCCTTCCTTGATGTTCTTAACTAAATGGTCCAATCTGCCTTCTTTGACTAGCTTATCAATTAGTTGGCGCAATTGGACACACTCATTGGTGGTGTGGCCCTTCTTTCCATGGTAGTCGCAATATCTGTTCCCCACGCGCCGCTCTTCTGGGGTGCGCATTGGTGGGGGCCTTGGGAAGTTCGCGCCTTCCGTCGCGATTATCTCCTTTGGAGTCTTGGTTAGCAGGGTATATTTGTCATTATCTCGTCCGCTTCCCTGGCCGCGGTAGTTCTTGTTGCGGTTGCTACTCTGGTCAATGGATTGTCTCCTAGGCTGTTCTTGTGACCTATAGTTTGAGTAGCCTTTCTTGCTGTCCGCCGCGACAGTTTCTCCTTGGATAAAGGACCTTGTACGTTTCATAAGTTCATCAAAGGTTTGGGGGACCTTGTCGTTCAGCCTTTTGATGAGTTCTGGGTTATTGATCCCGTTCATGAACCCTAAGATCTTTAGTATTTCGGGGCATGCCTTGACATGTATGCACTCATCTTTGTAGCGCTCCACATAAGCGCTTGTAGATTCCCCCTGGCACTGTTTTACCCTGGCAAGTTCGACAGGGTTTTTGGCGCACTTCTTCCTTTGAGTGAAGTTCAGGCAAAACGCCTTCCGCAACTCTTCAAAGCCATCAATGCTTCTGCGTGGAAGCTTACTGAACCAGTTTCACGCATTTTCCACTAATGTGGAATTGAACATGTGGCACCACACAGGTTGTGGCCAATTTTCGATGGTAGCAGCTGATTCGAAAATTTTTAGGTAATCGTCCGGATCACCTGTTCCATCGTAGGTTTTCACATTGGCGGGCATGCGCCTTCTCTTATCTTCTGAGAAATCGCTGATGCGCCGAGTGAACGCATCCACCTTTTGGCGGCGCCAGGGAAGAGACATATCTTCCTCCTCCTGGTCGCGATATCTTCCCCTGGACTTCCAGTGTCCTGCTTCGCTGTCTTCGTTGTCCGAGGAATCACCAGAGGACGAGCCTCCCCTCTTTCGGCGCTTGCGCCGACTGTCCTCGGAATCCGAGCTTGAAGAGCTTTCACTTGGGGAGTGCCGTCGTCCAAGTCTGTCATGGACCCTACGGCTACCAAGCTTAGCGTGGACATTGGTACGCCGTCCGTCCTCTTCGTGTTCTTCCAAATACTGCAGATCAGCTACTTCATCGTTCTCAACTCTCCTCCCGATCCTGGTAAACACTGGGGGGCGGCAGCTATCCTTCCCGCGCCTCTCCTTCTGATGACGCGATGGGGATGTCTCGTACTCCGTGTCAAAGTTTAGTCGGTGCTGCAGGCTCTGACTCGACCTCTTTTTCTCCTCCTCTTGCATGAGGGCAGCCAAGGTTTCGTAGTTTTGAGACACGAAGTCACTTGGCGCTAGTTCAGGCGCGACTCCTTCTAGCGCGAGGGTGTCTATTTCCACATCTGGACCCCTGTTTCGTAGAGGCGCGCCCGGCGTTTTTGTGAGGTCCTTTTCTGGCACCGATTGATGAGGAGTGGTAAAAAGGGTGCGCAGTGGATCTTCTGCGCTGGCGGTTGTTGTAGTGGCATGGGTTGTCCCCGCGAGTGGTTCTACTGTCGTGAAGACCAGATCTGAGCCTGATCCTTGGTTTCTGGTCGCACTGGTTGTTCAAGAAGCCTGCTTAGAGGCTGATCCACTTTGCTGCTTTTTCCCTTGTAAGTCACTATGCGATCGCTGACTTAGGTTTCCGTGCTTTGTCATTCTAGTTCTTAGTGATTGGTCCCACGGATGGCACCACTTGTTGATACAAAAGTTGGGCGTTCCTTGTTTGGACTCCGGTTCTCGTATCAATTAGACCTTGATGCTTGAGACCTGCGCACTAAGTAAACAGAAAACATCGTTAGGCTTATCGTGGGATTGTCTCCCATGATTATCCTCCGGCGTGAGAGTAAGTAATCGGTTTTAGGGTTTAGTGGAGAGTTAGGTTTTAAGATCGTACCTTTAATGAAGGCCGAGATGCCCCTTATATACACACGAAGTCCTTGTTGGTTTCGTGTTCCCCAACCTTTGGCGTATCCCGCCTAAGTTGGTTGGTTGATACATATCCCACAAATAAGAGATATCCGATATCAAGACCATAAATAACTTCGGGTTTGGGCCTTCGTGATCCCAAACTGTTACCGGGTTAGCCCATTCGTACTGGGCTCAACTGCTAGTAGCGTTATTGGTCGGGTTCATGACCCGAATACGGACTATACGTCATCACTATATGTATTGGGTAAACGCCATAAAATAACAACCTACTTTCTCTAATTTACTGAGTTGAAACACTTACTTTTTATTATTTTACTTTACCAACGTACTTTCAAATTTTGATCTGATTTCACCCATATGACTAAAACAAACTTGCATCGTTAGTTCTTTATACTAACGGCTGTTAGCAAATAACTTAAAATTTTGTTTTCTTATGTTTTCATCGGTTTTTACTCGTTTTTGTCGATTTTTACATGTTTTTGCACGTTTTCGTCCGTTTTTTCACATATAAAACTTGTTTTTACACGTTTTCGTTCGTTTTTGAACGTTTTCGTCTGTTTTATAAGTTTTAGTCCGTTTTTGCATGTTTTCATCTGTTTTTGCACATTTCATATGTTTTTGCACGTTTTCGCCTGTTTTTACACGTTTTCGTCCGTTTTTGCACGCTTTCATGCGTTTTTTCATGTATAGATAACGTTTATACCCGTAATCGTCCATATTTACACGTTTTTATTTGTTTTTGCATGTTTGCGTCTGTTTTTGCATGTTTTCATCTGTTTTGCACGTTTTCGTCTGTTTTTGCACGTTTTCATCTGTTTTTGCACGTTTTGTCTGTTTATGCACGTTTTCGTCTATTTTACACGTTTACTTCCGTTTTTGCACGTATAAAAACTGTTTTTACACGTTTTCATCCGCTTTCATATGTTTTTACTCGTTTTCGTCTGTTTTTGCACGAATCAAAACCGTTTTTACACATTTTCGTTAGTTTTTACAAGTATAAAAGCCGTTTTTACATGTATAAAAATTGACGAAAACGTGTAAAAACAGTTTTTATGCTTGTAAAAAAAAGAAATGTGTAAAAACGGACTAAAATGTTTACAAACGGACAAAAACGTGCAGAAAACGGACGAAACCGTGCAAATACGGACTAAAATGTGTAAAAACGGACGAAAACGTTAAAAAACGGACGAAAACGTGCAGAAAGGACGAACATGTACAAAAAACGGAGAAAACGTGTTAAAACGGACGGAAACATGCAAAAACGAACGAAAACATGCAAAAACGGACGAAAACGTGTAAAAACGGAGGAAATCGTGCAAAAACGGACGAAAACTTGCAAAAACGGACGGAAACTTGTAAAAACCGACGAAAATGGGTAAAAACAGACAAAAACCTAAGAAAACCAAATTTTAGGTTATTTGCTAACGGCCGTTAGTATAAATGACTAACGATGCAAAATTATTTTAGTCATATGGGTGAACAAGTCAAAATTTGAAAGTACGTTGGTGAAGTAAAGTAATAAAAAAGTAAGTGTTTCAACTCGACAAATTGAAAAAAGTAGGTTGTTATTTTATGGCGTTTACCCCTATGTATTTAGTAGTGAAACTTAATTTTACATAATTTGAAAGAACAAACACGCAAATAATTTAGGACGAAGAGAATATTATTGAAAACGTATGTACGGCTTCATCCCAAAATTATAGTACGCCAAATAAGAATACATAGTTTGAAAAAAAAAGAATTAATTACAATTTTGTTTATGATAATTAGTTACCTATGACAATTAGTTACCCAATATTTTCATTAAAAGCGCAAATTTGCACTTTAACAACTATAAACTATTTTAAGTGTGGCATAATTACTTTGGAGCACCTTAAAATGGTGAGATGTGGTTAGATGGGCATAATGGGGCAGAGGAAGGACGGAGGATAGCAAGGGTTAGCAGGAGTTTGGGCGTCTTCAAAATTTTGACTTTCACATACTCCAGATAGTTTTGTTTATATAAAGAAAATTGGTATTAAAACTATTTTCAAGTTTAACCCCTCCAAATTGAGATAACATTATTTCGGCCTTTTTAACAAAGTCGTTCAAGTTCCATCATTGGGGTTGAAGGGCGTATTACTACAATGCTTAGTACAGCTTATTCAAGTACTTGGTGTATTTATCTTCAAGTAAATGGTTTGAAGCGTTTGGATGAAATTACTTATTTATTGAAATAAGCATTAAAAAGCATGTCGGTTAAACAACAATTTTCAATAACGTACTTGATCATGTATAGTGCTCCCGTACCTAAAAGGATCGGGTCAAGCACAATCAAATACAAACCTTAATAACTCTAGAGCTAGGAGTAGTCCGGACCACACCAACGTCGGCCCGGCAAACGGGGCAAGTTTTTTTTTGGGTAAAGGGCCTTCTACCCGATAAAATAAAAATCATTAAACCGGGTCAAGTTGAGGAACACTTCGACGCAAAGGACCGCGGCTCGACCTCCAGCCGCAAAAAAATATCAAGTCTGGTACGAACCCAGAGATCTGGACCATGGTTCAACCCAAAGAGTAAGGAATAATATTTGGGGTCACGAGACTGGCTTGTAAACTCCAAAAAAGGAAATATTGCGGTTTGCCGCCCAAAAGTGTCATTATCAAAGCAATAAGACAGTAAAAGGGTTTAACTTCGAGAAGTTCACTTTATTACCCAACGGTCCATAGCATGAACCACGACCCGCGACCACCAGATATCGACAAGACCTATAAAAGGAGTGCACTTACCACTCTCAACGGTATCTCCTCTCTCAATAAAAACACGCATACTCTCTCTCTCTCACTATAAATTTACTCTCACACCGGAGGTTGACCGCGAAAACCCCTTCCTGTAATGAGACTAACAGTGCTTCTTTTTCTTAGCATCAGCTTGCAATATATTCACTTAGTCGAGAGTTTAAGGAACTTCCGCGGAGCCCTGTTCCAAGGCAAGTTTAGATCAATGTTCCAAATGCTTTGTTTAAAGTAAATTAATAATGTTGGGTAAATTGACAAACAAAACTTGCTTTTGCAGTGTAAAAGAAGCTAGTGTATTTTTCCTTTATTAACTTGACTAGTAGCCTTTAAATAGTCAAGACTTACAACAAAAATTAATAAACTTAGGCTAAAAAAGACTCAACTTAGCATACTCAAACAGAGATAGAATCAAATGAGAAATATAATTAAGATTAAAAAAATGAGAAGAAACCACAACCACAAATATTAGATACATTCACAAAAATAGAAGCATTTTTTTTTTTATTTAAAATATGTGGCTACAATTCTTTCTCACTTTTCTCATTTAAATAATTCTTCTCATTTAAATAATTCTTCTCACTAGATCCATACTCCTACTCAAACAAGAAAACACGACCCATAACGTCTAGAATATATCTAGACTTACTGAGCTATAACTGGGCCAAAGTTTGAATAATTCAATAACTCTAATAAACAAGTACTTCAAAATAAGAAATCCTAATTGATGAGAGTTTATATATGCATAACTAAAACTTATAATGCATGATACACAATTTTGATAAAACATTAGTTCGAGTCAATCAACTTTTTACACGACCAGTGGCGGATTTAGGATTTTCGAGTAGGGTATGCACATTTTTTTTAGAGTTATTACTAAATTAAAAAAAAAATTCCAATTACGGTTTTTCGGGTCGGGTTTTTCGGATATTATGCTAAGCGTTGTTGTTTCGTTTTCTGAATTGTATAATTTATAGCTGATTTGCTTTGTCAAAAGTTAGGCTATTTGATATGCAATTGGTTAGTTGGAATGAAGTATTCTAACTAAAATTTGTTTGAATAAGATCAAAAGAAAAATGTTATCTCAATTTTGTGCCCGACATTTTTTTATGAAAATAAAATAAATGAGATCAGGGTCGACCTTTTTCACGAAAAACAACAATGTTAAACTCTGTGTTTCAAACCTAATTCATGATTCTAAATGAAAACCCAATCTTTTAGATTATATAATGTTGCTCAATCTAAACATAAATAAGGGAAAATAAAAACTTGTAACCCTATTAACTATTACTTAGTATGTTAAGAGTACGTGAATTGTGTAAAAGTGTAAACTGTACTTCAAGTGTGGCTTGGGCCTTCGGTGATTAAAAATGGTTGGGCTCAGCCAAGTAAAACATCAAAAATCAAAATTGGGCCGGATAAAGTCTTATTATCTCACTTTGACCTACTCTGAGCCTCATTGCCTCCTTCTTCTTCATTAAACTCTGTGCTTTCCTCAAAATTACCAGGAGACAGTAGTGCTTCCTTTTCTTCTTTTCTTCGTTTCTTCTTTCTTGGATTAGGGTTTGCACTCGAAATTTTCCCGTATTCTAGAGGGTGTGCACTCATATGTTTTTAGTGTATTTTCTTGTTACTTATGAGAAAAAACAATTTTTTTTACACTACTAAAGTTTTGCACAGGGTATGCACGTGCATACCCTGCCTTCAAGCTAGATCCGCCCCTGTACACGACGCATATTCAAAGTTTTGCAAGGATGACGAAGTTAGCAACAATTTATTTTTTCCGTTTTAGAGAAACGAATACAATATTGATGATGTGGTGTACGGATCACTCCTCAAAAGAGAAATAAGTACAATGATGATGATTTATGTTATATGCTGAAATAGGAAAACCGTGCGTAGCACGTGTCCAGTTCAAATAAGCCAAACGCGCCTTAACCAACCATAACTACCTTTCCTCTTCATTATATCACTCAAATAGTGAAGAGGAAAAGTAGTTGTTGGATCGATGTACTCTAACCAAACTAACTTAACTAGCTTGTTTAAAGGTTTAATAACCTCGGATAAATCCTAAGTTATTAACAATGAAACACTGAGTAATCTTTATTAAGTACGCGGAATTTACTCAATAAATCTAAGAAGAACAACTTTATTAATAACTCTAAATCTGCTTATGCAGATACTTTAACAACTCTAAGATTATCGAACTTTCTAAACTCTAAACAACTTGTAATCGTAAACTCTAAGACTTGTGAATTCGTATCTCTAATGCCAATCTAGGGGTCCTTTTATAGGCTCAAGGATAACCCTAGTCGGTTTACAATAATGTATCCTTGTACGACAAGTAATCTATTCTAGAATTACAAGACTTTCCATAAACGAATAGACAGTTCTTTAACTCTTGCAGTACTTTGACCTTCATGTGCAGTACTTTGACTTTATCTTTAGCAGTACTTTGACTCTTTAACTTTCTCCAGTTCTTTGCCATTCTGCAGTACTTTGTAAATCTTCAGTACTTTAACTGTTCAGCACTTTCATATCCCAACAGTAGTTATGGTTAGTTAAGGCGCGTTTGGCTTATTTGAACCAGACACGTGCTACGCACGTGGTCTTCCTATTTCAGCATATAACAATTTACAAGGCTAGCCGAAGTTAATGCTGTTGGAAAATTTAGTGCATTTGTGGGATTAGTTCACACCTTGTAATGGGTTAGGAGGTACGGAGTGTACACCCATAAGGTCCATGAACACCCTGACTCTAATAGTGGTTTGTATTGGTAGTGCTAGTGGAAAGTACTGATTGTGGTTTCCACTGATATGCAGTGTTTCCACTGAAGCAGTGTACCCACTGCTAGTGCTATGAAAGTACTGATGAAAGTACTGCTTGTAACGGGCTTTGACCTATTCAAGTGGCAGTTACAACTGCATAATGACCACGTTTAATTGGTCATGTAACCACTAACGGCTATAATGGGGATAATTATGAGGCAATTAATGGGCCGATTAATTCTCATAATTCCATTTGACTGGCTCAGAGTAACCTCCTATATATAGGAGATCTGATTATGCATGATGGACACACAGAAAACGATTAACACTTATAAGCAAAAGGGTTATTGAATTGTGCCTAATTCAATAACATACATTTGGTCTTATCCCAAGTAGATATTCGTGTAACCCAGGCATTAGGGTCGAATAGTTTACTTTGGAAAGTGATCACACGATTCCAAGTGATATCCGGTAACCACCTAGTGGTATTTGTTTCTGCTGACTTGGTATTTTTTCTGCTGACATTGATTATTTAACCTGTTCTGGGAGTTACACACCAACAAATGCATGTCGGGATGACGGTCGCTAGTTGCCAGTTGGTAGCTAACAGAAGGGATAGTCGAATTTGACAATGTATCATACAAGTCGTTTGTGCATGAAGCTTGTAAGATGTATTTAAGAATAGTCATCACACTAACCCATTAAAAATAGTTTAATAGAGTCGTTTTATTTTGGATACCCAAAAAAAACTGCTTACCAATGGACAAGATTTGACCGTCGGATTAAAGTGACAAAATTTAAGAATAAAAAACACGGAGGGACCACTTTTGTCAATTCAGTAAACTTACCCCACCCAACCCAACCCTCAAACCTCTCACTTTACCCAGTTTCAGTATTAACAAATTTCACTTTCTCTCTCTAACCAAAATAAAAAACTACCATAAAATTTAAAATCAACCACTTTTAACCGTTAAAATCAAAGAAAAAACACAAAAATGGAAGAATCATCGAGTGCATAAGCAGATCCACAAAAAAACGGTTAAAAATGAACCTATTGAGTCTCGAGATGAAGGTACGATGCTTCCGACTAATTATTTAGTTGTTTTATTAGAATCTCTAGTGATTTTGTACTTATTTATGAATATTATTATTACTTATGAAGATTTTTGTGTATTTTTTGTCGATTTTATATGTTTATTGAAGGATTGTTATAATAAATTGATGAATTTGTTATAAAATACAGAAAAATGAATTTGTTTCTGTGTGCTTTTTATTGAAGATTGTGATATGCTTTTGGTTGTGTTTACATTTGGTTGAGTGTTTGAGTAAAATACTTTGTATACATGGATGCACACCAAGTGTTTGATAAAATGTGTGAGTGAAAAGTATCGTACGTGTAGTATCACCAGTGATATTTGAAGATGAACTGTATATATGTATTATCACTAGTGATATTTGTATTATCACTTGTGAAATTTTTGTTTATTTGATAGGTTTTTTTGTTTACTTGTTAAGATTTATTATATGTGATGTATAGTATCACTTTTGATATTTTATTGTTATTGTTTTGTAATCATAGTTAAAAAAAAATCTAAAAGTTTTGATGATATACTATTTACTGTGAGTAAATGCAGTTCTGTCATCAATCAAATTTTTGACTCCAATCTCCAGAGATTCATAAAAGTAAAGGTATATTGTAACGTATAAGCATGTCTCCTTTAGAAGAATTAACTGTGATAAAACCCTGAATGTATGCGGCGTACTTGATTTAACAGTTAGCTTATGTGTTATATCACCAGTGATACATACACATTCAGTAGAATGTGTATGTATACTTTCAGTAGAATGTTGTAATGGTATCTTTAAAAACAGAGATATTTATTCTACAGTATGAAAACTTTGCTGTTTTTGTAGATTTTAGTAGTTTATTAAGGGATTGTTGTGAAACTTAGATGACTATTGTGATAATATGAGAGACTTAACAGGCTAAAATAAATATTATGATTGTAACATGCTTTTGTTAGATTTGTGGTAGATATATGTGCATAATGGATTGATTGGGCATGCTTCGATATGTTTAAAAGCGGTATTTGACTATAGTATTAGTTGGTAGTATATCACCTATGATACAACAGTTGCAATGATTGCTTATTGTTAGTATATCACCTGTGATACAACAGTTGCAACGATTGCTTATTTGTAATATATCACCTGTGATACAACAGTTGTAATGATTGCTTGTTGATAGTATATTACCCATGATATTTGATGACGTATACTTATTCAATTTATATATCACGTATGATATTAAAAAACAATGAACTATTCATACACTAACATGGTATATATTTTATGCAGATTTAAATATCAAGAATAAAAGAAGCAAAAAAGCAGGGGTTGAAGGTGAAAGGAAAAAAAGCTTTGCTAAAACACAACAAAGTCAAACTGAAGAAGTGAACAAATGAACAACATCATCACCGACAACACTAACAATACCAAGCAAATTAACAAAATCCGCTGCTAGACATTTAAGCTTAAAAAACACACCAAGAACAAAAACAGAAACAGATACACCACCAACAACTACTGAAAGAAACATCTGTGATATCACCTGTGATATAACAGGATCTACAACCACCAACAACACAAACAATAATTGTTGAACTGAAAACAGAGACTGCATGTAAGAAAGCAAAGACAGTTGCAGAAAAAGAAGAAGAGGAAATGAAGAAGAAGAGGCTGCAAACTAAAAAGAATGAAGTGAGAAAGAAGACAAAAGGAGGGGATGCTCATAAAGCTGGCAAGAAGAAAGTTGTAGAAAATAAAAAGACAAAATCATCAATTAGTAATTTTCTTTTGCTACTTAAATTGTAATTTTCTCTTGCTACTTAAATTGTAAACAATGGTAATTTCTATTCGGTTGTAAACAATGCTTTTGGTTTATCTGAATATAACCTACTTTCAGTAATTTTATTAGAGTATCACAAGTGATATTAATAAAAAGTCACTTAAAAATACCGTTGACTTCATGAAGAAAACTATGAAAATAAAAACATGACATATTCTCAAAATCAAACAAGAATATGATTAATTAAGTAATGCTTTTGAGTAACATAACGATTCGGAAAGAAAAAAAAGTGAACATATATATCAATTAAAGAATAATATCACAAGTCATACATGTCAGAAACAAGTAAACACATAAATGATGTAAACATTTCATCATTTTCATGCTTTATCACAAGTCTTAAAAATGACACCCATAAACTCAGAAAGACCTCATAAAAATTAATTCCAACTATTTATCACAAGAGATACAAAACTTCTAATTTATGACAAAAGACGGGGCTTGGAACCAGGAAGTTCAGCTGCAATTGCTTTTCGCATAGCACCATCTTGACCAGTTACGATGATATTCGGATAACGCACAAAAGCTTTCTTGAATGCTTGGAGTAACCATACACAAGATTCAGTAGTTTCGTTCTTAAGCAGACCAGAACCAACAGTAACACATCTCCAGTGATTGTCAATTGCAGTAAAATGCACAAAAACAATCATGTACCTGAAAAGAGAAATATCTCAGGTGATAATATATACAAAATGTACCAAAAACAATGAAATCTCACAGGAGATATTACAAACTAAAAAGCATACTTGTTTGTTTTGTATGTGGCATAAAAAGAGACGATATCATCAAACTATTTGTGGTTGCAATTTGAAAAAAAAACGGCCCCATCAAACGAAAGAATCAACAACAACTGCAGCTGTAGTTAAAAAAAGCACAACAACTCCACAAAACAAATTGAAAAAGCTCAAACAACTTTGATAGCGCCTGTGATATCACATTTGATATCATGTAATATCACATTTGATATCAACTGTGATACAACTGAGAAACCAGCAATACAGAAAATCAAAAAGGAGAAAAACGTAACCTGAAGTACAACAAACTGGGTCTTTTTATCTTCTGCAATTAACTGAATTAAATGATTTCAAACAGGGTTTAAGTTGTAATCAACAACCTTTCTTTTGAACTTTTCAAGTGGCCGAATATACGCAATCACATAAGGATTAGACTTCCCACTCATTTTCATGTTTTTCAAATTATTTGCCTTCACGATTGTTAAGGTAAGCAGTCCTTGTGGCTCAAGCTCTAGGTCACTGCGCAATTATCGAACAGTACATCAAATTTGCATCACCTTAGATATAGAGTGATGGAGAAAGCAAAATACAAAACGCACTAAAAATAATTCAAAACGAAGCCATTCACAAAAATGAAATAAGCATCAACTAATGCAACATAGGATATGATTACTCATTTAAAATAACTACAATGCACTTTGATTAATTCCTCAAAACTTGTTTATTCAAATAAATATTTTTGATTTGGTTACATATATGAAATGATGGACAAACAGGAACATGTGATTGCTTCTCAACTTGTGCATCATTCTCTTAGAAATTTTGTCAAACACCTTCCATGCATCAAATTTCCACCAATTCACCCATCCCAAAATGATATCATACTAAAACCTAATGCTACTCACAATCTAAAACATAAACTTAAAGTATCAAATAAACAAAATTTCACAAGTGATAGTACAAATATCACTGGTGATAATACACATATACAGTTCAATTTCAAATATTACTAGTGATACATTACGTACGATACATAGCAGATTCGAAACAACAATCAGGCATAAAAACAGCATTCAAATGCAGTTAAAAACAAAAATTCAACTAACAACTTAATTAATAAGCAAAATTACATGAGCAGATAACAAGATTATCAAACATTTTTCACTCACACATTTCATCAAACACTTGGTGTGCAACTTAATAAGAAGGAATGTTAACAACTTGATCCACATAATTAACAACTGATCAACAACATTATCAACCGCAACAACATCAATCAAATCAGCTTCTGAAACAAACGGCCCATTCAAATCAAAAGAAGACATAAATAAAGAATGATATGATCGGGAGGTGATGATGAGATGATGATCGGAATGGTGATGGTGATTCGAATGGTGATGGTGATGGTGATCCAACTGGTGATGATCAAAAGTGAGAGCAGGGAGGAAAACACACAGTAACTGTGTGAAAAAAAAAATAAAGCGAATGAAAAAAAAATAAAAAATTAAAAAATAAAATAAAAAAATAAGAAAAAGCTTTATATAGTTGGGAGAATTAAGGTTAAGCATAATAAATCTTAGGTTAATATTCACCATTAGATCAAAATAGATGAATAATGAGGATTTGTCCATTGGTAAGCATCAAAATAAAAATAAGCAAATGAAAATTCCTCTAGTTTAATATCCTTTCACCATTTATTAAACATGCATAATCCAAAGAAGCAAGGTTTAAACGTAACATGCTTCGCAAGCACAAAACACATGAACTTAACACTTTACATAATTTCAACTACATCTATAGAAACCCCCAACTTTTTATTAAAAAAAATTAAGAAATCCAAACGTACCATTAATAATGGCCATCATCCTGTTCAGAAAAGCTTGGTTTTGCCTCATGCTCCCATGTATACTATGTTTTATGCTTCGACTCGCAATGTCTCATGAACCCGACCCAGACTACAGCTCAAACTATATGTCTAATGAACACAAACCACCAGTGTATGACTCAAAGTATATGCTTGATAGGTATAAGAAATGGCTGCAAAAATACGAGAGAAGATACCAAGGTAGCTATGAGCGGGAGGTAAGATATGGTATATACCAATATAATGTCAAGTATATCGACTATATCAATTCACAGAATCTTTCATACAAGCTCGCTGAAAACAAATACGCTGACATGACTAACGAGGAATTCCAAGCTATTTATTTGGGTTATAAAGGTCGTGGATATTCGGATTATATGGGTCTGGCTGAGCCTGTCAACATCAGAGAAGAATTGCCAGATAATGTGGATTGGAGAAAGGAAGGTGCTGTGACTGAAGTTAGAGATCAAGCCGGATGCGGTATAAAATCTGTTAACTAGATTTGGTAACATGGGTGGGTTGGATAACGGGTCAAAACGGGTTAGTCTAAAGCAAGTCATCTTTTAGTATGGTCGCAATGGTCCGGGCGGGTTGGGTTGACGCACAAACACTTTCTTTAAAATGATCTTTACAAATTAAATGACGCATTTTATGCGAGTACAAAAACAATATTATAAGTACAATAATCTACTGGTAAATCTTTTAATAAAAATCTTTAGGAAGTTGTGTGGATTAAAAAATAAACATTCGGCAACTTTTAACTTGACCCGTAACCATTTAGGCGGTGTGTGGGATCGCTTGTTTTAAACTGCTTATCTGCTTAATTTAGTCTAAAATAAGAGTAAAAGTTTCATTCAAACACTCAAAAGGAAAACTACTTATAAATAAGCAGAAAAGAACTTAAATAAGCAATTTAAACACCCTCTCAACGAAAATGGGTTTTGAAACCGCCACTTATATGGTTAAGTTTAATGCATTTTGCAACTCGATGTCATTATGTGCATTAGAGTTGTACAAACTTCGATGTTGTGTAAACTTTATATGGTGTAGAGTCGATTTTAATATGAAAAGAATTATAAATGCAGGAGCTTGTTGGGCATTCTCTGCTGTAGCAGCAATTGAAGGCATTAACAAAATCAAAGGAGGCAATCTAACAACTCTATCAGAACAAATGCTTGTGGATTGTGATATTAACAATGATGACACAGGATGTCATGGAGGTATCATGGAGAAAGCATATGCGTTCATTATAAAAAACGGTGGAATTGCAACAGAAGACGATTACCCATATGTAGCCAGAGACAAAGATTGTAACAAATCAAAAGCTAAAGAAGTTGCAGTCACAATAAAAGAATATAAAAAAGTACCTGAAAATGATGAGAAGAGCCTACAAGCTGCAGTTGCCAAACAACCCGTATCGGTTGCTATTCATTCTGGCTTTTTATTTCAGTTTTACTCCAATGGCGTTTTCACAGGTTCATGTGGGACCAACTTGAATCATGCGGTAACGGTGGTTGGTTATGGAGAAGAACGACGAAGAAAATACTGGATCGTTAAAAATTCATGGGGTAAAGATTGGGGTGAAGATGGTTATATGAAAATCAAACGTGAAACTAAAGACAAAAGAGGTGAGTGTGGGATTGCAATCGACTGTACATACCCCATCCTTTCTTAGTGTAAAATTGACGACATTCATGATCAATACTTGTATCACGTGATAAATAATAAATAATTCAAGGCAGAATGATGGTGTGTTTTACAACATACAGAAACTAAGTAACGCTAATCTACCTCAGAATTTTCATGTTCATTCTTAAGAAATATCTGATAAAATAACCAGCACGCTAAGAGTTCAGTTCTGTGAACTTCTTTTTAAGAATGTAGGCAAGGTCCACTTCACCAACAGAAGTCAATCCTTCAAATACCTTCTGCCTCACCTTTATATACGGTATAAAACCTCTGTTCGTCATTCTCAAAACAACTTTCCCTGCTAAAACAAACAAACTGGTTTCTAAACACATCTCGACAGCCAACTGATAGCTCTCGAACCCAATTTGTATATCCTTTTCTTCGAGAAACTTAACCAACTCAACTGCTTTATGAACATCTTTGTTTGCACGCATTGCCCTTAAGACCTTCACCACCATTTCTTTTCTAGGCGATAATCGAAACTTTGATACCATCTCCTTTATTAGCTCTTCAACATATCTTGTCTTTCTAAGGTCACATAGCACACCGATTACAGAACCAAAGCTGTCCAAATCAGGTATGCATCCGGCCCCACCCATGGACCGTAACACCCGAACTGCTTCCTCATACTGGTCAACTTTGCATAATGATGAAATAAGGTAATTGCAAACACCACCGTCTGGTTTATACCCAATTGACTGCATCTGCAAAAGCATACTAGCAACAGTCTGATCGGCTTGCTTCCGTTCATGAAGCCATACACTGGAGAGAAGAAGGTGAGCTTGAGGAATGGGAGAACAACCTGAACGAAGGGTGCGTTGTAGGATTGCTAGGGACAGTGGCAAAGGATTAGTGCTTTGTAGGGTGAAAGAGAGGAGATATGCATATGCAACTCGAGGGTGAGAACGAGGTCTTATATTAATAAAACTTTGTAGAATTTCGTCTATAACTTTGGTTCTATGGCTTTCGTGAACGTTTGAGAGGAATGAGAAGGGATTGGAGGTCTGAGAAGCGTCATTTGTGGTATTGAGAATGTCGGCAATTTGTTGGTAACTTTTGGATTCAATGGCGGATTTAATGGATTTCTCAAGCAATTGTTGTGATGAGACTGAATGGACTTGGGAAGAAAAGTAAATGAAAGGCTGATAAAACGAACGGACTTGTTTACATAGCTTTGAGACAGTAAGCGCCATATAACTTGATTACTACAGCCTCAATGGAAATCCTGCAGATACCAAGTTGAAGAATAAGTTTTGGTTTCTGTAATTTTTGCAAAAACTTACTAGAGAAGATCCAAAATAGATTATATACTAGCATCAATAATGTACTACTGATATATATTGTCTTGTAATAGAACGTACGCCAATACCAGATGTGAGTATGTGACAGCTACTCGTATTGTTACACATGACTTGGAATTTTTATCAACCTACATAGAATTTGATAATAAGTATCGGTCATAGATCAAGGTCGTTAGGTTTGTAGGAAACACACTTGAAACATTTGTAGATAGCAAGATAGAACAAAAGATCTCCTTTCATGTGTGCGGACTTGCTAAACAACCAACTCAATATCGAGTGTATCGCCTAACAACCTCGATAGTCGTATTTCTATACTTAAATGCTGTTTATTGATCAAAAAATAACATGCATTATGTCCAACCAGCTGATACTGATTGCGACATTTTATCAAACAGGTAGTGTGCATATAAAAAAACAGATTGCTACTACCATTACATGTTCATAGTATCATAGTGGGAGCAAATAACACATATAAACAATATTATATGCATATTCACTAACAGCATAGATCATAGAATACACCAGTTTTAACCATTTTTTATAAATATATTTACCTGTTTATTGAGTTAACTCAGAGTCTCAGACCGACAGCAAAACATTTTGACTTTGCCAGTTTGACAATAATATAAAGTCAATAGTGGTCTTTGTGAGTGACCTTTAAAATGAAAAATAAAATAAAAGAATAAGTCACATTTCGAAAAAATATTCTGAAAAGCGAAAACAATAAAAGAAAAGAACCGAGAGGAAAAAGGGTAAGACTTCCGATTAAAACAAGAACAAGTGATTTTATTAGTTGAGATCAATAAAATATCATATTTATCATAGATGCAATAAATCAATCTTACTCATTCATTTTTGGATTAATTTCATATTTCATCATACTTTTATGATTAATTTCATATATACCCAAAGTGCAAGTACTTAATGCATAATGTACAATATTTGTTGATACAAAAGTTGGACGTTCCTGATTTGGAGCTCCGGTTCTCGTACCAATTGAGAATTGCTGCTTGAGACCTGCGCATTAAGAGACAAGAAACACCGTTAGGCTTACCGTGGGATTGTCTCCCACGATTATCCTCCGGCGTGAGAGTGAGTAATCGGTTTAGGGTTTAAGGAGTTTTAGGGTTATGAGATCGTACCTTAAACGAGGGATATGATTCCCTTTATATACGCACGGAATCCTTGTTGGTTCCGTGTTCCCCAACCTTCGGCGTATCCCGCCTAAATCGGTTGGGAATGATTATCTTCTTATTTTAGAAGATATCGGATATCTATTCCGTAAATAGATATGGGCTTGGGCTTTCGTGAGCCCAAACACGTATTAATATTGGCCCAGTTCGTACCAGGCTTGAAAGTAGTGTACTGTGGTCGGGTTCATGACCCGACTCCAGACTATACGTCATCATGTCCCCCCAGTCTAGTATGCGCAGTGCGTAACCGCGGGTGCTAGACTAATGACCGTAATCATAAAATAAAGAACGTACGAAACGTATGAAAGAAACCATACACCTACCCGTAGGTGCAATGTATCGAGACATCCAAGTGAATAGTCAATGCCTCGTTAATCGGGGGAAAGTTACTGCCCCGTTGTCACATCAAGCCATCTCAACCACACAGTGAGGACTAGTGGGATCCACGTGTCGCCAATCGTGTGGAAGAGAAAAGGTATATAACTTGGCGATTCATTTTCACCGGATTCCTCACAGTAAAAAACACCATCCACCATTTCTAAGTGTTGTAAGAGTTGTAATCCCAAAAGTAACCAACCACAAAGGTAACCGCGCGTGCGTTATAGCAGAAAATTATATCACCATGGTTAAACAGTTGTCTGACTTCACCTCCGACCTTAATTTGATCGATCTGATGGAATTTACCTCAGATTATTTTATACCCCGGGATGTGCATCCAGTAGTTCCGGATGCGCGAGCCACGATTGCTGATTTCCCCGAAGGGAAAGTGGGTGTATACACACGGTTATTCGAATTTGCGAATCAACGTTTGCCCCTGTCACGCTTTCTGTGCGATGTGTTAAACTATTATACTCTACACATATCGCAACTGCATTGTATCGGCGCGGCTAAAATTACCAATTTTGAGATAAATTGCCGTCTGTTGGGGATTAACCCCACCATCCGCCTATTCCGCGCCTTTTACCACACCACGTGGGCGCATGGGTGGGTTTCTTTTTCAAAACGCGCTGGTAGATTGCAGTGCTATACAGATAAATTAGATGCACTTAGGAATTGGAGGGAATACTTCTTCTGGGTAGATGATACATGTTTTCCCTAGAATTATGATTTTTATACCCGGGGAACATTACAGAGGGATGAGTACCCATTGCCTGGGTCTTATAACATCGAGGATGCGGAACTGATAAATGCGAACCGCATCCCCATTAGTGCATATCCTGAGGGATTTTTTGTGCACATGGGAATCAGCCGTAATTATTATGGCCCTGAAGATGAGATCCCTATCTTCTTAGACGCCAATGGCCAGGGTGGGTACTTATTCCTCCGTACTTCAGTGTGTAAATATTGTAAGAACAATCTTCCGTACATGTCGCGCACTATATAACCTGTTTGTATATGTGTTTTTGTTTTGCGCAGAGATGGATCTGTTCACCGTTGTACAGCTAGAAAAGCCCGTTGCAGCAAGGACAGGAGTAAGACCTTTGAGGGATGATGAGGAGCCTATTTTAGCCGCGACTGCAGGGCGTGTCATAGAACTGAATGTTGGGGATACAGGGACCAGTTCCTCAGTTGCAGTGGAGGCAACGCCTCTGCAGAGCCGTCCCAATCCTGAAGTAACTTCGCTGGTAGCGCAGTCATCGCCCGTAGCTGTGGCTCATCCTGAAGAGGAAGAAGAAGAAGAGGCTGCGCTTAGTCGCAAAAGGACCCGAAGAGATGATGGTGCGGGCCCTTCAAGGAAGAAACGTCCTGTGGTTCAGACTATGGAGTTGTCCTCCACTGATGAAGCGTCGTCGCACCCGTCTGCTGATGACGCGGAGCCAAAGTAAGTAAAATCATACATGTATAATTTTCATTAGTTGGTGAATGTGCTAGTTGTGATTCTAACATTGCGCTGGTACTCGTTCGCAGGATGGAGCAGGTTATAGAATCACCCCCGAAGGCGAGTCCGATACAGTCAGCGCATTCTGAGCCGCAAAGCCAGGATAATGAAAACCAATCTGATGCAGATGCGCCTATTGAGCATTTGGTTGAAGAATTGGTACAGGTCTCCGCACAACAGGCTGCATTAATTGTGAAGCTGAAAGACCGAGTGTCTGGTGGGGAGGACCTTAGTTCCCAAAAGGACCAAACCATAGCTTTTTTGGAAGCGCAACTGGCAAGTACCCGGGCACAGCTGGATAGCGCCCATGCAGAGGCAAAGGATTTGAGCGCATACGCTCAAAAACAGGTCGAGGACAAACTGGCGCTAATGTGCCAAATAAACCAAGAGCGGTCTGATGCTGCCAGGTACAAGTCTGCGTGCTGCTGGGCATTGAAACATCTAGAACAGGGTAAGGATAAAATGTTTGCGCAGTTGGGGGAGCTTGGGGATACTGTGAGCTGGTCCTTGGAGGTGCAGGAGGCAAAGCTGCGTAAGCTAAGCATCGAGTATGACGAGGAGCTGTACCCGCAGCTTATGTCTATGATAGCAGAGCGCAGGTGGCTCATAGGCCACGGTCTCCGCCTAGCTGCCCTTAGTACCCTGGAATCACCAGAGGTGGTGAATGCCTTCGGGGAGGTAGTGCAGTGTGCTCTGGAGCGCGGTAAGTCAGAAGCAATTGAAAAGCTCCACGAGGCAAAACTGTTGGAGGCGCCGCTGGATAAGGTACCTGAGTATGATGCTGAGTCATATGATCACTTGGTCGCTGCTATGCAAAAAATGAAAGACTTGGAGCTACCAATGATTTCGGAGCTTGAGCGCGATCAAGATTATCCCATAAATGTGATTATGACGGGGTTGACCTTGGCGCGTCATCGTACTGAGGATGTCGAAGCACAGCCGGACTATTATTTGAAGCCTCATGAGTCACAGCTCCAAGTACCTGTCTTTGCGCGTCCTAGGGATAGCCAGAATCCATTTGCGTTGGAGAAAGAGGTACCTTTAAAGGAAGTCCTAGAAGCGCATGCCACCCGTCTTGCGAAAAAAGAAGGTGTTGCAGGGAAAGCTATCTTGTGTGGAGTTGGTGCAGCGCACTTGCCAAGATCTGATGGGGTGCCAGTCAGTGTGGCTACTGTGTCACGCCAGGATGCAGATGTGTTGAAGGGTATTAGCGAAGCCAAAGATGCAACGGGTCACGTTGGTACTTCTTCCCTTAAGCGTAGCAGCAGCTGGTAGCTGTCATGTTGACTATCTTTTGTACTTAACCCGTGGTTATGA
Source organism: Chrysanthemum seticuspe (assembly GCA_019973895.1). NCBI lineage: Eukaryota > Viridiplantae > Streptophyta > Magnoliopsida > Asterales > Asteraceae > Chrysanthemum > Chrysanthemum seticuspe. The sequence goes on from BPTQ01000009.1 coordinate 267,708,859, forward strand.
ATAAAAGTTTCTTTTTTGTTTGTTGCTTGTGGATATTTGTAATGTATACATATCTGTCTGACTATGCGTAAAAGATGTATTTGTTGCAGTGTACGCCAGTGCAAATATAGGAGATCCATAATCATGTATGAAAATCAGAATATACTAGAGAAATAATTCAAAGTATTTGATCATAATCGTGTATGGTGTGATATTCATCATGCTGTAAATATATCATTAAGGAAGCAAGTATCTTGGTTCCTAAGTTGTTAAACGGGCACGTGTGCATTGTTGCGCAACCGTCGTGGGATGCGCACATATCTTGTTTCAACGTCTTGAGAACAAGGTGTTTAACAAGGATGCGTGATCCAGTATTGATGGGTTTGCAACCCTCTTACTCAACAAGTTAGTTAGTAGGTCAACTTATCCTTTTACCATCGTGGGTTTATTTGTAGTGCATGCACGCCATCGTGGGCAAGAAATAAAAAATTGTTAATACATACAGTATATGGAGATAACAACTTAAAATGTGTCGCGGAGTTAGCTAGAAACCGCGGCGTTTTATTAATACTTGCAAGTTTATCAAGAAATAACAAAGAAAAAACAGTAAATATGAAAAATAAAAACTGAATACATAAATGTTTATTGAGCACTGAAAGTGCGGAGCGTCTGTGCGCTGTGCCGTAGCTGTTCTTACAGGTAGCACCTCTTGAGGTTGCCGATGTTCCATGTGCGTGGGAGGTCACGACCATCCAAGCCTCGTAGCCTGTACGCGCCTGTGCCTATTGCTTCAGTAACCTCATAAGGTCCTTCCCACTTTGGTCCGAGCTTACCTGTATCTTCTGCGCGGCTTGCCTCATTGGCACGGTAGACAAAGTCGCCTGGTCTGAATGAAACACTGCGCACCTTGGCATCATAGTATCCTTTCATTTTTGACTTCGACTTTGCCTCCCGTATGGATGCGCGTTCCCGTCTTTCTTCTAGCAGATCCAAGTCGACACGTCTTTCATCATTGTTTGTTGTTACATTGATCTCCGCGGTGCGAATAGTTGGCATGCCGATCTCAGTTGGTATGACGGCTTCGGTTCCGTAGACTAGAGAGAAGGGGGTGTCCCCCGTGCTGGTTTTTATTGAGGTGCGGTGAGCCCACAAGACATGCGAAAGCTCCTCGACCCACCTTCCTTTGTGCCTGTCCAGGCGCGCCTTTATTCCTTCGCCCAGGCTTCGATTTGCGCGCTCTACTAAGCCATTGGTTTGTGGGTGCGTAACTGACGCGAAGTGTTGGGTGATGTTTAACTTCTCGCACCAATCTTTGAAGGGGTTGTCGCAGAATTGTTTCCCATTATCCGAGATGATTTCTCCAGGTAATCCGAAGCGGCATACTATGTTGTCCCAGACAAAGCGTTTCACCTGGTTGCCGGTAATTGTCGCCACTACTTTTGCCTCGATCCACTTGGTGAAGTAGTCTATAGCTACTATGAGAAACTTGAGACCGCCTGCTGCCATTGGAAAAGGGCCTGCGATATCAATGCCCCATTTGTAGAATGGCCATGGCGCCGTGATTGGCGTTAACTCATGCTGTGGTTGGCGCGGAACGGGTCTGTGGACTTGGCAATCATTGCACTTCCTTATCAAGTCCCGCGCATCTTTATGCATGGTTGGCCAGTAGTATCCCGATCGCATGGCGCGTGCA
>BPTQ01000009.1:267715262-267833913 GCA_019973895.1 Chrysanthemum seticuspe
TAATGCCATTGTATGACGAGGGGGATTTGATCACCATGAAATCCATCCAGGTTGTTGTAGAGTGCTCTGCGTTGCCGACGCTGACTAGTAATCGCAGTTGCCCCATGGGCCATATCTTTTCACCTGTGAAACCGGTGAGTGCTGTGTTGACCGGATTTAACTGACTACGTATTTCAGATCGTAGTCTTTTAAAGCAATGCTCATACATAATATTTGCTGATGCCCCACCATCGATGTACATGCGGTGTATGTCGTGACCACCCGCACTAATTTCAATGGTGAGGGGCTCTGCTGCTGCGTTGTCCGCAGTTAAAGTAGGGAAAGAGATTTCACTTCTTCGGGAAAACTCCCGGCTGACCTTTTGTCTAGTGGTTCGTTGCCACGTCTGTATCATGTAGATTGTGTCGGCCTTATCTTTGGGTGTCTCCTTCTTGCTTCCATTTTTTTGCTTATCTCTTCCCTCTTTAATGTTTTTAACTAAGTGGTCCAGTCTGCCCTCCTTGACCATCTTGTCGATGAGTTGGCGCAGCTGGACACACTCGTTAGTGGTGTGACCCTTTTGCGCGTGGTAGTCACAATATCCATTCCCAGTGCGCCGATCTTCTGGTGTACGCATCTGCGGTGGTCTTGGGAAGTTCGCACCTTCCGCTGCGAGTATTTCCTTTGGTGTTTTGATCAGGGGAGTATACCTGTCATTATCTCTGTCTCTGCCGCTCCTTTGGCTGCGATAGTTCCTATTACGGTTATTACCTCGGTCGTTGGATTGTCTCCCAGGTTGTTCCTGTGACCGGTAACTAGAATGGTTCTTTTTGCTATCCGCCGCGGCGGCTTCTCCCTGGACAAAAGACCGAGAGCGCTTCATGAGTTCATCAAAGGTCTCCGGGATCTTGTCGTTTAACCTCTTGATGAGTTCTGGGTTATTAATCCCATTCATGAAGCCCGAGATTTTTAAGACTTCAGGGCATGCTTTGACCTGCATGCATTCATCTTTAAAGCGTTCCATGAATGCGCTCGTGGATTCTCCCTGGTTCTGTTTTACTCTGGCGAGTTCGACAGGATTTTTAGCACACTTTTTGCGTTGAGTAAAATTTAGGCGGAACGCCTTTCTCAACTCTTCAAAACCATTAACGCTCCTTCGTGGGAGTTTGTTGAACCAGTTCCGCGCGCTTCCCACCAGTGTGGAATTAAACATGTGGCACCACACTGGTTGTGGCCAGTTCTCAATGGTCGCGGCTGATTCGAAGATTTTTAGGTGATCGTCAGGGTCACCTGTTCCATCATAGGTCTTGACATTTGTAGGCATGCGTCTTTTCTTGTTCTCAGAGAAATCACTAATGCGTCTAGTGAACGCATCCACTTTCTGACGGCGCCACGGGAGAGACATGTCTTCCTCTTGGCTATCGCGTCTGTTTCTAGACTTCCAATGTCCTGTGTCGCTGTCCTCGTTGTCCGAGGAATTATCAGTAGAGGAATTTTCCTTCTTACGGCGTTTGCGCCGGCTATCCTCAGAGTCTGACTCGTAGTCCGGATCTGAAGGACTTTCACTTGGGGAGTGCTTTCGCCCCAGTCTGTCACGTACTTTACGGCTACCCAATCTAGTGTAGACACTGGTACGCCGTTCTTCTCTATCACTATCACTCAAGTGCTGCGAGTGAGATGTCTCATCATCCTCAACTCTCCTCCCTATTCTGTTGAATACTGGGGGTCGGACGCTATCTCTCCCGCGCTTTTCTTTCTGATGGCGCAGTGGGGAAGTCTCGTATTCAGAATCGAAGTTGAGTCGGGCTTTCAAGTTCCGACCTGATCTCTTCTTCTCTTCCTCTTGCATGAGGGCATGTAATGTTTCGTAGTTTTGGGATACGAAAACTTCTGGTGCTAATTCCGGCGCAACTCCCTCGAGGGTGAGTGCGTTTGTTTCTGCTGCTTTACCCTTATCCCGGCCTGGTGCCTCCGGTACCTTTGTCAGGTCAGTTTCTAGCACCGATTGGAAGGGAGTAGTAAAGACGGTGCGCAGTGGGTCTACTCCGCTCGTGGTGGTTGTAGTGACTTGGGTTGTTCCCGAGTGCGGTTCCACCCGAGGGAAGATCAAGTCTTGGCCTGATCCCTTGTTTTTAGCAGCGCCGGTTGTCCCAGCGGTCTGCTTAGGGGTTAGTCCACTCTGCGACTTTTTCCCCATAAGGTCTGACTGCGATCGCTGATTGCCGTGCTTTGTCATTCTAGTGTCGGTTCTTAGTGTAGGGTCCCACGGATGGCGCCACTTGTTGATACAAAAGTTGGACGTTCCTGATTTGGAGCTCCGGTTCTCGTACCAATTGAGAATTGCTGCTTGAGACCTGCGCACTAAGACACAAGAAACACCGTTAGGCTTACCGTGGGATTGTCTCCCACGATTATCCTCCGGCGTGAGAGTGAGTAATCGGTTTAGGGTTTAAGGAGTTTTAGGGTTATGAGATCGTACCTTAAACGAGGGATATGATTCCCTTTATATACGCACGGAATCCTTGTTGGTTCCGTGTTCCCCAACCTTCGGCGTATCCCGCCTAAATCGGTTGGGAATGATTATCTTCTTATTTTAGAAGATATCGGATATCTATTCCGTAAATAGATATGGGCTTGGGCTTTCGTGAGCCCAAACACGTATTAATATTGGCCCAGTTCGTACCAGGCTTGAAAGTAGTGGACTGTGGTCGGGTTCATGACCCGACTCCAGACTATACGTCATCAATATTTTTAATGCATGTTTTGGTATATTTGAAATTTCCAACTAAAAGGAGGGGAGATATGAAATTGCCCCTTCATTTTTTGTCAAAATTAATAAAAAAAAACCTTTTTTCACTTTTTTTAAAAATAACATATCTTGCAAACGGCAAATCTTCAAACTACAAAAAATATACAATCGCGACGAAAATTAAATTATCTTTCTATAGATATGCACTTCTTTATATTTTCGACAATTTTTTTTTCAAAAATTCTGACCAGAAAAATCACATATGATTTTCAAAAATCACATATGATTTGTAAAAATCAACTCATATATGATTTTTTTAAATCATATATGATTTTTACAAATCACATATGATTTGAAAAAATCATATGTGATTTGTAAAAATCGAATTATATGTGATTTTCACAAATCACATATGATTTTTTTAGGCCGAAATTTTGAAAAAAAAAATCGTTAAAAATATATAAAAGTGCATATCTATAGAAAGATAATTTAATTCTCGTCGCGATGGTATGATTTTTTTCGCGTAACGATTAACGGTTTGCGAGATATTTAATTTTTAAAAAAAAGGTGAAAGTTTTTTTTTTTTTTTTTGATTAAAAAAATGAATGGCTATAATTAGTTTATTGGATCTATGGTAAATTTGAGATATATATTGAACTTTTGCCGTGATTTTATTAGGTGATCCCTAATGGTGACCACGATAGAAACGAAGATATCATTGTCATATAAGTTTTATTTTTTTACAACTTTATGACGACTTAGTATAATAAAAAAATCGAAAATACCACTACAAAAATCATATAATAAAAATACCACACACACACACAAAACTTTACACGACTCTGTCTGATTTCAACCGAGTGCTTTCTTTTTTGGCCAAAAGGACGCGCCGGGTGAGGGCAAGTGTAATGGGGAGAATGTATCTTTGTTGGAGTCGACAATGTTGGACGACCGACCATTACGGTCAGTCCTGCATGTTTTCATTTTTCCAACAAAGTCAGCTATTTTTCAATATGTTAGTCTAATTGTAGTGACGAACATAACAAACGGCATATCATATTTTTGCTTCATCACCAACATCACAACAAAATACCCTCAATTAAGTGGCACATCATATTTTCGCTCCATCACCAACATCACAACAAACAATGCATAATAAAACCATCAACTTCATCATCCAAACATACATCACTTATACACAAATATATCACACAAAAACCAACATCGCACGCATACAACGAACATAGAACTCGCTCCTTCCATAAACCGACTTATCCACAAAATTGATGATGACGCGTCCTCTGGGTACGTGTTTTAATGATCGACGCGTCAATGGAAGGACAACGCGTCCAAATCGCTCCATTACACGTACAAGGTGATTATCTTTTACGTTACAGATTTAAACAAAGATATATTGTATTACATTTTTATGCAATTTATGTTAAGTGAATGGAGAATTACATTTCTTGGATCGAAAAGGTTTGCTGCAGCGTTGGAGGCTTGATATCTTCTAGCGAAGACCTACATCTCATTCATTTAGGCTGTCGCCTTCATGTCGAAACTTAGACGTGTAGTTTAGTTGTTACTAATAGAAAAACATTGTGAATGCATTGTTATAACTTAGGGCATGGACGCTTTCTAAGAGTTGTAAAGTTAGTTTGGAGTATAAGGGCTTGTTTGTTAAATTTTTTTATTAAGTTATTTTTAATTAAGAGATGACTTAATGCAGACACCTTCTGTTTTATTGCTTAATATTTTCAGTCATCTTTCTCTATTAAGTCACAAATAAACAGTTTTAATATGACTTAATGAATTCAATTTTTTTTTTCATATTAAGTCAATTAAGTCACAAACAAACGTCATCTTAGCAGGGTATTTTCAGAACAAGACATGTATACTAGTCAGTACCAAAAAAAAATAATGTTAATTATTTATGTCTTCATGAATTAGGTTACACTGTTTAGCTTCTAACTTAATCATTTATAGAAATGCATTTTGATTGAGCAAAAGTGAAATAAGGGGTTAACACTCATTTATGGTACAAACTTTTTAATGCAATTTCCCAAATTAATTGATATGTTTTTATAACACGGTATAATCTATACTACATATAATAAAGAAAACAGTCATAGGTGAATTGTTAAATTGTTGAAAAGTTGAAATTGGTCAATGGAGAGAGAAAATGCATAATGTGGATGTAATTAATACTCTTATTAAAACACATCATTACTTAAAAATACAATAATTTATTCACATTGTACAACCAATTAAAAGCACATCTACCAAATTAAAAACAACCAATTAAAACATCCCTTACTAAAATGTACAATAAAATTTTCATAACATACAATTTAAATAAGCTATAACATAATCCAAAATATAAAATAATTAAACACACTAATTAATGTTATTTTTAAAACACCCTAAAATGAAAAATACATGTTATTATACACATTATACAAATTAATAAAACACACAAAACTTCATACAAGCTAACAAGTTGATGGTACGTATAGTTTTGAAAACCGGACCAACGTGTTCAACCGGGACCGGACCAACGTGTTCAACGTACATATAGTTTTAAAGCCATCCGAAAACGAACCAGAAATGACCCATTGAAAACGATACAAACTGGTGAATCAGATTTCATCGAGATCTATTTCTCCGGTCAATCGTCACAGGGTACCCATCGCCGAAATGCGCGGGTACCCTGCTATATACTATATTTAAATGAAAAATAAAAAAGTGAAAAGTTGAAACTAAAAGTTAAAATGTTGAATACATATATTTCAAAATGAAACTATTAATACACATCGAAAACGGGGTTGACCCGGGACACTTCAAACCCGGCGGGTTGACTCGGTTTAATTTGACCTGTTTTCGAACCAACCTGTTGGGTTGACTCGGTTTAAATCGACCTATTTTTTGACCGGAACGGTTCAACCGGTTGAACCACCCGAGTCGAACTGGGTTTTATATTTGACAAAATTATATGAGAAATGATAAAATAGTTTTGGAACCCGTGACAAATTTGGAAAAATGAGAGATAGAGTAATTGTAATTTTTTGTTGTTTATTTTGTTTTGACACATGTACTTTGTCATTTGTATAATGTTATTTTAAAAAATGTTGGTCTTGCACCAATTAAGGGACTAGCATATATATTGTATAGCCTTTGTCCAGTATATAAATAATGTTATGTAAGTTTATTAGAATCACAAAAATTAAATAGTATTATTATCTTTAGCGATAATTATGTGTACCCCAAACAAATAGCTTTGAACTTGCTTAAATATCTATGCAAATTGATAGTACAAGATAATCTTATTATGGTGATATCAAATTTGTAAGGTTACAAGTTTAAAAGCCACACACCAAATGATAAACGCTACACATGTAAAAATAAATAAATAAATAAATAAATAATAAGTAAATAAATAAAACAGGCCTAAATTACCGACAAAACAAGAAAAGACAGTCACATACGTTGGCTATACCTCTAAACTACAATATATTATTACCAACTACATAATATCGTTGCTTTTTGTAATGCTTGAATCTATTATTACTAAAATCTTAATAACTTAAAACAATCCTATTAGAAAATATACTCCCGCACTTAGATCGACTCCACATAATTTTTTTGAAACTGTATATTTCTGCTGTTATGCAACCACGCATCAGAATTATAGTTATTCGAAAATGATTCTCTAACGCTACAAATACAGTTTGTTGAAAGAAACTTATGAGTCGTCGGAATTTTGCAGAAAACTAGACACCGTTGCCGCTAGGCGCGGGTACTCATCTAGCTACAATAAACGTAGCTTAACTTATCAGTATAATTTTTAGGGCAAATTGCATAAAAAGGTATCACACTTAAGGTCAATTTAAATTTTAGGTACTTAACTTTATTTTTCTCAATTTAAGATATCTAAATTATATTTTGTGCGACGTAAGGTTTTTTTGACTTTTCGAAAGGTGTTATCGACCATTTTTTCAGCTGAATTAGTTACTTAATGTGATATGTTGTTATAACTGAGCATCTAAAAGTCATTTCGGCTAAAATTATGACCGGTAATCACTTTTGAAAAGTCGAAAAAATCTTATATTGCATAAAAAATAACTTCGGCTTAAATTGAAAGAAAAAAATTTGAATACTTAAAATACAATTGACTTTAAGCGATACCTTTTATACGATTTACGATATAATTACAATAAACAGAGCTTAACTCATCAGGATAATTGGGAGCACAAAATAAAAAGTTGCTAAACATGTTTTTTAGGCTATGTTTGAGATTAACCTTTTCCATAACAACTAATGATGCCGTGCCGCCGTAACTCAAAGCTCGCTTTCACGGCTATTGTTTTGTCTTCACCGATAATATATTTCCATGGTCATTAAATATTACAAATTATATAGCATGTGATTTTATTTCCACTCCAAATTTGCAATCAAAGTCTAGTAAATTCACCGTGCCATCAACTTCATCTCATACATGTATATATTAACATTTCATAAATTCAATAGTAATCGAACCAATGTACCATTATCCTCCTTAACTCTAGATATTCTTTGGTATGGCTCACCCGCATCTTGATGGCATTAGCCCGCTTTTAGTTGGGATTCTTGGAGTTCTTTCGGGTGCCATTCTAGTGGCTTTTATCCACTGCATATGTGTTCACTGTCGTATACGTAATAGTAGTAGTAGCAATACTGAAACCATTGCTGAGCCAGCTAGACTACCAAATATGTACAGACGGCCAAGGCTAAGGGTTGAACATGACTCAACCGCTAGCTTATCGTTTCCTAGCACTAGTGGCTCGAGTTCAAGTGGGTCATTGTCAATCACGTTGACTGTTCATAAGTACACGAGTGAGTTTAAAGAAGGGATGTGTGCAGTTTGCTTGGGCGAGTTTGAAGAAAATGATGAAGTTAGGATAATGCCAGAATGTGCACATATTTTTCATGTTGCCTGTATTGATATGTGGTTATTTTCTCATGGGAATTGTCCACTTTGTCGGGCTAATGCTATTCCTCGGTCACATGATGATGTTCTCTTATCAATCTTGACTTCCAGAACAGTCGATCAAGAGCTTTAGGCTTCTTTAAGATAACAAAAACGTCATGAATTGGTGTATATATATCATACTTTTGTATTCTTTAATGAGTATTACATGAATGGATTGACAAACGAATGACAAAAAGCTCATAGATTATGTGACAGTTTATGTTGTCTTAGAATATTTTGAAACTGTTTCAGGTTCCTTGCATATACGACACTTACAAATACACTATTGCATACGGATATGTGGATTAACACCTCTTTACACTACATCTAACCAATTCTACAAAGTAAAAAGTCCATCAAGAACGTGAGATGGTATGCTCAGATAACAAGATAATACTAAATAAAATTAGTGATAGTCGATGTTACATGTTCATCAACGAGAATTTCTCCTTCTTGATTTAGCACGTCGACGACACAGGCAAAGGAAGACCACAAAGGCGATAAGAATCACTTGTACAATTATTACAACCTTCAAACCTGCAATCAACCAAATAACGGCACTACTATAAAACAAGTAATGTGCAGCGTTTGATTACTAATAAAATTTATAAGCTCCCTTCTATATTAATTTTCTATTTGATATATGATTAATTTGACTACAAAAGTCAACTGTACAAGAAGAAGCTGATAATTCTAGAATATGCAGACTACAAAGAACCTTGTGTTACCTTGGATTTTCTGGACCGTGTCTTCCCCGTTAAGGGTAACCTTTTTCTGTTTGGTGCCCACAGAACCAAATTTATTGACTTTTGAACCATAATTTACTCTTCGGTATTCAGTATGCCCACCCATGACACATGTATTAGGACAGATGATACTGCCATCATACTCATCACTCCCATCACAACAATCTGATAAAGAAAAAATACAAAACATAAAAGACTTATATTTCTTCCTAGACAAGGCTTATTATGCTCAACAAGAAAGACTTGCTAATGAATTACGGTTTGTTCAGTACACTAGGTTAATGTAAGTAAAGATATGTAAATACACTAATGTAGCATACCACAAATTTGGTCGTTTACACGAGAAGAGAATAAAAACCGAGGTGAACTTCCTGCATTCCTGCAATAGAATTTACCAGTAGGGCAAGCTGATGTACCTGCAGATTACAAGTGACAGCCATCATAGGAGGAAACTTTGTATTCAGTCAAACAGTTTCAAACTAATTTATTGGACAATAAGGAGAAATCAGACCTTATATAGCGCCTACAAATCATCATAAATCACGCATAAAATAAACGTAGACAAACATGAGAGTAATACTGAACATCTGGATGCTGTTTTTTAGAGTATTCAAGCAATTATTGCACTTTTGAATACAACAATTAAATTGCAGAAGCTGAACCATTCACATACGGAGAACATGTGACCATATTCATGGTTCCACTATCTTTACGTGGTGCTTTGCTATTGTCGTCCCCACTATCAGACCATGGTTTTGGGGTTGGTTTGGTGAAAAAAAATTTGTGTGTAATGGCTTATACTTATAACCATCTGTAGTGGATATTCTCTCTTCTATCACTAGATATGAAGAAAGCATTCAAATAACATCTTATCTGTTTAGCACAATTCAGCGTTGGATGGGGTTGCCGAAAAGACATGAATGTAAAACTCTAATTTACCACCTCTATGAGCAACCTAAACATATTGATGTGGGCAAGCTAGCATTAAGCACAATTTCATCATAAGAGCTATGCGAATCACCTAAAGAGGTGCCTGGGATTGCTAATCCAAACTGCTTATTGCGAGTTGATACAACATATAAGCAGCAAGTTAGGGTTTGGGATTGTTTATCTAAATTACTTATCTAATAATTTGCAAGTGAGATAAGTTTTTTGAATAAGCAGCTTGAAGTTGCTTATGGGGTTTTTTGGGATTGAATTTTTAAAACAGATTCTGCATTTCCAGAAAAAAGCAGGTTGATAACCTACTTTTCCGAAATTACATTTTATCTAAAAGTAAGCGCAGATAATCTGATAATCTCCTCCAAAACGCACTCCCGCAGTCCCGCATACCCCATTATTATTGTTTTCAACAACCCTTAAATTAAAATTAACTTAAATGTGACTATCATCACTAGAATGTGAAAGGTCTAAAGTTCTTGGTCCAAGCAACCCTGAAGTGACCATGCCAACCTCCTTAAAAGGCCGGGTTAGTACCCGGTTAGAGTCCGTGTGTGGGCTAAAGCCTAGTAGATTAGTCGGCCAAAAAGTAGGAAACTAACATCAAAATCTACCATTTCTAATAAAAACCAATAAATGTTTTTAAAAAAACATACCAGGTTCATCAGTACCATCAACACAATCACAAAAGTCATCATTAACACGATCTCTACTAAAAGAATTCAACCCATCTTTACACTCAATCACCTCCTTATCAAAATACTTCTCATCTACAAAACAAAAAAAACAAAAACAAAAAACATCAAAACAACCTCAAAATAATCCAAATATTAACACATGAAAAAAGAGTGTACCTAAAGGGTGAATTCCAATAGGGACATTTTTAGAATTGGTGATAGATAATATATTTATAATAATGATTATGAAGAAGTTGGTAATGATTAATTGGTTTGTTGTTTGCATTTTGGGTGGTTTAAGGTTGTTATTTACTGTACATTTCTGAGGTTTGTTTGGAACATGAGTTTAGTTTGGTACTTTGGTTTGTCAATGGAGTCAACGCTTGTGTGGAACTCTGAATGTAGAAAAAAAATCAAAAGTCAAAAGTCAAACAAACTATGTTTGGGCGGAGCGACTTTTCTAGAGATTTTTAGAGTTAAGCGTTTAGAACGCATAACTTATTTAGCATTTAGCGATTAACGAGCGTTAATCGATACATAACTTATAAAAGATACCCCTATTCAATTTATTTTATTTAACCATCGGGTTTGTTGCATGTTAATGCATTATAATTAAACTAGAAAGGTATATGGGCATACTAATAGAATTTATAGCGGCAGATAGTTATCATGATATTTTTGTTAAGTGTTTTGTGTAAATATAACTGTTTACCGTTAGAAAATCTCGTTGTAATGCATGGGTGCTCATCTAATGTATATGATTGACAAATCAAGTATCAAATATGTTTTTATATATTTGACAAACCAAAGTATCAAATATGTATTTAATATATTATTTAAGTTGACAACTCAAAATATCAACTATGTATTTATATAGTTGACAAACCAAATATTCAATCATGTATGTGTTAAGTTTACATTTTGTGCTTTCTGGTTTTCAAATGAATAGAGTTGACAAACGTGTGTGTGTTAAGCTTTATTTATGTTTTCATTATAAAGTACTAGCAAGGTACCCAGCGGCGGGTACCCTGTCACTAAATTTGTGGCTAGCGACTGTTAGTAATTTATACGTTTTTCTAACAATAACTTTACGAACGAATGACATAAATGATGGTGACCATGAATTTTACCGCCACGAACCACAATCGTCTCCATCGCAACTTTTGTTCGCACCAAATATGCTTTTCATAAAAGGTTGGCATCTCATTCAATTTTAACACCGCCAATCCTTGTTCACCTAAAAAGGAGTTAATCTTAAAATACAATCCACATAAGAAAGAACACTTATCACACATATAAATTAAAATAACCGGACTTTGTCAAAAACTTTACACCGTTGCCGTTAGACGCGGATACTCTGCTATTATTAGTAAAATTATCTTAACTTCTTATATTTTTATTAGTCGACTCGTGCCTAGCCGCAACGGTGTCCAGTTTCAATCAATTTTTGATGACGAATAGCTTTTATTCAATAAACTGTATTTGAAGCGCTATTATCTTTTTAGTTGGCATTGTTTTAAGTCGGCGAATAGCTTTTATTCAATAAGCTGTATTTGAAGCGGTATTATCTTTTTAGCTAGCATTGCTTTAAGTTACAATGTTTCTCTAAAAACCACTTTTCAACTAATGTTTTTCTAAAAACCGCTTGTTGGTATCTTCATGTTAACCTTTTTTTTTTCTTGCACATCCACTTGTTAAATTGAGTATGATTTTTCATGTGTAAGCTCGTCTTATAAAAAATACCTTTTGATGTTAGTGTCATTCTTGTAATAAAGGACTCATGCCATGTATATCATGTTTGCATAGATATAGTTATATCAACAAAGAGATTGTTACTAACTTTTATTACAGTATAAAATAGTATTTTAAATGTGAAATATTACTTCACAAAATGGTAGAGAACACTTTTTAAGTCCGCCGATCTATCCAATGTTTTTAAACCCGGGTTGACCCGGTCAGTACAATCGGTCGGACTGGTACCTGGCCACAAAAACTGGTAAAAAAACCCGGGTTTAAAAAAAACAGATTAACCGGTTAGACCTGCCGAGTTTTGAGTAACCCGGGTCTTGAAACCCGTCCGGGTTTCGTTTTTTCCAATTTTTTTATAAAAACCGAGTTGACTGGGTGGTTGAAACGGTTGACCCGGTTAAGAAAAATAATAATAATAAATAGAGAATCGGGTTGACCCGGCAGTCGAACCGATGCCAGGTAACTCGACCGGGTCAATTAGAAACCCTGTTTTTAAAACATCGGATCTACCTGCTTTTTTTAGAATAGAGATATTTGATAAGGATTTAAAAGGTACACTTTTGAGGGGTCATTTAAGCCCTTAATCGACCACTTTTATATCCGTTACTGCTTAATTTCGTTCCTTTTCACTTTTTAGGTCTCTCGAAGGCAAATTGCTAGAATGACACTTATTCGGACGAAAAGGCGCGAATATATGAAGAAAATGACCAAAGTCAAGAATCAAGGCACTCAAGCTGCTAGAATTGAAGGTGACGGCGTCACAGCCAAATGGCGACGCCGTTGCAACACACTTTGTGACGACTTAGTAGCCAAATTGCTATGTTGCACTTGACGGCATCAGGTTTTAAAGAGTAGGGCGTCACAACTCAGACGACCTAGATTTGGATCCCGACGGCGTCAGAAGATGAAGCCGACGGCGTCACAACCATAAGGTGACGCCGTCACAAAGTTGACGTGGCCAAGACGAAAACCTAATGGCGGCGATCCGACGGCGTCACAAATAAAGAGTGACGCCGTCGCATGTTGTAACTCTATATATAGAATTCGAATTTTCAGATTTTAAGAAAAGTAGTTTTGTGGAGTAAAACCTAAACCGAACTTTGGCTGTCTTGGGCAGTATCTTAGAGTTCCATACCCTATTTTACAACAAGATAAGTGATTTACTTCATTAATTCAATTATGTCTTTGATTGATTGTGTGTATGCTTGCTTGTTTAACATGTCCGGCTAAATTTCTTGTGTGTTTGCTTAGATCTATGAGACCTAGTTGTCAATTATTGTTAGGTTGTCTCTTATCTTAATTGTAATTGGCTTAGGAGTGCGACTAGGCTATCGTTGTGATAAATCTTTGATAGTTTATGAATGACTTAGTGGATTTCGTTTACTCAACCCAAAGATAACCTCAAAGTTAGTTTATGAATGACTTAGTAGATTTCGTTTACTACACTTAAAGGCGACCTCAAAGAGTTAGGGAATGCACACCCTACGACCTTAGAAAACACAACGCGTTAAGAATAAGGACGTGACAATTCAACCACCAATAAAAGATAACTAGGGAGTAATAGTATCTAGGTAAACACATTTTTAATCATCATACGAGCACACATCAATTAGACATAGAATACCCTTAGCTTAGATGAGATAATTAGATAAGTAGAGTAATTGGTAGAAGTACCACCCTCCCAAATTCAATACCCCGAGATCGTACCTTTCAATTTTCTAAAAAAATATAAAAAAAAGATAAAAAAAAAATAATCTTCCTCAACCCCAACCTTAGCGTAGTAACTTCTCACTAGCATTCTTATTCCCCTAGAGAACGATATCAATCCCGAGGCTTACCCTAATACTACACTACAACGATTAGGTTCACTGCCTAGGTGGTTGAAAAACTTGCTCGAAGAAAAGGAAGTTTCCTTTGACCCCGAACGCGCGTTGTATGCGTATCAGCCATCTACAATAAAATACAAAGTTTAACCTAAAGGTGTAAGTTTTAACTATTTTCTAATTGAGAATCGAGTCTATTTGGGTTGTTTTATCTCTGCGGGGTAAAATGGGTAATATTTGTAACTGGAAAACATGTCAACTGGTCGACGGCAGTCACCAACTTTATTTATAATACTATATAAGCATCAAAGAATAGTTAGATGATTGTATCATATTATTATTTCTAAAAAATTTGGAGAAAAAGTTCAGGTCAATCCATACAAAAAAAAGCTGATATAAAATGTCACCAACCCAACTCATTATGTCATCTCTAAGGCTAGTGTGATTAAGAAATCGTGATACATGTATGCCTTCCGTGTAAAACCATAAATTATGTCACATTTGTTTTCAATATGAAAAGAAGTGCAGAAAGCAATCCTGAAGGGTCGGGAAAACTGACCATCTCCTTACCCAATGTCAGCATTCAACTAATATCTCTGCATCAAATAGTGGATTTTTTGTTCGCTGAATTAAGATAAGATAAAAAAAGTTTAATCAATACCAAAAGCGACAAAAGTTAAACTAAAACCTGGTAATAAAACAAAAGCACCATTTCCTCGACTGATGCTCAAGTTTATATGTTACACATTTAGAGACCGTTGGTTACTTCAAATCCAGGTAACTACTTCAACAACGCCAGACCAACAACGAAGACCGCAAACCACCAACTATGCAAAACATCATTTTTTCTGCATCAAAAATATTCCATGCTACAGGCCTGCAGTCAACGGAAACCATAGTTGTAATGGTAAAAAAAATCAACCACTTTATCAATATTTGTTTAGTATGGGTAACTCCGGTACAAAATTTCAAAACCACATATACTCACCGAAGTTACCTTAAACACTAATACGGTAATCCAACAACCAATTTTGCAATAGATACATACATAAAGGTTAACCAATTGAATCAGTTCATATCGGAAATCCATAAGGACATTTCCCCTTATCCTTGAAACTTTAGTATGCGTGTTCGCTGAAATAATGACATTAAAATAGCACGGTCAACTACCATTAACAGGCATCACAAATGAGTCAAATAAAATTTATTTCCCATCTATAATACATTTAAATTTGCATACCTCGTACTCAATCTTGAGTCGAGAAGTGCCTTTTCCAGCTTGTATATGGTATTAGTCCCTGAAGCCTGGTTCCCTCACTGCACGTAAATAACATTTACATCCACAGAGGTTGCTTTTCAAGAAATTCAATAAGCTCATAGAACAAAAAAATAAGGTCAAACAAATGTCCCAGCAAACATAAAATACACTAACTTTGAATCTTAATAAAAAAATATTCTTTTCTTGTTCTTCAAAACCTTGTTAGCTCGAGCTTACTATACCAAAAAAAAATAGTAGCAAATAAGTATAACCTATTGTTATCCAAAATTAGTAAAAGAAAGTAAGAACCCAAAAATCCTTTTTGATATCTGAAATTAGTAAAAGAAACCCAAAAATCCTATTTTGATTATCTGATTATTACCACAACTTCGTGTCTTTTGGTTGTGGAATCCAAAAAACGCATAAAAACTTACTTGAAAATATTAACCAATCTCAAATAATAATCCATCCAACCAATTCCGCCCAGCCCTTGAGCCATTCAATTCCTGTAAACATACTATAAAATAACGCAAAAGTTAATTGTTGTGAAAAAAAAAAAATAAATAAAATAAAATCCCACAAACTTTTGAACATCGTTACTGGTTTGATCTGAATGGTTTCATCCATTTTTTATGAGATGGTACCTTCTGGATACTGACACCAAAGGCGGTAGAAAAATCTAGTGGGTTGTATGGATAAAGCTGGAAAAAAAATATATCAAAAGGAGAGGCGATGGAAATGTTATCAAAGGAGAAGAAATGTTGGGCTAGGACTAAAATTTTGGGCTGGGACTAAAATTTTGGGCAACCGGACCCTATGCCAGGAAATAATAATTAAGAAAGACCGAATAAAATACAATGGTTTGAATGAGCCTTGCGCTATACTATCCTTGTATAATATGATGCTTTCTTATTTTAATCTGGATGGACCAGTTCTTTAATTTACTCTAACTTGGGTGGGCCAATAAGTAACTTTCTAAAATGTAAAGTAAATACATTTCAATATATACACCCAACTAGTACTAATATTTAATAAAAGACTTGGGTTGGCCATGGCCCATCCTTGCTTCTACACGGCTCCGTCCCTGAGCTCGAGGTACTTTAGCCTGCCAAAGCTAAAAAGTACCAAGATCATCTCGAATATTGGTTCTCGAGCTACCTATTCCGGTAAACATTCAGGCATCGTGATGGCTTCAGATTTCATATCTAAAAATAACTTACCATATAAAAACATATCATAATAGAGTCTAATAGTATAAATTATATCAAAAACACCAACACAAACCCATTAACCACCAAATAATATATACGGTCATTTAACAACAAATCATTGACAAGTGGTAATATTTCATCTAAACATCTTATCAAACACGAGATGTGTGAAATTTGAGAATTATGTAACAAAGTACTAAGAGCTACAGTACCAAAATGAAGAATATGATGACATGACAATGTAATTACCAAATGGAGAAATATGATTTTTCATCCTTCAATCTATAATACAAACCCACAAACCACCAACAAAAACCTTAGATCAAAACACATATCTTCAAAATGCGGAAGTCAGATCCACAGATCCAAGACACATAATGTTTCAAACATAAAATCTAAAAACATAACTTTAGATTCAAACATAACAAATGTATTTACTATTACTAAACTTACCTAAAATACACAACCTCTTTTACAACATCACTACCCTCCCATTTATATTACTAACTCTTTTAATAAACATTTTGACGGACTCAAACATAAATCACGCGGCATCGAAGAGAGCGGCAGTGCATGTGTTTGTTTTGTTTGTTTAGTCACCACTCTCTCTTGAAACCCAATCGAAACAACACTAAAAGTGTTTCACTACAAGCAACCCCAGAAGTAGAGTTGACGGGGAATTCAAATTATGGAGTGAGGCGTCGGATTTACAGGGTGGTGACGGCGCCAGGTATAGAGGGAGGTTTTGTGTTGGTTTTTGGTTATAGAGAGAGATAGGAAGGAACATATGTGTGTTTTTTTGAGATTTCCTTTTGTTTGATTCATGTGTAGTTTTAAATCTTAAAATGTGGTTTCGGCGGTGTGTTAGTTCGTGGGTGGTGACATCGGGTGGTGGAGCGGTCCGGTGGTCGCGATGTAACTGTAGCTGAGGAGAGGTATGGTGTTGGTGGTGTAATTGCAAGGATGGAGAGATTCGGTGGTGATGGTGTAACAGTTTGTGTGTTTGTGGGTATTTATAATAGGATTGGATGTTATGAAATGGGCTTACATAAGTTGAAGAGGTTTGTTACAAAATGGGTTGTAAAGACATTTAAATTCTTCCATGTAACAGCCCAAACTTTTAAAGACACTTAAATTTCTAGGATTGTATGTATTGATTTTTCATAATCAAAGTAAAACAAATCTTTCTAATTAAAGAAATGTTTTTGGTCTTAAAAATTTTAAGACTTCTTTATTTAGAAAGTCCTAAATCCTTTATAAAGTAGTATAGATGTATGTAAACAATGTTGGAAAGTATTTAACCGTCTTTTTTTTTCAGGGGTAGAATAGGTATAGAACAAAATTAAGAGATTAAGAGTTTTTCATCCATGCTTTATATGTAGTTAAATACACAAATATATGGTAACTAGCTTATAAGACCCGTGGAATCCACGAGTTTTTAGAAGAGATATTGCAAAAATAAGGAAAATTAGTGTGTAAACAAAATAAGAAAAATAACAAAAGTAAAAAAAGAGTGAATCAGTTATTTATTAATATGAAGTAATAATTCAAGTACAATATAGAGTACAATAATTGTATGTAATAATGTAATAAACAGCCATTCACGTGGTCTTCAATCTTGCAGCCTTTAAAAAGAAAGCGTATGTAGTGGGAAGTTGATGAAGTGGTAAGCCGATAAAAATTTGTCGAGAACCTAATAAATCATAAAAAAAAATGTGTAAGTAAAACATTTGTGCCAATGATAAAACATGTAAAAAACAAATGCATGTCGCATTATATGAATATCCGTACATACCTGTTGATAACTGATCAAAGACCGTGAAGAACCTCTTTGTAGACTACACTTGTAGTAGTCTTTGATAAATTACTATCGGCATCAGAAATAACAACCTTCTTTGGCATTTTTTAGATGAATTGTTATTTTTAAGATGATTTTTTTTATGGGCAGGACTGGATCTACTTCCTATATGGTCCATATTAAACTTTTTATTTGGCATTTTTTAGATAAATTGTTATTTTTTAGATAATTATTTTTTGATGCGCAGAACTGGATCTACTTCCTATATGCTCCATATTAAACTTTTTATTTGGCATTTTTTAGATGAATTCTTATTTTTTAGATGATTGTTTTTTGATGAGCAGGACTGGATCTACTTCCTATATGGTCCATATTAAACTTTTTATTTGGCATTTTTTTGATGAATTGTTATTTTTTAATTCATTGTTTTTGATTAGCAGAACTGGATATACTTCCTATATGGTCCATATTAAACTTTTTATTTTACAATTTTTAGATTAGTTGTTATTTTTCAGATGATTGTTTTTTGATGAGCAGAACCAGATCTACTTCCTATATGGTCATTATTAAACTTTTTATTTGACATTTTTTAGATGAATTGTTATTTTTTAGATGATTCTTTTTTATGAGCAGAACTGGATCTACTTCTTATATGGTCCATATTAAACTTTTTATTTGGCATTTTTTAGATGAATTGTTATTTTTTAGATAATTGTTTTTTGATGAGCAGAACTGGATCTACTTCCTATATGCTCCATATTAAACTTTTTATTTGGCATTTTTTAGATGAATTGTTATTTTTTAGATGATTGTTTTTTGATGAGCAGGACTGTATCTACTTCCTATATGGTCCATATTAAACTTTTTATTTGGCATTTTTTAGATAAATTGTTTTTGATGAGCAGAACTGGATATACCTCCTATATGGTCCATATTAAACTTTTTATTTGGCATTTTTTTAGATAAATTGTTATTTTTTAGATGATTGTTTTTTGATGAGCAGAACTGAATCTACTTCCTATATGGTCATTATTAAACTTTTTATTTGGATTTTTTATATGAATTGTTATTTTTTAGATGATTTTTTTTATGAGCAGAACTGGATCTACTTCCTAGGGGTGAGCATAAAAACCGAAAAACCGAATTGAAACCGAAAAAACCGCCCCATTTGACAAACCGATGATGGTGGTTTTGAATTTTATAAAAACCGAATGTTTGGGGCGGTTTTTGGTTTCATAAGAAAAACCGAACCGAGAAAACCGCCCCGCTCCACCTTTATGTATGTTTTATATTTATCTATATAAGAGATATGCTATTTAATTTTAAGATTTGAGTATACATGCAACTTTATCTATCAGAGAAAAAAAAGTAATAGTGTTGTTTATTATTAATACATTCATATATGTTATATTAAGATATATTATATCTTTGTTTTCGAGCAATAGTGTTCTTTGAATGTTTTTGCGAGGTAAAAGTGCAAAGCCGAAAAGACATGCATTTTATATTTTAGATTCATGCTTGGTTGTTTTGCACGTTTTTTTTGAAGTTTTGGATTGTTGGATATTATGCTATTATTGGTATTTGTTTTAATATTTTTGCTTGAAATCTAGGAATCGTAAACACTATATAAGATTAAAAATAGCTTGTTTTCTAGTAAGAAAAAACCGAATAAAAACCGAAACCGAACCGATTCAATGTCAAAAACCGAAAAACCGAAACCGAGAAAACCGACATCAAACGGTTTGTAGTTTTCAAAAACCGAAATATATGGTTCGGTTTTTTTTTTTACCATAAAACCGCCCCACCCCGCCCCATGCTCACCCCTACTACTTCCTATATGGTCCATATTAAACTTTTTCTTTGGCATTTTTTAGATGATTTGTTATTTTTTAGAGGATTGTTTTTTATGAGCAGGACTGTATCTACTTCCTATATTGTCCATATTAAACTTTTTATTTGACATTTTTTAGATGAATTGTTATGTTTTAGATGATTGTTTTTTGATGAGCAGAACTGGATCTATTTCCTATATGCTCCATATTAAACTTTTTATTTGGCATTTTTTTAGATGAATTGTTATTTTTTAGATGATTGTTTTTTGATAAGCAGGACTGGATCTACTTCCTATATGGTCCATATTAAACTTTTTATTTGGCATTTTTTAGATGATTTGTTATTTTTTAGATGATTGTTTTGATGAGCAGAACTGGATATACTTCCTATATGGTTCATATTAAACTTTTAATTTGGAATTATTTTGATAAATTGTTATTTTTTAGATAATTGTTTTTTGATGAGCAGAACTGGATCTACTTCTTATATGGTCCATATTAAACTTTTTATTTGGCATTTTTTTGATGAATTGTTATTTTTTAGATGATTGTTTTTGATAAGCAGGAGTGAATCTACTTCCTATATAGTTCATATTAAACTTTTTATTTGGCATTTTTTAGATGAGTTATTATTTTTTAGATTATTGTTTTTGATGAGCAGGACTGAATCTACTTCCTATATGGTCCATATTAAACTTTTTATTTGGCATTTTTTTGATGAATTATTATTTTTTAGATGATTGTTTTTTATGAGCAGAACTGGATCAACTTCCTATATGGTCCATATTAAACTTTTTATTTGTCATTTTTTAGATGAATTGTTATATTTTAGTTGATTCTTTTTGATGAGCAGGACTGGATCTACTTCCTATATGATCTATATTAAACTTTTTATTTGTCATTTTTTAGATGAATTGTTATTTTTTATATGATTCTTTTTGAGGAGCAGGACTCAATCTACTTCCTATATGGTCTATATTAAACTTTTTATTTGGCATTTTTTAGATGATTTGTTATTTTTAGATGATTGTTTTTTGATTAGCAGGAGTGGATCTACTTCCTATATGGTCCATATTAAACTTTTTATTTGGCATTTTTTAGATGAATTGTTATGTTTTAGATGATTATTTTTTGATAAGCAGAACTGGATCTACTTCCTATATGGTCCATTTTAAACTTTTTATTTGGCATTTTTTAGATGATTATTTTTTAGATAATTGTTTTTTGATTAGCAGACCTAGATCTAATTCCTATATGGTCATTATTAAACTTTTTATTTGGCATTTATTTTGGTGGATTGTTATTTTTTAAGTGATTGTTTTTTTATGAGCAGGACTGTATCCACTTCCTATATGGTCAATATTAAACATTTTATTTGGTATTTTTTAAATGAATTGTTATTTTTTAGATGATTGTTTTTTTTTATGAGCAGAACTGGATATACTTCCTATATGATCATTATTAAGCTTTTTATTTGGCATTTTTTATATGAATTGTTATTTTTTAGATAATCGTTTTTTTAGTAGGACTGGATCTACTTCCTATATGGTCCATATTAAACTTTTTATTTGGCATTTTTTAAATGAATTGTTATTTTTTAGATGATTGTTTTTTGATGAGCAGAACTGGATCTACTTCTTATATGGTCATTATTAAACTTTTTATTTGGCATTTTTTAGATGAATTGTTATTTTTTAAATGATTGTTTTTGATGAGCAGGATTGAGTCTACTTCCTATATGATCCATATTAAACTTTTTATTTGGCATTTTTTAGATGAATTGTTATTTTTTAGATCATTGTTTTTGATGAACATAACTGGATATATTTCCTATATGGTCCATATTAAACTTTTTATTTGTCATTTTTTAGATTAATTGTTATTTTTTAGATGATTGTTTTTTGATGAGCAGAACTGGATCTACTTTCTATATGGTTATTATTAAACTTTTTATTTGACATTTTTTAGATGAATTGTTATTTTTTAGATGAATCGTTCTTATGAGCAGAACTGGATCTACTTCCTATATGGTCCATATTAAACTTTTTATTTGACATTTTTTAAATGAATTGTTATTTTTAGGATGATTGTTTTTTGATGATCAGCACTGGATCTACTTCTTATATGGTCATTATTAAACTTTTTATTTGGCATTTTTTAGATTAATTGTTATTTTTAATATGATTGTTTTTTATGAGCAGGACTGGATCTACTTTCTATATGGTGTATATTAAACTTTTTATTTGACATTCTTTAGATGAATTGTTATTTTTTAGATGATTATTTTTTATGAACAGAACTGGATCAACTTCATATATGGTCTATATTAAACTTTTTATTTGGCATTTTTTAGATGAATTGTTATTTTTTAGATGATTGTTTTTTGATGAGCAGAACTGGATCTACTTCCTATATGCTTCATATTAAACTCTTTATTTGACATTTTTTTTAGATGAATTGTTATTTTTTAGATGATTGTTTTTTGATGAGCAGGACTGGATCTACTTCCTATATGGTCCATATAAAACTTTTTATTTGGCTTTTTTTATTTGTTATTTTTTAGGTGATTGTTTTGATGAGCAGAACTGGATATACTTCCTATATGGTCCATATTAAACTTTTAATTTGGAAATTTTTAGATAAATTGTTATTTGTTAGATGTTTGTTTTTTGATGAGCAGAACTTGATCTACTTCTTATATGGTCCATATTAAACTTTTTATTTAGCATTTTTTTGATGAATTGTTATTTTTTAGATGATTGTTTTTTATAAGCAGAATTGAATCTACTTCTTATACGGTCCATATTAAACTTTTTATTTGGCATTTTTTAGATGAATTGTTATTTTTGAGATGATTGTTTTTTGATGAACAGAAATGGATCTACTTCCTATATGGTCATTATTAAACTTTTTATTTGGCATTTTTTAAATGAATTGTTATTTTTTAGATGATTATTTTTGATGAGCAGAACCTGATCTACTTCCTATATGGTTTATATTAAACTTTTTATTTGACATTTTTTAAATGAATTGTTATTTTTTAGATGATTGTTTTTTGATAAGCAGAACTGGATCTACTTCTTATATGGTCATTATTAAACTTTTTATTTGGCATTTATTTTGGTGGATTGTTATTTTTTAGATGATTGTTTTTTGATGAGCAGGACTGGATCTACTTCCTATATGGTCAATATTAAACTTTTTATTTGGTATTTTGTAAATGAATTGTTATTTTTTAGATGATTGTTTTTTTGATGAGCAGAACTGGATATACTTCCTATATGATCATTATTAAGCTTTTTTTTTTTTTTTTTGAACGGCATTTAAAAAACTCATTAAAAAAGGCTAGTAAGAAACTAGCAAGTACAATACACGAGCCAAGAAACGGAAGAAACTAAGGAGCATAATAAATTTTAACGATAGACGAAAAAAAAACGCAACAAACCGACGGCTACTAAAAGCAGAAGGGAGATCCCAATGCGGCGCAAATAGAATGACCTCCCATGGACGAAGTCGAACACCCGTTGCGTCAAACCACAAATGCAGATAGATCTAACCGACATCCTTTGATCGTCTCTTTAAAGCACTATTAAGGGGAATAGTATCCTTAACACTGCCATAAAATTTCCAAATCTTAAAATCACTAGGAAACTGATCTTTCCACTTATGTAATTGCGCGAGAGAGAAAGGCCCTTGAACCTTCCCAGAGGGGTCTTTATAGTTCCAGCAGATTTCAAGGTCTAGTTCTTTGGTAATAAGAGGACGAACATAATCAAGTCGCGTAGAAACGGACTCAGAAACAGACTCTTCAGTAGGATTTAGATCAGTAGCCGGGGGCGTAGAAGGAGTCACCTTGCTAGAAAACAAATGGTCACCGATCTGATTTGTCACTTGATTATGTTTTCCACTGCCAGTACTTTCGTTGATAGATTGATCTTGCTTAATTGGTGATTCACTTGGAGCCTTTACATTCTCAAACGCAGTAGCTTTAACAGGCCCAACCCGACACTTATCTTGATCCTTTGCACTACTTTTGTCAAGAGAGGACAACTCTTCAACCACTTCAGGGAAGCAAGTATGTTGGTTAGATTCCAAAGAGACCTTAGTCGAGGGGTTAACATCCGCATTGTCTTGAATAGCATCATTACCACGATCACCAATCGACTGATCTATACAACCATTCTCCGAGTCTGAGGCCGTGTAAGAGATCTTTAGAATATCGGGTTCCCAAACAGCGAACTCTCTAATCCAAATGTCGTAAGACTTATCATCCAAAACAGCATTCAACTCTTCATAGATAAAATTAGCTGATTGCGTGAGAACACATACCTTTCCCATTGAACACGCTTCACACCATTCAGAGGCCACGAAAATACATTTCCCCCATGATCCCAAAACAACCTGGAAGTTACTTTCAAACCAAGCACCTTTTGGAATACCTGATATCTCAACCCACACCATACGTTCATCCGGGAC
This sequence comes from Chrysanthemum seticuspe, assembly GCA_019973895.1. Lineage (NCBI taxonomy): Eukaryota > Viridiplantae > Streptophyta > Magnoliopsida > Asterales > Asteraceae > Chrysanthemum > Chrysanthemum seticuspe. The sequence goes on from BPTQ01000009.1 coordinate 267,739,508, forward strand.
AAAGTTAACACAAGGAGCTTTAACACTACAAAATCTTTGTTTTAGCAACTCATTAGATCTTTTTATTTGGCATTTTTTAGATGAATTGTTATTTGGCATTTTTTAAATGAATTGTAAATTTTGAGATGATTGTTTTTTGATGAACAGAAATGGATCTACTTCCTATATGGTCATTATTAAACTTTTTATTTGGCATTTTTTAGATGAATTATTATTTTTTAGATGATTATTTTTGATGAGCAGAACCTGATCTACTTCATATATGGTTTATGTTAAACTTTTTATTTGGCATTTTTTAAATGAATTGTTATTTTTTAGATGATTGTTTTTTGATAAGCAGAACTGGATCTACTTCTTATATGGTCATTATTAAACTTTTCATTTGGCATTTTTTAGATGAATTGTTATTTTTAAGATGATTGTTTTTGATTAGCAGGACTGAATCTACTTCCTATATTGTGCATATTAAACTTTTAATTTGGCATTTTTTAGATGAATTGTTATTTTTTAGATGATTGTTTTTTATAAACAGAACTGGATCAACTTCCTATATGGTCCATAGTAAACTTTTTATTTGGCATTTTTAAATGAATTGTTATTTTTTAGATGATTCTTTTTGATGATCATAACTGGATCTACTTCCTATATGGTCCATATTAAACTTTTTATTTGGCATTTTTTAGATGAATTGTTATTTTTTAGATGATTGTTTTTGATAAACAGAACTGGATCAACTTCCTATATGGTCTATATTAAACTTTTTATTTGGCATTTTTTAGATAAATTGTTATTTTTTAGATAATTGTTTTTAATGATCAGAACTGGATCTACTTCTTATATGGTCCATATTAAACTTTTTCTTTGGTATTTTTTAGATGATTATTTTTTGATGAGCAGAACTGGATCTACTTCCTATATGCTCCATATTAAACTTTTTATTTGGCATTTTTTAGATGAATTGTTATTTTTTAGATGATTGTTTTTTGATGAGCAGGACTGTATCTACTTCCTATATGGTCCATATTAAACTTTTTATTTGGCATTTTTTAGATAAATTGTTATTTTTTAGATCATTGTTTTTGATGAGCAGAACTGGATATACTTCCTATATGGTCTATATTAAACTTTTTATTTGGCCTTTTTTTAGATAAATTGTTATTTTTTAGATGATTGTTTTTTGATGAGCAGAACTGGATCTACTTCTTATATGGTCATTATTAAACTTTTTATTTGGCGATTTTTAGACGAATTGTTATTTTTAAGATGATTGTTTTTGATGAGCAGGACTGAATCTACTTCCTATATTGGGAATATTAAACTTTTTATTTGGCATTTTTTAGATGAATTGTTATTTTTTAGATGATTGTTTTTTATGAACAGAACTGGATCTACTTCCTATATGGTCCATATTAAACTTTTTATTTGGCATTATTTAGATGAATTGTTATTTTTGGGATGATTTTTTTTTGATGATCAGAACTGGTTCTACTTCCTATATGGTCCATATTAAACTTTTTTTTTTGGCATTTTTTAGATGAATTGTTATTTTTTAGATGATTGTTTTTTATGAGCAGGACTGGATCTACTTACTATATGGTCTATATTAAACTTTTTATTTGACATTTTTTAGATGAATTGCTATTTTTTAGGTGATTGTTTTTTGATGAGCAAATATGGATCTACCTCCTATATGGTCCATATTAAACTTCTTATTTGTCATTTTTTAGATGAATTGTTATTTTTTAGATGATTCTTTTTGATTAACAGGACTGGATCTACTTCCTATATAGTCCATATTAAACTTTTTATTTGGCATTTTTTTTAGATGAATTGTTATTTTTTAGATGATTGTTTTTTGATGAGCAGTACTGGATCTACTTCCCATATGGTCCATATTAAACTTTTTATTTTGCATTTTTTAGATGAATTGTTATATTTTAGATGATTGTTTTTTATGAGCAGGACTGGATCTACTTCCTATAAGATCTATATTAAACTTTTTATTTGGAATTTTTTAGATGAATTGTTATTTTTTAGATGATTGTTTTTTGATGAGCAGGACTGGATCTACTTAATATATGGTCCATATTAAACTTTTTATTTGGCAATTTTTAAATGAATTATTATTTTTTAGATGATTGTTTTTTATCTAAAAAATAACAATCATCTAAAAAATAACAATTCATTTAAAAAATAACCTAATTACCATTTGGAATTTTTTTATTGAAGTGTCAACCCAGATCACATTAGCCGTCTAATGATTTCGTGCAGGTTCAACTTTGATATAATATAGTTGTAACATGGACTGAAGAGATAACATAAAAGCATGACCCATTTACCATTTGGAATTTTTTTATTGAAGTGTTAACCCATATCACATTAGCCATCTAATGATTTCGTGCAGGTTCAACTTTGATATAATATAGTTGTAACATGGACTGAAGAGATAACATAAAAGCATGACCCATTTACCATTTGGAATTTTTTTATTGAAGTGTCAACCCAGATCACATTAGCCATCTAATGATTTCGTGCAGGTTCAACTTTGATATAATATAGTTGTAACATGGACTGAAGAGATAACATAAAAGCATGACCCAAAACCCACCCAATGATTAGGCTATCTTTATGATTTTGTTTTTACATTAAATGCCATGTATAATTGATCATTTGATAATAGAAACGCTTGCATATATTTTCTACATAACATAATAGAGATGAATTTCACAAAAATAAGAATCTCAAAACAATTATCCGTAAATAATAACATGACAATTGTACAAAATGATTCTCCGTAAATGATGAAATGACAATCCTACTAATCATTTCTTACAAATTCTCAACGTTTAATACGACCCACTGTGTCTTGAAGTGCTCTACTAAATCACTTGCATTGCCATTCTATAAAAAATCTAAGTTACAATTAGGACCATCACTATTCTTGACCACATTCCTTATGCATCCTATGAATGATAACATTGTCTTGATTTTTGAACATTAAAATTTAGTTTTTAGCAATGTTAGCTTTTTTGAAGTATTAGTTCAAGTGTATACACAAACATAAGATGATATCCTATATTGGTATCTCAGAATTATACTTTCACACAAGTCTTAGTTCAAGTGTATATACAAACATAAGATGATATCCTAAATTGGTATCTCATAATTGTACTTTCACACTATTTTTATGGACAAATACATGTTATATTCAATTTTTTGCAGATCTTTTAGTGCTAAATGTAAGGATGACCATATTGCAACATTAATCTTTATTGTATATAGTAAGAGTTATTGTTACTAACATGAAACTTCAATTAACCTCCAAAAAATGGGAGGTCAACCTAACTCGATCTGCTTTAAAATGAATCCAAAATAACTCATTTGACTCGCACCCAAAATTACCCATTTGCCCCAACATAACTCATTTGACTCCACCCAAAATTACCCATTTGACCCGCATTTAAGATTATTCGCCTTAGACTCATTATCCAACTCAATCGACCAACCAAATTTTTCACCGCTACTTGATATTTAATAAGTCAATGGTTATTATTTCTAATAATTATTTCTATTTTTTTTACATGTTTTAGCCAAAAAAAGTGTTTTGATAGGTATACAATGTATTTCTTGCAACAAAGGTTTAAATAAATTTGAGTTACTTACATAATTGGAATCTACTTCAGAAAGAAATTCCTTTATATCCTTATCACCATTCATTCCATATTTGCGGAGAGCATGCTCTAATTCTTCTATAGTAATGTACCCGACAACAGAGAAGCTTGTTAACGATTACAAAATGATTTTTATTTGATGACAAAAGAGGCCTCTTAGAGGTTTATGTACCCACTCTTATCTTTGTCACAGTATGTGAATGTTGTGTACAAATGATCTTTTTTTATCTATTCTATTGAGATGCATTGTTGTTATGGTTCCATTACCATCTGCATCATCATGTTGCATATTAAAAAGAAACACATGAATTTTGCGACCATATAAACACTTCAAGGAATTAGTTAATAGACTTGGATTATATTTACAGCTTCCATCAATTGTTTCACTTCACATTCAATTAGTCGTGTCCCTTGCTTGGATAATCCATGTTTCAGTTCCTCAAGTGTTATTGTTACATTGTTATTCTGAATCCATGCCTTTAAACATTTTCTTGAGTCCTATGATTTCTTCCTCTGAAAGACATGCTGCAATTACATGCGCATTTCGGAAACAATCTTAGATTCTACCTTAAATTATTTAAGAAGAGCATTATGGTTCCTTCTCATGATTATACGCAAAATTAATGAATTGTATGCGTAACTAAAGATATGTGTGAACGTAGAGATATATTAGGTACCCGAAGTGCAACTTTCTTAAAATTATGCATGCCTTTAAATTGTTTTAGCCTGCCAAGAACCACATTATCAAGTGGCTTATCGGGTGCATCTCCATCTTCCATGATCCATGAATGAGCTATAAGATTTATCAAATCAATAATCTATTATTTAACCATTTTAACTAAAAAGATACATTAGTAATCAAATAGAGCCATGATGTTTGTGGTTTACTAATGTATACTTTGGGATTTATGGCACCTGATCCTTTTTAGTATCATGTTATACGTACCAATAATTTATGATATTTTAGCCAAAAACGGTTGAGGGCTACATTACAAGATAATATTAAACCATTCTATCGGTGAAACTTAATGGGTTTTACCATTAATAACCTTATAACATAATTAAGACTTCAAAGAAAAAAGAGTTTGGGGTCACCGGGCCGTTTCGGAATGTACTAAAATCTCCCATACCGACCCGTTACACAAAACCACCCGACTCGCTAATTATGCAAGCAAAAACCTCTAGTATATTGTATCAAATAAAAACACATTAAAACTAATGGAATAAAAATATGAGATAACCTGATATTGCAGTCCTTAGAGATCTTTAAAATGTCATATATGCGAGCCTTCGGATCAAGGCATTGTATTTCAAGCAAGGTATGAGCTGGGATCATTAGATTATCCACAGTTATAACAGCCTTCTTATCATTCGAAAAAATGTTAATATTGGCATATTGTACCTCAACTTGCTCCTGCAGACTTCTCTGAAATTCAATTTGCATTTGTGTTGCCTCACATATCTGCAAGTTTCAGAATGATATTTTGTTCCGCCAGATCGAGTTAGCAATATCTGCGACCGTTAACGATGCCTACAACAAAAGGTGATGAAATTCAATCTTTAATAATATATAATTTTTATACCTTCATCATGCTTGAAAAAAAGTAACCCAAATCATTTACACATACTCACCTTCCATTGAGAGACCCGTTCATGTTCCTGACATTTTCAACAAACTGAAATTTTATACCTTCATCATGATCGTGGGATCATCATAACCACTCGGTCACTATGAAGCTCAACAAACTGAATTTTCAAAATACAAAAAGGGTATGTATTAAATCTGATTATTTCATAAAGACTATAGAGTTTAAAACTGAGCATAAAAAATATAAAGTTTGCTGAATGAGTAACATACCTTATCAGTAATGTTGAGGACATGATCAAGAAACGTCAGTTGGTTTGGGTGTCGAGCAATATTAACTCGTTATATTGGAGTCAAATATGTATAAAGATCTTTAAGAACCTGTATAATATACATAAAAATTTGAGTAGCCATGACAACTCACATATGATTATTTATTTTAATCCCGAGTTACTTTTGTTGTTTCTAGTAACCCTTACTCTACACCAATATCTTAATGCAAGAACCCAAATAAGGTCTTGATTTCAGTGCAAATAATCCCCTCAAATCAAGCAGTACAAATACGTAGCAAATCTAACACAATAATTAATACAGTAGTACTAAATCAATTACTCACTTTCTAGTCAAACTTATCTCATTTGAAAGATACATTATGCACTACTTTGCATGTCAAAAAAAATGCTTAAGTATGATCCGAAATCCCTTGCATGTTTTATTTTCTGCTATCATTTTGGGGATACAAATACAGTGGTGATTTCTACAATTTTCATGCTTGATATCACAATGTATAAGCCCAAGACATGCAAACACTTATGTGCTTCGATGTGATAACTTACAATTAATCCTTCACAATACTCTGATTCAAAGATAGCCATTGCAGCAAGAGATCCAGATCCCATTATGGCAAATGGTAGCATGTCGGTCAATCCATGAGGATAAATCTGTGAATCATGATTTAAAACAATCAGTAACATGACCATCTAATAGGATAGTTTCTGAAAAATAAAATTTACACTGCAAATGTGGGCCCGTCACATCAACTTTACCATGCACCAAAGCGACATGGGCTTGGTAGCTATGTAGCCATTTAAAAGCAAAGTCAGGCCCACAGCCCACCATAAATACTAAAAAAGTGCAGTATTGTTAATGTATAAAAAACACCATAAAAGAAAACTCACCGGAATATATGGGACTTTAATAGTGCAGGAGACATTGATATATGTAAAGCTTCAGCTGAGAGCTAATGTTGTCTATCACAAAGAAAAATTATAACATAATAACTACATACACATATAGGACCGAACCAACAAAGAAGTGATATAGTATGGCATATGTGTGTCCACCAAAAATAGTACCTATAACACCCTCTGTAGCTGCTGCAGTTCCAGCCATGTAATTAATATTTCACAATTTTTCCCATCAACAATGAGACCTTCTGTTGCTCTAGTATCTGCAATGACCCAGAAAAGATGGGACCTTCTATTGCGTTGCATTATTTTTAAACGTAAAAATTAAAACTAAAAGGTTAAGGATCAAGGATCAAGGATACCATATCGAAAGGTTGTAGTATTTCTTGTTCCCGGTTGAGATATTCAATTACATCAAGACCCTTGGAAAAGGTCACCGCATCCGAATACCATAAATCTACATTCACATGAAAATGTCATTTGAAAATGAAAATTTACTAATGCGAAACTAAAATTCTACGGTAGCAAAACTAAAATCAATTTTACCTATTATACCCATCCATTTAGCCACTAATTTGGAAGGGTTGGGGATGGCAAACCAAGGGTTGTAGCAACCCGCACTTGGTCTTTGTAACGTTTTTCATCGTAAATGAACATGATGAATTCTGATATTGCATTTCCATCATCTAAAATACAATATCTGTCCAGGATTATTACCCAATTCACATCTAATGGTTCTAGACCATTGTATATCAAGGTTGATGATAATGATTGAATAAAAAATGTATAATAACTGAATCGAAACAAATAAAACACATTGCTTACCAATTAGTAAAATCCCTAATTCTTTTCATAGGGTTAAGGTTGATGATAATGATTGAATCAAATATAAATCAACCAAAGATAGTTGACAGCCAAAATCATGAAGCCTAAAACACAACCTGCAAAAAAAACAAAAACAAAAAGCCATAAGAAGAACATGATTAAAAAATATTAGTACCGAATCAAAACTCACATCATTAGTGACCACAATTCCTACAAAAGAAAAAAAAAATATGAAACACATATTACAACAATTACAATCATCTCGTTGACATACAATTGTCATCAGATATACAAAAAAAAAAAATCCATAAGATACCGTTGTTTGAGTTCGTCGGCATCCACCAGTGACCACCCACAAACCATCCTTCCTATTCATAACCTGTTATACATTTAATCCAAGCACAATTAAAATGATTGTATATAAACTGAATCTGCAGAACACACAAATTATCAAGGTGATTTCCCCCAAAAAAAAATTACGGTTCTCATTAAACACAAATAAATAATAACATATTCAATCGAAATATAACATATGTATGAGCCGAAACAAAATAATTGTAACGCGATTCATCATATAAGATTTTGAAAGTAGTAAATTTACCTCAGGCATCTTCTCCGGTTGTTAGGGTTGAATCATTGACAATGGATGAATTGAAACTGATATTAAATTGATGTGGAGCGTGTTTTGGGTCATTCAGTTATAAAGAAATTGAATGGGTTTAATGAGTTTCCAAATACGAAGGTGAAGTGTACTGAATGGGTTTAATGGTTCTAAAACGTAAGGAGGAAGTGTCTTCCGTGGTCACGTGTTGTATCACGTGATTAGTATTGTGAAGGGATGCATTGGGGTGTTGTAAATTAGTGCTAAATAAGGTAGTGTTTTTAATAATAAAATTTAATGCAACGCTTTATTTGGTGGTACAGTATTATCATATATTATATAGTATAGATTGTTTGTCTTTGTTTTAGTTATTCAAAGTGATTAGTAGTTCTAGTTTCATGTCTTATATGTGATGATTATCATCTAAATTTATTAGAGATATCTCAAAAATAATAACAGTATGGTGGTGCAAATAATGACTAAGATTTTCTTTATGCTTTAATAATGATAAATATATATTTGGAGACACTTAAAATTGCTAACGATAGCTTAAAACTGAAAATGCACAAACATCAGTCCTGGCACGCCACAACCAGAGCGCTAGGTTATGTTTGCGCGCTTTTGGTTTTTCAAAGTCCCATTTCCTCTTACCCGACAAAAGTTTGGTCTTTCAATACAGGTTCGTACATTATAATTAAGATGTTATATAATCTCGCAACAAGATGTAGACTTAGAGAGATCACCAAAATACCTCCTCCCATTTTACAAAATGCCAACTCAAAAACCTTTTCTAAAACCCCAACTCATTGCCCATTAGCCAACCGTAGATTTTTTCTTATCAAACTAGGAGATTCATGTTTTTGCAAAACCATCAAATGAAAACCTACAAATGGCAATAATCATTTTGCATGACGTAGCTAATCACGTAACAGGTTTACTCCCGTATTGGTCAAACAAGTTAAGTTCACTTAGCGTAAATGAAATTTTCTCTTATGGAATAATGTTTTACTAAGCATGCAAGGCACTAAACTTTATTGCATCAAGGTGATTAGTGAACATACCTAATTATAAACTAACAAGGTTTATAACATTTGGATTTTGAATTTGATATTTGAAATAAGAGAATCTCCTTTGCATGCGTGTCTTGTTCAATACTCAAAGTCTTCTACACCACTTCCTTCCTCACCTTCACCATTCTTTATTCAAAGTGGCTTGCTCATCTTGTTCCCCATTCAACAATGTAACACCCTCAAAATATCGTAGCAAAAGATAATGTAATTGGGGTGTTACTTCATAGCACAAAGTTCAAGTTATAGAAAACGACTTCTAAATGAAACGTTTTTAAAATATCATTCGATAAATAATATCAGAGTTACAAAATAGAGGTTTCAGTGTGATTGAAAACATAAACATTTTTAAAATATTATTGAATGGAAAATATAATGCATCCCAGTCTTTAATATATGTCTGCGACTCTAATGCTCCAAGACAAAGTTATGCTTTACAGACCTGAGAAAATACATGTTAAAAGTGTTAACACAAGGTTTGTGAGTTCATGGGTTTAAGTAGTTGTAAAACTAGTGTGGACCACAAGATTTAACGTTTGTTTGACAGTTACATTCGGTCCTGAACATGTATTTTTTGACCAGTACATTCGGTCATGTATGTAAATAGCAGTCTGGTTGGTTCATTCGGTTATCTATCCGGTACATTCTGTTATGTATACATAATGGTTTAATGTACTTGTGTCCGTAGATAAAAGCAAGAAATGTATTCTCACCTCAAAGTATTTGAAAACAAGTATAAACAAGTAAAAGTGGGGCTATGAAACTCACCTTAAGCAATGTGATATCAAGTAACGAAATAAGATAGCGGAAAAGCCACGAAACTCCTAATAGCTTTGCGTCTTAGGTTGTAAATAATAAATGTGAATATGCAAGTGAGTTTTATAAAGTTTATATATCATACATACCATTGTACTTAGTTTTTATAAGGTTTACAAAACAACTAGGACAAATTTTACAAGAAGTTTGGTAAGTTTAATAAACCCGAACTTAAGTGTGATTTAGTTGTAAAATAGTTATCCGATTTTAGAAAATCCGTTTCTCCAAAACAGTAAATGATTATGACTCGGTTTTTACGTCCACGGAAAAGTATTTGAGTCTACTAATCAGATTTGTGGGCTCTACTGTTCCAAGATTATCATAAACTATGTGAAATTACCAATTTACCCTTAAGTGTCAAAGCATATTATTTCCTATGTAAAACAGTCCTACGAAAATGGCTATAGTATACAATCCACAACTCCGTATTAATCGATTTTAAAATCCGCATTTAAGTTAAAGTGTCCTATACATTTCCTCTCTTTACACCAACAGTGGGGTTCTATACAAAATTTTGGAGCTTTTAGTGATTGATATCTGGTGTGCAAATTTTGGACACTTTCACCATTTATTTTCTAATTAAATCATAAGGTATTGTTACAGGACGAGCCACCCGGCAAATCAAAGCTAAGACATAAACCTAAAACCCTATATTTTTTCCTAAGTCTAGAAACCCACTGATTAGCGTAGAAAACTACGTTTATACCCCTGGTCAAAATTGTCACATAAACTTATGAACAAAAACATGTTTTCTAGTGTTTTATAGTTTTGTTATCTAACTACAAAGTATAATCTCATGAAATAAGTTGAATAAACATGCAAGGATGTATAAAAATGTGAAAATAAAGTTATCAATGGTTTCCTTACAATGATTTTATGGTGAGAAATGAGACAAGAATAAGAACACTAGAATAATGTTCTAGTCACCAACAAAGTTTTACCTAAGCTTCCAAAATAAAACCAACCCTTGAAAAACCTTTAAAAATGTATGAAATGATGAGTTTGATGTGTGGGCTGAGGTGAATGAGTTTTTGATAACGCCTCTTTGATTGTTTCTTGTTGGTGATTTGTATATAATAGTGTTTAGGTGATACCTAGAAATGGTTTTTTTGAATTTTTAGTAAATTTTGGCAATGGTGATGGTGGTGCCATCCTAAAGAGAGAGCAAAAAGGGCTTAGATTTCTCTTTAGTGTTGAGATAAAAGAAGGATGTGTGTAAAAATATTAGTGTCAAAATGAAGAAACAAAGAGGTGTGAGTTTGAAGTACTAATGGTGAGGTTATGACATGTGTTTTAGTGATTTAACAAGTGTAACATAAGTTAACATGTGTAGTATGAAGTGTGATTGTGAGGAGATATACATATGGCTAATTTCGGTGATAATAAGAGTTATATTAGTTTAGTTTAGTGAGTAGATTATACCCTAACACGCCTTAAGTCTAGATTGTAAACGAATAAACGTGTAAGTGCAAAACCGGGTAACTAAAAGTCCAAAACTTATAAAAAGTTATAAGTTTTTAAATAAATAACTTTAGTGTTTTTGTAATGACATGAGAATATTGTTGATGCAGACTAAACGTAGACTAAAGTTGGTTTCAAGTTTAATGTATATGTATAAGTTAAAATGCTTAAAACGCAAGTTTCTTGAAAACATTGAACTTGAATGTAAATGATCATTTAAATAATTTTGAGTACACTAAACATTAGTTTAGTGTGATATAAAACGTCTAATGGTGGTTCTTGTTATGCATGGGATAACCTTATGGTTATACGTAAAGTTAAAATTTACGCGATTTGAATAAAACGTTAAAGTTTATAGGTAAAAGTTAACGCAAAATCTCCGGTTGTTACAAACAACATAGGCTCCTTCCTCTACTCCTTGTCTCCTACACTTTGAACAAAGGCTCATCACCCTTAGCTTGCTCCCACTCCATGAGCAAACGCTCCTTCTTCCTTTGCTTATATCCTATTCAAGAACAAAGGCTCTTTTTGCCATACCTTGTACCCTAATATTCCTTTTTTTTATCCACCTTGCTCCCTACTAAAAACAATTTACCTCTCATTCACTCACCATCCTTTAATCATTCCACATATATATTCTATAACAACTAGAATATGAATTTAAAACTTGAATTTAAAATTGGAGTCAAGGATTTACCCATTACTTAATCAACACTCAAAGACAAACCTATCTCCATTATACTTTTCTTCTCTCACAAAATGGACAAAAACTGTAAACCACTCTACAACACTTTTCTACCCTACTAAACCCTAACTTAACCATGTATAATGGGTTGGTTTGACCTTAACTTACTAGAGGCTTTGAAATGAACTTGGGAAGGTCTAAAAGGAAGTGCACATGGGAGTTTAACAAGAGCCAATGACTATTTTTTAGATAAGAGGTCACTCAGTTCCTAGCGCGTTAGGCTAACGCGCCAGACACCGAGGTCTTTGCTTGTCTATAAATAGCCACCCATTTTCATGTTAAACACTCGCCTTTTTTCCATTCATTTCTTCCTTCTATTTTCTTATCTCTAATACTTATAAGTCTTTCAATCTTCTTGTGCTTAACATCTTAATATCATCACATTAAAATCAAGCTTTTTCGCAAGAGAATAACTACAACCTAATCCACTCTTGTGTGTTGTGTTGAGATTCTTATTCTACCCTCTTCTGTAGGTTGAGTCCTTAGGTTAGGTTATACTAAAAACTGTAACTCTTATTCATTTATAAAATGTTATCCATCTCTGGATAAGAAAGTGTGTAAATTCTTGTACCACGGTGGTCAAGCCTTGATCGGGTGAAGGTCAAGTTGGGGTTTGTTTTTTCCTTGGGGGAAGTCTTTATGGTCTTAGTGGTAGGTCAAATCGCAAGGTCTTTGTGGGTGGTTTCAGGTGCAGAACTTCGTTGGGTAATAGCTTTTCTTAGTGAGCATCAATCTTAGGACATATCGGCGGAGTGAAGTACAGTTAAATCCACCACAAGGATTGTGTACTAGTGAATAATATAAGTGTTGCAGATTCGCAACTGGACGTACGGATACCCTGAACGAGTATATATCTTGGTGTCTCTCTCTGCTCTCTACTCTTTACATACACTTTATATTGGTTCACACTCATATACGAACTTGAGACTTAATTTACTTAAATCTAAAATAAGTCAAAAAGATCGTATTCACCCCCCTCCTCTGACGGTGAAGGAAAATGCAAGTGTAACAGATATTACTTTTAAAATTATTTGACCATCAAACATACAATAAATCATATCAATTACACAATGGAAGACTCAATTAAAACTAAATTTTACACAAAAGCTTCCCAAGCTACAAGAATCCAAATACAACACAATTAATTAATCATGTAAAACATAGAAAGAGCATGTGTACCTGTTAGTAAACATCAAATCGAACACATCTTGATCTCAATCTTCAAAGAACCACGAATAGAAACCATAAACCCTAGATGATCATTTTCTAATAATGATGATCTCTCCACGTTCCACAAAAAAAATCAAAGAGTATGATTTGGCAGCACAATTATTCATACACGAACACTCAAACAACTTCCTTTGCATGCTAGCCCTACTTACAACAGATCTAATTCGTAAAGAGGAATGATCCAATCAAACACATCACCATATCAATGACTTATATGATTTCGGTAATGGTTACAACATCACGAGGCTTGTTCTTCATCTTTAATAACATCATCTACATTAGCAAATTGATAAACCAACTGATTAAAAGAATTAATGTGATCATGCAGATTACTTCCCTCTTCAAGTTTCAATGAATACAATTCCATCTTCAAAAATAATCTATGGGTCAACGACTTTTATGCATAAATATTCGTGAGCTTATCCCAAATATCCTTCGGTGTCTTCTCTTTTAAAACATTGTATTTGATTTCGGGAGCAAGTTCCAACCTAATTGTACTTGAAGCCTTCTTCTACATCTTCTTCCAAACATCATTTTTCATCTTTTTTTATTGTTTCTCCTCCAAAGCTTCATCAATACACCAAAACATCCTCAATTGTCATCTTCCACACCGTAAAATCCATCTTCCCATCAAGAGCTCGATAAAAATGAATCATTCAGCTCGGAGGAGGCTATTACGAGAAGAACAAAGAGTTTATTAGGGTATGACTCAGATTACCTTAATTATGTTTTGGAGAAGCCTTGGAAAACAAGGAGTATATTTTCTAATTTAGTATGTGTTTAAATTAGGAAAAGAATGTGTTTAGCCTATATAAATAGAGGATGATTATGTATTTCATAATAAAAAACAGAGGCGAGAAAAACTTATGAGAGAGTTTGTGAGGATATTGAGAGGTGAAGCATCTCAATCTTGTAATCACAAACTATAATCTCAAGCGTAACATATAAGCTCGGCGGGTTACTCCTTCTATCACCAATTGGTTTTAGAATGAAATCTCATTTGAACTTATATATTGGACTTGGTGAGATGTTGGGCCGTAGAAATCCTAACATTTCTCACAATAACATATTCATAAGGAATAAGGGAATCATTGTTTCCCTTTCTTTACGCGTTTTTTTATATTCCTTTATCACACAAGCTAAAATAATTTAGAAGAAATATCAGACTTTAATTGGCTCCTCCACAATATGCAACAACCTAATTTCTCGTTAATAAACTATAGCTTCAGTTACGTTTTGTAACATGCTTAAAAGTAAAAGCTCCACCTTTTAATTTACAAGCTCGAGCAACACTTAACACTAAGTTGTGTCAAACGTATTTGGAGATGTGAAATTTACCTTTCTACATTGTCAAAGGTAGTATATTTCAATAAAATTTAGGAATCGATTTTATTAAAGAAAGGAATAATAAGACGTATTTAACTATTTTGTGAATGAACAATTACTTAGAAACAATTCAGAATTAACATTTTTAGAATTATCATTATTATTTAACCCAAAGTTTAGAATATGTTTATAAGTTTAGAATGAGATAATACAATATATTGGATTTATATGTTTATATATATCTTCGGATTTTCATAGCAATTTCTTACTTATTGTTCAAGTATGTATCGAAATATACTATTAAGTTCTATCATAGTTTTAAATACAATTTCTTTTACCAATCTTGTTATTGTAGGTATATAATCTGTTACAAAAATAACATATAAATACCAAATTTAAAGAATGATGTACAAACAAATGAAACACAAAGAAAATATATAAATTGGCCTCGTAGCTGTCAAATTATTTAAGATTGGTATATTTACGGATCCGTTAATTAGTTAGTTATCTGTACAAAGACCCGTGATCAATGCAAAATTTACCAAATCTTTCACTCTTATAATTATCTTCATGCCATATCTAAAATACATTATGTTCATTAAACCCCATAATCTTTCTCTTCATTTAGCCCCCGGCCAAAACTATTGGTTTGTTCATAGTTAGTCCATCAAGGTTTTTAGAGACATATATGTATATATTATCGAACCTAATAGGACATTATATTTGCTAAGGGAACTTGATCGAAACCACATCTAGAACGCAAATTGGTGTTAGTTCAACTCTATCTAGTCGTATGATCTATAATATGTTGATATTTATGTCATGGCTAGCTAGACTGGACAAAAATATGTTTTGGAAAAAAAGTAATGAGTATTGAGTGTATTACGATAATGAACTCGCAACAAGAGCTATATAAACATAAAACTGGCTGGAAGAATAAATAACACTGCATACAATCATACATTAGTAGTTGCTATCTTGTCTATATTCATTTCATTCGATGTAATTTATCGGTGAACGAAAAAGGAGTTGGCCAAGAGGTCACTATGACCCAATGTTGCACGCCATCACGTTCTGATATCATACTACACCGGTCGGTTGTTCTTCATTGTAAAAAATATTGGTTGTTATATATGTTATTAGAGTTTTGGATGTTGGTCTTGTACATGCCTTTGTGAGACACCTACAAATGGTAAATATCCATGCTGGTGACATGAAGCCCACATACATGCCTATGTTTTAGTGTTTGTATTAATGATATTTTTAACATGAATTATCTGTAAAGAGAAGAAAATATTTCGGGTTATAGATTACATTTGCTAAAATCTAGGGGTGTTAAGTCAAATTTAGTTGAACTTATAAACACACCCTTCGTCTTCATGTGAACCAACTACACACACCCATGCATACAAAACCCTAAACCCTTTTATTTTATAAACAAAATTCTCGATCTTTTCATGCTTAATATCTAGATCTCTCTCAGAGTAATTCTTGGTATGTCTACTTATCTTTTTCAAGCTTTTATTTAATAAAATATTCAAGAAACACCATTTTCATTCTTGACATAAATAAATATGTATTTATAAAAGGTATTTGTTTAATTTTATGTTACATATGTGGTCTAGATCTTGTTTATTTATATATAGATGTAATTGTAAATAATCATACTTGATATTTTTTTACCCTATATCAATCAATTAATATTCTTTCATTCAAAGCTTTTTCTTGATTATTTTCATTCAATTCTTGTTCATATATAGGCCTATCAAAGTTCAAAAGATGCAGAACAATCATAATGGTAGCACCAACAACACCATTAGGGTTCTTGAGGCTGCACCATCACCTTCTCCACCACCTGCAACTGCTGCCAATGGCGGTGGAGTGCCGGCATGCGCGTCATGCCGCCACCAGCGAAAGAAGTGCACTGAAAAGTGTGTGCTAGCACCTTTTTTCCCAGCCGAAAAAACCCAAGATTTTCAAGCGGTTCATAAGGTTTTTGGAGTTAGTAATGTGACTAAATTGGTTAAGGATTTAAGTCGCGAAGATGGGAAAAAGGCGGTTGATTCACTTATTTGGGAAGCAAATTGTCGGATTAAAGATCCAGTGAATGGACCATTAGGTGAGTTCCAAAGGGTTTGTGATGAACTTAGGCGTTACCAAGCTAATATTCATCATGATAACATTAGACAAGTTCATATTGCGCAAAATGGTGTTTTGTACAACAAGTCTTCGCTGCAACCGCGTTCGATTGGATCATGGAATGGTGATCACAACAATGTGATTAATAATGGTACTCCCATGTTGGAATACTTTCATAGTAACGGGATTGGTGGTTGTATCGATAATCCACGTATGTTTCCCTATGGATCTTTGCAAAATATAGAAAAGCGAAAGCCAGAAAGAGAACAACAAGGTAGTTTGATTCATCCACAACCACAAATGATGAACGATTTCACTCAAAATTATTACTAACAAGGTATTTTATTTTATTTTTACTTTTCTTAAACTTTTTATTTTTATATATGTAAGATTAGGATTAGGATAATTAGGGTTCTAACTACAGAACATCATACATACAGATTATTTAGTTTTTATTGGTAGCTCGATGCACGGGGTATCTCCTTTGTTTGACCTTACTGGCCTTATAGAGAAAAGTTCATTTTTAAATTGTCTTATGAATTATGATTCTTAATTCATATTGCTTTGGCTCACTGATAAACCCTAATGAAGATTAGAGTTAGAGTTGATACCAGTACTGTCTCTGATAGTTTCCGATTTGTGTTATTGTTCATTAAATTCTATTTCTCAATAAGATGGGTTGATACTAACCTATTTTACATTAAAAGATAGGTTATATGTTGGGTGAGGTAATCAAAAAGCTTTATTTCTTTTGGATTGTGAATAGCGATAGGAATGTAGAGCGATTGGATTAGTGATCATCATCATACTTGTAATCCGTTGTTGTAACACAATACATATAAGTGCCTATAGTTAGAAATTGCTATGTTAATGGTTTTTCAAATGTCAAAAAATGTAATTTTCAATCATAATCTTCAAAAGTATGATAATCATACACTCCTATATGACTTGTTAAAAGCTATCAAGTGTTGGAACAATTAAACATGCATCGTCTCTTAATTATTAATCGTTAACATCATATCGTTTTTAACTTTGTATATTCATGTAGTCATGTAGATAGAGAAGTTTGTAAAGAAAAGTTTATATATTACATAAAACATATAATCATGTGTAAAAAATAGGGCTGATTTATCAATTTAAACAGAATGGGTAAAAACCAGTTATTTGATGTGTGCATGCCACCAACATTCTTAATTTTTACTATACATTTTAAATGTTGCTTACTGTTTATCAGTTGACAATTTCAGGTCAGCAAACAATGAGGTCTTTACAATAACTCCATATATAGCAGCTTTGGAACTCTTGGCCACTTGATTAGTGATGTCCTTTTTTTCCTCATTCTTTTCATGTTTTTTGTTTAATCATACAAATGTAATATTGTTTCACTCAACTCTTGATTTCCATTTTATATCTTTAATTTTCCAAGGGATATTTTGTAATATAGAGTTTAAAAGCATACTTTATTTTAAACATGATATCGTTACAACCAGTGACATAATGTGTACAATCATATACGGAGTAGTGCTTGTACTCACTATGGCTCGAGATCAAACAGAATAAACGAGATTACATACTTACAGATCTATGACTCTATATAGTATCATGGTCTTTCTCCTTATTCTGCCATGAAACAAGGCTATTGACATGAAGTGAGTGAGAAGCTCCCGAGATTGGGAAATTACCTTCCTCAGTTGCGATTTTTCTCATTTGTTCAAATCCAAAATCAAAAGCAAAAATCGAACCATCTTTGTCTAAGAAATATAATTCCCATTTGAATCTTGAAAAGTAAAGAGGGATCAAATCTCTTATACACCCAACCGCTATAGTATATTTCTTTGTCCATGTTACACTTGATAGACTTTCCAATAACCAAATGCTGATTTCATTCATTTCTTCGTGTGTAACAAAACAAAGCCGCTCTGAAACCTCCATTATTCGATCATTGAATCTGCTGCTTTTAGGAAGCGTGATCTTATGAAATTTTTCGTCGTCTATAGTCATTGAGACTATATATTCACTATGATCGACTTCAGGAACCCAATGTAATGCACAAATTGCGAAAACCGGGTCATATCCAAACCATTTCATGAGTCCAAAAGATGGCCCATCAATAACCTTCCATGACTTTTCCCCAATTTGTAAAACCTCACATCCTATGAATTGTGACTCGTCGAGAAACAAGTGAACTAGTTTATACCCTTGTGTACCACAATACACAAGCCCAAATGATTCCTCGTGTGGAAGGCATATCGTGCCTAGAGGAAGCAAACTTAGTTCACGAGTGACAGGGTTCACGATCGCTAATTCCCCTTTTTTCAACTTGTTATCAATCACAATTAGACCATCACAACTTGCCCTTATTTTGCCTAAACAAGTTGCGTTATACTCTCCTATTATACTCTTCCCATCGGCTAGTAACATGTATTTAATAGCATACTTCAACGAGGGTTCAATCAAGGGGCGATGAAGCACATGAACTGATTTTAGATCGAGAATCCTTGATTCGACGGAAAAGGTAGTAGAATTCTCTTGGAAAATCGAATATTGTTTAGACCAACCGCGAAAAAAACTATTCACGGGGCATAGGAAGATCATGACCCTCTCAGATTGACAAAGATTGCGACGAATAAATTTAGGACTATTAATGATACCATACCATGGTTTGCAAACGAATCTAGCTCGTTGAAGGGATTCAATAGGTAGTCGAATTAAGATATTGGAGACACAATCTTTTGGAATATAAGGTATTGAATCTAACTGTTCCTTTTGTTTTCTTTCGTCGATTTTTTTCTTCAAGGACGCCCTTTCTTCTACTAACTTCAGTAAACTCATTGCTTTACTTGATTTTTCTGACATACTTATACGATTTTTGTATAAAATCAAGGAGCTTGAAACATGGGTTGATCGAAATAAGAAAATTGTTTGTAAACTATTTGTGATATCATAACATGATCAAAATAAACAACATGATTGTAAATATAAATAGACCATCTGTTATTTTGTTATTGGACACTTATGGCGATGACCACTATGGACCATAATGGTGGAAAATACTAAGATATTTTTTTAAAGTCATGCCGTCTAAATTGGGGTGTTGAAACATGAAATGGTCAAATGGGACACCACTAGACCGTCTAGACATGCATATAATTGGATTAAACTTTGGGTTCAAATTCGGCCTAAAGTCTTTTAAGTTTTAACATCTTCTTGTTAAACAGGTTTCGGCCATTGGGCGGGCTTATATCCAAATTTCTTTTACTTATTTACTGGTTGTACTCTCGTGCAAGTACGAATTTTTACATAAATTTATCATTATACATTAATATTTGTTTAACGAAAATTCTGTTGAGATTGATATATATTACTAATTAAATTTAGGGGTAATAATATAAAAATGCATCGAACTTGACAACTTTTGTAATTGTATGTAGCTATCTATTTTGTTTATCATTGTATCATAAACTTTTTGAATTTGTGTAATTGTATGTAACAAGTCAAGCTAAACTTGGCATCGTTAGCCTTTTATACTAACGGTCGTAAGTAAATAACTTAAAGTTTCGTTTCTTACGTTTTTATACGTTTTCATACGTTTTCGTCCGTTTTCTTTCGTTTTCATCCGTTTTTATACATTTTCGTCTGTTTACTTACGTTTTTATACGTTTTCGTCCATTTTTGATACATTTTCATCTTTTTGGTACGTTTTCTTATGTTTTATACGTTTTCGCCTACTTTCTTACGTTTTTTCATACGTTTTTATACGTTTTCGTCCATTTTTGTACGTTTTCATCCGTTTTTACAACGTTTGTATATCTGTATTCGCTTTCGTCCGTTTTTACACGTTTTCGCTCGTTTTTATACGTTTTCGTTCATTTTTGCACGTTTTCGTTTGTTTTTATACGTTTTCATCCGTTTTTATGCGTTTTCATTCGTTTTGATACGTTTCCGTTCATTTTTACACATTTCTGTCCATTTTTATACGTTTTCGCATGTTTTCGTTCATTTTTATACGTTTTCATTCGTTTTTATATGTTGATGTTTTCGTTCATTTTTATACGTTTGAAAACGAAAAAAATATATAAAATAGACGAAAACGTATAAAAACAAACAAAAACGTGTAAAATGAATAAAAACGTATACATACGTGTCAAAACCTAAAAAAGCGTATAAAAACAAATTAAAACGTGTAAAAACAAACAAAAACGTATAAAAATGAACGAAAACATGTAAAAACGAACAAAAACATGTAAAAAAGGACGAAAATGTAAGAAAACAGTTGAAAACTTATAAAAACGGATGCAAACATATGAAAACATATAAAAACAAACAAAAACGTGTAAAAACGAATGAAAACGTATAAAAACGAATGAAAACGTAAAAAACAAACGAAACGGTATAAAAACGAACGAAAACGTGTAACAACGGACGAAAACGTGTAAAAACAAACGAAAACGTGTAACAACGGACGAAAACGTGTAAAAACAAACGAAAACGTGTAAAATCAGAGGAAAACATAAGAAAATGGACGAAAACGTATAAAATGAATGAAATCATATAAAAGCGTTAGAAAATGTATAAAATCGAATGAAAACGTGTAAAACAAATGAAAACTTATAAAAACGAACGAAAACTTGTACGAAAACGTTCAAAAATGAACGAAAGCATGTAAAAGCGAACGAAAACGTGAAAAAACAAATGTAAGCGTGTAAAACGGACGAAAACGTATAAAAACACACAAAAACATGCAAAAAAACGGATGAAACGTATAAAAAATGGACGAAAACGTATAAAAACTTACGAAAAGGTATAAAAATAGATGAAAACGTAAGAAAATGGACGATAACGTATAAAATGGATGAAAACGTATGAAAACGAAATTTTAAGTTATTTACTAGCGGTCATTAGTATAAAGGACTAACGATGTCAAGTTTAGCTTGACTGGTTACATACAATAACATAGATTTAAAAGGTTTGTGATACAATGACAAAAAAATAAATGGCTACATACAATCACAAAAGTAGTCAAGTTCGATGCATTTTTTTTGTTATTATCCACTATCGATATTACTAGATAATATGTGTGTTTAAGAGCACATAATAACACTTGAGTAAGTTAAAAGATAAAGTTAAAAAAAAAATGTTTTTTCTGGATTTCCTTATTTAAATTTGACAAAATTACACGGTTGGTCCATGTGGTTTGCTCGTATTGCAAGTTTGGTCCCTAAGTCATTTTAATTACCTCACAGAAACCTATTTTTGAAACGTTGCACTCTTTTAGTCCCTATTTTGGATGGCCGTTAGTGCAGTCCGTTAAGTATTTTGCGCTGTTAGTCCTTCGTTAATAAATTTTGCACCGTTAGTCCTTATTTTTTAAAATATAGTTTTCCACAGTTAGTCCCTTCGTTAATAATAGTTATCGCCCGATTTTTTACGTTTTTGTCCTTTTTCGTTCGTTTTTTATCCGTTTCCCCCCATTTTTTTACGTTTTTCGTCCGTTTTCTTTCGTTTTTTTATAGTTTTTTGTCCGTTTTTCTTACGTTTTTATCGGTTTTCATCCGTTTTTGTCCGTTTTTCTTAAATTTTTCTTAAATTTTTGTCCGTTTTTCTTACGTTTTGTCTGTTTTCTTTCGTTGTTGCCCGTTTTCATCCGTTTTTGTCCGTTTTTCGTACGTTTTTAGCGGTTTTCATCCGTT
This sequence comes from Chrysanthemum seticuspe, assembly GCA_019973895.1. Lineage (NCBI taxonomy): Eukaryota > Viridiplantae > Streptophyta > Magnoliopsida > Asterales > Asteraceae > Chrysanthemum > Chrysanthemum seticuspe. The sequence continues at coordinate 267,761,851 of BPTQ01000009.1, forward strand.
TTTGTCTTTTTTTCTTTCGTTTTTGTACTATTTCAACATATTGAAAATTTTTCCAAAAAGAAAAAAAATTGGAAAAAAAATATTTTCGAAAAAAAATTTTAAAAAAAATAAAAAAAATTCAAATTTAAAAAAAAAATTGAATACAAAATTTCAAAAAAAAATTTTGAATAAAAAAATATTTTTCAAATACATATATATTTTTTTAAATCTTAAAAAAAAATTTGAAATTTTTTTTTTCAAAATTTTCAATATGTCGAAATACTTTTTTTGTTTCAAAACTTTTTTTTCAATATTTTTCGAAATTTGGACATATTGTAAAAAAAAAATTCCAAAAACAAAAAATTTAGAAAAAAAAATTTCCGAAAAAAAAAATTGAAAAAAAAAAAAAATTCAAATTTCAAAAAAAAAAATTTGAATAAAAAATTTCAAAAAAAAACTTTTGAAAATTTTTTTGAAATTTTTTATTCAAATTTTTTTTGAAATTTGAATTTTTTTTTTTTTTTTTCAATTTTTTTTTCGGAAATATTTTTTTCCAATTTTTTTTTTGGAAATCTTTTTTCTAATTTTTTTTTCTTTTTTGAAAAAAGTTTCAATATGTTGAAATAGTACAAAAACGAAATAAAAACGGACAAAATGTAAGAAAAACGGACAAAAACCGATGAAAACCGATAAAAACGTACGAAAAACGGAGAAAACGTAAGAACAATGGACAAAAACGAAAGAAAACAGACAAAACGTAAGAAAAATGGACAAAAATTTAAGAAAAGTGGACAAAAACGGATGAAAACCGATAAAAACGTAAGAAAAACGGACAAAAACTATAAAAAAAACGAAAGAAAACGGACGAAAAACGTAAAAAGACGGGGGGAAACGGATAAAAAATGAACGAAAACGGACAAAAACGTAAAAAATCGGGCGATAACTATTATTAACAGAGGGACTAACTGTGGAAAACTATATTTTAAAAAATAAGGACTAACGGTGCAAAATTTATTAACGAAGGACTAACAGCGCAAAACACTTAACGGACTGCACTAACGGCTATCCAAATTAGGGACTAAAAAAGTGCAACGTTTCAAAAATAGGTATCTGTGGGGTAATTAAAATGACTTAGGGACCAAACTTGCAATACGAGCAAACCACAGGGACTAACCGTGTAATTTTGTCTTTAAATTTATAAGAGGAATTACATGAGTCGTTACCTCGTTATATATATAATCTCATATATATATTTCCCATTAAAGTAAATTATACTTACATTTTGATGTTTATATTCCCATTAATAATAATTTTAGTCGTATTTAATTTTCAAACTTGTGTACGCACGAGTTAATGTTATAAAAAAGAATAAAGGGAGTCTTTATCGAAGGCGAATAGTAAAAAACATACGAACTTTTTCGGATATCTTTTCTTAAACTCATAAAGTGAAATAACATGAGTTGTTATGGACAATCTCGTGTATTTATTTACACATCACAATAACTCGTGCTTTCAAATTTGATATTTATAATCCTGTGCATATACATGAATTTAATCAATACTAATAATAATATTTATAAATAACAACATATATGTTGTTTAAAAAAAAAACTAAAGTCTAAAGGGATATTTGTTAATTTCATAAAGTTATTGAAAAACATGAAAAACATGAAAAACATATAAGTTTACACTTTACTTCATATAACTTATCTAAAATTCAACAACTTAAATTTTATTAATTACCCCCATCTTTTTTAAGCTTTTCTTTACAAAATAGACTCATGTGTTTTATACATATTTATTTTGTTAGACGAAATTTATATAAGTTTAACTAAATACTATTTTGACTTTTGTTATCTAATAGGAGCGCTCGATTTTGCAATTGAGTTCCCCTATTGATCAATAAAAGAATTGATTGTCACAAAACATACATTTTCCTCTTGTTATACAAAAGATTCAAAAAATTGCCAGCTGATTATTAGCAATCAGAGGATTCTATGTAATTTATCTTTAAATAAGCGAGCAGCCGTACATAGCAACGAGATTTTATTACGACAAGCAGTTAAGTTATGATATTTTAAGTAACTGTTTCGTGTAACGTTTTTACAAAGAAAGTAAAATAATCGAAATGTAATTGAAAAAAATTGTAACATGCGATAATTCAACTTAAAGAACAATTCTTAAAATATATCGAATAACGTATAAAAAACATTTAATAAAACAGAAATGCAACATTAATTAAATTTTCAAATATGAAGGCTTATACACTCCGTAGTAGAGTGTAATTTGTGGATGAATTTTTAGGCATTATTAACGATGTGCTTAAATACAAAAAAGTCTTTTTTCTTAACTACATTCAAAAAGTGGTCAAAAGTTGTCATGCATATTTTTTACAATTTTTGATGGCAACATTGTTAAGTCAATTATTTTTAATACAACATTGTTTGAATTTTTTTATGTGAGATAATAAAAAGAAAATGAAATTTAAATATTAATAAGGTATATTGGGAATCAAACATTACTTAATTTTGAGTTTTAAGCAAAAATATTTTTGCTTTATACGTAATAGAGATAAATAAAATAGTACGTCATTAATCTTTACAAGAACGTTGACTATAAAAATTAAAAGCAAAACATATCATTAAATGAAAAAAAATGTTCGCTCTTTTTATTGGAAGTATAATTTAGCTTGATCATTAATTAACAAACTAATCAATATATATATATATATATATATATATATATATATATATATATATATATATATATATATATATATATATATATATATATATATATATATATATATATATATAGGGGAGGGTTAATGTGAGATCAAGCTTAAAGTTGTAAAAATAAGATCAAATCTAAAAAACTACTAAAACATTTATAAATAACAATTTTAGCAATCATACACAAAAAAAATAATATTTTAATACAAATTAACATTTTAGCAACTAATAACCAAATAATACATGAGTTTGGATTAGTGATACATCTGATACACATTACACTAATAAATATTCCAAAACCTGATACACATACAAAACCCTGATACACATTAAACTTCTAATCAAAGTGTATCACCTAGGTTTCGTAAATTTTAAAAAGAAATCTATCGAAACTTTAACAATTTTAGTTGTAGTAAATAAAAAAATTGTTTTTATTGTAAGGAGAGTATCTCTTGTCAAATTTTAGTTCGATCTCATTTTAACAACTTTAAGTATGATCTTATTTGATCTAGATTCTATATATATATATATATATATATATATATATATATATATATATATATATATATAGTGAGGATCATGTGCGGATGAAATTTTTAAGTGCGAACGTACGGATAGATCTAAACCGTCCCATCCAGATCTAATCTTAATTTTTTGTAAAAAAGTCAATATCTGATCTTACTATCACCGTAACTTTTAACCATCAAAACGATGTTTTTTTTGAATTTTGTTTCCGCGATTCTTAATTATTTGTTGTCCTATTTACTTTTTAATTTTTTTCAGATTTTTTTGATTTTTTTTTTTTAATAAAAAAGTTAGTATAATATTAAAAATCATGATAGTTTCTGTGATACTAAACGTTTGATATTTAAAATCCATGATAGTAAATGTGATATTAATTTTTTTTTAAAGAAAAGTTGTTTTACATGTAATAAGTAACTGGGGTATTAACAATTTTACTTAAAAATTTACTTTGATATTAGTAAAAAACTTAATATCACTGTTTTTTTATTACGATATTAAAAAAAGTTATGGTGATATTAAAAAAATAACTTTGATATTCAAAAAAACATGATAACTACGGTGATATTAACCAATTTACTTAAAAAGTTACTTTGATATTATTAAAAAACTTAATATCACTGCTTTTTTATTACGATATTAAAAAAAGTTACAGTGTTATAAAAAAAATTAACTTTGATACTAAAAAAGCATGATAACTACGGTGATATTAATAAAATCCCTAATACCAATATACCTTTTTTCAGCAATTCTTAATAAATTATTGTCCTCTCTCTCTTTTTCTTTTTTTTTTTTTTTTTTTTCTTTTTTCTTTTTTTAGATTCTTTTGATTTTTTTGAATGTTACTATGATATTAATCCGCACGTCCGCACGAAAAGACCCCATCTCCACCTGATCCCTTCCCTATTTAAAAGGTTACATGTGTCATCTTGCCACGTCATGTGAAATGTATATCGATCTCAATGTGTTTGGTCTGCTGATACTAAACAAGATTAAAGGTCAAATAAATGAAACTAACGTTGTGGCAAACATAACACCTTAGTTAACCAACTGTTGATGCATAATCTGGCGCGGACTGGATTCAACGACTCTCCTTGGGCCGTTAGTCGTCTTCTCGAGCTCTAAGTAGACCTGTCAGCAAAGAGAACCCGTTAGGAGTGGACCCGAGGCCGTAGGCCCGGGGTCCACCTCCGACGGTCAAGTTAGTATGCGATGTCGCATCTATTAAAGTTCGGGTTAGAGATAACCTGTCATGTATTTATAGGGGATGGATTAGGGTTTAGGCATAGAGTGGGCCGCATCTGCCGGGCCTGACCCATTCCTGGCCCAGTCCGGACCATACGTCCATAAGCCCCCCAAGTCTAGTATGAGATAGCGCATGGCTATGTTATGCTAGACTTAAGTTCTGTTAATGGCCGCGTAGGTGAAAGTGGAACCCGTATGCTGCATCCTGGGTAAGGGCGTACCTTTTGTACCAGTAGCGACGCAACATGGTGCTACAGAAGACGTGCTTCTGTAGCATAAGTGCGCACTGTGCGCGACAAAGAGGTGCGACAGAAGACGTGCTTCTGTGGCAGAAGTGCGCGCTGTGCGCGACAAAGAGGTGCGACATAAGACGTGCTTCTTCCCATAAGTGCGCGCTGTGCGCGACAAATAGGTGCGACAGAAGACGTGCTTCTGCGCATTACATCTGTCTTTACAACAGACAAAGGACGTCTCCCCTGCGGCAAGATGGTGCGAATATTTAAATCCGTCTTTGTACCGGGCTTGCAATACCTCTTACATACGATCTGCTTCCAAATATGCCTGCGTGACGCGTACGGAAACAATGGTAGTATATACCCTGGTAGCCCCCCAAGTTTGATGGTGCTACTCGTGTAGGAGCAGTAAACTTATTTAATCTGCGAAAAACACTGAATGCAAAGATTAAAAGTATATGCCGCGAATCGCAACATATAAAACCTAAAAAAGTGAAGCAATATATAGCACATAGCATATGAACTTAACACATAATAATTAGAAGTGGCAGTGCGCACCCGTCGTGGGATGCGTACCGATGAAATAATTAATTATGTATTTTTTTTAAAACCCGGATGGACGTACCGTGACCGCGACTAATAGACGCAGATGGATTTATCTTAACCGCATAGACTCGAACGTTTGTGGATGATCGCAGATGTTTATACCACGGCCTTTGTCCAGTGCGCTCATGGCGATTGACTAGCATCGTGGTATTTGCGCGTACGCGTTCTCTGCGAAGATGTCTGAACGCACGGCCTAATGCGGGTAGATTTATCGCTACTGCGTTGTTCGAGCGCGAACAGGCTTACCAACCGTAAAAACAGTATCTGCGCGAATTAATTCGCGGCTAAAAAAAATAGCTCCGATCGTGCGGACTTTTTTCTTTTTTTTATTTTTTTATAGCAAAACTGCATAAGGACCGAGTCAAAAACAGAATACTAGACTGGATACTTCTTAATTTTTAGTATAAAAAAGGTCAAATAATTCGCAACAGCAAATTGGTTTGAAGATGAGGCGTCAATAGTCGAAATAGTAATAGTGCAACTTATTAAGCGTTTTTGTTTAGGGATTGGAGTCTAATAGGAGCCTTTCTTTTCAATACTTTCAATAACTTAGTTACCATTAATTCGATGATGTCTTGTGACCTGTATGAACCATAGGATAGTGACAACACAAGATGAGTACATGAGGCAAATTTTTTGCTCGTGTCCCACGGATGGCGCCAACTTGTTGATGCATAATCTGGCGCTGACTGGATTCAACGACTCTCCTTGGGCCGTTAGTCGTCTTCTCGAGCCCTAAGTAGACCTGTCAACAAAGAGAACCCGTTAGGAGTGGACCCGAGGCCGTAGCCCTGGGGTCCACCTCCGACGGTCAAGTTAGTATGCGATGTCGCATCTATCAAAGTTCGGGTTAGAGACAACCTGTCATGTATTTATAGGGGATGGATTAGGGTTTAGGCATAGAGTGGGCCGCATCTGCCGGGCCTGACCCATTCCTGGCCCAGTCCGGACCATACGTCCACACCAACTAATTACAATATATAACGGATTATTGGCTTGTCCATTAAGTAACCAACTAATATATATATATATATATATATATATATATATATATATATATATATATATATATATATATATATGGGACTAAGCATGACACATGTATAATGCCACCATTGCATTTTAATGATGACATGGCGCCTCTATGATGAGGTGGAAATGCCACCATGGCACTTGTCCCGGATACATTATAAAATTTTTTTTACCACAGCCAAGATTCGAACATGGGTCTCTACTTTCAATACCCACGCCTCAACCACTGAGGCAATACACATATTTGTTTATCATCTTCTACTTCCAAACTAATATACTTCATCATCTAATCATAACCTCCCCATTAATACTTCCAGTCAACACTTCTTCATAACCTCCCCATTTTATTCTCACATTCCAAAAAAATTTCATAACAGAAGAATCATCAAATCAATTAACTGAGGATAATCCGGGGTTTTGATTATATGATTTTCAAAATCATGACAGAAAATCAAGGAGTATTTCAATTTCAAAATCATAATCATCAAATCTTCAATTTGCCTTTCAAACACTGGAGATTTTTGTATTCTGTTGTTCCACTCACTCATTAGTTTTGACAAACCAGTTATAACCCTTCCCTTTAGCTTTATAGTTTTTCAAATTTTCAAGATATATGCTCTTATATGTGTGGAACAGTTCAATACTGTAACCGAGATCATGTAAGCAATTCATGAACTAACCGGCCCTACTTATTGAATTAGTACAATTATTATATTTTTTTAATTGAATGTTGTTGTTTTTAGGTATTTAATGGAAGACTGTAAGGATTTTGATAAGTGGAATCCATCTACTCGAGGTCTAGATTACTTACAGGTGGTTCGAACTTTTATCAATTTATATACTCATGTATCATATTTGGTTAATTGTTTGTTTATGATTTATATAGTTTTTGTGACGGGTATACAAACATTTAGTAGTGCTTGGCTACAACTTGGATCATATAAGAATTACTTTAGATTGATGTTAATATTAACCATTCACACGTGTTAATAATATAATGTGCAGGTACTCCTGCTGTTCAAAATGCTTTATTTGGCTCAAGGATTTTCATCAATCGTAACATACCTGAGATCACTTCAATCAGAACAAGGTTAGCATATCCAACATTACTAATTACATGAATAATGCATTATCAGTACTTTACTCATAGTTGATATTTGTTGTCGGCTTATTTCCTGTCTAGAAAATCCTGCGTCTTTGTTAGGTGCATAGGTTTGCTTATGTTATTGTCCTTCTTCATTTGTTGGATATGAATCTGTTTATCATACTCTGTACTCCCGTTATTCTTTGCAATTTTTTTAGGACGCGTGGATTTGTTTATAACGTCGCTTCCTTGATTGCTATTACTGTCTTAGGATTAACCACGACCTGTTTTGGGATTAACCGATTAAGGATCTTTACACTTCTATTTTTTTGATGATGTAGTTAAGGTTGTTGTTTAGGAGTTAATTATTGGTTGCTTTGGGGTTAAAGTTCTTTGTAATTGGATTCTTTTGATGATGTAGGTTATTTGTGCTTATGGTTTTTATTGAAGCTGTTGTTTCAGGATTGGCCACAGATTTTCAGAAGTAATTGTAAGTTGCTTCAGAATTAGGGATTTTGTGAATTTAGGTATTGGCCTATGGTTATTTGGGTAAGTTGTCATGATGGTTTTGGTTAACGTTTGTCTTTTAGAATTTATTATAAGTTTTTTGAGGATTAGGGATCATTTGCGTTTAGGTATTTCGCTGTGGTTATTGTTTAAGGATTATATCAGCGCGAAAATAGGGTTTTTTTTTTTTTTTTTTTTTTTTTTTTTTTTTTTTTTTTTTTAATTTACATTTTTGAGGATTAGTCTATAAGGATTAATGATGGGTTGTACTGATTCTTCTCGGCTTCTTTTTTTCTAATGGCCAACACATTCTTACACTTTTGTTTTCGTCTGCATTTGCTATACCTAATGGATTACGACTATTAACTTTTTGAGGATTCTTTTGAATAATTAATATTTTTGTTTCTTTTTTTCTCGAAATTGCCAATACATTGTCTTATGATTCAATTCATACTTACCCAACAGACAGTTGTTTGCCCAGTTGAAGCACAATCTGATTCAGTTGTGAATAATGGTACGACAGCCAAACTTTTGTATTCCTACTTTATTATTTATGTTGACGCTAATTTCTTTACCTATTTCTGATGGATGAACTTTCTTATATTCTCTTTTTACTATGACCAGCTGTTGCAAGTTCCAGTTTTCCAGTTATTTCGGGTAAAAAAAACCAGCCACCAGAGTCATTGGTAGGGTCCTCTTCGCACACTCGGTCCAGCAAGCAGAATCTGCATCCACGGGTTGCATAATCTTCTCTACATTGAAGCTTTTGGGATTGCTTATTGGTATATACCAAATAGACGTCAGTAACATTTGAAATACAATGAGTCAGTTCTATGCATCAAGTGCTTGCATTTACCCTGTTTCATCAAGATGAAACCATGTTCCTACTGGACTCGGCATCGGTTAATGGGACATAGGATGAGGCATCGGAGAGGATCGTTGAATGCTATCAGAAGGTCGGTTTCCCGTAAACTGTCCAGACTGTCGTTATGTGTCATTGTTGAACAGTGGACCGACCTAAAGTAACTTCATATGAGCAGACCCAACGCGTCACAATAATAAGTTTGACATTTTTTTATCATAAAGCTTTGTACCATACTTAAGGATGCTGCTGATATGTTTGAAAATGATTTAGGGTCTACAATTAAAAAGTCTGCAAGTGATCAGATTGATAACTTTTAAGAAGATAAGGAATCATCAAGGAAACAGAAACCTGAAGTGAAGCATGTTGGGAGGAAAAAAAGGGTTAAGAAGTCTGTTGCGAGAAACAAAGATGAGCCAGAAAAAACAAAGATGAAGCTCTTATGGAACAAGCTGATAATATTGTAAGTGAGATTTCTTAAATAGTTCCTGCTACAGCACACGAAACTAAAATTAGTATATCAAAAAACTTTGTGATGTTGAATCTACACTAATTTGATTATAGGATAAAAAATGGAACCAAGTGACGTGATTAATTAGACCCAGTCCAAAAGTTTGGTACTAACTATAACAATGACTTTTTAAAATAGTCTAGCCATCTTTCCGTAGATAAGTAAGAAAAATTAAAGGTATTAGAATATACCCTGTTGAATCTGTAATTTTAATGGACTTGCAGTCATAGAATCTATGTAACATATGCAATTGTGTTGTTTTTCATTGATGAGTGGTTGATTTCCCTTTTTTGGCTGTAACATTTTGTTTTACTTTATACAGTACAAGTGATAACGATATACGACATTCTGCTTTCACGCTAACCTTACTTACTTTTGTTTACTTTTGTTGAACGTAGTTGTTTAAGTATTTCCTTAATTCTATACAAGTTCTTCTTTCTTTACTAATGTTGCTCATCCATCTGATTTTCTATGCAGAAATTTGAGAGTATCTAGATGTGCAAGAGTGTGACGTGAAGGATCTAAGTCATGGTATCTTCAAAAGTTAGCAACTTATCGCGCAAGATGTTGAAAGCTTTTTGTTACATGTATAAGTAGAATCAATGTATAGTTTGTAGTTCAGAATAATTCAATTGTTGTTTACAAAATGCTTTAAACAAAACACGCCGCAGCAAAGAGCGGGCATCAAGACCTCGTACATATAATACATGAACTTGTGTTCCATTTTATGTGTCTAATACATTTTCCGTCATTCAATATTTATTTACGTCCACGCAAAGTTCGTCAAGTAATCTTACGAGGCTAGCCCGCCCATTTGGGCGGGCTATGAAGCTAGTTACACTATATAGCCCTTTAGGATTATTTTAAACACAAATTACAAAACAGGTTTGCCCTATCAACTAAGACTACTCTCAGCAATTACATCACTTCTCCTTCCACTTTATCGCCACATCTATTTTCTCTCTCCCCTCACTCTTTCTCGCTTTTCACCGTCAATAGTCACTACTCCCTCATCTTTAATTAAAATGCCCACTTTTATACAAACATACTCTACTAAATACCTCACACACACTCAGAGCACTAGGTATGTTGCCATCGAGTTAAAACATAACTTGATGTCACGTTAGCGCCACATCAACTTTAACATTTCAACCTTAACTAAAAAAACCCCTTATCATAACTCAACCATTTTGGGCCTCACTTAAATAAATAAATAAATAAAAATTACAAAGTCAACCTCTAAACTAATAATTAATTTAATAAACAACATATCAGTTTATTAATAACCATAAAAACATTAAATAAAGAGTTAATTACATAAATCGTCCTTGTGGTTTTGTTAAAATTACGGATCTTGTCCGTGTGATTTTTTTTAAGCGGGTCATGTCCCCGTGGTTTTTCAAAGTTACGGATCTTGTCCAAATTTTGACCCGCTCATTAAAAAATACGTAACTTGACATGATGGACTAACGGAGGGTTAACCTTGTAAAAATCCGATTTTCCCTCTCAAAATACAAACCACAAGGACGATATATGTAATTTACTCTTAGAAAAAGTAAAAAAAAAAAAAAAAAAAAATCTCTAATTTTATTTTAAGAAAATATTTTAATTTTATTATAATAAATTAAAAAAAAGTTTGTTAAAAAATATTACAAAATTAAAAAAAAAAATCATTTTACTATAACACTTAAAAAACTGTTTATTTAAAAAACTAATTTTATTAAACTTTTTTACTATAACACTTATAACAATTAAAAAAAAAAAATTTTGATAAAAAAAATATTATAAAAAATTAGAAAAAATATTTAACAAAAATTGTTTATTTAAAAAAATATTTTTATTAATTTTTTTAGAATAAATTAAAAAAAATTAGAAAAAATCTTTTTTCAATTTTATTAAAAAAACGGATGAAAGCACCATTTTTATACGTATAAATGTCCGTTTTTATATAAAAAAAAAAAAAAAATGTCCGTTCTAATGCATATAAATGTCCTTTTTAAAACGTATAAATGTCCGTTAATTTTTTTTTTAAATAAACAGTTTTGTTAAGTATTAGAGTAAAATGATTTTTTTTTAATTTTATAACATTTTTTTAACAAAATTATTTTTTTATTAAATTTTTTAATTATTATAAGTGTTATAGTAAAAAAGTTTAATAAAAATAATTTTTTTATATAAACAATTTTTTTAAGTGTTATAGTAAAATAATTTTTTTTTTTTAATTTTATATTTGAAATATTTTTTCAAAAAAAGTTTTTTTTTTAATTTATTATAATAAAATTAAAATATTTTCGTAAAATAAAATTGGACATTTATTTATTTATTTTTTATTTTTTTTAAGAGTAAATTACATATATCGTCCCTGTGGTTTGTATTTTGAGAAGGAAAACCCAAATTACAAGGTTAACCCTCCGTTAGTCCATGTCAAGTTACGTCCTTTTTAACAAGCGGGTCAAAATTTGGACAAGATCCATAACTTTGAGAAACCACGTGGACGTGACCCGCTTAAAAAAACCACAGGGACAAGATCCGTAATTTTAACCAAACCACAAGGACGATTTATGTAATTAACTCTTAAATAAACGTTACATAAAATACAATACGAAATACGATATGGGAAAAAAACATATGGACTAAAATACACTACGATAAGAAATACATAAACATAACTTAATCTGAGTACTCCCAGCATGCAGAATCATACGAAGGAGACCTATATCCAGGAAATTCCTTAATGAACGTCGTCTGTTCTGCTGCCGCCTTCCTGGCTTTCTCATCCTCCTCTTGTTGCTTCCTTGCTTGCTCTGCTTCAAATTCTCTTAATGCATGTTCATCACACATCATTTGATAATGCTGACTTGCGGTTAACCCATGCTCATCAACTGCCTCTTCTGCATAACCTAGCCCAATTTGAGTCAGCTGAGGTTGATAATGGTGTTGCTTCTATCTTCACCAACGTGTTCTTCTTCCCAAATGATCACATCTCAACAAAATAAAACTTTCTTTACATATTACAAACTGACGAAAAATCAATCTTCACAATCTGACGAAGGTAGACACTTTCAAGGGATGCAAATCTAGAAAATATCGGGAGGTTGCATTTTTTTTCTCTGTGACGTGCCATGCTTTTCTTGCCCAGCAAACCTCATGCGTGAGGTTGGTGCCTCACATTGGCTCACAACGGAGAAGGATCCTCTCAAGTTAAAGGGATGTGAGCTATTGGATTTGATCCAATGGCTCACACACATCCAACTTGACAAAACAACTTGAGAGAATCATTCTCCGGCTCACAACCATTGTTGGGAGCAGTTTAAATACAAAGCCCGAAGGCAAGTCTAATATTCGCTTTACACTTTTGGGGGCCTTCGATCTTCTCATTGTACGTTTTGTTTTTGTTTTTTTTTTTTTTTTTGGGGGGGGGGGGGGGGGGGGGGGGTTGTGACTGTGTCCTTGTTGTGTTTGATTTTTAGTTGTCATTTATCGTAAGTTTAATTAAATTTATCGTAAGTTTAATTATTAAACTAAAACTGTCGATCAAGTTTATGAATATATATAACGTCTCTTAAAACTGGATAACTTAATATGAAAAGATGGGATTCACTTAAGCATTAAGAAGAATGTAACTTTTAATTTAACAAACAAGTCAACCATTTGATGAAAAAAAAATATCTAGGAGTAAAATTGGGCATTACTTCATGTTGAAAATTGTGATTTAAGAAACCTTTTTAAGGTAATTATAGAGTTTGTGGTAACTAAGCAATGATCACTTTCTTAATATCCATCATAAGGCTTTCCAAGTCCCAACTAACAACACCACCCAACTCTTCACCTTTAAGTTACACACACCCTATTTACAATCATTCTAAAGTTGGCGAAACTCTATGTGATCGTTGTTGATATGTATATATATATATAATATAAAGTTTGGATCACTTTCATAGTTTTAGTAGTGTAAAGAAAGTAAAGGTACGTTATTGTATTGTATATCTTAAAGAAAATATTGTGACCATGCACTTTCAAAAACATATATATGTTTTGAGAAAATGAAAGAAGTTATTTTGGTGGATCCCCTAAACAAGGACAGTTATTCTAATACATTAAAGAAGTGATTGATATGCTTAAAACTGTGTGATAATAGCTTATTTGTTTGTCAAGAAATAGGTCTCTGTACTACAACCAATAAACAAACATGTCAGATTAGACATAAAATTAAGCATGTTTTCAATCATCTCAATCATTTTCCATTAAATTAATATGTATTGTAGCTCAAAAGCTTAAAACCCTTAGCTTGTGGTTAATTGATGAAAAGTTTTCTAATATTTCAATTTCTATGTTTTTATAAAATTGGCTATGTTTTTTTTTTTTTTTTACCAAAATAGTATTGAAAAGTTAGACAACACGTTTAGACGGTGTTGTATTTTTTTATGTTAGAAAAGTGGGAATGTAAAACCTGAAAAATACATATTTCACTCTTCTACTTATGAAATCATGTTTCAACTTATAAAACTAGATTTTCTATTTTCTGAAAAAACTTTCTAAAGAAATGTGAATTTAAACATGTTTTATGTTTTCTAGTTTTCCTAAATGAAATTTCTGAAAATTAAAGCTTTTTTCTACAGCTAAACATGCCCTTAATTTCGATCTCAGATGAAAGGGAAAAACAGTGTGCCGTTAACTTTTTTTTTATCCAAAATAAGATTGGCTAACTTGTGCTCTTAAAGAACAAGTTAGACATACCTTTCAAGAATTCAATAACTACAATACTTGCACAAGTATGTAACATATCTTGTTAAAAGTTACAGTAATTTTTTTTGGTAATGCCTTCATTGTCAGTCGAAAACTACGATTCTATTATATCATGTGTCAAATTAAAGGTTGTGTTGTTATCAAAGAATTTGTTAGACAAAAGAGTAATAATATTTACTTGTAATAAACACTTTCTTCAATAAACTAGAAATTATATTAAAATCTCCACAGTCAACCCCTATATTTCAAATCAAAATTTAAAACCATCCCTCATCCATTATCCCACCCTTCTTTTCCTTTGCTATAAAAAAAACATTAACCATTTAGTTCTTCACCAACTTAAAAATGGCTTCTTCAAGATTCATCAAGTGTGTGACCGTTGGTGATGGGGCAGTCGGAAAGACGTGCATGCTCATTTCGTACACGAGCAACACCTTTCCAACGGTAAATACATTGTTCATCAGATCATACACTATAAGTTACATAATGCATGAGTTGCAAACTTTTAATTTAATGTGCAACTTCTGATCATTTTTGCATTTGTTCATGTAGGATTATGTTCCTACGGTTTTTGACAACTTTAGTGCCAATGTGGTTGTGGGTGAAAGGACCGTTAATCTCGGCCTATGGGACACTGCAGGTTGGTAACTTAGACAATAAGTATACATTATTTATGTGGATATACCATGTCTTATTCCTTTTTAATTGACAAGAAAATGAGCTTTTTTTTTCAGGACAAGAGGATTACAACAGATTGAGGCCTCTAAGTTACAGGGGTGCCGATGTCTTTGTTTTGGCATTCTCTCTTATTAGCAAAGCTAGCTATGAAAACATCTCCAAGAAGGTTGGACAATACTTATATCTTAAGCAATGAAACCTTTATTTTATATTTACCCATATTATGTATATCCATGTTAATATTTATATATCGTTTACATACATTTTTTATTTTTCTCTTACTTATTATGAAATTAAGTATGAAAACTTGTTTTAATCGTTTCAGTGGATATCTGAGCTAAGACATTACGCCCCGAATGTGCCCATCGTGTTGGTTGGAACCAAACTAGGTATTATAGAATATTCATATGATTAAATGTTTATACTTGATTTTCATATGAGGACTATACATATATAATACATAGTAAGAAACTGGCAAACTTGTGCAAGCTATACATGTATGGTGGTTCCTAAAATGTCTAATTTTTGAGGCGATTCAACCCCAAGTAATTAACTCATTGTCCCTTTTAATGCTCAAATTTATTTAGACTTGCGTGACGACAAGCAATATTTGAGTGATCACCCAAATGCCACACCAATCACGACTTCTCAGGCAAGTATTTCAATTCATCGTACTTTTTAGGCCCCATTTTAGTATCGTCTTAAGTGAGACAAACATTATTAACTCAAAAACAAAAGAAGCTAGTGTCATAATTTTACAAAACTACTCGTGCAGGGAGAAGAGCTCAAGAAGATGATAGGCGCAGTCATGTACATTGAATGTAGTTCCAAAACTCAACAGGTTCGTTCATTCAAAATGCCTCATTATGATTTACATATGACACATGAAAAAATGTAACTTTCAAAAGGTTAAGCGATGCAAATTTGTATCCACGCGAAGATTTTTAAAGTATTGGTTTTATAAGAACTATGAAAACAATTGTGAAGAAAGTAATTCACACCAAAAGGTTGATAACAAATGATAAAACCATATCTTATGCAGAATGTGAAGGCTGTGTTTGATGCTGCAATACGGTTTGTTCTTCAACCACAAAAACTGAAGAAAAGGCGAAAGAAGCTACGACTGTGTCTATGTGTGTAGATCGGATTGGCCAGTTACATAAAGACCAGTTTCTTTTTTTCTTTGTAAACGATAAACTTATATTCGTATGAGTCCCGATCGTTAAGGGTGACTTTCTATATATATTCGTTATGGTTTTTATCATTGTTACCAGTGTAATAAGACATGCAACAAATTATGTATTTAATACATAGAATCTTATATTCGTTAATGTGTTAGAACATGTTCTCTATGGTAGTTCGAACTTAGAAGTGCAGGTGTTAGAATTACATCTGACAGTTCATTTGATTTTGTGTGTATAGTATAATTCTATGAATTCTGCTATACTTTTATGAAATTTGCTAACAACAAACTTATGGTTTTGTTTAAATATTCCTTAATTAACAATGTTTTCAAAATAAAACTCATTACTTCCGTAAACACATGTTTTCAACATATATAGTTACGGTAAATGAGTTTTAATAAGACATTTATTAGTATCAAGTGAGTTTTATAGATTTAAAAATGTTTTTAGTAAGATAAGCTTAACAACAACTCATAGTATTGATGTTAGCAAATCTGCAAATTCATTATTTAGCCCAAATAATTGCAGGCTCATTTATCGCAATTTTATCTTCATCAGTAGACTTAACTAATGACGAAAATTAAATATTTTCAAGATTGATTCTATTATGATTGGTTGTAGAAAAGAGATAAAATAAAAAGTATTCAAAATAAAGTATAGAAAGTATTAAAGATATCAAAAATGTGTAAAAAGACATATATAAACTTGTAGCACAACACAAAACATATTATCTTAAAATCCTCATATTTCTTTCCTAGTAGTATACACTAGTACCCGAACACCATCAAAAGGAAACTACAAGACTAAAGGGGTGTTTACTTTTCTCTTAGTGGGGAGGATTGTGGGCCCAAAAGCCTTAATATCTCTTAATTGAGAGACTCATTAAAACTACACTCTCCTCAATAAGTGGCTAACTAAGACCTTCATATCTAACGACTTAATTTAGTAAACACCCCCTAAGACTAAGACTGAAAATGATAATATATATAAAATATCATTTGATTTTAAAATGACCATTATACCTTTGTTTTTCTTTTATTATATTTACATATAGGGGTGTTAGTCGGGTCGGGTCGGGTTCGGGTCAATTCATGTCGAGGCTAAAAAAACATACCCAAATCCGACTATTTAGAACTCGACTCAAATAGACCCGAACCCGACTAACCAAGGTTCTAATTAGAGTCGGGTTCAGGTATGTTTTTTTAGCCTCAGCTCGACCCGAATTAATCCGAACCCGACCAACCCGACGCGACTAACTATGTGTGACTATAATAAAAAGGGAAACAACAATATAGTGGTCATTTTAAAATCAAATGATATTTAATATGTATTGACATATATGATAATTTAAGTTTTAGGGCTCGTTTGGTTTGTTGCTAGGAATGACAATGGGTATCGGATTTGGAATGAGATGGAATGATAATGGGTATGAAAAAGTGTATGATTACGATTGTTTATGTTTGGTTGATAAAATATGGTATGAAAAAGTGTATAGATATTTGAATTTTGTAGTGGTAAAAAGATGGCCCCACGGGAATGGATTTCATAGACATCAAATTGGTGTGTAATGAATCTATGACTATGATATACCCATTTCATTACCGGGCCCACAAAACAAAACAAAACAAACACTTGCTATGACTTTGAAAGTCATAGTTTCATTCCCTTTTATGGGAACCAAACGGACCCTTAGATTGGATATATATAAAAAATTTAAGTTAGATTTGATATATATATATATATATATATATATATATATATATATATATATATATATATATATATATATATATATATATGTAATTTTAAGTTTTAGATTGAATATATACATAATTTTTAAGTTAGGTTGGATATATATGTAATTGTGAAGTAAAAAGAGAACATATTTAAAATTCTCTTTAAAATTAAAATAAGAAGATGAGAACATGCGAAAAAACAAAATCACATATTTAATATAAACTTACAAACTAGATTCATATCCTTTTAATTTTTTCCCCTTCATTTAAAATGTGTAATTCATGCACGTAGTATATATTTATATTAAAATGTAGCTAAGTTTTTTAACCACCCAACAAGTCAACGACTATCTCAAATTTGTCTTTAGCTGTAATCCTAAGCATGTCACGAAATAACTCAATAAAACCTAATAATAAAAGTTTATATAAATATGCGTTTCTATCTTTCACAAGCGTACAGATGCATCATGGTTTTAAAAAGCGCGTTATGACAGCGTAAAAGTGTCACTAAAACGTGAGGCGTGAATTTCACAGTACGAAATAGACTAAAGCGTCGACTCTAAACGTAACTTGAGATGGGGCAGGAAAAAGTGCGCTAAAGCGTGACGCGTGACAAGTTTATTTATTCAAATCCGATAAAAGATTTTTTTTTTTTTAAATGAAGAATATTACATATAAGGATAGTTTATAAACCTTATTCATTATGTAGAACTTTTTTGTAAACTCAATATATATGAAATATGATATCAATATATAATATTTTCATATTTTCTGCCGACTTATGTCACGCTTTAAAAACGCAAAAATTTTGCCTTAATCGTTAAGGTGTGAGGCTTGATTATACCGACACGTCACGCCTCACGCTATTTATAACATTGAGATACACACATATAACTTCATTTTTCTCTTTAAATTATACTCCATAACTGTTTAGGATTTAGACATTTGGTTCATTATCACAAACTTTATACTCTTTTCTCAGGATAATTTTAAAAAAAGAATCTAAAATTTATATGTGCTCTTAAGAAATTATAAAAAGAAGGAAATGAAAAAGAAAGGCCGCAAAATGAGTGGCTATTTAACATTTTTTGGCAATGAATGTCTTTATTATAATTTTAGGGTGAAAGTGAGTGTAATGAATATGTGTCTATATCTATATTGATTGATAATGTTAGGTCCGTAAAACAATTTATAAAAAAAGATCACATAATGATGTGGTATGATTAATTATCCAACTAAAACAATTATAAAAAAGAAATAATTTATTTGATTGGACAAATGATTTTGGCACATCATTTCGTAAAACTTTTTTTTTTGTAAATAACATTTCTCTTAATTGAATTATCCCTATAAAACAAGAGTATTATATTTTGTCTACTTTCACTTGAACATAGGGCAAAATTAAGAGGCCGTTTAGTTGGAGAGAAATATTCCATTTTTTTAGAAAATTTTTCATATGAAAAGGGAAAAACTGAAAACCTGTTTAGTCGCACTTTTTTCCAATAATTTTCCAAAAATATGAATTTCTCATTTTTCAATTATTAATAGAAAAAATGAAAATATCATTACACCATTCTCACTTTTTTCATTTATAAAATAATAACCACATTTCCTCTCACCCCACTCTTATCACGCCCACCTCCGTTCACCTTCCATCGCCGCCCACCTTCCATCACCGCCCATTTCTCCGTCCACCGTCTCCATTTAAAAAAAAAGAAAAATATAACTCCAACTAAACGGATTTTCAAACTTTTCAACTCTTCTCTAGAGAAGAAAAACCATTCCCTTCTCTAAGAATTTAGAAACGAAAAAACATGAAAATTTTTCACCAACTAAACAGCCCATAAGTTTTTATTTTTTTCATCACTTCCTCTCTTCTTTTATACAACTAAAAGAACACGAACAATCTAGAAGTTTCATTCTCCATCACTTACCACCTTCCCCTTCGCTCTTCACTTCACTTCCTTTTCCATCCAAAAAAAACTCGACTACTCGAGAACCAATGTTATGTTCTATAATTTTCTAAACTTGTTAGTATATATAACAAAAGATTAAACTTATAATCACCATATGAGAAATCCATTATCTGTTAGTACTGCATGCACAAGTGCACTAGTGCATGCACAAGTACGCCCTAAAGTAATTGTTAGGCGTTTAATCTTCACCAATTTATAAGAGCATGCTAACTATGTAATTTATATTTTATCCTTTATTTATATATGTGTATATTGATGTATAGTGTAAGGGTTTCATTGTAATTATGTATCCTCCTTCATGTAACCCCAACTCTATATAATGAATGAGAATGGCACAACAACCTTTAACGGGTATTATTCCAATTACCCTGTAACATGGTATCAAAGCCTAATATTTTAGTTTTTCTCTTTTCAGCCGTTAACACTATAATTGGTTTGATCCTAATTAGTCTTTCCGTCGCCATTTGCAAGTGTCTATTAAATATTCATTATACACAATAACATTAATATTAATGTGACTTTTGAATATTTAATAATGCAGTTTAAATTTTGACATAAAAGTGAATCCATATAATTAGTTCAACTTAGGCACATGCACTCCATTTAAAATAAGATCAAGTTTTTGAACCAGATCTGCAAGTCGACATCTACAGTTGGTGTTTCCTACTTATTTGCATTCCTCACATTGTTCTTCTACCCACGGTGAGCATATATTCTTTACTTTCCTTTTTTTGTTTAGTTTTGTGATTCCCTTTTTTTGTTATTTTTCCATTACAATCACCGCTGTTGTTGACACCACAGTCCCATCCGCTAGTTCCCTCACTTATTCCTTAACTAACATTTATCAAAACAGTTTTAAATTTTCAGTTTATGGTTCTATGTATAAATTGTGGTGAATAATCTTTCTAGACATGTGTACTTCTGCTAAGGTTAATGATCATATAACTGGGGTATCTAAGCCAGGTCCAGACCTGATGATATTAATCAGTATTCTATGGACTCTAAAATAAAAACATGGTTTATACCACTTGTGAAGCGTGTCTTTTAAAAATAGTCATTTGAGACAAGTGTACGTCTAAGGATATGTAGGATAACATTGACGGGTTCATTACAAACAATAATATGTCTAGATCCCTTCAACTCAAAGAAACCTTTACTAGTACTAAAAAAAGGGTCTATGTCTATAAGAAGTTATAGCCAAACCCTTAAGAATATTGCTAATGCCTTAGCTGATGTTGATTTACATGTTAGTGAAATTGAGCTTGTTATGCAGATACTTCGCCATTAACATCCATCCTACAATCACATGAAAGGTATCATTACCAACACCAAACCCTTTCCCTTGTTTGTTGATGCACGTAACATGCTCTTGTTGCATGAATCACGTGATGAAACAAGTCGAACCCTCATCTACTGCCCTTTATTCTTCCATAACTACCCATTCGAATAATGGAAAGGGAATAAAAAGTCTAACAAAAGTGGAAAATAATCATGGGGTTCCCAAGGGAGGGGGTTACTAACAGTGGTTATGCAGGTAATTCTTCTTCTGCAGATATTTTAGGAATGGGACATCCACAACAACTTGTTTCCAATTATGGCCATACATCGTATGCTCCATTTCAGTACAGTCATTATTTTCGTCCTTCAGCTGCTCACTTTGCAAGCTCCGGCTATTGGTTCCTCTCAATTTCTACCGTCTCCACAATAACAACAACAACCACAACCACCACCATCATTACCTCCTCCTATATTTGGTGAACCACCATACTATGGTGTTCAACCACACTATGGTCTATATGCACCTCAGTTTGGAGGATATGCTGCTCCTTTTGGTCTTCATTTGGTTATCAACAACAACCAACTGATCTGGCCTCAATCTTCAGCTCCATTTCACTTTAACAACCACCAAAGTATGATCCTCAACTGTATATGGATACATGTGTCAGCTCACACATGACCTTCAATTCAGGTAACTTCACTTCTTTTAACAACTAGTAATAATTCTAGATCTATTATGGTTGGTAATGGCGTTGTAATTCCTGTTCAATACACTGGCAATGCCTTGTTTTTCTTTTCTCTCATAATTGTATTTACCTTAAAGACATCGTTGTTTCTGACAAACTCATTAAAAACCTTATTTTTTTGCATCGATTTACTATCGATAATTGGGTTTCTGTTGATTTTGATCTGTTTGGTTTCACTGTAAAGGACTTTAATAGTGGTGCTTTTCTCCAACGTGGCAATAGTACGGGTGATCTTTATCTGGTTCTTCCTTCCTCGTCAAGTTTATCTCAAGATGTTGCGGCATTAGCCATCTCGTCTGGCACTTAATATCATCGCCTTGGTCATCTAGGATCATCTATCTTTAATTTCTTGCTTTCTAGAAAATTTATTTCATGTACCAATAAATTGTCATCAATTTGTCATGCATGTCAACTTGAAAAACATTGTCGTTTATCTTTTAGTCATTTTATTACAAAAACATCTCGTTTGTTTGAATTAATACATTCTTATTTGTAGACCTCACCTGTTGTGAGTTTGAGTAGTTTTAAATATTACACCCTATTTTTATATGATTACTCTCACTTTTTATGGATTTTTCCTTTGCGCAACAAATCTGATGTATTTATAGTTTTTTTTCGAACTTTCGTCCCTACGATATCAATCAGTCCAAAACCAATATTCAGTCTTTTCAATGTGATAATGGGAGAGAATTCAACAATAATAATGTCTTGACGCTTTGTCAAAAAACATGGCATCAAGGTTCGCTTCTCTTGTCCGTACACATCTCAACAAAGTGGAAAGGTTAAGCGTACTATTAGAACCGTAAACAATGTACTTTGAACTCTTTTGTTTCATGCTTCCTTACCATCCTCTTTTTGGGTGGAAGCTATAAACATGACAATTCACCTTCTTAATCTTCTTCCAACCACAACACTTCAATTTAAAACTCCGTTTGAATTATTGTATGGTTACCTTCCTACCTTTAATCATTTGCGAGTATTTGGGTGTTTTTGTTATCCAAACCTAACCGCTTACTAGTGGACACAAATATCTCCTCACTCCACTGCATGCGTCTATCATGCTCCTTCTGCTGATCATCGTGGATCACGGTGTTATGACCTTATTACACACAAAGTGATCATCTTTCGTCATGTTCGGTTTGATGAGTCTCATTTTCCGTATTCCTTCTTTTATTCCAAGCCTTCTAGCTCGGAGTATGACATTTTTGGCTCACATGACGCCCCACTTGTTCCACTTGGTTTTGGACACTTATGCCCTTCAAAATCACAATGCTCAAACCACACAACACACCCGCTGCAACACAAGGCCTTCTAGTCGCAATTCAACAAATTCTCCGAGAAGTGGGGTCTCCTAGCCATTACGAAGGGCCCCCAACCATGAAGAAACGTTTTCTCCTAGCTTTGTTTGTGTCATGGGTTCGTCCAATTCTATAGAATTTGACTCCATGTCTCCTCTTAACATTAGTCCAAGCCCTGAGCCTATCAAAACTTACCCTATGGTAACTTGGTTTCAAATCAGGTCCTTAAAGAAGTTTGATCGATTCAATCTATTGGTCACTAATGTAACCTCTCCTACTCCTATGCCTACGACTCAAGCTATGTGTGATTCTAACTAGAAAGAAACTATGGACTCTGAAATGTCTGCTATGTGGAAAACTATAAGGGGGGGTTGAATAGTTTTACCGATTAAAACTATGTTTTAAAATATTTAGATCGACTTATGTCAATCTATTTGGATGTGTATGTTGGACATTGATAGATATATATGTAAATATGTAATGGAAAGATAAAGAGTAAGAAACACATAACCACGACACGAGTGTTTATAGTGGTTCGGCTACAAGGACACCTTCCTTGCCCTACTCCACTCCCCGAGTCACCTACTCGAGAGTTCGTAATCACTACACGACACCAACTCCTTATGGCGGAGAAGCCTTCACAAAGTCGCCTACTCTTTTTCCGGTACTAGGCTAGACACTGGGTTCTTTCACAAGGTAGAACCACACCTATCACAACGTCATCTACCCTTTTTCCGGTACTAGGCTAGATACCGAGTTCCATTACAATGGAGGAACTACTACCCAACACTACACGACACCTAACCCAAAGGAGGACCACTCCTTATTACAACATCATCAAGGATATCAATATCCTTGGATACACCCTATCTCTATTTGTACAATGATGCACCTCATCGATTATACACCCTTGGCATCTTTCACTAATGCCACTTGACTCGAACGTTTGGCATCTTTCACTAATGCCTTCGTCTTGACTCATTTGGAATTCTTCACTAATGCCTTTGACACGGACGTTTGAAACCTTTCACTAATGCCTTCGTCTTGACTCATTTGGCATTCTTCACTAATGCCTTTGACATAGACGTTAAGCACCTTTCACTAATGCCTTCGTCTTGACTCCTTTGGCATCCTTCACTAATGCCTTTGACACGGACGTTTAAGCACCTTTCACTAATGCTTTCATCTTGACTCTTTCGGCATCATTCACTAATGCCTTTGACACAACACTTCTATGGAGGAAGAAAGAACTATCAAGAAGAGAACCTAAGTAGTCTTGATAATGACGAAGCATGTCAACTCATGGACTTGAGCTTGCTCGACTTCAAGAGGTGGTGATCTCGCCTTATAGAGGAACCTAGAGAATCACACAAAAACAAAACACAAACTACATAAAGAGATCCTTAGGATCTGAGGTTAGAAGGTTTACAATACTAGGAGAAAGTATGTGTGGGAGTGGCTACCCAAAATGAAGAAATGGCTCATTATTTATAGAAGAATTTTAGCTACTGTTCCACGGATCCCTCACTTGAGGGATCCGTGGGACGCTCCTCTTTGCCCATGGGTTTTGGGTCATGGGTCATGGGTTATGGGTCATGGGTCCTAGACTTTGGACCATGGGTATCTAGGTAGATACAATGTATCTACAAGATGCAATGCATCTAGTCCATGGGTCATGGGTTAAAACCATGGGTCATGGATAGTACCCATTTATGACTTATGCATGATGTCATGCAATGGTTATGGGTTATGCTCCATGGGTATGGGTCATGGACTTTGGGTTTTACCCAACTACATTCAGTATTTTTGGTCAATGGGTCAAATACTTTAAACTTCTACCCATTTATATTTACCCATTATAATACATATTAGTTATGTATATATTTACCCAATATATAAACACTAGTTGTTGTACATATGTATTACTAATTCATAAAATCACTTTTACTTGTTTAGTGTTTTATGTGAAAACGTAAGTGTGTTAGTAAACTATTGGCTCAAACCATTTACGTATTTTATTTGTTTCGTTAAAATGATTTTACGTTTGTTATCGACAAAACATTAGAAGATCGTAAAATATAAATAAACGTTTTTACGGTTTATTTGTATTAACATGCCCTTCCGCAATCACAAGATCCACTTGATCTTGGTACAATCTACCCAATCAACACAACAACTACGCAATCACAAGATCCACTTGATCTTGGCACAATCTACCCAATCAACTCAAAAACTAGACAAATCACAAGATCCTCACGATCAAATCAATCTACTCGATAATAAAACTACTGCACAAGACTGAGAAAGATGAACTTAATGTATGCTAGAGTACAACAACAAAGTTACCAACGTTACTTATGCACTAACTACACTAAAACTCTTGATATCTTGATGAATATGAGTGTTCTTATCTTGCACTTGTAATGGAATAATGTTAGGATCACTTTGAAATCAACTAGTTTATGATCAAAGAAATAATCTAGGAAGTGAAAACATGATAACATAAAATTTAGGTGCAACGAAGTTGGTGAAAATGTGAGATTTGAGCTGCTATTTATAGCCAGGGAAGTTTGGGCGTCTAACGGTCATATGGTACCCTTAAGTATGGACGGTACATTTATTTATTTAAAGATACCATCTGGAGATATCCGTACCGTCGATGCTCCAGCTTTTGTTCTTTTTTGGGGAAGTTAAAATCTGGTGTTGGTTGGTATTTTGGAGGAAAAACCATATTTTTGAAACTTAAATGTTTTATTTTAATAAAACATTTTATTAAAATTAGAAAATAATTTGTCTAAATAAAACTATGTGTAAAATGTTTATGTCACATTTGTGTAAAAAAAATTTCTTTGACCATTCACCATGTTTGATGTTCATTATTCATACCTTTATTGATTTTGGTGTCGAGATAGAGTTTTACGACTAATAACTTTGTTTACGTTAACTTTTACGTAGAACGTTTTTATGTTTTGTTATTATCAAAATGTGGAGAAAACGAATAAAGTTTTTAGACATTATTTGTATTAACATTTTTCCTTGAGTTTTTTTGTCCCATGTCTCGTGCTACTGTTGTTTTCTGTGGTAATATCAGTGCATTTTATTAGCTTCTAACCCAGTACATCACCAATGAACCAAACATATAGAGATAGATTTACACTTTGTGAGGGAATATGTTGGCTTTGGACATGTACGTGTGTTACATGTTCCCTCTGCGCATCAGTTTGTAGATATTTTTACTAAAGGATTACCCTCACAACTGTTTTTCGAGTTTAGGTCCAATCTGAGTATTCGGGATCCTCCAGCTTGGACTATGCAGATGTGTTTACTATGTAATATATATTTTGTCCCTTATTTATATATGTTTATATCGATGTATAGTGTAGAGGCTTTATTGTAATTATGTATCCTCCTTCACGTAACCCTAACTATATATAATGAATGTTATTGTAATTATGTATCCTCCTTCACGTAACCCTAACTATATATAATGAATGAGAATAGCACAACAACCCTAACGATTATTATTCCAATTACTCTGTAACACTAAAGTTCATTTTCTCATGTTCTAATAAACTTGCAGATTATTATATTATTATATATGATCATATAGACAGGACAAATAAACGGCGCCGTCAATTTAGACGGCAAACTTGATTGAAAATTAATAGAGCACTTTTTATATATAACACCCTCAACCTATTCAGCATGTTACGAAAACACCTCTGAACTTCTAACTATTTACGACCTTTTTATATAACAAACTTTATTTATTAGATATCTAACAAACATCTAGTGATTTATTTAGTAAAAAATACACCTCTGAAGAAGCCTCTCGATTACGAACAAAACGAGCCGAATATTGATATGCTTTTGACATACGTACGAGTTTATAAAAAATGTTGAAGTTTGATGAATATATTTTTTTAAAAGAAAAAAATATCTTTTAAAACACACCCTTAACCTATCTAACTTAAAGTTTGTTTAATAATGGGATAATATATCGGGAGGCCACCCTACTTTTAAGTTTTTCACATATAGGCCACCTATTTTTTGAAAGTAACTTATAGGCCACCAAATTATGTGTTTATCATAGTTTACACCAATTTTGGTCAAATTTATTCCGGATAATGATCAAACGGCAAAAGCGAACCTAACAATAACTTAACATATTAAACAGATACTGGTATAAATAAAAAACCAGTCACGAAATTGCAATTTTATTTTTTTAAAGTACTTTTAATAATATAAATTCACACTTAAATTATAGGTATACTCGATATTTCACATCAAACTTTTCATTCGTCTTACTTGGATAAGTTAGAGGTTGGTTGTTTGTTTATTTTTTATAGTTTCCGGGAATAAATTTGGTTGGAATTGGTGTAAACGAAAACAAACATATAATTGGACGGCCTATAAGTTCATTTCAATAAATGAGTGGCTTATATGTTAAAAGTTGAAAACTTAGGTGGCCTCCATATACATTATCCCTTTAATAATTGATTTAATAAAAAAAAAAAAAAAAAAAAAAAAAGGTTACTATCATTACTTTAATAATTCAATTGTCGTTTATAAAACGCTCTATACAAAATAGGCACCAATTTGCAAAAATACGGCAACTAATCTCAATTCCCGCCACAATGCGTGGGCATTCCAGCTCGTTTATATCAATTCAAAGCTACACTTTTCTACTATTCGATCATAAATAAAATCAGTGCGGAGTATACATATTCACTATCGTTACATATAAAACGAAAATTTATGAGTTTCTTTAACATGTGATTAAGGGCCTGTTTGTTTAGTTTTTATATTAAGTTCTGTTAAACTAAAGTGTCTGTCTGGATATATGTTGTCTGTATGTAAATGAATAAATGGTTGTTTGTTTTGTATGCTGAATAAAGTGTCTGAATTAATAAAATTATTGTTATACCCTTTTATTTAAAATAAGTGATGATTAGTGGTTAAGAAGTTGAAGGGTAAATATGTAAAAGTAGGATATAAGTGATGACTTAATATAGAGACCCTCATTCTCATGGCTTTTTCTAGAAGGTCATCCATTTAAATTAAGCACCAAACAAACACTCAATTAGTGACTTAATTAAAGTACCTATTTTACAATTAAGACTCATTAAGTCATTATCAAACACCACCCTAAGTGACGCATACAGGAAATACCCATGATTTATGCGATAACAAGAAACTCTCTAACCCCACCCCAACTACCAACTTTTCGTCTTCTTTAAAAAACTCTCTTTTATACCCATTCAACCCATTCTTACAATCATCGTCATCAATGGATCGAGTCAGATTCAGGACTCATATCATACGAAACCACTTGCGAAACAGTCAAACAATCACTTTTAACAACCTTACCATGCATCAACTACCTCCGACAAGAACTAACAGAACCAACATCATATTTTGACACCCTTTACTTAATAACCTACTAAATGGAACCATTATTAATGAACTTGATTATTTATTAAACTTGATGAAACAAAGTACACTGTTTTGTCCAAGAAATAGGGGAAGGATGGTTTTCATTAGACCAGATTCAATCAATGGAGGAACAAAAGGAAA
This sequence comes from Chrysanthemum seticuspe, assembly GCA_019973895.1. NCBI lineage: Eukaryota > Viridiplantae > Streptophyta > Magnoliopsida > Asterales > Asteraceae > Chrysanthemum > Chrysanthemum seticuspe. Next base: position 267,790,383 of record BPTQ01000009.1, read on the forward strand.
TGACTATGAAAAGAATCAAGTATTTGAGAGATAATGGTGCTTTTGATGGGTGGTTTGCAAAAGGGGGTTACCAAGGGGAATTGTGGGGGCTTGCGATGGCGGAATGTATTAGTCGAAGATTATGCAGGACCAATATGTTTAATTAGTGGACTTAGCCCATCTTACTTATCTTATGCTTCAAGCTATGTATCCTATTTATTTTGACTTAATGCAAATTATTCAGGAGAGAGTTTTATCAAATCTAATATAGTAGCAGAGCCCGATCACCACCAACAAAAAACCCTCAACCGAACCCTAAAACTGCAGAACCAAAATTCATGCCGCTTCTTCCTTGCTACATGTTACGCTGCTACTTAATTACTTTTGCATAGCTACTTAATATTCGCATGCATGTGCACTGCTACTTAATTACTTTTGCATTGCTTCTCACTTTATTGCTTGGTAAGCTACCTTCCTGCTTGCTTATATTTAATATTTTTTCCGCAATAATTTTTCTCCTTGATGCCGTGTTTATTTATTTTTCTTTGCAACCTGCTTGCCTGCTTTTCAACCCTTATCCATCAAATATTTTCAGTGTAAACACAACAAATGATTCCAAACAACTCAGCCCAATATCTACAACCACAACAACCCCATCTTGTTGCTACAGTCCCAGCTCAACCTGCCCAACATATGTTACAGCGTGCAGACACAATATGTTCAACGGGCCCAATCATTTGTCCAGCAGGTTCGACATGCCATCATGTCATATCCGTTTATTCTCAACCTATGGTGTTTCTGAAAGAATTTCAGACTATATCTCCTCAAGATCCTTCTTGGAACATGGGCATCAGAGCATATTCTCATTTGGCAGACAATACAAGTATACTCACTTCCTTTAGTAATTCAAGCATTTATCCATCTGTATTTGTTGGCAATGGTAACTCTATTTCTGTCACTCATACCGGACATAGCTTGTTACATACATCTCATAAGCCTTTTCCTTGTCATACCTCACATCATTAAGAATTTAATTTCTATTCGTAAATTTACCCGTTATGATTTTTCTATTGAATTTGATGCTTATAGTTTTTCTGTAAAGGATTATCAAACCCAAAAGCTTCTTCTGTAAAGAATTTGATGCTTATTAGCTTTTTGATCATTCTCTTGCCATTAAACTTAGGGTTCATTTCGTTTTATTGTATGGTTTCATATTATCTATTATTATAGTGTGTTAGAATCATATTTCTTCCTACAGTTTCTTCATACTTATCACCCAGCATTCGCGGATTTACGAATTTAAACATGTGTGGCACAACTTTTTTTTACCCCTAAGTTGTGATATATATAAAATATTAAGTACTATATTCTTTAAAAGATTATAATTAGATTTTTGTCTCAATTAAATGGGATTAATTAGGTTAAATGTAGGTGTGACAACTAGTAATTTCAAGTCATTTTACAAACTTTAAAAATTTTACTATTCATCTCGGGAATTTACTATTCATCATTTTTTAAGTCGATTTAATATTCTGAGAACGTATTTCAAAATTTTACTATTCACGAAACACTATTCATTCCCAAAGAAAAATCACTATTCATGATTCACTATTCATCATTTATCGTAAACTAGATTTACGAGTATCAAATTCGCGTAACCGTATGGGTTTAGCTGCGAATTCATGAGAAATCATTGAGGACATTCATATAGACTAGATTTAGTCTACATATCATTAGTAACATCATCATCATATTAGTTCATGCATGGATTTGCATTTTTCATTAAACGTATATTTTCCTATTAAATAAACGCTATCGCGTAATCATTTATTTTGAACATTTGATCCGACACTTCCAAAAATTATTCTGATATATTTTTATACTCATTTTAATACTATAAAAATTATAATATTAGTTTACCCGGTGTTTTAAATTTATGTTGTATATAAATTGTTATATATATATATATATATATATATATATATATATAGGGAAGGGATCGGGTGGGTTTTAGCCTTTTAAGTAGGGATGGTGCGGAAATATCACAGTAGCTTTTTAAATAAAAAAAAATCAAAAAAATCTGAAAAAATTAAAAAAATAAAGAGGATGAAAAATATTTAAGAATCGCTGAAAAAAATTTCAAAAAAAAATCGTTTTCATGATTAAAGGTATTGTGATATTAAGGTCGATTTTGACTTTTTTACAAAAGTCAAGATCTGATCTTGACTTTTGTAAAAAAGTCAAGATTTGATCTTAATATCGCGTAAAGTTTTTTTTTAAATACAAATTGTTAATATCACACTAACTTTTCTTTGATATCACGTTACTTTTTTGTTTTTTTTACTAATATTATTAATATCACCGTTCCTTTTTTAATAAAAAAATGTTAATATCACGGTTTCTTTTTACTATCATAGGAACTTTTTTTCTTTTTTTAATATAATTGTTAATATCACCGTAACTATCATATGTTTTTTTTTAATAAAATTGTTAATATCATAGTAACTATCATATGTTTCTTAATATCAAGGTTCATTTTTACATGTAAAAAACTTAATATCACAGTTGGTTTTATAATATCATCATTTTATAATATCACAGTTTCATAATATCACACTAGAACTCATAATATCGTTAATATCACGGTAGGACTCATAATCAAGAAAACAAAAAGTGGTCAGAAAAATCTGAAAAAATAAAAAAATGAAAGAAGATAACAATAGTAAGGATCTCTCAAAAGGAAAAAAATTAAAAAAATCGTTTACATGATCAATTGGTACCGTGAAGTTAGCGCAGATCTTGAACTTTTTACAAAAAGTCAAGATCAGATCTGGAATGGGCGGTCCAGATCTGTCCGTACGTCTGCACTAAAAATAAAAATCCGCACATGATCCTCACTCTATATATATATATATATATATATATATATATATATATATATATATATATATATTTACGACGTTTTTCGTAAATATTACTCGATAATTATTATTTCACTCAATTTTTGTAAGAAATGTATTTTTATAATTTTTATGACTTCGAACTATTTTATTTTTTTCCATTAAAATTTATTTCTAGTTAACGCTACCCCAAATACCTATTTTAACTTACAACTTACAAACTATACATACACTTTAATACATTTACTAATAAAAATACATTACCCTTCTTTTTCTTTTCTTCTTGTCGACCAACAACATGACTCAACATAATGTACATAAAAATCTTTATCCTAGACCTTACACATATACTATATTAGACTTAACACATGTATCTTTCTTTAATAAAATACTTATATAAACATACATACACTGATATACTTAGGTGAAAGCTACAAAACTCTCTCATTTTCTTTTGTATAAACCGGCCAAGGAAGAAGAGAAACAAGGAAGCCAAAATTTTCAAGGATCAAACTATTTTATACACTCTAGTATACTCTTAATTAAGGTTTTGAAATAAAAACCTAGGGTAATTAGGAAAAACCGTGCTCTATAAACCTCATCACTACACTAGTAAGCATTTCATGATCATTTTTACTCTTTCATAATATTCATGAGTTATTTTTATCATTTTAGTAGAAATCATGCAAGTTTCATGTGTATCTCTATACCACTTTTAATGTTTTTATTACTTATAATTAATATATATCATCCTATAATTAATCCCTTGAAACATATCATTTTTGATGATGTTTAGGAACCCATGACACCCTAAGAAGGTGTATGGTATTTTTAGAATAGCTTTGGTGTTGATTTGAAGTGGTTAGAATAAGTATTACGCGAGAAAAATCAATTTCGACAACATTAAATAAGGGTCTGATCATTTTTGTGAAATCTGGAAAATTCGACAGTTTGTAAAATATTTTGGGCTAGATATTCAGAAAATATATTTTAAAACGAAAATGTGGTCGCTTGAACGGGTTAAAACGGAGTTATAACGAAGAAGTTATGCTATTTTCAAGTTTAACGACGAAAACTATATTTCCGGAAAAACAGCATGCTGTCCAGATTTTTAAGGGTAAAAAATGAGTCTTAAGCGTTATCTAAATGAGTCGATTTATCAAAAATATAATACTATACTTTAACACGAAGCTAAGGACATATAAAACGTAGAAAACGGACTTATAACGACTAAATTACACGCGTTTAAATAAGGTTGACGTAACTATTTTCACTATTAGAACATATATATATTTCCTATTAGCAAAAACTAGTTGTCGCTAGTGACCATGTTGAGAGTCGTTTTTAACATCGATGGAATACTTTTTAGAAAACGATGTCTTCTAGTAAAAGTAAGTTCACCTAGCCTATTTTCTAAAATGTTCAACCGTTCGTCAAACGGAGTTGTAACGAATAAAATACGGTCACTCAAACTTTGCCGAAAATTACCCTTAAACAATATTTTTGGTACAAGTACCCTACTTTACCTATGTTTTCTCCATGATCGAGACCTCTATGATGAAAATTTAAAAGCTAAAACTTTGAGATAATGATACAAGCTTTCCAAAACCGTTGAGTTTGCTTCCTAACACTCGATATGCACCATTTTACGACTAGCTTTTCGAGGCCATTTAGTCACTTTCATGAATTGTCAAATTATATTATTTTGCGACGAAAAACTATAGTTTCATAATACATCACTAAATGATTATCGTCGGATATCATTTCAACGAAAATACTTGTAAAGTAATTTATAAATTGCCAAGACGTTATAAGATTATTTTTCGACGATAAACTTTATTTTTAAAAATTCACAAGTGGTATAGATATCATATGAGTTTGCATGCATAACATTACATCATAAACTATTATAGATCATATCATTCATAATAGGTCACGGTTAGAGATTTGCGCTACATTTCAGTGTACTCACTTTTGCCATCACATCATTGTACCAAGTGAGTTTTCATAGCCCCGTTTTATTCAAGTTTATACATTATTTCAAATCTACGGGGGAGAATACATTGCACATCATTTTTATTATGATACCAAGTATATCAAATTTATTACATTGCTTAAGTTACCTCATTGCCAATTGAATGTCCCCATTTCATAATCATGAACCGTTAATTCCGGAAGAAGTGAGGGTGAGTGAATAGATCTATTGAGGGTGACTCCTCCATCCGGGTTGGTGGTCCCAACTGGTCAAACGGATGCATTTCATTTAATATCATTATTTGAGTTGTTTGGCAAAACACTCTGTTGGGGCGAACATCAGGAACAGTCTAGCTTCGGTGTCATGTGCTTATAGCAATTGTATCATTTTTATGTGACATATTTGTCATACATGGCCTATACTTGTGGTAGTCATATAAATTATTTTCATAAGCTCTATGAACTCACTCAACCTTTGTGTTGACACTTTTAGCAATGTATTTTCAGGTATCTAAGTCACATACTTCATGGCATGCATAAGGAACCTTCATAGAGTCGCGATGACGACGCGTCTCACTTGTAAATTATGGCATTTTCAAAACATCGTTTGGCTTGTAATAAACATATTTCCGCAAACTTTATCTACTTTTGGGACCTAACTTTGTAACTCTGAATGCTTTACATAAATAACAAACGATGTGTTTTTAAACGACACTTTAGGTCGTTCAATATAACTGTGATTGTGATGTTATGACAGTCAACCCTCAGGAATTCCATTCCGCTGCAAAACAGGTAATTTGGGGGTGTGACAGATTGGCATCAGAGCTTTGGTTATAGAGAACTAGGTTGCATCATTGACCCTAGACTATAACTACATCATCATAGCATCTCATCATTTCATCATAAGTGCATATTCACTTTACATGCGGATTCATACGCACTTTATTCGGGTTTTTTACTTTCATTTCAAATCGATTGTCACATAGATGCCTTCAAATACCCAATCCATTATCCTTTCTTTAGACTCTAATGTGGCGAATGCCTTGTCATTCCCTATCACAATTTTAACATCAGTTGACTCATCATCGATAACATCGAATGCTGAGATAAAACCTTTAAGGAGGATGAAGTCACTCTTACTCCTCTGTTTCACCACCAAAATGTCGAGTTACACGATTTTCACACATTAAGTCACTAAATTGTCATACATTTGAAGCACTTACGACATCTCATAACTCATCTCCTAGGAATCCGTCAATCATTTTGAAACATAATCTCAAACTTATCACCTCCTATCACATCTCCTTAGAGCGTTTATTTTTAACATAGGACTTTGCTACGTCTCATTTTTCCTCTCATTTTGAAGAGTTATGGAGGCGAAGAAAGCTCCACCATATATGACACAAGCTGCTATCCAAAAGTATGTAAAGGATAGTATAGCCGAGGCACTAAGGAAAGAACGAGCAACGGTAGCTGCTGCTGCCGAGGTCGCGGCTACTGCTGAAACTACTAGACTTGCTTACATCAGAAGGTTTCAAGAGTTGGCTGCTCTTTGTCCAGCTATGGTTTCGGACAATGAGAAACTACTGGAAAATTTCATTGGAGGACTTCCACAAAGTATCCAAGGAGATGTAACTCCTTTTGATCAACAAACAATTGAAGAATCTACACAGATAACTCAGATACTCATGGCTCAAGTTGTGAAGAGGGAAAACATTATCAACAATAGCAACAACAATCAAACTAACAATAACAAAAGGAAATGGGAAAACGACCAGGGAGGTTATAGTAATGACAATCAAAACCGTAACACTAACCATCAACAACAACAAAATAGAAGACAAGAATCTACAATGGTTTATGTCGCTACACCAACACAAGGCAAAGGTTATCTTGGAACATACCCATTATGTAATCGTTGTAAGTTTCATCACTCAGGTCTTTGCCCTGCCAAGTGCCACAGTTGTCAAAAACTAGGACACCTCGCCAGAGATTGTAGAGGTAAAGCTATAATTACATGTTTCGGATGTGGGGAGCAAGGACACTATCGGAACCAATGTCCCCGAAACCAAGGTCAACAAGTTGAAGGAGCTCATGGGAAAGCATATATGTTAGAAGGAGGAGAAGCTCATCAAGGTATCAACAACGCGGAAGACTGAAGAAGTTCGGAAACTAACAGTCTTATTTTCCTTATGTACTATGTCGTACTAAGTTTATGTCTTCGATCGTATTCGGATCTTTATTATTTAAGATGTATTACTTTTTGATAAACCACTCGTTGTAAAATATTCTCATCTATCGTACTTTATTTTCTTTCCGATTTGTTATCACTTACAAAAATTTTACTTCCTTTTACTTTAACTGCTATTTTAACGACATGGTTTAAACCTCTGTAAACATTGAGAGTTATAACAACTAAACCGAACGTCACATTATCGTTCCTTAAGTATACATAGCCTAGCTAACTATGTCTAATTCTGGAGGGATCATGTTATGTTGGGAGCAGTTATTTATAAATCTTAGTGCAAGCAAGATTTTCACATATTCCTAAAAGTCAAAGTAATGCTCATCGGAGATATTCTTCCAATATCTTTTCTATCGCGATGTTTATACACTCTTAATCCTGGATAGCCATAACAACACATCCTCATGTCTTCCTTTCTTGTTATTCATTATAAACCACTGGTACCAAAGAAACCAAAATGAAGAGCACAAATCCTCTTTATCTTTTCACCATCATAATCTTCATAACTCTTAATCCCATGACCTCACCTTATGATCTTGATACACTTTTAAAGCTCAAATATACTTAGTTACACTACGAGTACTCTCATCAGCGTTAGAAGATGTGATATCAAGAAATTCACGTTGTTCATTTACAAATGCCATCTATGACCAAAACTTTCGTGTAACAAACTTAAACATCATATTCCAAAACGATGAATCAAAGTACATCACTACTATCTTAAACACCAAATATGACGCAAGTATCCACATCTTTTCACCAATACCACTCCAAAGACCAACATGAACTGAATTCAGAGACTGAATTCCTTTTTGGGTGGGCGAATGTGACAACTCGTAATTTTAGGTCATTTTACAAACTTTAAAAATTTTACTATTCATCTCGGTAATTTACTATTCATCAGTTACTATTCATCGTTTTTGAAGTCGATTTAATATTCTGAGAACGTATTTCAAAATTTTACTATTCACGAAACACTATTCATTCCCGGAGAAAAATCACTATTCATCATTTATCAAAAACTAGGTTTACGAGTATCAAATTCGCGTAACCGTATGGGTTTAGCTGCGAATTCATGAGAAATCATTGAGGACATTCATATAGACCAGATTTAGTCTACATATCATTAGTAACATCATCATCATATTAGTTCATGCATGGATTTGCATTTTTCATTAAACGCATATTTTTCTATTAAATAAACGCTATCGCGTAATCATTTATTTTGAACATTTGATCCGACACTTCCAAAAATTATTCTGATATATTTTTATACTCATTTTAATATTATAAAAATTATAATATTAGTTTACCCAGTGTTTTAAATTTATTTTGTATATAAATTGTTATATATATATATATATATATATATATATATATATATATATATATATATATATATATATATATTTACGACGTTTTTCGTAAATATTACTCGATAATTATTATTTCACTCAATTCTTGTAAGAAATGTATTTTTATAATTTTTATGACTTCGAAATATTTTATTTTGTTCCGTTAAAATTTATTTGTAGTTAACGCTACCCGAAATACCTATTTTAACTTACAACTTACAAACTATACATACACTTTAATACATTTACTAATAAAAATACATTACCCTTCATTTTCTTTTCTTCTTGTCGACCAACAACATGACTCAACATAATGTACATAAAAATCTTTATCCTAGACCTTACACATATACTATATTAGACTTAACACATGTATCTTTCTTTAATAAAATACTTACATAAACATACATGCATTAATATACTTAGGTGAAAGCTACAAAACTCGCTCATTTTCTTTTGTATAAACTGGCCAAGGAAGCAGAGCAACAAGGAAGCCAAAATTTTCAAGGATCAAACTATTTTATACACTCTAGTATACTCTTAATTAAGGTTTTGAAATAAAAACCTAGGGTAATTAGGAAAAACCTTGTTCTATAAACCTCATCACTACACTAGTAAGCATTTCATGATCATTTTTACTCTTTCATAATATTCATGAGTTATTTTTATCATTTTAGTAGATATCATGCAAGTTTCATGTGTATCTCTATACCACTTTTAATGTTTTTATTACTTATAATTAATATATATTATCCTATAATTAATCCCTTGAAACATATCATTTTTGATGATGTTTAGGAACCCATGACACCCTAAGAAGGTTTATAGTAGGTTTAGAATAGCTTTGGTGTTGATTTGAAGTGGTTAAAATAATTATTACGCGAGAAAAATCAATTTCGACAACATTAAATAAGGGTCTGATCATTTTTGTGAAATCTGGAAAATTCGACAGTTAGTAAAATATTTTGGGCTAGATATTCAGAAAATATACTTTAAAACGAAAACATGGTCGCTTGAACGGGTTAAAACGGAGTTATAACGAAGAAGTTATGCTATTTTCAAGTTTAACGACGAAAACTATATTTTCAGAAAAACAGCATGCTGTCCAGATTTTTAAGGGTAAAAAATGAGTCTTAAGCGTTATCTAAATGAGTCGATTTATCAAAAATATATTAGTATACTTTAACACGAAGCTAAGGACATATATAACGTAGAAAACGGACTTATAACGACTAAGTTACACCCGTTTAAATAAGGTTGACGTAACTATTTTCACTATTAGAACATATATATATTTCCTATTAGCAAAAACTAGTTGTCGCTAGTGACCATGTTGAGAGTTGATAAGGTTTTAAAAGGTACCATTTTGAGGGGTCGTTTAAGTCCTTATTTGATCACTTTTGTATCCGTTATTGCTTAATATCGTTCCTTTTCACTTTTTAGGTCTCGTGAAGGCAAAATGCTGGAATGGCACTTATTTGGACGAAAAGGCGCGAATATATGAAGAAAATGGCCAAAGTCAAAATCGAGACACTCATAGATGCTGAAAATAGAAGGCGACGGCGTCAGGTGTTAATTGCGACGCCTTCCGAGGATTTTTGTGACGGGACAGAACCCAAAACTCTTATTTTCAAGTGACGACGTCTAGTTGTAAAAGAGTAGGCCGTCGCTACTCAGACGGCCTAGATGCGACCCATACGACGTCAGAGACTGAAGGCGACGGCGTCACAACCTTAAGGTGACGCCGTCACAAGCTGATCAAGTCACAACATGCGCGCGAAGTAGTTGATATTGTTTTGGCCATAACTTTTGCATACGAACTCGGATTTAGGTGATTCAAAAGCCCACGCGACCGGAACGAGAAAATCTACAATTTGCTGAAAAAATAGTCATGACGCCGTCACTCTATAAGTGTGACGCCGTCGCTCTTTGCCGACAGAAAATCTGCCTATAAATATAACATTATAACTTCACTTTTTGTAAGCCCTAAACCCTAAGTCCGATTCTAGGGTTTAGGTAGGTGTTTTTCCAGCAACTTAAAGGGTTCCAAACACTCTATAAACATTGTGTGTTGGTTTGTTTGTTAATCCAATCCTATGGTATGTCTTCAATTATCTTAATTGTTGCTTGCTCTTCATTAATTATGCTTGGCTAATTCATCTAGTGTCTGCTTATGATTGTGTGAAACTTGTATATAATTAATTAGATCTTATTGATTTCTTAGTGATGCTTGTGTCTATCTTCATCATTAGGGTGTGACAACTTCAATAAGTCCAATTGGTTTAGTTTATAATTCTTGCGTCATACTGTCTCTTGTTTGATTGGTTGATTCTTATCTTAGTTGATTAATGATCTAGTAATGCGATAGGTCATTCGTTGTGCACTTAATGCTTGATTCATCTTTGTGAACCTTAGAGTATAATTACCTAAGTAATTGTAGGCTAAACCATCCAAAGATCGCCTTAGAGTAGGAGTTTATAAATCACTTGTGGGTTTGTAGACAAGACCCTTTGGTAAATTCAAAGAGTTAGGGAGAAACGCATACCCTACAACCTTAGACACACAACGCAACTAGGAATAAGGACGTGACAATTCAACCATCAATAGGACGTGACAATTCAGTAGGTAGAATTGGATAGCTAGCAAGGAGTAATACATCATAAGTAGATACGCTTCACGTTACTGGTAGACCCCTAATTTAGTTAGTACCTTTTGGGATAGTTGACTAGCAACTAATTCCACCCCCCAAATCCAAACCCCGAGATTCGTACCTTTCCATTCCATAAAATATAAAAATACAAAAATAATCATCCCTCACCTTTAGACTTAAATCGACATATAATTCAGCCTAACGACACTATTCCCCTAGAGAACGATATCAATACCCGTGGCTTACCCTAATTACTACACTACAACGATTAGGTTCACTGCCTAGGGTGTTATAAAACTTGCTCGAAGAAAAGGAAGTTCCTTTGACCCCGAACGACGCGTGTAGCGTTATCAAGTTTTTGGCGCCGCTGCCGGGGAATAGTTATTGTTTAGGCTTGATTTCTATCTCGTTTAGGTCTACTCACAAGATTCCTATCAAGTGAGATTTTTTTTTCCTTTTTATTAGCTTCCTTGTAGTCTATCCCCCTTCTTTGTGCCTTTGTTCGTAAAACTTGTCCATTGACTCTTTCGTTCACCATTATGGAGAACGCGAATCCACTATATTCGCGATTAGGTTTTTTCATAAGAAATTATGATATTACTAAAGTGGATTATTCAAGATGGTGGGAAGAAAGTAACCAACTCCATAAACCTTTTGAGGGTTTCACTATTCCATCAAGCCCACAAAGTACCTCATCTAGTGCAACCGATGCTTCGTTTGAGCCTTCACCTAGGATAGACTTTCGTGAACAACCTCCATGTTTAGAAACTATTGTTAGTAAGGCCCTTAGGAGAACTGACCAAATTTGTGAAAATATTATGGAAAGCAACCAAGCTTTAAACCATAAGTTGGATCAATTACTAAGTTTGGTTTCATCACGACCTAAGGAAATAGCACATGATGAGCATATAGATGATGTAGATGTGATTGAGGATAAGGTGAAAAGTCTAGACCCACAAGGTATCCCACAAGTTCCACCATCATTTAAGGCATACACACCGCACGTGACTTACCCGGAAGTAGTAGAAGAGACTTTAGGAATCCCAATGGAGGTAGAACATTTGAACCAAACGCAACTGGAGAATATAGGTTTGAATACTTGTAGTCTCAGTCTTACTCTTAGTTCTAGGGAATTTCATAGTGTTGATGAACCGGAACCTCAATCTTTACTTCCATCCTTAAATAAACGAGGAACCGACCCACCCATCAACCAATTTAGTCCGGGTAGTTTTAGGATGAAGGAAGCCATTCACACACCCCCTTCACCTCACGTGGCATATTTCCACCCTAAGGGTGTGTATCGCTACTATCACCCGCACTTAAACTTAAGTGTAAGGAAAACTTCCCCTTTATCTGTCAAATAAGGGTAGAGTCAGGCTCGTGACTCGAACAAAAACAAGCGCTTCTTGGGAGGCAACCCATGTGTATTTGTTTTTATTTTTATTTGTGTGTCGTATATCTTTTATTGATTGTTTATTCTCATGTTTGAATTTGTAAAAATGCTTTATTTTGTTTTTAACCTCGTCTTAATTACATATAAAGGTATTTTACATAAGGGATAAGTGTAGGGAGGATTACACACGTTTTCAAAAGAAACGTAAACATGAGAATAACAATTAAATAAAAGATATATATGTTTGTTTGTTCGAGTCAAATGCTTGTATCGAGTCATAATGGATGTTTTTGCCGAAATTTTTCCAGATTCTAAAGATGTAAATTTTCCAGAATTTTTTTTCAGAAAATCGCAGAACAGTTTTTGTCAGGATAACCTGACGGCGTCAGGATTGCAACCTGACGGCGTCAGGAAGGAGCAGAAACAACTGATTACTTTTTCTCGTTTTCTGTGCTACTTATAAATTTTTTGGAATTTTCCAGGTCTTAATTTTCTAGAAAATCTGCAAACATCCATTCCACAAGCATTATATCTTATTTAGTCTGGAATTACATCTTGTTGTGATTTTTCTTTGTTTGGTTTGATGCGTTGGGTTGTTTGTTTTCTTCAAGTGTGCAGGTTTAATTTATCAAGAAGAAGTTACATAAGATTGAGGAGCTTTTCACGCATAAATTCTTCTTGGAAAGGATTTAACCACTACTTCACACACGGATCCTACCGAGCTAATCAGGGGAGTACTAGTTTCTTTCGTTTTTAATTACCTTCCAATTATCATAACTTTGATACTTTCGGGGAACATTGGGGACAATGTTCAGTTTAAGTGTAGGGAGGGAAAATAAAACGGGAACTTTGAAACTATGCTTATCCTTGATTATTTGCTTTGTCCAATTGCATTTGCGTAATAAACCATGAGAAAATGTCGGTTAGGGTAATTTTGGCACCAAATTTAAAATTTTCTATGACATATAGGAGTGGGCCATTAGTCTTAACAAAAGCGTCTCATGGATAGGTAGTTATATGACTAGCACAAAACCCTTTACCACCCAAATTCCACCCAAAATGTGAGGATCGCCCTTAGATTAGTAGGAATTAAAAGCATTCATCTTTAATGCTTAGAGTGTGAACCGGTAGTATATTAGATTCTAGAACTTGTTTTGTGATGCATTCCGAGATCGCAAGTGAGGCTACACTTGTGTAGTTAGGAATAACTAAATGATAAGAGGCATTAGGATAACCCTTGTTTGATACATGTAATATAATTACTTCTTCCACTTCGGTTGAGTAATTCCCCCACACCCTTTGCGTTGTACTCATCTTTAGTACACGATACCCCTAGTTAACCCCTCAGAGCCTATCCTTTTCGCGGTTCTCGTGATATTTCGGTTTTTCCGGAATATCAATGAAGAGCATTGTTTACACCCCACCCCCAAATATACACCCAAATCGCCTTAGCCTACCCCTTATGCACTCACTTTTAGTGCAAATATTTGTTATCACCATAAACCCTTAGTTCAATTATCTAGTTGCTTGCATAAGTTGCTAAGTCGAGTCATATCCTTTGTATACAGTTTTGGGATGATTGGGATTCATGGGAAAAGTTAAAGTTTATGAAATGACGGGAAGGGAACGTTAAATTCAAATTCCCTTTGTTTGCGTAATAATGTACCCCAAGTGTTTTGATCTTTTCAAATCGGGTCAAATTAGTATTAGAGTAATAAAAACTCAAGTGTAGGGATATGCTTATAAATCCCTAGTATTTTGATGTTATCTTAGAGGATGGTAGAGTAAAAGTGTATGGAAAAAAAAAAAAAAAAAAAAAAAAAGAGAAAAAGAAAAAAAAATAGAGTGAAAAAAAAAAAAAAAAAAAAAAAAAAACGGGCTACCATCCTACATCTATCCTTTAAATTTTTGTTTGTTTATTTCAGTTATCTAGAGTTTAGAAGTGTCGAGTCTTGTCTTAGCAACGCCATTCTTCATATGCATTTAACATAGAGATTTTTGACTTACCACCACTAAATAGCCTATCCCACCAAACCCTTATTTCCCTACCGTAAGCCTAACGTTACACCCCTTTAAAGACCTCTTTGATAGTCTTTCCTAGGTGCTTACGCCAAAGCGATGGAGGTTTGATCTATTCTCAAGCCTATGGTAATCTATGTACTAGGACCGGTTAATGAGTGTTTATCTTCCATTTCCTATATTGTTATATTTCATTTATACACCTGAGAGAGATGTGAGTATCCAAACACCCCATGTGAGATGCTAGTATGTAATTTCCGTGCTTGTTATGACTTTTGCGGGGCTTATATGTGTTGTGGACCGTTTTGAATTAATGCTTCATGACCCCTAACTTATAAATTAATTGGCTAAAAGCACATTTGCTTGAGGACAAGCAAATAACAAGTGTAGGGATATTTGATAAGGTTTTAAAAGGTACCATTTTGAGGGGTCGTTTAAGTCCTTATTTGATCACTTTTGTATCCGTTATTGCTTAATATCGTTCCTTTTCACTTTTTAGGTCTCGTGAAGGCAAAATGCTGGAATGGCACTTATTTGGACGAAAAGGCGCGAATATATGAAGAAAATGGCCAAAGTCAAAATCGAGACACTCAAAGCTGCTGAAAATAGAAGGCGACGGCATCAGGTGTTAATTGCGACGCCGTCCGAGGATTTTTGTGACGGGACAGAACCCAAAACTCTTATTTTCAAGTGACGACGTCCAATTGTAAAAGAGTAGGCCGTCGCTACTCAGACGGCCTAGATGCGACCCAGACGACGTCAGAGACTGAAGGCGACGGCGTCACAACCTTAAGGTGACGCCGTCACAAGCTGATCAAGTCACAACATGCGCGCGAAGTAGTTGATATTGTTTTGGCCATAACTTTTGCATACGAACTCGGATTTAGGTGATTCAAAAGCCCACGCGACCGGAACGAGAAAATCTACAATTTGCTGAAAAAATGGTCATGACGCCGTCACTCTATAAGTGTGACGCCGTCGCTCTTTGCCGACAGAAAATCTGCCTATAAATATAACATTATAACTTCACTTTTTGTAAGCCCTAAACCCTAAGTCCGATTCTAGGGTTTAGGTAGGTGTTTTTCCAGCAACTTAAAGGGTTCCAAACACTCTATAAACATTGTGTGTTGGTTTGTTTGTTAATCCAATCCTATGGTATGTCTTCAATTATCTTAATTGTTGCTTGCTCTTCATTAATTATGCTTGGCTAATTCATCTAGTGTCTGCTTATGATTGTGTGAAACTTGTATATAATTAATTAGATCTTATTGATTTCTTAGTGATGCTTGTGTCTATCTTCATCATTAGGGTGTGACAACTTCAATAAGTCCAATTGGTTTAGTTTATAATTCTTGCATCCTACTGTCTCTTGTTTGATTGGTTGATTCTTATCTTAGTTGATTAATGATCTAGTAATGCGATAGGTCATTCGTTGTGCACTTAATGCTTGATTCATCTTTGTGAACCTTAGAGTATAATTACCTGAGTAATTGTAGGCTAAACCATCCAAAGATCGCCTTAGAGTAGGAGTTTATAAATCACTTGTGGGTTTGTAGACAAGACCCTTTGGTAAATTCAAAGAGTTAGGGAGAAACGCATACCCTACAACCTTAGACACACAACGCAACTAGGAATAAGGACGTGACAATTCAACCATCAATAGGACGTGACAATTCAGTAGGTAGAATTGGATAGCTAGCAAGGAGTAATACATCATAAGTAGATACGCTTCACGTTACTGGTAGACCCCTAATTTAGTTAGTACCTTTTGGGATAGTTGACTAGCAACTAATTCCACCCCCCAAATCCAAACCCCGAGATTCGTACCTTTCCATTCCATAAAATATAAAAATACAAAAATAATCATCCCTCACCTTTAGACTTAAATCGACATATAATTCAGCCTAACGACACTATTCCCCTAGAGAACGATATCAATACCCGTGGCTTACCCTAATTACTACACTACAACGATTAGGTTCACTGCCTAGGGTGTTATAAAACTTGCTCGAAGAAAAGGAAGTTCCTGTGACCCCGAACGACGCGTGTAGCGTTATCAAGAGTCGTTTTTAACATCGATGGAATACTTTTTAGAAAACGATGTTTTCTAGTAAAAGTAAGTTCACCTAGCCTATTTTCTAAAATGTTCAACCGTTCGTCAAACGGAGTTGTAACGAATAAAATACGGTCACTCAAACTTTGCCGAAAATTACCCTTAAACAATATTTTTGGTACAAGTACCCTACTTTACCTATGTTTTCTCCATGATCGAGACCTCTATGATGAAAATTTAAAAGCTAAAACTTTGAGATAATGATACAAGCTTTCCAAAACCGTTGAGTTTGCTTCCTAACACTCGATATGCACCATTTTACGACTAGCTCTTCGAGGCCATTTAGTCACTTTAATGAATTGTCAAATTATATTATTTTGCGACGAAAAACTATAATTTCATAACAAATCACTAAATGATTATCGTAGGATATCATTTCAACGAAAATACTTGTAAAGTAATTTATAAATTGTCAAGACGTTATAAGATTATTTTTCGACGATAAACTTTATTTTCAAAAATTCACAAGTGGTATAGATATCATATGAGTTTGCATGCATAACATTACATCATAACTTTTTATAGATCATATCATTCATAATAGTTCACGGTTAGAGATTTGCGCTATATTTCAGTGTACTCACATCATTGTACCAAGTGAGTTTTCATAGCCCCGTTTTATTCAGGTTTATACATTATTTCAAACCTACGGGGGAGAATACATTTCACATCTTTTTTATTACGATACCAAGTATATCAAATTCCTTACATTGCTTAAGTTACCTCATTGCCAATTGAATGTCCCCATTTCATAATCATGAACCGTTAATTCCGGAAGAAGCGAGGGTGAGTGAATAGATCTATTGAGGGTGACTCCTCCATCCGGGTTGGTGGTCCCAACTGGTCAAACGGATGCCTTTCATTTAATATCATTATTTGAGTTGTTTGGCAAAACACTCTGTTGGGGCGAACATCAGGAACAGTCTAGCTTCGGTGTCATGTGCTTATAGCAATTGTATCATTTTTATGTGACATATTTGTCATACATGGCCTATACTTGTGGTAGTCGTATAAATTATTTTCATAAGCTCTATGAACTCACTCAACCTTTGTGTTGACACTTTTAGCAATGTATTTTCAGGTATCTAAGGCACATACTTCATGGCATGCATAAGGAACCTTCATAGAGTCGCGATGACGACGCGTCTCACTTGTAAATTATGGCATTTTCAAAACATCGTTTGGCTTGTAATAAACATATTTCCGCAAACTTTATCTACTTTTGGGACCTAACTTTGTAACTCTGAATGCTTTACATAAATAACAAACGATGAGTTTATAAACGACACTTTAGGTCGTTCAATATAACTGTGATTGTGATGCTATGACAGTCAACCCCCAGGAATTCCATTCCGCTGCAAAACAGGTAATTTGAGGGTGTGACAGTAGGCTTGTCACAAAATATTCTACGCACTCTAACTTTTTATTTGCACACTCAAATATACAAGCAAGTAAAGCAATATCTTAATACTTTACAGGTATCCAATGTATGGATCGGAGTGTCCCTAATGTGTTCAAATCAATTCCCATTTTGTTTACTTAGGGCCCGTTTGGTTGGGTGGTGTCGAATCAAAAATCAGGAATTGTGTTGAAATGACACGTCTGGTTCGAATATAAATGAGTTAAAATAGTATTTGATTCCTTTAAAAATGGGGCCACATAATTCCAGGGGGCAAGCTTGGTTTCGTTGATACCTTTAAAAGTGGGGCCATTTTTCGTTGTCTTTTTCCAAAATTTTTTTTGTCTCATTCTTATTTTTAATGGTTTTTGTGAGCTTTATTAACATTTTAATATTTTATTATAAATAAAACAATACCACTTATATATTTTATCTCTCTACATCACATCTAAATCCAAATTCAAATCCTAAACCCGCCAACAAACCAAACGGGCCCTTAAAGTTTTAGTTCATAACATAAACTGCCAAATACCTCGTAAGATTTCCGTAATGTCATAATGAGTTTAGTTCATAATTGGGTTGGATACTACGGCCACGTCCCTATGCATAGGAAAATTGAAAACACAAAAACCACTATCATATATGAAAAGGATTTCGCTCATATGCAAATTTTGTATGTGTGCCACCACTCCTGTCACCTTGTTTTTATAGTTGTAGGTTATATGTATGACGTATGATCAGAATGATAGGATGAGATGAGGATAAAAAAAAGTAAATTCCACGTGTCATTCTCATATGTGATTATGATGATAAATAAGCAGGAAATGAAAGAGAAAATTACAATTCTGAATCTAATCTAATTTGGTGATATCATCTAATTTTTGTATGATCTGTGAGTTACTTACTATGTAAGCCAAATGGTTTGGAGGCACATTATCGAACTTTTTGGGCCAAAAATAGGCACTCCACTGATGATATACGTGTGACTCAAACTCATTGCCTATTTCATGACTGCATGTACATAAATAGATTGAGTATGTATGCTTTCGTCCATTCACATACTACATGACAACTATGGAATAAAACAAGCGTGATTTGAACATAACAATTATGTTTTGACAATTATATCCTCGTACAACAAGAAAGGACAAAAGACAAATGACGTGAGAAGCTCATATTTCCTCTATCTCAAAATTATTGTCTCTAGATACACAGTTTAAAAAAAGTAAAATCACTATAATTTTCAACAAATCAAATATAATCTTCACTCACTAAACTCTTTTTTAATTGGTTGACACAAGAAGAAAACTGTTATATTGAAACATCCTATAATGAAAATGGGGACAATAATTTAGGATGGAGGCAGTAATACAATGGTCAAAAACTATATTTTTGTATGTATATGCGTCAACTTATTTTAGTTTATACATGCCATGTTTGGTATAATCGTGTGTAAATGGATTGTGAGATGCAAAGAATACACCGTTAAGAAATCACTTTTACTTATTTCAATTTTCACATTAACTTTGATCGCAACAACTATACCCAATAACATATAATAGGAGAGAAGTAGGACGTAGACATTCACATTTTTACCTAATAGATTAATTGCTTTAATAAAAACCTTCGGAAAAAATGTGCAATAAGAAAAATATGTAGCTTCTAATAACTAGGGAAATAAGTAACAACGTACTTAAAGTTTAATGATCTATAAAATATCAACTTTTCTGATAACATCTTGTAATAAGCAACTAGATTTAGAACCCGTGCACGCACAGGTTTGGATAGATAATATAAAGTAACTGGTAATAATATTTTAATAACTGAACTTCAGGTAGATAGCATATGAGTAATGATATTTCAATAATTTTGTTTTCAAGTTAAATATTGTGGTAATTCCTAAATCCAGTTATGAAGTCTAAGATTAGTCTCTAAACTTATCTTAAATCTTTTATACTTATATAGTTATAATACCCGTTCATGTGCGGAATTTACATAAATTGTTCATTATGTATTAATATCGATTAATATTTTATATAATTTTTTGTCTCATGAAGGATTTGACTTTCTTTAAGTGACAGTATGTTTAGGTTGATGTTGTTTAGATTTAAGTATTGATATCATGTTTTTGATACTCTCCCATTCCCAAAATATAAGTCCATTTTGACTTTTTCAAAGTCTTTTTATTTCAACTTTAACATTAATTTTTTTTTTTCATGTTATATAATACTTGATGCAAAATATATAAATGAATTTGTGTTTTAAATGTATTTTCATTGGTATACTTTTCATCAAGTATTGTATAACATGAAAAAAAATAATTAAAGTCAAAGTGTGAAAGAGAAGACTTTGAAAAATAGAAAATGTACTTATAATTTGAGACGAAGGGAGTATTATGCTTGTTTAGTAGTAAGTAATGATTGTTGAAAAAAATATGCGACATTGCAATATGTACAATTTTATATATTTATTGATAATAACTTTAGCCTTACTTAATTTTTAAACTTGTGTATGTGCGGGTTAAACACATAAAAATGAATGATATGAATCGTTTGCATATGTATAATCTTGTGTATTCATTTACATGTCACGGTCAATCTTGCTTTCATTTTAATATTTATAATTTCATGCATATACATTAATTTAAAAATTATAATATTTATAAATTTGTATTCTTTTATAAATTTAAGGAATATGTGGTATACAATTTAAGGGGTGTTTATTAAATTTATAAAGTTATTTAAAACATGAAAATAATTGGGGAATATAAATAAACCAAAAATGATGCAAACAGTTTGGACGAGAAATAATAAACCACAAAAATGATGTAAACTTTTAGAGTAAAAACTAAACCAAAAATCATATATGGCTCCTAATACCAATTGTACATTTCAAATATCAAGTATAACACTTGATCTATAAAAAACAAGAAAGGGAAAGAGGTAGAAGTTAGAGAGAAAAAGTGGGAAATTAGATTAATGAGAAATTGAATTGGTGTTTTTACACAAGAGAGAAAATGATAAGACACACGCCTTATCTATGTGTGGAGAGGGATATTTATACTATCTCATGGGCCGGTTATGGACTAGATGGGCATAGCCCCTTGGGTTTTATAATAACAACATATTAGACTAGCTTATGGACTACATATATATTGAATTATTACAAGACTCGTAACATATAATGATAATCACTTTTAATACTAACAATAATCGACTTTTTTAATAGAAGAAGATAGTTTTTTTAGTAAAAAAAAGGTAACATGGTCAATAATAACGGGACGGATGGAGTAGTATTAGTTTAATAAAATTGAGTTTAGATCAAATAAAAACAAAATTAAAATAAAAAAAAATAAAAAAATCATAAACGTATATTTTATATACACCTACAGAAATAGATTCATATCCTATTTAATTTCTTTCTCTCGTTTAAAATCTGTGACTAAAATTTCTTTTTCTTCTTTTAATTTCATTTTTTCCTCACTAATTAACTATTCATAGTTTCATACACGTCGTATTTATTTATTAAAAAGTAGCTGAGTTTTTTAACCACCCAACAAGGCAACAACAAACTCAAATTTGTTTTTAGCTGTAATCCTAAGCATGTCACAACAATAACTAAAGAAAACCTAATTACTAAAGATTCTTAAACACGTTTATTTTTGTCTTTTGGATTTAAATAGTGGTGGAAGGCAAACGGTGTTGGAAAATAGTTTTGCAAAGTGACTTTTGCAAATGTTTGGACACTATTTAATATATATATATGTTATATATATTTATATTTCTTGGTAGCTTTGCGTTCTCCTTGACGAGAGCTTCGCAACGAGCTAAAGCGTGTCCAAAATGGAGTTAATATGAATGAGATATCGTGTCTAAAAGTGGGACACGTGAAACACAAAATATAGAAAAGTGGGAGTATCCCACATCGCCCAAAACAAGAAGTGAAACCTTGTTTATATAGAAATCTTGATATGAACCTTCAAATTGATTTGTTGGTTTTACTCCAACACCTACGTGCGCGCGCGCAGGGGGTGCAGATTTCAGGATTTCTGGGCCAAAATGGGTTCGAAGCTTCTGAACTTATGCGAGCTCGCGCGACCTGCGGACACGAATGCAGCTCCGAATTTATTACACTTTGTTAAAAATCGGATTAATTATTACAGACTTTTATAACTGTTTCTGTCGAAACCTTGTTGAGTTTCTTTGGATATCAGTTTCAATTAAACAGATCTATAACGTTTTTTTTAAGCAGTTTTAACGAAACCAAGATAGAGTTTCTATTAAACTGATTTATTCGATCCATCTAAACCAAGCTAGAGTTTTGTTGAATCAGATCTGGTACAAGTAGATACCATTTAAAACAGTTTGTTTAACTGTTTGTGTTTGATCTTTCAGGATGACAAACACGACCACCCCTCCTGTGAACGTACCTGGTGCGCCAGTTACCAACACGGTTGCTAATCATGCTGAGAAACCAGAGAAATTCAATGGGCAGAATTTCAAGAGGTGGCAACAAAAGATGTTTTTCTATCTCACTACTTTGAACCTTGCGCGGTTCTTAAAAGAGAACCCACCTAACGTGGAACCTCCTGCAGAAGGTCAATCCTCTAATCAACAGGCTATTCAAGCCTTGGAAGCATGGAAACATTCAGACTTTTTGTGTCACAACTATGTTCTGAATGGTTTGGTTGATTCTTTGTACAATGTGTACTGCAAGACCAAGACTGCCAAAGAATTATGGGAGTCATTGGAACGCAAGTACAAAACAGAGGATGCTGGTACAAAGAAGTTCGTGGTAGCTCATTTTTTGGATTACAAGATGGATGATTCAAAGAATGTGATGAGTCAGGTTCAAGATCTGCAGGTTTTGCTACACGACATTCATGCTGAGGGAATGACTTTGAGTGAAACTTTTCAAGTTGCTGCTATTATTGAAAAGTTACCTCCAAGCTGGGTAGAATTCAAGAACTACCTGAAGCATAAGCGAAAGGAGATGAGTGTTGAAGACTTGGTTGTTCGTCTTCGTATTGAACAGGACAACAAGCTGGCTCAGAAAAACACGTATACGCCTGATTCTGCAAAGGCAAATATGGTTGAGCATGTTTCGTCATCTTCAAAGTCCAATGTCAAAGCTAAAGGCAAAGGAAAAGGAAAGAATGACAAGAAGGGCAAAGGGAAGTCTGATTACCTTGCTCCTAAAGCTGCAATTGTGAAACAGAAGTTCCAAGGGGTGTGTTTCAATTGTGACCAGCCAGGTCACCGTGCTGCTAATTGTAAGATGCCGAAGCGGGTGACTCCACGCCAGGCTAATATGGTGAATGAAGATGTGGACATGATTGCTATGGTGTCTAATGTCATTGCCATGATCTCTGAAGTTAACCTGGTAGGTTCCAACAACAGGGAATGGTGGGTGGATACTGGGGCTACCCGTCATGTGTGTGCTGATAAGAGTATGTTTCACTCTTTCAGAGCGGTTGATAGTGGAGAGAAGTTGTACATGGGCAACTCTGCAACTGCTAAAATCAAGGGCGAAGGAGATGTAATCTTGAAGATGACATCCGAGAAAGAGCTCAAGTTGACTAATGTCTTGTATGTTCCAGAGATTCGCAAGAATCTTGTGTCTGGTTGGCTGTTGAACAAGTTTGGTTTTCGTCTTGTTTTTTAGTCTGATAAGTTTGTTCTTTCTAAGAATCAAGTGTATGTTGGTAGGGGATATGCCCTGAATTGTATGTTTAAACTCAATGTAATGGTTGTTAAGAAAGATATCAATAATATGAATTCTTCTGCTTACTTGATTGAGTCTTCTAATATGTGGCATGGCCGTCTTGGACATGTAAATTTTAATTCAATGCGTCGTTTGATTAAATTTAATTGCATACCTAATTTCCATATTGACTCAAAATATAAATGTGAAACTTGTGTTGAAGCCAAACTTACAAGAGCATCTTTCAAATCGGTTGAACAAAAAACCGAACCACTTGATATGATACACACTGACATATGTGATTTGAAATCACTACCCACAAAAGGTGGCAATAAGTAATTTATCACGTTTATTGATGATTGTACAAAGTATTGCTATGTTTACTTACTGAAAAGTAAAGATGAAGCTATAGACAAGTTTGTTCTATACAAAAACGAAGTTGAGAATCAACTTAGTAAGAAAATCAAGGTGGTCCGAAGTGATAGAGGAGGTGAATATGTGTCTCCATTCGCTGACCTATGTGCAAAACATGGAATTAGACAGGAGTTCACTGCTCCCTATTCACCTCAGCAGAACGGTATTGCCGAAAGGAAGAACCGTACCTTGAAAGAAATGGTTAATGCTATGTTGATAAGTTCTGGTCTAAGCCAGGACATGTGGGGGGAAGCCATTTTAACGGCTACTTATCTTTTAAATAAGATACCTCGTAAGGAAAAAGAAGAGACCCCTTATGAATTATGGATGGGAAGAAAGCCATCATATCAGTACTTACGAGTGTGGCGGTGTCTAGCAAAGGTAGCTATACCGACTCCCAAGGCCCAAAAGATTGGACCTAAATCTGTGGATTGTATATTCATCGGATATGCTAAGAATAGCAGTGCTTATCGCTTCATTGTACATGATTCGAAAAATCCAGATATACATAAGGGTACTTTAATGGAATCAAGGAATGCTTCATTCTTTGAAACTATATTTCCTTGTTTAACAAAGGAAACAGGAAGTTCATCTAGAATAGATGAAGAAGTTGTCCAAGATAAGAGACAACGAGATGATAATGATCTCCAAGATGAGAGACAAGATCAAACTGAGGAAGAAGAGGTTGAACCTAGAAGAAGCAAAAGGGCAAGAACTGAGAAATCGTTTGGACCCGATTTTGTTTCTTTTATGGTTGAAAACGAACCTACTTCATACCGAGAAGCGGTTACTTCCTCAGAAGGGCCTCAATGGAAAGAAGCCATTAAAAGTGAAATAGATGCTATTTTACAAAATCATACTTGGGAGCTCGTGGATTTACCTCCTGGTTGTAAACCACTAGGCTATAAATGGATCTTCAAGAAGAAGATGAAAGCCGATGGCACCATTGACAAGTATAAAGCAAGATTAGTAATCAAAGGATTTAGACAACGAGAAGGTCTTGATTACTTTGATACATATTCGCCTGTTACGCGAATAACCTCGATTAGGATGATACTTGCTATTATCGCTTTAGGAAATTTGGAAGTTCACCAAATGGATGTGAAAACGGCATTTCTAAACGGAAATTTAGAAGAAGAAATATACATGAATCAACCTGAGGGTTTCATGGCTCCTGGACAAGAGAACAAAGTTTGTAGGCTTGTTAAGTCATTATATGGCTTAAAGCAAGCTCCCAAACAATGGCATCAAAAATTTGACCACGCCATGCTAGAGAGTGGATTCAAAATTAATGAATGCGACAAGTGTGTTTATGTCAAAGACACAAATAGTGGATATGTAATCTTGTGTTTATATGTTGATGATATGCTTATCGCTGGCAGTAACGACAAGATGATCAAATCTACTAAAGACATGTTGAAATCAAAGTTTGACATGAAGGATATGGGTTTGGCTGATGTGATCCTTGGAATAAAGATCATACGAACTCAGAATGGACTTGTGTTAAGTCAAGCACATTATGTGGACAAAATTCTTAATACTCATAATGCGGGGGATTCCGGCCTAGCTAGAACTCCAATTGACACCAGTAAGCATCTATCTAAAAATAGAGGCTTAGGTGTTGCCCAATTAGAGTATTCAAGAATTATTGGCATGTTAATGTACTTAATGACCGGTACCCGACCTGACTTAGCATATGCTGTTAGCAGGCTAAGTAGGTATACTAGTAACCCAAGCTATGCACATTGGGCAGCTATGACTCGGGTACTTCACTATTTGAGATACAGTCGCGATTATGGAATGCATTATGATCGATATCCAACTGTTATCGAAGGATACAGTGATGCAAATTGGATATCTGACATAAAGGATTCTAGATCGACTAGTGGATATATGTTTACACTAGGAGGGGCAGCTATATCTTGGAAGTCTTCCAAGCAAACAGTTATAGCTAAGTCCACGATGGAATCAGAATTTATCGCGTTAGATAAATGCGGACAAGAGGCGGAATGGCTACGTCAATTCGTAGAGGACATACCAAGGTGGCCTAAACCGGTAACGGCTATTAGTATACATTGTGATAGTCAATCGGCAATTGGCAGAGCTCATAGCATAATGTATAATGGAAAGTCCAGACATATCCGTCGTCGACATAATTCGATACGACAACTACTCTCAACAGGAGTTATCTCAATTGACTATGTGAAGTCAAAGGATAACATCGCGGATCCGCTTACGAAAGGCTTAAGCAGAGAGTTAGTAAGTGAGTCGTCTAGAGGAATAGGACTAAAGCCCTTGAAGGAATGAGTTTCTATGAAGGAAAACCTAACCCAGTTGACTGGAGATCCCAAGATCTGGGTTCAATAGGACAACCTAATCATAGAAATGTGGGGGAAGTCACGTCAATGTGGGGGAGTTACTAAATATTGTAACTTTCCTAGTCCATTCCTATAACAAATGTGACTTGTTGAGAGGTTAAACATATGGCTTTAATGATTCAGGATGAAATCATAAAGCATAATGATTCACGATGAAATCACAAAATATATGTTTTTAATGATTCAAGATGAAATCACCTATGTGAGAGAGAAGTGGGGTCGCTTCGAAAGGAAATGTGGGGGCGCAATTCCTAAGAGCTCTTGCAGAACCAGGCTAGTGTTCATGACCATAACGAACACGACTATGAGGACTTGACATTGTCAGGGAGAGTCTTGTGTGAAGTGTAATGTCGTCTACGTAAATGGATGATGAGTTCAAGGACATCGCGTCTACTCAGATCTAGGATACTAAGTGCATCTCACAAGGGAAGGTTCAAAGGGTTACACCTACCTATCCTATGCAAGACTTAACCGCAGAAATTTCACCGAAACTTTTGTGTGTTTTCGACCGATTTCCATTCATGTGGGGGATTGTTGGAAAATAGTTTTGCAAAGTGACTTTTTCAAATGTTTGTGTTGGGAATTATGTGAAGTTTGGATTATGCTGAAATTACTGCCGAAGGGAATCTACTGAAGTATAGTGGATTCTGCTGAAGACATAATCTGGTGAAGTTTAATAGTTATTAGTTTGTTTCTGCGGAAGTGTTTATTCCGTGTTTAGTATATTTAGTTTGGATATACATGAGCTTTATTAGGAAGTGATTGTGTATATCTTATTTAGTTTTATGTTTATACGTTTCTTGGGAAACGGTTTAGGGTTTAGTTTAGGGTTCCTTGTCTATAAAAGGAACACATTAGAATGAATTATATACTGATTGGAAAAACAAAGTTTTAGTCAATATAACGATCCATAGAGGATCACAGAGTTCTTAGTTATTTGTGTTACTTGTGTTTATATTCCGCTGATAAATATAAGTAGTAGAGATTGTCTTTTATTGTGCTTGTGAGTACATAGGCATATATAACGATCCACGAGCTCAAGATCTATCAAGGTCTGTCTGTTTCAACAAGTGGTATCAGAGCCTCGTGAGAGTCTCTACGATACTAAGGACAAGTTTTTCTGAACACCCATACAACCATAACAAAAATTATCATGCCTGGATCAGATGCTGATGAAGGAATCACCAACAACCAAAACTCCACCCATCTGCAACAACTAAGTCTCTCTAATAGCAATGCTAAATTTCCTTACCTAAAAAGGGAGGAATATGATCTTTGGGCGATGAAGATGCAGAACTGGATCTCCAACATTGATTGGAATCTATGGGAGATAGTCTTGAAGGGAAACAGTTTGAAGAGAACTACCACGGATGCTGCGGGTAAGATGACTAATGTTCCTCCCAAATCTGCTGAAGAATTACTGGCGGTTCAGAGGGAAACCAAGGTTAGAACCATTCTGCTTCAAGCTATTCCTGAGGATCACTTGAGTGATTTTCACTTCATGCAAGATGCTAAGGACATATGGTTAGCAATTAAGGCAAAGTTCGGTGGGAATGAGGAGTCTAGGAGACTGAAAAAGTCCATGCTGAGACAACAGTTTCAGGATTTTCAAATCTCTGAAGAGGAAGGAATACACAAGGGCTATGACAAGTTTCACAAGATTTTAAGTCAGTTAAATCAGCTGCAGGCAAAGACAGATAATGATGATTGTAATTCTAAGTTTCTGAGGTCTTTACCTCCATCCTGGCTACACGTAAGCATTGCTTAAAAAGCTAAAGGTGGTTTGGACATGATTACCTTTGATGAGCTGTACCACAAACTTAAAGCTCTTGAACATGATGTAAGAAGCCCCTTTAGATCATCTTCTTCTGCTAGTCACACTGCATTCGTTGGAGCCTCTACCCTAAAGACAAGTTATGGTCCTAGCCCATATTCATCATCATCTTATGCTCCTCCTTCACCAAGCTCTCATTCTAAATCGAGTGGGATTATGGAAGATGTTCTTGGATCTTTCTTTGCTGATTATGATCCTCAGCAGGATCTGGCCTATGAGGATTTTGATCAGGTGGACCCACTTGAGATGGAAGAGATGAAGCTGAGGTGGCAGGTGGCCATGCTTTCCATGGATATCAAGAATTTTGAGCGCAAAGCTGGCAGAAGGTTTGGATTCAAAGGACGAGATCCAGCGAGGTTTGACAAGAGGAAGGTTAAATGCTTCACATGTCAGCAGACGGGTTACTTCTCTAGAGAATGCAAAGACAGGAAAGTTGGTGATGAGACAAGATACTCTTCTTATCAGCAGTATCAGAAAGAGGCAGGGACTTCAAAGGGATCAGCTGCTTTGGTCACTCTAGATAGCAATGTGGACTGGAAGCAACATGAGCAGGATGATAATGATGGTTCTGGTAATGATAACGTTGGTTTAATTGCAAGCTGTACTTCAGAGGAAAGGCAGGATCAGATTGCCTTGATGGGCATCTCTCAGGTACAAAACTGTTTGTTTGGTTGTAGTGAGCGTTATAATATACTCAAAGAAGCTTATGATATTTTGGAACCTAAATATAATGAATGCTATGTGGAAGTTGAAGCTTATAAACAGGCTTTAAAAACACTAGAAAGATAAAAGGTTTGGTTTCAGAAGAATGAAATAGCTTATGATGAGAAGATAGGTGTATTAGAAAGAGATCGCGAATGTGCTAAAAATGAGTTAAAGTGGTCTGAGAAGTTAAGAGCAGATGTAGTGTTAGAAAATTTAGAGCTTAAGGAGAAACTTAATGAGGAAATTGCTAGGCATAAAGAATGGTTATTAAATGGAAACAAGTTAGCTAGTCACATCTATGCTAGTCAAACTCCAAATACTTCTATAGGTTTAGGCTTTCAGAAGTATGTAGGATTAGAAGCTAGAGATGACACTCGAAAATCTACACCAGCAGACCTAGCTAATTTTGTGAAAGAAGGTGACCTATATGCTGTCCGTGGACCTATTAGAGGTGAGCACATGCCCATTGACCTTTCCATTACTGTTGACTTTGATGGATCACACCATCTCTATGGCAAAAAGTCAAATGACTTGCCAGACCCTGATACTTCTTCTAATGACTTTATCTCTTGTGTTAACAGTGACAAGTCCTCCAAGCAAGGGTCTACAGAGTGTGATTCAAATGACAAGTCTGACCTTCCCAAGTCTTCACCCCTGCCTGCACCCAAGACTACCAATAAGCATGTCAGAGTTGCTGCCAAGGAATCCACTTCCAAGACAGTTGCCTCTGAAGACTTGCTTTTTAATTCTTTGCATAATAGTACTGCTAAAAACAATTCTTTTCATGGTTTTGGTTTGAATACTTCTGCTTGTAATAACACATCTTTTGGTTTGAATAAATCTTCTAAATAGAAGACATGTTTTGTGTGTGGAAGTAAATTTCATTTAATTAAGGATTGTGATTATCATGAGCAAAGGATGAGTAGGTGTGGTGATTCTAGGAAATCTAGACCAATGTGGACCAATATTAATGATATACCACCTTATGTTCCACAAGCTTTGAATACTAATACTTCTTTTCCTTGGAGGAGACCAGTTGTAAAACCATATGTTCAACCAACCAGTGAATATTTTAAAAATGGTTTTTGGCCTAGATATGTTAACCCTATGACTGATGGGAAAGGGTACTGGGATGCTGCTGTCAAGACCTCAGCAGGTTGTTCTTGGAATAAACAGGGACCTAAGTTTCAATGGAAACCCAAGAACAATAGTGGATCTTATACTTCTGCTTGGCATAACTCATATGATCCACAAGGCAGGTTCAAGTCAGCAATGACTTGAGCCTCCATAGTGTACTAATTTTCTGTATATTTTTTGTTGTTGCTGTAGGATCATCCCCTTAAGCATAAAGATGTTGGCATAGTTGATAGTGGTTGTTCAAGAAGTATGTCAGGTAACAGGGATATGATGCATAACTTTGTACCCATTGAAGGAGGAGGCAATGTAACCTTTGGAGGAAGTGATGGCAGAATTACTGGGAAAGGGACCATCAAAACACCTCAGCTGGACTTTGAGAATGTATATTATGTCAAGGAACTTCAACACTTCAATTTGTTTTCGGTCTCACAAATATGTGACACCAAGAACAAAGTACTCTTCACAGAGGATGAATGTCTTGTGCTATCTAAAGACTTCAAACTCCCAGAAGAAACTTCAATTCTGCTGAAAGTTCCTCGCAGTCACAATCTTTATACATTCAACTTAACTAATGTCAAACCAGCAGGTGACTTAACGTGTTTGGTGGCTAAAGCATCCGTGGATGAGTCCACCAAATGGCACAGAAGGATGGCCCATGTCAACTTCAAGACCATAAACCAGCTCTCTAAACTGGGCCTTGTTCAAGGTCTTCCTTCCAAAGTTTTCACCAATGATCATAACTGTGTTGCATGCAACAAAGGAAAGCAGCACAGAGCCTCATACAAAGGTGTTCCTGTTACGGCAGTAAGCATTATTTCTGAACCTCTTCAGCTGCTTCATATGGATCTGTTTGGTCCAACTCAAGTGAGAAGTATTGATCATAAATATTTTTGTCTGGTGATCACTAATGGTTATAGCAAATTTTGTTGGGTATTCTTTCTACGGACCAAAGATGAAACCTCTGTAGTATTGAAAGACTTCGTGACCCTTATTGAAAATTAGTTGAACAAAAAGGTGAAAGGAATTAGGTGTGATAATGGGACAGAGTTCAAGAATGCTGTACTGATAGAACTCTGTAGGTCAAAAGGAATCAAAAGGGACTATAACACTCCAAGAACCCCTCAACAAAATGGGGTGGCAGAAAGAAAAAATAGGACCTTGATAGAGGCTGCAAGATCAATGCTGGCAGACTCTAAGCTTCCAACCATGTTTTGGACTGAAGCTGTTGGTACAGCTTGTTATAAATAGAGTGTCCATTACTAGACCACATCTTAAAACACCATATGAACTTCATTTTGGGAAAGTTCCTGTTATTCATTACCTTAAATCGTTTGGCTGTCAAGTGACAATTTTGAATACAAGTGATCCGTTGGGCAAATTTGATGAGAAAGCTGATGATGGTTACATTGTGGGGTATTCTGCTCATAGTAAGGCGTACAGGGTTTACAATGTATCTGCTAAGAAGATTGAGGAGACATTGAATCTGAGGTATCTAGATGTAACACCCCCAAAAATGACTCAGCGGAAGCATACGTGTATTGGGGTGCTACTAAATTGGTATCACAACATAAGCATAGAACAATTGGTTTTTCATAAATAAACTTTTATTCATTTATGAAAACAATGTTTACATTATTGATTTGTACGGAAAATGGCCCATTATAAACAAGTGGTCCCAATATATAAATCAGAGTCATCTATGACCATGCCATGCCTTTGCCTTGCGCCTCCAAAGATAAGCTATCACCTCAAAACCTGAAGATACATGCTAGAAGGGGTCAGCTTACGCTGGTGAGTTCATAGGTTTATTTAAAAAGAGATTTCAGTACACTATGTCAAATTTGGTTCTTGATGATCATTACGTCTTGCATAATGTCATAAAGTTTATGATTTCAATTCATAAAAGGATTTCATAAAAGAGATTTCATTAGTGGACCATAAGTAGGGTATATGTACATTACAACGAATATAATGTCATATATTGAATGTATTACGCTAGCACTAAGTTCATGCAACCGAAACTACGACAGTTCTTGTATGCACAGAGAAGTCATACAAATAAAAAGCCCATGGCGAGTGTTTATCCCAATACACTCGGTCCCGACATGTTATATGTTTCGCCTTGACCCAAGCGGGGTCAACCGAACAGAGGAGTCACCCTCAATAGATCTATTTATAACATTCGCGCTTCCCAGCAGGAATTGACGGTTCATGAAAAGGGCAATTTGGGATCTAAGGACTTAGGCTAAGCTGCGTAATATTCTAGGTCAAACATTTTGGTATGCTCTATAAAACATCTATGTATGATGAAAACTTTAAACATGTGAAAGCATAGTATGCATGGAATGCACAAGTAAAATGATTTAAGTGAAATGAGCATGTATCTTCCCCCAAAACAAGTATAAAGCAGTTAAAAGTAGGGGCTATGAAACTCACCTTGGCAATGTGCAATAGGAAGTTTAAAGGGAACTAAATCAAGGAGTGATAGTGCACGGCTCCGACACGCAACCTAATTAATACGGCAATTTAGTCTTTATGTTTAAGACTCGATAAAGTTTAACTAACTTTATAAATTTTTAATGTTTTGTTGTTGTTGTTGTTGCTTGTGTGGCATCTTTTATCGTAGAACAATTTACAAGAAATTGTGCGGATTTCGGCTTAAGAGGGTATGACATGGAAGGAAACTCGAAGGAGGAATTGCGGCTTTGGCTCAATGTTGACCAAAAGATAATATGCGGAGAGATTGTATGTTTAGAATAGGACGTTGGCGAAGTAAATGACCAAGGTATATATTTATATGTATATATATACATATATGGTTGAAAAGAGATTAAGTTGTAGCTTAATCTATGTGTTTCTTGTATTAATTTCAAATGTGGCTTTCTAATGTATTCAAGTCACACTATGTTTTTGATAAGTTATATATATATATGGCTCGGTTTGAAAATATAAGCTTCAAGAAGTATATCTCGTTTTGTAAACGGTTTATAAGAAAATAGTGCACCTCGGGTGTATTGCTATTTATTTGACAAAATACTCAATGTACCTTGGGTGAATATCGTGAATTATTTAATATATGACTATCATCCAATTTGACTTATATAATTAGTCTTTCCATTGTTCAAAATCAAGGATTTTTAGAAAATATTCATGTATATCTTATTTTGCATATAGAGAAAATAGTACTACATAGGTAATGGTTATAGTAAACAATTAAACGTGTTTGTATATTTTAATATTTGACAAAAATTGTGAGTTACATTTCTCTAAAATTTCCCGGTTTCATATCTGAATCAAGTGTTGCCAAGTTTATATCGTATAGAACTTTCTAGTTATGTTACAAGTAGTGCAAATTGACTCGTGTAATTATCTTATTATTACAAGTTTGTTTTTAATTGTTTCGCGTACCAACGTCGTGCATATACATTATCCATCGTGTAAAAGGGACATGTCGTATGTTTAAATGTCGAGGACAATGAGAAAAGGTCGGACGAAATGGGATTTTCAATTGAGAAAACTCGAGACGAAACTCACTCCACGCCCGAGTGGGCTGTGACAAAGACCAATGACCCTTAGCATCACAGTGCTTCGACCAGTTTGTGACACCCACTATTTTACAAGATTGTTTGGGCTTAAGCACCTCAATGAAACGTGAATGGGCTTTCAGCCCATGACAACTAAATACTCCTTTGATTTGGATTGGGTTGGGGCCCAGCGAGGTATAGGCAGAGAACTAATATACAGGTTCATGTAAATGGAAAATTTTCATATTTTTGTCTAACTGTCTTGACACCGAGACTCAACCAGGCACACCATATAGACTCCTTTGGGTCGGTTGGTGCAAGGACGACATCAAGGATGACGATGCCCATACTTGACTAGTGATTTCGAGGTCGGGTACAACCCGTGACCTTGATACTCTTGTGGTTACGGGGTCTCACAAGTCCACACGACATGATCTAAATGACCCCTTTTGAGTGGCTTGATACAGTTACAAATGTAAGACCCTTGTGAGTCTATGGGCACACTAAGTCAAGGCAACAAAAAATTACGATGAGTCCTATTCGATTGATGACTAGTGAAGTCGGGTATGACTTGTTACCTTGGTGGCTTAGGATTATACGAACTAAACGCGTACGAGCAAGATCAATGTCCCTCGACTATATGTGTCCACAGCCGAGAGATCACCAACATGGGTTAAGACATGAACAAAAACAAGAATGCTTAAAACAATAGTCGAGGTAACAGGCAACAAATCGAAAACAGCTAAGCCGATTATCACCCGCAAGAAAATCAAACCCGCGACTGAATCTCAGTTACAAACTGGGTGTGCGGTTAAGCTCGAGTCGTCCGAGTCTTGACTCAAATGAGTCTGGGTCAACAAACCCGACTTGAACGCGGGTACACTAATCAATTTGAGACAGCAGCTAACTAAGCAAACCCAAATAAGCGAACAAGCCGTATTACTATCAAATTTAATCCAATGTCGATTCAGTTTTCGTTTCACTTTCTCAGTTTGTTACCACACAACAACAACAAGACAACACTAGTTTTAACTTAACCAATTTACTACCAATATTGTATTTCTCATTTCTTCATCCAAAAATTTATAGAAATCGACACAAATGACAAATGTTATTTCGAATTACAATATTATGTGTTTACAACTCAGTGGATAACAAAACAATAAGAAGGAATGTTTTCTTACATTAAACCCATTAGTGGGTCGAGTAGCAATAAACACCAAAACCTCAAGTTCTCATTCGGAGGAGATACGGAACGAATAAGAACAATTAACACTTGGAATAGCTTCTTTATACATCAAATGACAAAACCCCTCTATAAATTTCCAAAAGCCCTTTGTTTTGAGAAACCCTAATTATTAAGAACCCTAATTATTTTTGTGTCGTGATGAGTGGATGAACCTGCTTCAAGGGTTGACACTATATATAGATGTACATTAAGGGAGCCTTGTGTCCTCTTTCTCTTCTTGGTTGTAGCGTGGCATTCTACATGGATTCATCTCGATTCTCAGCCGAGCTAGTGTTCCCTTAGAGTAGATTATGTGGCTGAAATATGTGGTGATGGATCATGGTGACTGAAGAGGAAGGGAAGCAAGTTTCTTTCTGGATTCCTAGTTTTGGAAGAAGCGAAAAAAAGAAACAAGTGGAGAAGAAGGAGATATAAGGGTGGGACAGTGCAGATTTGTTTTGTTTTATTATAATTAATGTATTGATTGTACCCCGTGTTTTGTCGAATTCTCGAGTAAACGTACCTTCCCGGTACCCGAAGAATATAGGAATTATATTTTCGGAAACGATTTTATAAGCGTAATAATATGACATTCTTATTACGTTGAAATTTGATTATAATTGTTTGCCGTTATTAATTTAGTGTCGGTCTGCGTGCGATGCCGTGACTTCCTAAATTAACGAGATAACTTCTCGTTTTCTTTTGTAAATTATCAGTGATTGATAAAAATGTATTTTTCTCTTATCTTAGGATTTATTTTTAGTTTTGTATGCATTCCGCGCTGCAGTATGCGGAATAACTTTTCGGATACTTGGTGGGCAAAAATTGTATGTGCGGTGTCTTATTTCTAAAGAAACGAAATGACCTCTCGTTTTTAAATTTTAGATATTGGGATTTTGTCGGAAAATAATTGATTTGAATTTTCTGACGCAATAAATATTATTAAAATAATCCGAAATTTTACGGGTTGTTATACTAGAAGACAAGCCTAATGTTCAAGGACAGGGTCATGTTTGGTCATTTGACCTTGATTACTTGACTGATTACTTGGGTTATTCTAGACATATGGCTAACCAACATGCAGATTCTCAAGCATCTCCAACTACTAGTGCAGGGACTATGGATGCTCATTCTGACAGTGGGTTTGAAGATGATGAACAACCCATTGTAGTGCCTTCTTTCTCCCCAAACAATTTTGTAGGTGACACTTCTAAAGATTATACTGATGTGAGTGAAGATGAATTCCATTATGCTGAGGACCTTGCCAGACTGAAGAAACAAGAGTATGCAGCCAATTTAGACGCTGAGAGGAATGTTGAGGAGAGTGCCAGTGAAGCAATCAGTGGAAACATCAATTCTGCTGAAAGAGATTCTGTTTCTCCTTACCTCTCTCATTCGGCTGAAAGACATGTTGATTCTACTCCTATTTCTACTAGAGTGTCAACAGATCTTGGAGAACCTTATACACGGTTTCCAAAACCTTCAGATCTTGGTCATCATCAACCTAAAGCAGGAATATTCAACACACCTTCCTATGATACTGACTTTGAACCTACTGTGACTAATCTTGATTCCTCCATTGATGTCAACACCACTACTACTACAAGGATCAACAATGCTCATCCACAGTCTAATATTATTGGTGATCCTAATGAAACTGTTAGAACAAGGGGTACTGTAGCACATTCTAAATATGGTCAGGTGGCTTTTATCTCTTATGTCTCAAATCAGCAGAGATACAATCACACATACTATGAACATTGTTTGTTTGCTTGTTTTCTCTCACAAGTGGAACCAACCAGTGTTACTCAGGCTCTTGATGACTCAAGTTGGCTTGAGGCAATGCAGGATGAGATGCAACAATTTCAAAATCAGCAGGTTTGGATATTGGTACCACTACCTGATGGAAAGTATGCTATTGGGACTAAATGGATTCTGAAGAATAAGAGAGATGCACGAGGTGTTGTCATTAAAAACAAAGCCAGATTAGTTGCACAGGGGTATAGACAAGAGGAGGGGATAGATTATGATGAAGTGTTTGCACCTGTGGTAAGAGTTGAGGCCATACGGATTTTCTTAGCTTATGCATCCTATATGGGTTTTATGGTCTATCAGATGGATGTTAAAGGAGCCTTCTTGTATGGTGAAATTGACGAAGAGGTTTATGTCACTCAACCTAAAGGATTTGAAGATCCAGATCATCCTAATCATGTTTACAAGGTAGTCAAAGCTCTCTATGGACTACATCAGGCACCCAGAGCCTGGTATTCTAGGCTTTCTACATTTCTTCTGAAGCATGGTTATAGAAGAGGTGCAATTGATAAGACTCTGTTCCTTAAGAAGAATTTCACAGACATTATTCTTGTGCAAGTTTATGTGGATGACATTATTTTTGGATCCACAAAGGAAGCTTGGTGCAGGGAGTTTGAGGAGCTTATGAAGGGAGAGTTTCAGATGAGTGCCATGGGAGAGATGACTTTCTTTTTGGGTCTCCAAGTTCAGCAAAAACCTGATGGTATCTTTATCAGTCAGGACAAATATGTGAGGGACATCTTGAAAAAGTTTGGTATGGAGGGTGTGAGGACTGCCACTACACCTTATGAAGCTCCAAAGTCAAAGACCAACAATGAAGCAGATCCACCTGTGAATGTTCATTTATACAGGTCTATGATTGGCTCTTTGATGTATTTAACAGCTTCAAGGCCTGATATTACTTTTGCTGTGAGTGTTTGTTCAAGACATCAAGTTACTCCACTGACTTCCCATCTCAATGCTGTTAAGAGGATCTTTAAGTACCTCAAAGGCCAACCTCAACTAGGTCTTTGGTACCCAAAAGAGTCTCCTTTTAATTTGGAAGCTTATAGTGATAGTGACTATGCTGGTGCAAATTTGGATAGGAGGTCCACCACTGGAGGTTGCCAATTCCTTGGAAAGAGATTGATTTCTTGGCAATGCAAGAAACAAACTATCGTGGCTACCTCATCTACTGAAGCAGAGTACGTTGCTGCTGCAAATTGCTGTGGACAGGTTCTTTGGATTCAAAATCAATTGTTGGATTATGGGTATAATTTCATGAACACAACAATTTTTATTGATAATCAAAGTACCATATGCATTGTTAAAAATCCAGTTTTTCACAGTAGAACAAAACATATTGAAATCAGGCACCACTTTATAAGAGATGCATATGATAAAAATTTGATAAAAGTGGTCAAAATTCATACTGATGATAATGTGGCAGATTTTTTAACAAAGGCTTTTGAAGGACCAAGGTTTCAACACCTTGTGGTCCATATCGGTATGCTTAACCCTTAACTGCAAAGTTTAAGGGGAGGCATAGGCCTCAGGGGAGGCATATGCCTCAGGGGAGGATTTGTGTACACTTTGCATTTTTCTATGTAATTTTGTATATTTGTTTGAGTTTCTCTAACTCTAACCAGCTAATGTAATCTTAGTTTGTGTTTCTTTGTTGGTTTGTGTATGTCTCTGTGTTTGTTCTGTTTTGCAGATTGGTTTGTTTTTGGATATGGTCAAGAAAGCTCTAAAGCTTGTGTCTACTGAATTTAAAGTGCTGAAGTGAGACATTTGTTTCCTCTGAAGACAATGTACTGAAGTTATATGGTTCATTCTAAAGAAGTACATAAGCAAATTGTTCATTCATTCATTCAAGAAACAGTTTACAGCTTACAGCTTACAGAGTACAAACAACATCAAATGCATCTACATGATCTACTAATCCTAATCTATTACATATCATCTATTACATATCATCTATTCCAACATCTAACAGACTGTTGGATATGCATGATCGCTCACATCTTTCACGCTAGATGTTGGATATGCATTTGTCAAGTCTTGCATAACCACCCATTCATTCTATCTCGATGGCTGGAGATGCATAACTACTATGATGAGGATGCTAAGGATCAAAATGGAGAGGATGGATTGATGCAAATCATGATGATGAAGAAAAATAATGTGTCCTTTGTGCTTCATCTATTGATTTCAACCAAAATGCAACCCATCTACTATCCTGAAGCTTTTCCTCTATACGATGTGTGTTGATGCACCAAAACCTGATGCAGAAAGACCGAGAACCACTTCTCTATCTTTAGGGAGTGGTGGATTTCTGGCTCATGGCCTTCGTTGAGGCTGAGGTGCTGGAGGTTGGGAGTAAGATGTGCTCTCCTTATAGGAGTCATCAGAATCACCAGCAGATTCACTTGGATTCACTACACTATCATCTTCTGAAGAAGGGAGAAAGGGTGATTTCTTTGGTCGTGGATATGGTCAAGGAAAGTAATGAAGCCATGGGTTTGAATCATCACTTGATGATGATGATGATGATGATGATGAGGATGATGTTGTGAGATCTATGATCTCAGGTTTGGTACTCATGTTTTTATTGTGGTTAATTTTGGAGCATTGATGGAATTAGGGTTTGGAATGATATTTGGGGGTTTTTGATGAAGAGGTAAGTGTGCATTGGGATTTTTTTATAGACGGTTTCAAGTGGTAATGAGATTTAATGCGAGTGGGTGAAACAGTAAAAAGATATTTACTGAAGCTTCTTGAATACGTGATCTGTTTCTGCTGATTGGTATTCTTCAGCATAATGGCTAGTGTTTCTACCGAAGTTGAAAGTGAAATTGTGTAAAAGTAGAAGTCCACGTCAGCATTGGTCAACTTTGACCAAAATTGGGAAATTTCTACTTATTCTCTACTGGCATATATTCGTCCCATATTAAGTGATTCACTTGTTACTCTCATTCAAAACACTTCCATTTGTGTAAATCATAACCCTAACTTTCAAAATCTCTCATGGCGCTTCAATTCAAACATGATCACAATAAGGTCGCTTTTCTGGGAACTGCTAGGGGTGACGAGTTGTATAGGCCGATGATTGAATTCTTACAGAGATCAAAGATTCAGTATGCTCTAACACATTCTCCAAATGCTATATATGAATCATTGGTTACTCAATTTTGGGCATCGGCTACGAAAAGGAGTGATACAGAGATTGTAGCAAGGGTTGAAGGAACAGAGTATGTGGTGACAGAGGAACTGATCAGAAGACAACTTCGTTTGAATGATGAAAATGGAGTTTATCATTCTAATGCTGTGGTGGTACTTGATGGGCTTAGTGCAATTGGTTATCAAGGTACGAGGACTGACATGTGGTTAAAGAATCAGCTTTGTCCTATGTGGAGGTTTTTGGTTCATACACTGCTTCAGTGTTTAAGCAATAAATCTGGAGGATGGGATCAGTTTTCAACTCAATTGGGATGTGGTATTGTTTGTCTATCTCAGGGTTTAACTTATAATTTTTCTAAGTTTATTTTCGATAATATGGTTGAGAATATAACTAGGAAAAAGGGCAAGTTTTTGATGTACCCTAGGTTTTTACAGATGATATTGGATGTTTCTACCCAAACCCAAGCTTTTCATCCCATAGGAGTTTTAACTTCTAAGTTATTTGCTTCAATGAGAACTAAATTTGAGGGGACACATTTTCCTTTATTAGCAGCCATGTTACCTCAGGAGAATGAGACTGCTGATGAGGATAATATTGATACTTTACCTTCTATCGATACTACTGATGTTAATCCTTCAGTTGCTATTGATGAGGGTCCTTCGGCTACTGTTGAGGCATCCTTACCTTCACCTAGACCTTGTCCTAGTTCATCTCCTATACAAGTTTCTCTTGATGAGGTTCAGGTTAATACTGATAGATTGCCCACACCTAGTCCTGAAAGGTCAAATGAACCTCCCATTACCACTGAGGAATCAGTTGGTGGAGCTGAGGAATCTATTACACTTACCTCAATATATGCTCTAGTGAACAAGTATGCAGGTGAGGTGGCTGATCTCAAGAAGGAGCTTGCAGAGACCAAGTCTACTCTTGGTGATAAGATTGTGGAGTTGCAGACTAAAGTTGAGAACTTGGAGGAATTATTGGGTCAAAGGGGCAAAAAGAGAGTTTTGGTTTCTTCTGAAGAGGAGCAAGAAGAGACTCAGCATGCATCACTAGGAATCTTGGCTGATGTAGCTCTTACATCTGATGTTTCTTCTCCTATTGCTGAATCTTCAAGGAGAAAGGTGCCTATTATATTTACTAGAAGAAGAAGAAGACAATATCTGAATAAGGTATCTACTGAAACTTCTGAGGAGCCAAATGTTGTTAATGCTACTGCTGATGTTCTAGTTGAGGAGGTTGTTTCTGATCATGGTCAAGCCTCATTTGTACAAGAACAACCAAATTCTTCACCTTCAGCAGCTGATGATGAATTTTTTATGGCTGGGAGAATTTATAAGTTGAATTCTTCTTCTGAAGTTTTCTCTACACCTGTTGAGGAATTGTCTCAACATGTTTCTTCTGATGTTGGTTTGGTTGTTCCTTCTGAAGCTCAAATTGGTTCTGCTGAGGAATCTTCTGACAAAGGAAAGGAAGATGTGATTGATGATATGATTGGTTCAGGTCTGGTAACTGCAGAAGAAAATCAAGCTCAAGCTAGAATGTTTGCTGATTATGAAAATATGCAGAAGAGTCGTGTAGTTGCTGAATTTCTTCAAGCTCAGTCTAATTCTAATTTGTCTACTGAAAGAAAATTAGAGCTTG
This sequence comes from Chrysanthemum seticuspe, assembly GCA_019973895.1. NCBI lineage: Eukaryota > Viridiplantae > Streptophyta > Magnoliopsida > Asterales > Asteraceae > Chrysanthemum > Chrysanthemum seticuspe. Next base: position 267,831,952 of record BPTQ01000009.1, read on the forward strand.
ATGCATTACTTCCTAAAATCACTGATGATCAATGGGATGCATATACTACTCAAGGTGCATCTGATCCAAATCTTGCAAAGCTTATATTAGGAGCATCTTTTGATGATGAAAATTTTTTGGATCAAATGGTGGCTCTTGGTAATCAAAAGAAGCTAGAAGCGGCTGCAAAGAGGAGAGCTCTTATTGCTCAAATACATAAAGCACAAAGAGAAAAACCAATGACTGTAGCTCAGAAGAGGGCTCATATGAGGAGAGTTGTGAAGAATCATAGTTCTACTATTTATAATTCTAGCATGTCAATGAAGCAAATTTCTGCTTTGTCTGATGATGCTTTGATCAGACAGTATAATATGATTATGAAGCTTTCTTCTTCTGGTTCTACTTCTTCTTCTAAATTGGCAAGAATTGATACTATGTCAGATGTTCCTAAAGCAAAGAGACCTAAAACAGTTGATATAGTGGATAATTTTGATGTTGTTTTGCCTCTGGTGATCTCTCCAGTTGTTAATTCTGAAACAACATTTGAAGCTAATCTTTCTACTGATAAGGTTGTTTCTGCTGAATCTTCTTGTGTTTCTTCTGAAGCAGTGTCAAGTGTGGATTTGGGTGATCTATTAAGTAAGAAAGATGATCTACAGACTGATACAGATAAAATAGCTGGTAGGAGGCAGAAAAGCTTGGTTAAAAGGAAACTTAATTCGTTAAGGAGTTCTGTCAGACTGGCTAGGAAACATTCTTCAAAGAATACTTCTTTAGATCTCAAGGCTAATGAGTCCACTTTTATTAAAGTTGGATCTGTTGAGGTTTTTCCTGAAGGAACACATGCGGTATTGGTCAATTGGAAAGCTGGGAAGCTTAACACTGTTTATCGACTGGATAATACTGTTATTCAGTTCAACTTCTTGAAGGACATCTTTCATTTGGTAAATAGACATGATTTGAAGATGCTGTATGAACATGTCACTCAGTATTATACTATTCATTCACCAACAGGTTCTGGTTTATATTTATTGGGTGATCTTCAAGTCTTGTTTGATTCTAATTCTCCAGAAGGTAAAGGGTATTCTATTTGGAAGAATTCACATAAGTGGGAGATTGAGAGTTGGAGGTTCTATCCTCTACCATGTATTCATGTGGTTCAGACACAATGTGGTATGATTTTGTGTATGTTCTCGGATAAGATTTATCCTTTGTCTATTGAATTCATGGAAAGAATGCTAAGACAGAAGTTGGAAGTATCTCCTCATCCAGTTGGCAATGATGAACTTCATGCTTCTCAATGTGTTGGTTTGATTAAAACTCAGCTTCTGCAACATAAAGGTTCATATTGATTGTAATAGTTTGTTTATTTTGTAATTTTTGTTTTCTTTCTTTATTTGTTAAAAAAAATAAAAAAAAAAAAAAAAAAAATTGGTTTGTCTAGCTTTTAGTGCAGGTTTGTTGTATACTTTTGATGGTTATTGACTCACCAGATATACCTTGTGTATGTCAAAGAGTTAGCTAGTCCAAGGGGTACAGCTTTGGTAAAGACACATCAAATCTGTTGATAGCTGTAATGGTTTGCTCAAAATCATAGGGTATGCAACCACCTATGCTTCATTGCTGAGTGTTGTATGGTTTTCAATTCACCATGGTTTATTCCTTTTTGGAATCTAAGATTTGACTAGCCCACATGTATATGGCTTGTGGTAAAGGCAGTGGAATACCATATTTGGTTCTCAATTCACCAATTCTAAGAATTGACTAGTCCTGAGCAAACGGCTACAGGTAAAGACATGTCAAATCCGTTTATATGGTTTCTGGTTTGCCAATAAATCAGATGGTTATCAGTGTACCATAGTTTACGAACTTAAACATATGGCTACTCCAGTAGTGATGGCTATTGGTAAAGAGACATCAAATCCATTATTTTCAATGATTCACCTCTCACAGGAGTTTACACACCTGGATGTGATGAGAATA
>BPTQ01000009.1:267834013-268006513 GCA_019973895.1 Chrysanthemum seticuspe
GATCAAGAAAAAAAATCAGCTTTACAGATTTATATTCAGTATAAAATATATGAGTTGCGTTAACATGTGATTAATTGACACATGCTCGCAAAACCCATGCATAATTATACAATAACAAGAAACTCTCTAACCCTAACTACCGAGTTTTCGTCTTCTTTAACAAACTCTCCTTTATACACATTCAACCCATTTTCACAATCATAGTCAATTAGTCACCAATGGATAGAGTCGAGTTCAGGACTCAAATCATACGAAACCACTTGCAAAACAGTCAAACAACCACCTTCAACGACCACTTAACAACTTTACCATGCCTCAACTACCTCCCACAAGAATTAACAGAACCAACATCAGATTTCGACACCCATTACCTCAGTAACCTACTAAATGAAACCAGTAGTAAGGAACTTGATTATTTATTAAATTTGATGAAACAAAGTACACTATTTTGTCCAAGAAATAGGGGTGGGATGGTTTTTATTGGGCCAGATTACAATCAACCAATGGAGGAACAAAGGGAAATGACTTTGAAAAGAATTGAGTATTTGATGGATCAAGGTGTGTTTAAGGGGTGGTTTGTGAAAGATGGTTACGAGGCGGAATTATGGCGGCTTGCGCTTGCTGAAGGTTTCGGTGTTTTTGATCATTCTCTTGGGATTAAACTTGGGGTTCATTTCATTCTATGGTACGGTTTTGAATCATTTATTTGTTAATATGATGTTTTCTCCTACTATTTTTTCGTACCTATCGTCGTAAGATGGAATGAAGTTAATTAAAAAGCAAGTAGATTCTACATGTCATTCTTATACGTGATTATGATGATAAATAAGCAAAAAACGTAAGAGGACGTAACAATTTTCAGTCTAATCTAATTTGATGATATCATGATTATCATCAAACTTTTGTGTCTTTACGTACTATGTAGGCCAGAATAGTTAAGAAGCACATTATAATCCAACTTTTTGGGCCAAAATTAAAATAGGCACTCAACTGATGACATACGTGTGACTCAAACTCATAGCCTATTACATGACTGCATGTACATAAATAGATTGAGTAGGTACGTATGCTTATGTCCGTTCACATGGCTTTGTGAAGTCTAAGATTTTTTTATAAAATTACATTAATTTTTTTATACGTATATGGTTAAAACGAGTGTGGAAACCGCGCGATGCAGCGGGATTGGCTTAAAAGGACTTACTTTGTAGCGACACTTAAACCTCAGGGACTGTTTTTGCCAAGTTGTGAAACTTTGCATTTAATGTTTGGACTTACTTTGGAACGACACTTAAACTTCAGGGACTGTTTTTGCCAAGTTGTGAAACTTTGCATTTAATGTTTGGACTTACTTTGCAGCGCTACTTAAACCTCAGGGACTATTCTTGCCAAGTTGGGAAACTTTGCAATTAATGCACAATGTTTTGCAAAAAGGCTCCTGCCTTTTAGTAATATGTTTTGATGTACCTGTTGTCATTTGTTGCTGCAAAGATATGGAGTTTCAGAGTTTCTTCATCAAAGAGATGTTCTAATTTGGATTCTTTGCTGCTGTTGTTTGTGGACAATCCTCTGGTGCTGTCTAGTTAAAGATCTATCAAGAAACTGGAACTTAACCAAGTCAAATTTCAGTTTAGGGGAGGATTGTTGGGATTTATGTGAAGTTTGGATTATGCTGAAATTACTGCCGAAGGGAATCTACTGAAGTATAGTGGATTCTGCTGAAGACATAATCTGCTGAAGTTTAATAGTTATTAGTTTGTTTCTGCGGAAGTGTTTATTCCGTGTTTAGTATATTTAGTTTGGATATACATGAGCTTTATTAGGAAGTGATTGTGTATATCTTATTTAGTTTTATGTTTATACGTTTCTTGGGAAACGGTTTAGGGTTTAGTTTAGGGTTCCTTGTCTATAAAAGGAACACATTAGAATGAATTATGTACTGATTGGAAAAACAAAGTTTTAGTCAATATAACGATCCATAGAGGATCACAGAGTTCTTAGTTATTTGTGTTACTTGTGTTTATATTCCGCTGATAAATATAAGTAGTAGAGATTGTCTTTTATTGTGCTTGTGATTACATAGGCATATATAACGATCCACGAGCTCAAGATCTATCAAGGTCTGTCTGTTTCAACAGTTTGGACACTACTTAATATATGTATATGTTATATATATTTATATTTCTTGGTAGCTTTGCGTTCTCCTTGACGAGAGCTTCGCAACGAGCTAAAGCGTGTCCAAAATGGAGTTAATATGAATGAGATATCGTGTCTCAAAGTGGGACACGTGAAACACAAAATATAGAAAAGTGGGAGTATCCCACATCGCCCAAAACAAGAAGTGAAACCTTGTTTATATAGAAATCTTGATATGAACCTTCAAATTGATTTGTTGGTTTTACTCCAACACCTACGTGCGCGCGCGCAGGGGGGGTGCAGATTTCAGGATTTCTGGGCCAAAATGGGTTCGAAGCTTCTGAACTCATGCGAGCCCGCGCGACCTGCGGACACGAATGCAGCTCCGAAATCTCGCATACCTGCAGATTTCGTTGTCATTATTTCCAAATTTGTGTCCATTTATTTTTGGAACTAATTTAAACTTTGTAAACAAGTTAAATAGAATCGGTTTAAATAAATGGAAGATAATAAAACCGTGTTTAATATTTTAACAGATTCGCATATCTGTGTATTATTTGGCAGATACCTTTCTTGGTGACCAAGATAGGTTTAGCCTATATATTAAACGCCTCTTATCATTCAGTTTTCACATTCTGAAACGCAACTCCATTACAGAAACATTCCAGCAATCTCTTCGATCAGAAACGCTCAGGCTTCCGTGATCTTTCAGGCAAGTGGTCTAGTCCGGCTGTACAACAGCTGCGTACGTTGTACCTTGGAAAACAGACGACGAATCTGTTTTAAGGGAATCGTGTTCAACACGAGCCTCGTACAATTCTCTTTACTGCTTTTATTTAAATTACGTTGAATAGTGTCTGTCTTCTGCTTCTACTCCATTCTGTCTGCTATTTATTTACTGTCGTTTATTTATTGTAATTATAATCTGATTTTCATAAATAAAGTGTGCACCGTTTCCCACAAACGGACCCCAAGCAGCGCCGCTAGCTCTTTTTAGATTGCAAAACTAATTTTTTTTGAAAAACTACATCTACGAATCTGATGAAGAACTCCACTGCCTCAGGTGCAAGATTCTTTAAACATGCGTTTCTATCTTTCACAAGCGTACACATATAACTTCATTTTTTGCTTTAATTTATAACAGTTTAGAATTTAGACAGCTGGTTCATGATCACAAACTTCAATTTAGGTTCTATAATTTTCTGAACTTTTTAGTATATATAAGGAAAGATTAAACTTTCATCACCATATCAGAAATCCATTACCTGTTAGTAAATTGTTAGGCGTTTATAATCTTCATAGTTCGTACCTATTTACATAAGCCAGTCACTGAACTAAAGTTCATTTTCTCTTGTTCTAATAAGCTTTACAGATTTATATCAATTCAAAACTATTTTTGTAAATATTCGATCAAGAAAAAAAATCAGCTTTACAGATTTATATTCAGTATAAAATATATGAGTTGCGTTAACATGTGATTAATTGACACATGCTCGCAAAACCCATGCATAATTATACAATAACAAGAAACTCTCTAACCCTAACTACCGAGTTTTCGTCTTCTTTAACAAACTCTCCTTTATACACATTCAACCCATTTTCACAATCATAGTCAATTAGTCACCAATGGATAGAGTCGAGTTCAGGACTCAAATCATACGAAACCACTTGCAAAACAGTCAAACAACCACCTTCAACGACCACTTAACAACTTTACCATGCCTCAACTACCTCCCACAAGAATTAACAGAACCAACATCAGATTTCGACACCCATTACCTCAGTAACCTACTAAATGAAACCAGTAGTAAGGAACTTGATTATTTATTAAATTTGATGAAACAAAGTACACTGTTTTGTCCAAGAAATAGGGGTGGGATGGTTTTTATTGGGCCAGATTACAATCAACCAATGGAGGAACAAAGGGAAATGACTTTGAAAAGAATTGAGTATTTGATGGATCAAGGTGTGTTTAAGGGGTGGTTTGCGAAAGATGGTTACGAGGCGGAATTATGGCGGCTTGCGCTTGCTGAAGGTTTCGGTGTTTTTGATCATTCTCTTGGGATTAAACTTGGGGTTCATTTCATTCTATGGTACGGTTTTGAATCATTTATTTGTTAATATGATGTTTTCTCCTACTATTTTTTCGTACCTATCGTCGTAAGATGGAATGAAGTTAATTAAAAAGCAAGTAGATTCTACATGTCATTCTTATACGTGATTATGATGATAAATAAGCAAAAAACGTAAGAGGACGTAACAATTTTCAGTCTAATCTAATTTGATGATATCATGATTATCATCAAACTTTTGTGTCTTTACGTACTATGTAGGCCAGAATAGTTAAGAAGCACATTATAATCCAACTTTTTGGGCCAAAATTAAAATAGGCACTCCACTGATGACATACGTGTGACTCAAACTCATAGCCTATTACATGACTGCATGTACCTAAATAGATTGAGTAGGTACGTATGCTTATGTCCGTTCACATGGCTTTGTGAAGTCTAAGATTTTTTTATAAAATTACATTAATTTTTTTATACGTATATGGTTAAAACGAGTGTGGAAACCGCGCGATGCAGCGGGATTGGCTTAAAAGGACTTACTTTGTAGCGACACTTAAACCTCAGGGACTGTTTTTGCCAAGTTGTGAAACTTTGCATTTAATGTTTGGACTTACTTTGGAACGACACTTAAACTTCAGGGACTGTTTTTGCCAAGTTGTGAAACTTTGCATTTAATGTTTGGACTTACTTTGCAGCGCTACTTAAACCTCAGGGACTATTCTTGCCAAGTTGGGAAACTTTGCAATTAATGCACAATGTTTTGCAAAAAGGCTCCTGCCTTTTAGTAATATATAGTAATATTTGCGCACGTGTAGGTTTTAAATAAATTTTCGATTATGTATATTAATATTGATTAATATTTTGTATAAATTTTTGTTGCGCAAAAATTTTGACTTTCTTTAATTGGTAGGATATTTATATTTTGACTTTCTTTAATTGGTAGAATATTTATGTTGATATTGTTTAGATTTAACTATATGTTTCAGACATTATGCGTGTTTAGTAGCAACTAATGACTGTTAAAAAAATATGCGTCGTTGCTATATGTACAATCTCGTGTATTTATTTTCATCTTACTGTAATACGTGAGGTCGTGATTCATTTTGATATTTATATTTTTGTTGATAATAATTTTAGCCTTATTTAATTTTAAAACACTTGTACTTACGAGTTAAACTTACAAAAAAGAATAATATGAGTCGTTATTGAATGTGGATATTTATGTAAAAAATACTTTCCAGATTTCCTTATTTAGTCGCATAAAAAAGAATAACATGAGTCGTTCGTATATGTAGAATATCGTTTAAATATCATAGTAAATCTTGTTTTTATTTTGATATTTATAATTCAATGCATATACACCAATTTAATATATACAAATAAATAATATTTATAAATAACAACATATATGAAGTTATTAAAAAACATAAAAATATTTAAGTTCATATAACTTATTTAAAATTTAACAACTAAATTTTTACTGCCTCTGTCTCATAATTATTGTCTAGTGTTGATTTTTGAATTCTTTATTTTGCAACTTTGATCTTAAATATTTTTATTTTTATTATATAACTAGCCTATAGACCCGTGATAAATCACGGGTAGCTAATAATAAATTGCTTACAAAACATAAACGTATATCAACTCAGTAAATTAGAGCAACACTTGAACCCTCATTTAATCTTTTGAAAGGCCAATAGAACTCATATGATTCACACAATCACACTGCAAATTCTAGAAATAACGTGAGTTAAATATTAATAGAGTAACATAGACTTCAAATCTGTTACAACAACCGAGTGGCGTATAACTTTGAAAGTGAAAACAAAGAAAGAAAGTATGAGAATTAGTTGCTTTTGCCTAGACGATTAAGTAAGTACTACATAATTAACTGCATTTGATAGCATTTAAGCATGTGATATACCATGGGTGCGATCGAAAATTAATATTAAGCCCATCCCTTGGTGCAATCAACAACACTTTCATAAAACTTCAAACATAACCTTTAGGGTGAAGGCTGAATATACGTAACAAACTTTCTCAAATTAACCAATATACGTGACACACTTATTTTATTCTCAACATACGTAATATACTTTCAAACACTTACCAATATATGTAATATTAACAGGTTACCATTTTTTAAAGTTACAGTTTTGGTCCTTATCGTTTGCGTTAACTTTCACCGTTAGTCTATTAACATTTTTTCACTTAAAAAAGTTACAGTAATGTCCCTGTGGGGTTTACTTTGACTTTCACCATTAGTCTTTTGACTTTCATCTTTCTTATATACGTTTTTATATATAGTTTTATACACATTTTTATATACGCTTTTATTCACTTTTTATACACGTTTTTTACACACGTTTTTACACATTTTTATGCACGTTTTTATATACGGTTTTTACACGTTTTTATACACGTTTTTACACACATTTTTATATACATTTTTTTACATGTTTTTTACACACGTTTTTATATACGTATTTTTACACTATTTTATGCACGGTTTTATATACGTTTTTTACACGTTTTTATACATGTTTTTATGCACGTTTTTACACACGTTTAAAAAACGTTTTTAAAAATGTGTATAAAACCATGTAAAAAACGTATATAAAACCGTGTATAAAAACATGCATAAAATCGTGTAAAAAATGTATATAAAAACGTGTGTAAAAATGTGTATAAAAGCGTATAAAAAACGTATTTTAAATCGTGGATAAAAACGTGCATAAAATCGTGTATAAAACCATATATAAAAACGTGTGTAAAAAACGTGTGTAAAAAACGTATATAAAAACGTACATAAAACCGTGTATAAAACTGTGCATAAAAACGTATAAAAAACGTACATAAAAACGTGTATAAAAACATGTAAAAAACGTATATAAAAACGTGTGTAAAAAACATGTATAAAAACGTGTGAAAAAACGTGTATAAAAACGTGTAAAAAACGAATATAAAAAAGATGAAAGTTAAAGGACTAACGGTGAAAGTCAAAGCAAACCACAAGAATCATTACTGTAACTTTTTTTAGTAAAATTAGGACTAACGGTGAAAGTCAACGCAAATGACAAGGACCATTACTGTAACTTTTAAAGGTTGTAACCTGTCAATATTACGTATATTGGTAAATATTTGAAAGTACATTACGTATGTTGAGAATAAAATAAGTATGTTACGTATATTGGTTAATTTGAAAAAGTTTGTTACGTATATTCAGCCTTCTTAAAACACCCTAACCTTTATGTACACCAAAGTAACTGCTATACACTAACATATCAAGATTAATTTTTGTAACTTTCAATATATAATAAGTAACAATGTGTAACCAAAGGCTAAGTTATGAACAAAGAAAATAGATAGTAGTTTGCATAAAGTAATAGTTGCTCCTTGGTGTGAACTTATACTCAGTAATACATTTTGCTACTCGGGTAATGTGCATGTCAACTAACCTTAGTTATAGCGATCCTATAAAAATGAAGTCACTGATCATTATTTTAAAACACAATGTTTAGCGACAATGGGGGCCACGTAAATTGATCATAGGGTAGACAGTTTCAAATTATATTTAAAAGTGCTAATAACATATTAAAGCACTATACTTGTCAAGAATAGCAGTTCTGCGTAGCGAACTAAAAAAATAACTCTTTTAGACATTAATGTTGACATTTTTGTCTTTCTTTAAGTATTATGATCAAATTATGACCATTTTACCCTTCGAAAAATATTTCAAAAAAAAAGAAATTCGAAAAAAAAATTCCGAAATTTCAAAAAAAAAGTATTTCGAAAAAAAATTAAAAAAAATATATTTTGGAAAAAAAATTCGAAAAAAAAATATTTCGAAAAAATTTAGAAAGGGTAAAATAGTCATAATATGGTTATAATACTTAAAGAAAGACAAAAATGTCAACATTAATGTATAAAAAAGTTATTTTTTTAGTTCGTTACGCTGAACTATCATTCTTGACAAGTATAGTGCTTTAAAAGGTTATTAACCCTATTTAAAAAGAGTATGCATTTAGTGTTAAACTCAAAATTTCAAAAAATAAAAAAAATAAAAAAATAAAATATTACACTGTAATTGCTTTTCGGACCGCATAACCTCTGCTTTAGGTGTGTCCGCCGCTTAGCGAATTCATTAAATCCCATTTTTCCCTCCCAGACTGTAACTTAACACTTGATGTATAAAACCACATATATAATGTATCATCTTCGACTGCGCAAGGAATGTGCACTATAAAATTATTTGGAACCTGAAATTCAAATAGAAAAAGACATGGCATAGTTGACTCCATTAGTTTTGATCTAAACCTTTATTAAAACACAATAAACTATATTGAGTTATACCAAAGATTAATGCTGACATATTTATATATTATTGAAATCTTAAGGTTGACAAAAAAAATTGTAAGAGAACTTGCGAGCAATTATCTTAATTGACTGTAACAACAAAATCACGAAAACAGTTAATTGAAATTTGGAGATACTAAAGATTATAATGGTAAGATAAATCACAAAAAATTAATTACTATTTCGAATAGCTCATTTTACTCACATGCGGATGATATTAAAATCATAAAAACACTTGCTGGAAGTAAGGTTACTTAGAGTTCAACAATAGTATGCTTCCTTCAAAAAATTTATAAAGACCCATAAGATTATGCCCGTTAGTGATTGGAAGTCATAATCTATTGACACTGTACGATGAAATTATAAACTAAATTAAAAATGTAGCGTTGAAGATTGTAAATTTATTTAAAGGAAAGAAAATCAGAGTACACAAATATTTTCCTATAGTGATTTCAAAATTTAGAGGTGGGAGAAAAGTGGAAATAAATATTGAAATTGTAACAACTTATGTATTAAATATCAGTCAAACACATCTTGAATTAACGGTGCAAAGTGTATTTTTATTCCCATGTGGCACTAGTATTTAGTGACATGGCTTTTATGATGTGGCATGGTTGCTTACATGGCTTTAATGACATGGAGAAATTTCAAAAAAAGTTTTGTTTATTATATATATAGATAGATAGATAGATATAGATATTTTATGAAAATTATATCAATGAAAATAAATTACTACCTCCGTCCCATATTAAATGTCCAGTTTTGACTTTTGAAGTCTTTCATTTTCAACTTTGACCTTAAATATTTTTGTTTGTTTTATATAGTATTTGATCAAAATTATACCAAATGAAAATACGTTTGAACCTCAATACATCCATATATTTTGCATTAATTATTGTTTACCACAAACAAAATTATCTAAGGTCAAAGTTGTACAAGAATGACTTTGAAAAATCAAAGTGGACATTTAATATAGGACGGAGGGAGTACATACTCAATCCATTCATATATTTTACATCAAATAATATATAACACAAATAAAAATAAATAAGAGACGGATGAAGTATTAATTACCTTCTATGTTTTTAGTATTTTATACAAAATCGACACATATGTTTTTATGTATACTTATTTGATAGATTAAATTTAATTGGGTTTGACTAATTGAAGACAATTTTGACTTTTATTGACTAATAAAAATACTCTATTATATATACGTGGCAAAATCAAACTCTCTTTTTAATTCAGTTAAAAACTCCTTAAAGATTTAGTTATCCATTTTATGTGTACTCTTTAATGTATAAGAGATAACAAATGTCACTAAGGGCATAATATTTTACCAGTTGGTTGGTAATTAAATAGCCAAATAGGGAAAAAGGTTGAAAAAAGAACATTTTCTTTTCTTTTGTTTCAAAGTTTTCCGCATTATTGAACGTCTTGAAGAGAATATTACCTTAAATCTCAGCTTTATTTCACTTTTGTTTTAATAAAACTTGAAAAACCGAAATTACCAAGAATTGCTAGTTTGAGTCTTATAATCAAAGACAGGATTTTTTGAATACAAATTGCTTGTTTAAGTCTTTGTATTGTTAAAAAGAACTGTTTTTAACATAATTTAGTAAAGGTTTGTTTATTGAGACAAACTTTCGTATTTAATATGCTATCTGTTCGTATATAATAGATGTGTTTTTTAGTTGACCATACTTTAGATCCAAATAATATATGCAAGTAGTATAGCGGTGGCACGCACATCAAGACTGAAGGATTACAAAATGGGGATCGTTAAATATGGACGAAAATGAGGCCAATGAGATATTGATCACAAGTTTTATTTATAAAAAAGGTTTTTCTATTATGTGTCCTAGGGCACATGATAAGAATACAAAAAATACATAAAAGTATATGAGGATCCACGAAAAAGAACATAAGTACATATAAAAAATGTATTTTTTGTAAATCCGTATGTATTTTTATATACCTTTTTCACTTCTTATCATGTGCCCTAAAGCACATAATAGAAAAACCCTTATAAAAAATAGTCCATAATTAAATCTTTAAACAACAATACAATAACTACCATTAAATTGTCTTTATCTAGAATAATAAGCGTGTCGATAAATTCATAAGAACTAAAGGCAACGTAGTTTTATACTAGTAAAGATTCTCTTTTTCGTATGTTCTATGACTTCCATCTCACATGTGCACACATATGCACATAAATATTGCATTAGACGATACTTTAGCCGACGATCTTATTGTACCTTATAAGAGTTTGAGCTTTTAAAATAAACTTATGTATATCATTTATAACGTAAATTTTTTTGATATTTTTGACAATGTATGTAGTTCGACACAATAAACTTAAGACAAAAACGTTTTACAAAAATTTGTCTCTTGTTTAAAGTTAGTTAACCGAAACTTTCGTAAACAAAATTCTTCCCTTTTTGTTTTTACTCGCCCAACAAATATTTTGGATGTAGCAGCTCAAAGAATATCCAACACAAAACCCAAATCCAAATATTAAGCTATCCTAATAGGGATGGCAATGGGGCGAGTTTGAGGCGGGGCGGCCATTCCCATCCCCAAACCCGATTATCAAAATTCTCCCCAAACCTGCCCCGATCCCCATTGAGGATCTAATCGGGGCGCCTTGTTGGAGCGTGATGCTCCCCCAAGCCCGCCCCGTATTAATCGGGGATCTTATCGGGGTGTACTCTTCGGGTGCAATTCTCGACCAAAGCCGCATAATTTCACACTAATTATTATTTTTAAACCGTTAGTAATAACTTGAAGAATTAAGAACTTATTAATAATCAATTACAAAAAAACCTTAGTAAGTTTTTACGATAGTATTATACAAAAATAATGATTAATTACACCACCAAAAATTTAAACTTAAAAAGATGACACTAAACAAGTTTTTATAATCACTATTTTGCAATCTTACAAAGATAAAAAAACTTATAATTTTATAGTAATATATTTTATTACGTAAATACTAACAAAATACTATGCAATTATATAATTATAGATATATTTGTATATGTGTATATATTATTCGGGCGGGGCGAGGATTTCCCGCTCCCGCCCCAAACGCGATTAAAATCCTTGTTTAAGCCCTAAACCCGCCCCATAACCCGATTAGCATGTCACGCCCTGCCCCAATTAGTTCGGGTTCGAGTTTTTTTGCCATGTCTATACCCTAATATTTTGCACAATATAAGAGTCCACTACTTTAATGTTACCCACACTCTCACAAACTCACGCAGCCACAACACACACTTATTTTTTTCTTTTCACAAAAAACGCAAAGATATAAAATAGATCTGGTGTCCAAAAAAAATTGTATGAAAGTACTACAATTTAGTAATAAATATGCTAAAACGAACAAACACAAATGGTCATATTTTTTTTAAAAAAACAAACACTCGACCTCGGTCGAGTTCTCGACCCTGAGCGGCCGACACCACCGCAACGGCGGCGTTCAGTCTCGACCGACAGCGACCGAAGGTCGACCGACCCCATTGCCTCCAGCCTAAGTGCTTGGCTTAGTAGCTTGATTAGATTATACATTGTGGTTAAATGGTTGTATTTGGTAAATGAATGATTTAAATAATGTATTAATTGTATGTGTTAAATAGTGTATTATTTGTGCAAAAGTTAATTGTACATTTTGATTTAGTTTTGTATATTAAGTTTGTAGACTGGTAAATCTTAAATTTAAGATTGAGGAGATAGTGCTTGATATTTTATACATTAAGCTTGTAGACTTGTAAGTCTTAAATTTAAGATTAAAGAAAGAGTTATTTGTACATTAGAAGTAGTGTATGTTAAGTTTGTAGACTTGTAAGTCTTAATTTTAAAAGCAAGATTCATTTGTGTATTAAAAGTAACTAGCAGGGTACCCGCGCAATGCGGCGGCGGGTACCCTTTTACTCAATTTTGTGAGGAATAAGTGTTTTTCATGTGTATGTTCTTTTTAACAATAATTTTACGTCTTTTAATTTCCGATGAACTACATATTTTAATTTATTCTTAAAAAGAACATGTAAGTTTCCGATGAACTACATATTTTAAAAGGTAAAATTGTTGTTAAAAACATGTAAATTTCCGATGAACTACGTATTTTAATTTATTACATTTTTTTACAATAAATGTACGAAATTCATGTTAGAACAACTTTAACTCTTAATCAGAAACAAAGTTTTTCAATTTTGAGACTACGTTTAACAAAATCCTTATTAATAATATACCAACTTCATCCAAAAATATTATTCAATAAAATTTCAAACTACAACAAAATCTCAGTTAACAAGTGTAGAATTAGAATGAGTAAGATAGTATTAGAGATTTCATCATGCATACATTCACACTTAACTATATTATTACACATACGACTATTTCATTGCTTATCAATTCATAGGGACTTTGATAATGACAATTTTGTTCCAATCTCTGTAAGTGTTGTTTTTGTTCTACTTCAACCGAACTACGTGAAAGATTCATGATGCACAAATAATCTTAGCATGGCCATTCATGGTTAACTTACTTTGTAATGCCCACAAGCCTAAATACATAAATATCAGACAAGAATATTTGACCCAATATTAGAAGCCCAAATAATAGCCCAAACCATTCAACAAAAATGGTATTCATACATATAGTGTAAAACCTAAAACACTCTTTACAAACAAAAAATAAAACGCAGCCACAACTCCACACACTCTCTCAATCAACTTCAGCAACCATCCACTTTATGCCGTCGCAACCAACACCATACCTTCAAGATCCGTTAAGATCCATGTGGTGTATTTTTACACATACCGAACCTCACAACTACACTAAAACTTGAATTTTTGATTTTTTTTTTGATTATTTTGATATAGTAATTGGCTTCAAGATCGGTAAGTAGGTATCGGGTAAGGTTTTTGTTTTGTGTTTCATTTAAGATCAATGATGGGAGTTATAAATTACCTGAGATCTTGTTGTTGTAGAATGGGAAGTGAAAGTGAGGCTAAAGTTTGTTGTGGTTAAAGGCTATTGTGTGGGGATGTAATGAGAGAAATTATAGTTTATATATGATGAATCTTAATTTTTGTTTTAAATGTGATGAAGGGTTGTTACTAAAAGTTTTGAATTGATGTGTTCCGTTAAAACGTAAAGTGCTGTCACAGTTTTGTTTTGAATTAGTGTGGTGTTACATGGTGTAAATGGGTTTCTATATGACTTGGGTGGTTACAAGTCATAATAAGGCAGTTACAAGTTTTTAAGACAATTAATTTTCTTTCTTTACCTTTGATTATGTGTATGATACAAGCTTTATAAAACACTTCTTTCCATTATAAGTAATATAATATGCATATGTGGTTGTAAGTCTGAAATTTTGTGCTTTAATATGTTGTACATCATGCTTTATTACTTGTAAGTCTGAAAGTCTGAAAATTAAATAGGAGAGAGAGTCGTTTGTGCATTATAAGTAGTAGTGATATAGATAAGCCTTCAGTTTTACATTGTTAGTTTCAGTTCAAGTTATGGCCTCAAATAATTTAGTAAATACACTTAAATGTCTTTTAAAAGTTATGATCAAAGGAGATATAACATTAAATGAAAAGGATAAAATCAAATATTTACTTACGAAAATAAATGAATCTTTTAAATTCATCTTGTCTATATCTATATTACATTATAATATATTATGGACTTCTTATAAAAGAAGTCTTAAAAATATAAGCCTACACATGTTACTATAATTAGTAATTCATATAATTAAGAAAAGAAGCATAATGTACAACACTTTAATACAAATAATTTTCAGACGTACAAGACAAGAAGCATAGCGCACACCACTTTAATGCACATATTAAAAAAAACAAAACACCACATTAATGTTATTTAATATAATCAATTAATTAACTGATCAATAAATACAATTAATGCAGTTATTAAAACACCACTAACATAATAAATACAAATTATTAAGCATATTGTACAACCAAATTAAACACAATTCCTATATTAAATGTCACTAATACAAATAATATTCAAGCCCGAACGGGCGCAGGCCAAACGGGCTCGAGCCCGAATGGGCACGGGCTAAACAAAATTCTTGAAATCCGTAAATTTATTGTCAAAAAAAATATAATTAACTAAAATACATTATTCACTTTAAAAATTTATTTCAGAATATCTCCCGCCGCAAAGCGCGAGTACCCTGCATTAAATGTCACTAATATAAATAATAAAGCATATTATACAAATATTAAAGGCCGAAAGGGCAACGGGTAAAATGGGCTTGAGCCCGAACAGGCACGGGCCAAACGGCCTCGAGCCTGAACAGGCGCGGGACGGGCACGGGCTAAATGGAATTCTTGATATCCGTAAATTTATTGTCAAAAAAAATATAATAAACTAAAATACATGATTCACCGAAAAAATTTATTTCAGGGTACCTGTCGCCTCAACACGCGGGTACCCTGCTAGTCACTTAAAATACATGTTTACAATTATTTCTTAAGCTTTTTATTTTAATGGGTTAGTTGCTTAAAAATGTGTCATGTTTGCTATTTCTTATTATTGTGTGTACTGATTTTTTTTTTATTGTGGTGTATTAATTTTTCAAATTTTGATTATTGTGTATATTTTATTAACATTTTACTTTTTTATTTTTATTATTTTTAATTTTAAAAAATAAAATGATCATGACTGAATAGTTACAAAATACACGCAATAATAAAAAAAAAAATGACATTTTCAATTAATTAAGTACTCCGTATTTTAGTTATTCTTATCATTACTCTTTGATCCACTCTTAAATGTTTAAGATTATGTCAAACTTCATGTCTCAAAAAATCAAAAAAATAACATAAATATCAATAATTGTCACATTCACACAATATATATGCCCATATTCAACCCCTTTAATCCAAACAACAACCAACTCTTCGTCTTCTTTACACAAACTCATTTCCAAGTAACCCACCTTCTTCATCCTCATCACCATCTTCATCACAAATGGATCGGGTCAATTTCAGAACCCAAATCATATCAAACCACTTCACCACAACCCAAACAACCCATAACAGCAACCCTTTAACCACTTTACCATGCATCAGCTACCAGCCACCAGAACTAACAGAACCAAAGCCATATTTCGACACCCTTTTGCTCAGAGAGATTATAGATGGACCCATGTTTAAGAACAATGACTATTTGTTTAGTTTAATGAAACAGAGTACTCTGTTTTGTCCAAGAAACAGGGGAGGGAAGGTTTTTATTGGGCCAGACTTTAATAAGTCAATGGAGGAGCAAAGAGAAATGACTATGAAAAGAATTGAGTTTTTGAGAGATGTTGGTGTGTTTGATGGGTGGTTTGAGAAAGAGGGTTATATGGGTGATTTGTGGCGGTTTTCGGTTGCGGAAAGTGTTAGTGTTTTTGACCATTCTCTTGGGATTAAACTTGGGGTTCATTTCTTTTTATGGTATGCTATAGGAATTTCTGATTTTTTTTTTTTTTGTATAATTAAAGTGATTATCTGATTATTGCGTTTTCTTTTAATGTTTGTTATATGAGTAATACTCCGTATTAGGTTTTTTTAAGTGGATAAGTAGTTAAAGTGATTATATGGTTATTACGTTTGCGGCTATTTATAGGTATTTGGGATTCTTGGTCTTGGCTATTGCGTCATTGTTAAGTGGATAAGTAGTTTTTTGTTTTTGGTTAGAAAGTTTGGGGTCATTCCTTTTTCTGGTATGTTTTGTTTAGATGATTGCCCTTTTTTTTAGCAGTGGCAGGATTCGGCTATTGGTCTTGGTATCTTATGGATTGTTTGGGGTTGCGTTTTGGAGTAACTATTTACACAAAATTGGTATCTTATGAGCTGTTTGGGGTTGCGTTTTGATCTTATATTAGATCATGTAATGTAACGCAATGGGGTTTAGGAGAGTGTTTGGATTTAATTGAAGACGTGTGTTTGGCAGATTCTGATTGTTTACGGATATAAGTGTAAATGTGGCCCCAAATGGTTAAGGTAATTAGAATCAGTTATGTTAGTTTTGTTGCAGCTACTCAGAAACTGAATGTTTGACACATAAAGCATCTGATAATCAGAGTCATTTTATCTTACCCAAACACTGTAAACTGAGTATTTGCTACTTGAAACTGCAATAATTACATAAGCAGTTTCATCATGAAGTTCCGTAAGACAGCTTATTGCTTGAAACTAGAGTGATTATAGCATATTTAGGCCACGTTTAATAAGTTTGTAGTGTTGTGGTAGTTTTGGATAATCACTTTAGCAGTGCTGCAAGAAAACTAATAGACTGATTTTCGCTTATGATATTTACGGGGTCCTTTACATGTAAATCTTTAGACTTTGGGCAATTTAAAGTTGACAATTGCTCAAACAACTAATTTTGTGATTATCACACTTCAAACAACTAGTATAGTCAAACACTATATATCTTCTATTGAGTTTTCCCTTTTTTTGCAACTAATTTATGTGATTCTGATTATTCCATATCACATGATCTTTCAAAATGCTAAGCCAAAACCTTCTAAGAAAATTAACTCAAGTAGAATAATTATTGTTAATAAATCTTATTTAGACAAAATTTCGTATCTTAATATATGGAAAGCATATTGATAGAATCATTACACTAGTTTTTTGTTTTTCTCAAGGATATATTATAATTGGAGTCTAGTATATTATATTTGCTGGTTGATTACTCATCAAACGATCAAAATTGTTGTTCCAAACGTTCATTTGTCTTTAAAGACTAAGAAATAAATGAAGTTATGCGTTCATTGTATACTTATGAGTATTCTGTAATGTGGATTTAAGCCCTTGGTAGGAATAAAGATAGAATAAGATGTTTATCTTTACAAGCTAACATCTCAAGTACGGGTTCATATGTAAACTTTTGATAATATTGATTTTGTGCCCCTATCATATTTCAGGGGTGGTGCAATCCGTTTCATGGGGACAAAGCGCCATCATGATAAATGGTACAAGCCAACTGAGACTTATGAAGTAAAAGGTTGCTTTGCAATGACTGAGCTAGGTCATGGAAGTAATGTACGTTAAGCTTTTGTTAAAGTCATCAATTTTGGTATTTTTATCATTATAACGTTATGGTTCCTTACCGACCTATATTTTTAGGTTCGAGGCATTGAAACAATCACTAGATATGATGCAAGCACTCAGGAATTTATCATCTTAACTCCTTGTGAATCTGCTCAGAAGTATTGGATTGGAGGTGCAGCTAATGTAAGACCTTATATATCAAACTTCTATTGGGTCAAATGGCTGATCCTTTGTATGATTTATGTTAATAGACTGGAATGCTAATTTATTTTTTCTTTTCATTTCAGCATGCTACACACACAATCGTTTTCTCGCAGCTCGAGATCAATGGTGTAAATCAAGGAGTGCATGCTTTTGTAGCCCAGATCAGGGACGAAAATGGAAATGTATGTCCAAATGTTCGTATTGCCGATTGTGGCCATAAAATTGGTTTGAATGGTGTTGACAATGGCCGAATCTGGTATGGATTGAACTTGAGACTTAGTGTACAATATTTCTGAGATACCAATTATAACCTGAAATCTACACGTGTTTCAGGTTTGACAATCTGCGGATACCTAGAGAGAACTTGTTGAATTCAGTTGCTGATGTGTCACCAGACGGGCAATATCTGACTGCAATAAAAGATCCAGACCAGGTTATTGCTCTGTGATTTATATTTAATACTTTTGAAACCTATTTACTTTGAGATAAGAAAAAAAATATTTATTTAGTTATTCATATTGATACTTGATTTCAGAGATTTGCAGCCTTTTTGGCTCCATTAACTTCTGGTCGTGTAACTATTGCGGCAAGTGCAATGAACACAACAAAGGTACTAAAAGCTACAAGTTTAAAAAAAGGGTTATTTGCATATATTAACAACATAGTGTTTCATTTGTCTCGCTTTAGTCATTGTACTTTTCCTGTACATAAGTTATTAAAGACTAGTTTCATGTCATGCTTGGGTCATTTTGTAACCCATAATCTTAGCGTTTCTGAATTTACCTCCACATTTGAAGACATAACTTTAACATTCTAAAATTTAAGTTATTATTTTAGAAAATTTCGCTTTTTAAACGGGTCAGAACACCATCTTTTAATCCCTTATAGGTACAAGAAAGGTATATTGACAAAAACAGGATAAATGAAAGACTACGTTGTTATTTTATGCAAAAACCCTTTATTCGTTACAAGAATGATCAAAATTTCTCTTTATTCTCTCTAGATTGGTTTAGCAACTGCAATAAGGTACTCTTTGTCACGGCGTGCATTTTCAATGCTACCAAACGAACCCGAAGTTCTTCTACTTGATTATCCAAGTCATCAAAGACGGCTCTTACCTCTTCTTGCGAAGACGTACGTGCCAAATATATACATGATATTATATTAGTTATGATCTTGCAATTAATTTTTACCCTGGTGTTTCTTGTTGCTTGGCAGGTATGCTCTAAGTTTTGCTTCCAACCATTTGAAGATGATATACGTGAAAAGGACACCTGAATCAACTAAAACTGTTCATGTGGTTTCTAGTGCACTTAAGGCTGTTTTGACGTGGCATTGCATGCGAACCCTTCAGGTAGTATATGCTCATGAAGCTTATTACTGTATTATTTACTAGTGAAAGTTGTTTTCATAAATACTAATAGCATTTTTGTTTGTTGAGTTTGACTCATTGTACTTTTTGGGTACACGCGCGTCGCTACATTATGGTGTTGTTCCCATTTGGGTCATTCTTGACACGTAATGTTCACATCTCTATGTGAATTTCAACATATACAAGATATAAGTTTTTATCACATAAAAATGATCAATTTTGAAAACCTGTTTATTCATTTACCAAATGACCCAAATAGGAAACTATGTACAAAACGGGACAAATGATAAGTTCGTTGCTGTTTTATGCAAATAATTCAAGTTAAGTATCCTAACTTATGATTTGCTGATTTTGGGTCAGGAATGTCGAGAAGCTTGTGGAGGGCAAGGTATAAAAACGGAAAATCATGTTGGTCATTTAAAAAGTGAGTATGATGTGCAATTGACTTTTGAGGGCGACAACAATGTTCTGATGCAACAGGTAATAAAAATCTGAATTATGACATTTAAAGTTCAATAATTGTGTTATGTGATTGATATAATTTATGTCAACTCAGATTAGTAAGGCACTTCTGGCGGAATTTTTAGCAGCCAAGAAAAGGAACAAACCTATTAAAGGTTTGGGACTGGAACACTTGAACAAACCCGCTCCTATTATTCCTTCTCAGCTCACAAGCTCTACCCTCAGGACCACTCAGTTCCAGGTAATTATATATCTGAGTAAGTTATACACATGGTTACGTTGGTTTAGGTGGTGCAGGGGCGAGACTCTACATCCTACCCCTCCCCCATACCTTCGATTGGGTCTTTTTGTTGTTGCTGTTGCTTATAGTGTATAAGCAGCTTATGGCTTGTAAATAATAAACTCATAAGCCCATGCTTAGTGTTTAGGTTAACTTATTATAGTTTTTTTTTTTTTTTTTTTTGAACGGCAAAGATTAACTTATTATAGTTAATGAGGTAAAATGACCATAAAGCACATAAGCATCTAAAACTGTAATTGTTAGATGAGGGTCAAAAGTCATTTGCTATAACACCCCCACATAAGCCCACACTCCCTCAAATAAGCCACAAATGTTGAGTTAATCAAACATATGAGCTCATAAGTCCAACCATATTAGCTTAACCAAACACTTTATTAGGCTTATTTTAGTTAAATAATCTAATATGCTCATATGCCCCATATATAAGCTTAAACAAACACCCCCTTAATACCAAATTATGGCTTTGGACTTGTGGCCGCTAACTTTAAAAAATTAGACCAATAATCCAGAATTTAGAAACCTAATACGTGGAAGGTCGCTATAAAGGATGTCTGTTAAAAAGTTTGTTAATTCATGCGCATGTCTTGCCCATGAGGGTATAATCGACATTTTACTTTTTCTTTGTGAAAAGTAGTTTGAAGCTTTTATTTGTGGCAGACCGACATCTTCTGCTTACGGGAAAGAGATCTATTGCATCGTTTTGTTACAGAAGTCTCTCAATACCAAGCTCAGGGTGAAAAAAGCAAAGAACATATATTCTCAGTGGTGAACCAAAACCCCTAACTTCTCGATTTATTTTATTACATATACTTTTCTTTTTTTGAAATATTATTGATTTTTTTTTTAGACCTATCAAATTGCTGAGGATTTGGGAAGAGCTTTTTCAGATCGCTTAATTCTACAAACATATCTCGACGTTGAAGCAACTGTTCCTGCAGGTCCTTTAAAGGTAATTAAACTTCGTTTTTCTTGTAAGCTATTTGCACTTGCTCTCTAGAATTTATGTGAATACTAAATATTGTTTATGAACTTGTTGCAGGATATATTAGGTTTAATGAGAGCAATGTACACTACCATTGTGATGGAAGAAGATGCCTCGTTTCTTCGATATGGATACTTATCAACAGACAACGCAGCAGTGGTTAGGAAAGAGGTTCCAAAACTGTGCAGCGAATTAAGACCACATGCACTTGCTTTGGTTAGCTCTTTGGGAATCCCTGATGCTTTCTTGGCCCCTATTGCTTTCAACTGGGTCGAGGCCAATGCGTATTCGTCAATTTGAAGATGATGCATATGGTCTCATCCATGTGTATTTATAAATTTCTATATGCTATATTTATATTAATAAGGTCTCATCCATGTGTTGTAAAATGTAAAATGAAGTAACGAAAGTTACTTATGTTCTTTTAGTTTTTATCGTTCTATATTTTACACACAGAGGGTCATGTGATCACTAAAGAACTTGTTTCTGTATCATTGTTTGGGTCATAGTTGCTCTTTTGTTTTACCGAAGGTACCCGAGAACAGACTGATTTGAATCTTTTTTAATATTATCATGTGTAAGCTGCTACTCGTAAAGTGCAAAACTATGTCACATCCAACAACTTTTTAGTCGTTCCTAACTAGTGTTGCAAACGAGTTGGAGCTTCTATCGAGCTCGACTCTAGCTCGTTTGAGGGTCGAGAAGGGTTCGAATTGCTTGCAACCCTACTTGTAGCTGGTTCTCCATAACTCATAAGCTTACGTGGACCAAAAAATATACCTTATTAGACTTCTAGGTGGGTCTAAAGGCAAATGAATCTAACAGGGTTTTATGGACTTAGAGCATTCCCAACAATAACACCATAACACCAATAACACCGTCCACGTCAACGCCACATCAGCTTTACCATTTAACATTAACATCCCCAAAAAACACCCACAACAATAACATCCAAATAACATCAATAACATTTCATATTTTCACTTTCAACCCCTAAACTAAAACAAACACTTCATTTTTTAAAACACATATCACATTTAACATTAAAACTCCAAGTACATTAAACGTTAAACACGGATTACATTAAAAACTTAAAAAAAACGTACATTAAACGTTAAAGACGAATTAAATAAAACTACTAAAACTTAAAAAAACGAATCATCCGAGTCCCAACCATCAGAACTGGTTGGCGGAGAATAAAACTCCCCATTCATGTATCGACTCTCCATGATGTCGAAGAAGTTGTCTTCTCGTGCTTCTTGCTCACGACGAGCAGCCTCTTCACGTGCCTGCTCTTCCATAATCTCCCTTACGGTTTCTTCATCTCGTTCCAGTTGCCGGAGGGAAGCCTCACCTAACCCGCTGGGGTGGTTTTGAAAATCCACCTGTGGACTGTTCACAGGTGAACTTGGAACAATTGGGAGGTACGGGATGTTTTCAAAACCCACCGGAAAGACATTTTCTGGTGGTGTAGAGTAAACACCAGGTTCTGGTAGTGTAGGAAAGCTGGTTTCCGGCAAGTGATTTGGATTTGAAAAGCTGGGTTCCGGCAACTTTTCTGGGCTGGGAATTGCTGAGAAAAATCTTTGCGAGACATGTTTTGTGTGTGAGTTGTGTGTGTAACTTGTGTGTGTTGTGTGTTCTAAACAACTCTGGTAGAGTTGTTTATATAGGCAGAGTTGATTTTGAAACTGAATATATCCCGCTCATATTTAAATTTTAAATTTCAAATTTGAATTTGAATTTATCCCGCCCAAAACTGACCAGTATAATTTAAATTTGAATTTGAATAGGTGGAGGGGGTGTAAGTGAAAATTCAGTTGAAATGGTTTAGGGGGGTGAAATGAATTTTTTTTTTGTAACGTGCGTTACAAACACAACGCCCCCCCCTATAACGCGCAAATAACGCCCCACTTCCAACGGTATAACGCCATTTAACGGCGTTATTTGCCTAATAACGGCGTTATACCGTTATTATTGCGAGTGCTCTTAGTGTTGCCGTGGGAAAAAATCGAAATTATGAGCAAAGTTGCAATCTTCTATACTACTATATAAAATATTTGGGACATGCTATTAATAAAAGGCTTAAAAATTAAGATTCAACAAATTTTTCTTGTAATAGAAAAAGTATTTTACAAAGCTTGTATCATACACATAATTAAAGTTGAAGAAGGAAAATTAAAATGCCTTAAATTATATTAAACTTGTAACAACCTAAAAAATTAAATATCTTAAATTTTATAAACTTATAACAACCAAAAAAAAATTAAATGTTATTAAATTCTATAAACTATGAAATTGTAACAATCCTCTAATATTCATATAAATTACACCACTCTTAAAACTAAAAAAAACAAAACCATCTTCAACTCCACTTTCTCTAGAAATATGCTTGCTTACCATGAGCAGAGCACCAACAAGAGCCGACTACTGTCAGCTATTTCTCTGAGCTAAAACTCATCCTCACGTTTCAGAACAGTGAACTATAATCACAAATAAAACAACCTCTGTCACATACGCCTCAAGTCACCAACATAACCTCAACATCTAAAAACCCAACTCCGATCAAGAACTACCACTCGAATACAACGATCGCGCATACACATTGCTATTTTATATGAAATACCTTGATATTTCATAAAGTAATTTCAATCTAAAATTCTCATCATCCGTAAAGTTATAATCATGGAAAACGTATAATCTAAAAAAATCGCTCGCCAAAAAGATCGAAATTTGAGCAAAGTTGCAATCTTTTAAATCAATGGGCCAATGTATAAGTCGGTCAAAATGGAAAGGTAAAAGATAAAGTATGAAATTGTTAATGCAAAAATACATAAAATAATGCAAAAGATAATACAAGACAAGTTAAAGAGCATGGTTTTCAAGACCGAATTGAATACTGAACCGGCTTTTCAAACAGCTCTCATTTTTTATCATTATTATATTTTTTTAATTTTTACGGTTTTCCTGGTTCAACCGGCTGGTTTTCATCAACCGGTTTAAGTTTAACTGATCGAACTTGCTGGTCCGGTTTCCAAAACACCCTGTTTAAAAGGGTAAAACTGAAAAATGTGACTTCTTACTTTTTGTCAGATTCAAGTATAATTGGACGACGCTAAAAAGTAGCGTTGATCACGGTCTAAAAACCGAACCGGACCAAAAATTGATTTGACCAAAACATCAGACGGATCGGAGGACCAAACTAAAATGTTCGGTACAGGTTCGGTCCGGTCCGGTTCAAGAAACATAATGGTGGTTGTTCGTAAGATCGAATCGAACCGAAAACCGAATATGAGAAAAATGATGGACCAAAAACCAGACCGAAATATGTTCATTTCAGTCCGATTGATACAATTTTTCGATTCGATTCGGTTCACGATCTATTATGCTCGGCACTCGAAGAAAGTAGTATCTGTGTGAATTTGACTATTTAAGGAAGTGTTCTTTATTCCTCCACGAAACTTGCCCATGTTTTTAGCCTTTCGAGTCTGGTAGTTTCAACCCTATGTTAGAGGGCTAGGAGCCATAACATCAAATAACATCATTTACCCCGTCATGTTAGTGTCACATCATTTCAATACCAAATAATATAATACCAAAAAATTATCTTTTATCATAACACCAAATAACACTACCTTTTGGGACATATTTTTTTTAAAATTACAATTTATAAATTCTGCCCTCAACAATTTCATTCATTAAATTATCAAATACTTCATTAATAAAATTAAACATTACATTGCGAAATAAAAAACGTTACAATATAAAATAAAACGTGAAAATACGAAATGAAAAATACCACTACGAGTACATAAAAAGAAGTTACGAAATAAAAAAGAGAATAAGGAAATAAAACTAGTCGTCGGTTGGTGGTGGTGGCAAATTATATTTTGGGCGATTTTCTGCTTCTCCATATTTATCCAATAACTAGCGGTCGGATCCATCTCATCCGTTTTCATACCGAAAATTTAAATTCTTCCAAACGCATTATCGTCTCGTCTTTCTCTTTAGCCACCGCTTGGGCCGCTTCCCGTCTAAATCGAATCTCGGATGACATAGCTTTCAATTGGCTTGATGAACTTCCCCCGGTGCTATTCGTGGTATCGGATTTTTATTTTTTTTGGGCGCGTGATTTGTAGGCCGGACGTGGTCGTGCATCATCACCAAATAGCTCTTGGTGGCTTTGTCCGAAGACTTCTCCGGTTAAATCAATTGGTATCGGCGCGTCCCATTTTGGACAATTCCTCAAAACCTCCCACGCTTCCTCTTGACCAAACGAAACCCCTTTATGCTCGTTACGATACATTTGTCTAGCATGTCTCATGATCTGTGCAAAACCGTCAAGTTTTCTCACGCAAGCTGGCCACTTGTGAATGACCAACCGTAAGAAACTTAAAACTGCTTAAGCACAAATGCAATTTAAGATCAGGAGAATACAGTGGATTCCCGGGTCGTTATGTCCCACGGAGGTTGACTGGTGTTAAACACAATCAGATGTCGAATAACCACTAAGGATAGTGGTCAGTAAGGATTTTGAGTTGTTTATAAACTACAGAAGATTAAAGGAGATTAAAAAGTTAAAATCTATTAAATAAACGCTATCACTATAATTAAAATGATGTTTTTGTTTTTATGTTTTTATAAAACTGAAATTAAAATCTACGCGACGTACAATTAAAAACGTGAAACTTACACAATATTAACCCTAAAAATATGAAAATAATATTTTTATAAACCTAATGATAAAAGAAACTTTTTAGAAAAAGAAAACTATTTTTATAACTAATTAATTAATTACTATTAATTAAAAACTAATTTTAACTATTTAATAATTATTTAAAATACAAAAAATTAGGAAATAAAGCTAGAAAAATAAAATTATGAAATGGAAAAGTCTAAAATATCAAACTAGAATTTTCAAAACTATTTTTGTATTTTTCTGATTATTTTTCTATTTTCTATGGATTTTAAACTATTTAAAACTAATTAAATTACTAAAAATTACAAAATAAACTATGAAAAATATGGAAAATTACTTTTTTCACTTTTTATATTTATCTAAACTTAATAAATATGAAAAATTATTTTTTTGGACTTTTTCTGAATTTTTTCTATTAAAAGCTATTTAAATAATCCTAAAAACTGTTTTTAATTAAGAAAAATAGCAAACTGTTATAAAAAAATGTGAAAATTTCAGGAAAACTCTAAAATTATACTAGGAATCTAGGAAAAATAGAAAAACATGGTGTTGTTTGGAAGAAATTGGAACTGCTATAATAAGTGCTTATTAATAAGCACCTTAAATAAGCAAGTGAGAACCCAGGACCACCAAACCTTCACAGAAGCTATTTTATGATAAAATGAACCAAATATAGCTAGTTTCAACTACCCTTAACCTCTGATAAGCTAAATTCAACAGATTTGGCTTATTGAACTTCTAGTGCAAAAACAGTTAAGGGTACCAAGTTGGAGCTTATGCACAGCTTTCAAAATAAGCTCAAATGGAAAAACAGAAGTTAAGACCTCAAGATGACCTGGCTAACTAGGCTTAAACCAAAGATGAGCCAAAGAAAAGATCTATGGAACTCTGGACAAGCTATGCAAAAAGCTGAGAAAATCTCAGTGGTACTGAGGTATGTGAGCAGGGCATATGAGCCTTACTTTGAGCTTATGCCCAAGCTTATCTAGAAAGATTAAACCAAAAACAGGTAAGAGGTCTTAAAGAACACCTAGCCAACTGCTTATATTCCAAAAACCAGAACCTAAAAAGCTTTAATGACACTTGTGCAACTGCTGCAATATTTGTAGAAAGCAAGTTTTTGACATTTTGACTTTTGAAAACTAGTTACCAGTTTGACTAATATGAGACTTGATTCCAATTTTAAGACTGATAGTGATGTAATAAGGTGTAATAAGTACAAAGTAAGTAAACTTGATGATTTCTAAACACAAAATATTGATTTTGCAATCCTAAATTCACAACAGTTATCAGTGAAACAGATTAAGGTGAAAGTTTGACTTTGGGGATGTTGCAGACCAAACCTAAGACCCAAATGAGTTCAATTTAACTTAACAAACATGAGCTAATAGAAATGAACAACTGCATAAGCTTAAAAAACAGAAATATAAGCAGAACCAAACACTCCTTATTTGGACTGATTAGCAAACAAAACAGGTTTAAACAATGAACCAACTAGATATAATGATCAAACTGACTTAATATCACTTAATTACTTTTATTAGAACAGATTTTAGCTACTTGTGACCATTAAAACAGATTATGCATTAAGATCTCAAATTCACTTACAACTTATCCAAAGCCACTATGGCTAGCAACGTGTGAAACAAGAACCACTACCTATTACAAACCAACCCAAATAGCTGTAAATCACCCCATTTCCATGCCTGCATCAACTTGAACCCAATTTGCTCTTTAAGTTGACTTTTGTTGACTTTCAAGGGAACTTAATTAAACTGATTCTTCAAGCTTACAAAAAGCTATTTAGAGCTTAAATAAGTTGAGTTGAGCTTAAATAAAGCTTATTGAAGCTTTGAATACCAGAGTTTGAGTTTGAAATTTAGAACAGTGTACATTAAAATGTGCAGCCTATGTAAAAACTTGAATTACCAATTGAAAATAGTTCTCATATATTTCAATAACTTAGTTTGATATCATGGAACAAGAAAATACAACTTAAAGCTTAACTGAAAACTTAAAAGTAAATTACGACATTAATAAAATTAAAAAAAAAACTAAAACTTGTTTCTTCTCTACTTCTTTCTCCTCTTTTATGCTTCCAACTTGATACACGTGGCCTTCTGATGCAATCCCACCTCCCAATTCAACCAATGGAAAGGTTTAGAGTGTATTTCATGTTTTACCATTTTTGGCGGGAAGTGGCTTATTTCAACTGTGGGGTTTGAAAACAGGCACTGGTGGGGTGGTGATGATGAGGGAGTGGAAAACAGGTGATGGGATGGCAAGGGGTGGAGTGTTGCAGGGCTTGGTCGGGGAAGACAAGCATGAGGTGGAAGATGGAGGAACAGGACAGGTGGTGGCGGGTTTTATCTGGATTTTGACTTATTTTGACCAAGGGGTCAAAATTGGTTTGTGACAGGGGGTTCAAAAGGGGTAAATTGGCAGGGGTCTAAATTAGATTTGACAAGGCTTGTTTAGGTTATTTTGACAAGGACTATTGTTGCAAATCTGAAATCTCAAGGGACTACTCCTGCCAATTAAGCAAAGTTACCATAAGGACTGAAATTGACAACCATCAAAAGTGCAAGGACCAAACTTGACATTTTCTCATTTTCAAAGGACCAAACTTGACAATTTTCAAAGTTCAGGGACTAAAGTTGTAATTTTGTAATTTTAAGTCTCAAGGACCAATTTTGACAACTTTTGAATCTCTAAGGACTTAAAATGATATTTTTCTTTATTTGGTTTTACCAGGGACTGTTTTTGACAACTTTTCAAACTTGGGGGACTAAAACTGCCAATTATGCAAACTTGATACGTTTTTCACCAGATTTTGATGTTTTTGCATTTAAAACATATAAAACACTTGTTTGTGATATTTTTATCATTTTGAAGCATTTCTGAGTGTTTTCAGATGTTTTTGCAGTTTAAACAGTACAAAAATGATGAGTATTTACACACTCATCATCTCATATTATCTATTTCACTTTCACCACTTTTTTCCAAACGTTTAGCACGTTTGTAAACCGCTTCAAACTTTCGGCAATTTGCGTTCAACGAATGCCACTTGCTTGATAGCATATCCTTGTTGCGAAGTTAAAAATTTCTCTTGAACCAGATACCAAAACGTGGTGCCCTTTTGAGAAACTCCAACATTCTTATAAACGGCCACGTAACACTTGGCAAGTAGTAGTTCCTCCTCTGGTATCCAACGTAACGTAGTACCATTCACATCGGGATTTCTTTCATCATACGGCTCGGGTTCTTTGGATTTTTTTGACATACGTTTACCTCCACGTTTGTGTTGTTGTGGAGACGTAGCTTCGGGGTCTACTTGGCATTCTGAGGATTGGGTTTGTGGTGGTGTTTGTGTTTGTTGCTCGAATTGATGTGAGTTTTGTTGGAAGTTTTGTTGCCACATCATAAACAATTGTTGTTGTTGCTCGGGTGTCAAATTAAGTGGGTTAGGGTTAAGGTTTGAAGAAGATCCGGCGTTCGGGTTAGCGAAAGGATTTCCAAAATCTATTAAATTCAAAAAATTCTCGTCACGTCCTGACATTGCTTATTTTTTCTTTTTTGTGAGAATAGAAGTATATGAGTTATTTTTTGAAGTGAGATTAGAAGTATAAGTGAAGTGGGTTATATAAGGGTGTTTTAAAAAATATATATATTATTTTTTTTGAAAATATTACCATTTAATGGTAAGAATTTTTATTTTTTTAATTTCAAATCTAGCCGTTAGAAGTAAAGTGAGGGGGTGAAGTTGGGTTTTTTTTTTTCTTTTTTTTAATCATGCATTTTACACTACAACACAATTGGGCTAATGCAACGGTAAGAATTTGTTGCAAATCCGTTGCATTTGGTCAAATGAAACGGATTTGCAACAAATTCCTACCGTTGCATAAATGCTTCATGGAAATTAATTTTGCTACGGAATTGCGACGGTCAGAAATAATTTGTGACAGTTTTCCAAGGGGAAAAAAACGTTGGAATAATTGCAACAGACTTACAACGAAATAAAATTTCCAGCCAAATTGCAACAGTATACATTTGGTACAAATTTGCAACGGATTTCCAACATTATAATTTTCCAATGGTAAACATATGCAATGGATTTGCAACAAAAACTTTATTTGCAACAGATTTCAGGGGTATAAATTTCCAACAATTTTGCAACGAGGTCTTTGTCAACAAATATCCGTCACATGAATAAATAGCATCTATTAGTACTAATTTATTTGTAATACACATTTCCAAATCCAAAATGAAACACAACTTAATAATCATTCATGTGAAAACTCAAATATTATATCACAACCAATAGAACCAAATAAAAAAAGTGTAATAGTCACAAAGTATACTAATTACAACATAACATTTACACGAGATGGTTAGAGGAAGATTGCTACATAGCGAGTACCTCAACCATCTTGGTGTCTTTTGTAAAGTTTTCTATGACTTGCTAGAAAGCCTTATCTTAATTCCCTGGAATGCTAGTATAGCTTTATCTTGAGGAAAGGTATGATGCTACTCCACCAAAAACATTTGCCGATATCTTTATTTCTTTACCAGAACATCAACAGCTGTGAATAAGCATGTAACAATATGTCAAGAAAGTGTGCCAGTAAATTAGGGTCTTTAAGTTTGTAAATCAATTTGTATATACACAAGTTTAAATCACCAGTTGTATAGTTATCTAACTAATGAAATGGAATATAGGTAGTAACCAAAATATAAAATCTATAAAACCTATAATTATCAAAGTTCGCTCATGCTCAAGTTTAAATCACCAGTTGTAACTTATAAGAAACTTTTGACAGTCATGTTTACAAACCTAAGGGTCCTAAACACAAACAGGTTAACAAAGTTCGCTCATGCTCAAGTCTTGAATTTTCTCAACATGTTCTTGAACAACTTTAGCCTTCAAAATATTTTTTTTCGCCTTAACCTCTGGCTTTGGTAATTGTGGTTTACTTCGAATGGAACCATAAGTTCATAACAATTCTCCTTCCTTCCTATGAGAAAACGTAGAGATATTGTTGAAGATTATATTTGCCATTAACTTCACATCGTCAAGGTTTCCCGGACAAAATATGGCACTTATCAAGTTCATCCACAATACAAAGTACTTATACTTTATAATTTTTTTTATGGTAATCGGAACCCTACAAACTTGATAACCTTTATTTGGACATACCTCCATTGGTAATTTTAAGAAGTCTACCAGTTTTCCTCATACAAAATTATTTAAACTACAATCATCAACAATTTAAGAACATACCTAATTATTGATTAAGATTTTTGAATGAAATAACTTGTTTATAGATACCCAACACTCCTTCCTTCTCTCCTCACATTCGTCAATCCTCATATTAATAACATGCATTAGGTGATTTATGCATAAACAAACACGGAGTAGGTTTTTGATCCACGACATAGTCTGGAAGAGTGGGGACGGCCTCTTGGATTTTTGGAGACAAAGTTTTGCTAAACCTCAATACCGTAGCCAAATAGGGTGTGCAGCGTATTTAGGGCGTCGTCACATTTTTTAGGATCTCTGGAATGTTCATGGACAAATGGCGGCATCGCCTTGATCCGATATTGATTTCTATTTTTCACGTATTTGACTAAAATATTTTTTGGCCATCGCCAAAGTGGGGACGACGTGTGCTTCAATATTTCAACGACGCTTTGGCGACAATTTTGCAATGACAACTAATACTAATAGTTTTTTTTAAATGTAATATTAACATTTCGTTGCAAATTTTGCAACGATTTTACGACGAAGTTCAAACGGAATATTAAAAATAAATAGAAATTAAATTATTATTATTTTCCGTTGCAAATCCATTGTAATTAATTGAAATTTTGCAACGGCTTTCTAACGGAAACTAATAAAAGCTTC
Source organism: Chrysanthemum seticuspe (assembly GCA_019973895.1). Classification (NCBI taxonomy): domain Eukaryota; kingdom Viridiplantae; phylum Streptophyta; class Magnoliopsida; order Asterales; family Asteraceae; genus Chrysanthemum; species Chrysanthemum seticuspe. Next base: position 267,865,580 of record BPTQ01000009.1, read on the forward strand.
TTTTATATATGTTTTTTATATTCCGTAGCAAATCCGTAACAAATTTTGAATAATTTTTATGGATCTGTAACGGAATGTTTAAAAATAAATAAAAAATAAATTAGTTAAGTTTTTGCAACGGATTTGCAACGGGTTTTTGGGTGGTTGCTAACCCGTTGTAAATCTGTTGCAAGCCCGTTGCATATTTGCTATGGAAATTTTCCGTTAGAAATTTCCGTAGCATTAGCTCAGTTGTGTAGTAGTGTTAACGTACGTTGATAAACCAACGCAATCCTTAACGCCTTGGCAACGCGACGATGGAGTGTATCATAACGTCGAGGCAACGTTTGCCACATCGGCCAAAACGCTGTTGCCATGTTATGAATCCGAGCACTCTTAGACATGATTTTCTTCCCATGCCTAGCTTTGGTTGGCATCCTAGATGCTACTCGTACATTTTAGATAGATGTTTAGAATTTTTGTTAGTACTTAGTTATTACAAAATGCAGCAGCCTTTTCCTTTTAAGTTCAACCCAAATTATTCTTAATCATTAATATTTCCCCTGTACGACATAAGTAAAACTAAAATGACCACTTAGAGCACAAGGAGGAAGAGCGGAAAACACGTTATTGGGTAAAACAAAAGCAAAAGTAATCAATTAATTACTTTAGACTTATCACGCATAGTATTTTATGCATGACATGTTCTAGCTTCAGCTCTTCTGGATAGGCCACCGTTTTTTGTCAACATGTGAAGTCATGTGTTTGATACTTTGATTAGTTCGAAAAGATTGAAGGGTAAAAATGAAAATTTATAATTGTCGTGATATATCATTTTCATATTAGTATTTTATGTTATTTTTATTAAAGATATGTTTAGATTTTAATTATTATGTTTTATGATTTGTTTCTTTATTTAAAGTTTAATACTGATTCTTGGCTTTCCTTTTAAGACACTTTTAGACTATAAGTAATGTAATAGGTTTAGGTTTTAAGACGGTTATGATAAGTTATTAAGAAAAAAATGAGTTTCTCTTGAAGTCCCCGGTTGGGCACCCTTTAAGAGTTTATCGAATTTCTTCTCTACTTTGTTATTTATGTGGTTTATTTCATTCACAGCGGTACCCGTTATCATTTTGTATCAAGCGCATAGGTTCGGGAAAAGAAATCACGCAACTTGGAGAAGCCAAATTAAGATAAACAAAAACATTTGTTTCACTTCATCATATTCCGCGCAGTCGTAGGATTATTGGCATCACGCGTTTGTTCACTGTTGGATTTTTTTGATTATTGGGTACGATGTTCAGGGTACCTAAATCTACGATCTCACCGTTTGGATTCGTGTGAGATTTATACAGGGAGATATACATGTACAAAGTTGCTGTTTTTCCTGCTGAGTTTTCAGATAAATAGCCTTAATCACCCTCACAATTCTGTGGACGTGGACAACCATTTGGTTATGTTGCTCGTAGATTCGCTGGAGGCAACAATGCAACTAATCAACAAGGACCATGTGTTGTAAATAATGAAAACCTCCTTAAACAAGTGAAGTTACTTCAGACGGATTCCAAACTCAAGCTAACCGAAGAGTCGTCGAATGAGGCAACAGTCACGTAAATGATGATGATGTCACTTTCACCTGGACGGTCTTATAGAATGGTTGGCATGATGCAACATTATTCTCCATAGAGAAGCCGTGTTAAGGAAATAAAGAGATTTTAGAAAGTTTTAGTGTTTGAGACTAGGGAAGACAAGACTCGAAGACGAGTCCTTTTCAAGAGGAGGAGAATGATGTAGGGCATGTTTGAACTCCAGCTCCTCTGTCTTAGCTGCCGATTCTTCCTTCAATATGTGAAGTCATGTGTTGGATTAGTTCGAAGAGATTGAAGGGTAAAAACAACAATTTATAATTGTCGTGATTAAGGGTGAGCATCGGTCCGGGACCGGACCGGACCTAGACCGACAAGACCGAAGACCGAAGACCGAATTAAGGTAAAAACCGGGACCGAGACCGAATGTGGTCGGTCCGGTTCGGTCCGGTCCGGTCTTCGGTCGGTCCGGTCCAAATAGGCAAGATTTTCGGTTTTTTGGTCGGACCGGACCGGACCGAGACCGAAATAAGGTAAAAATCGGGACCGAGACCAGGCCGCCGGTCCTTCGGTCCGGTCGGTTTCGATTCGGTCAGGTCGGTCGGTCCGGTCGGAATGCTCAGCCCTAGTCGTGATTTATCATTTTCATGTTAATATCTATGTTATTTTTATTAAAGATATGTTTAGCTTTTAATAATTATGTTTAATGATTTGTTTCTTTATTTAATGTTTACTATTATATATTTATTGCCCACGGTGCTTTACATCCTTGAATTCAATTTTATTCGCCGAATCAATAATACTTTCAATCTTGACCATTATAATTCCATGTTTATCTATAGTTAACAAACTTGAGCCAAACTCTATGTATTACATAACACGTGCAACTTAAATATCCTAGGAACAAGTCAACAAACCATGCCTACATTTGCAAATCACATATATTTAGATATCCTAGGAACAAACCATGCACCTAGCTCCTTATCCTAGGAACAAACCATATATGCACCTCAGCTCCTTATTAGACGGATGCTCCATACTTATCTATGATTGCTTATCTCTTTAAATTCAACTTTTATTTTGGCGCCTAAAATGGCCTTATATATAGATACCCATAATCAGCTTCATTTCATTCTTTCACAATTCCTATCAAAACAACGAACAAGACCTTTTGAGTCAAGCACAATGGAGGTATGAATCAAGGTAAAGTTATCTTACAACATCTCCCGTCAAATTTATTTATCAATACATGACGTTTTCTTCTTCATATGAACAGCGAGCTATGAACAAAAATGTCGATCTTCGTGATCATGTGGTAACACTCCTTTCTATATTTTTTGTTTTGTTTGAGATAAATATATTTATTCGTATGGAGGCGTAACGTTGTTTTCCGTCCTTTAACAACCGCATGATGTCAACGTGAAACTTGATATCCAACCTTTGGCTGATGAGGAGATTCGGGATTCGAAGAAAAGGGAAAGGGAAGCAAAGTTGGCGACATGGAAAGGGAACGATGTAATTGAAATCGAATGTTCGGACGATGAGAGCATTTTCAATGGGGATGATGATACTCTTGATGATGTTTTGTCAATGTCCATTATCAAGAGAAAGAAATTAAACCAAGTTTTCGTGTTTAGCCGTAATAAAAGTTAAGATTTGATTGACGAAGACTATGAAGAGGATGGTGAACACTTGCCAAACACCCTCTTACAAAGTCATTTTAAAAAATCGTAGGCTAACTTAGTTTAGATGGATTTTCCAAACACCCTCTTAGAAAGTTAGAATGATTATATACAAGTGCAAGTTATTCATCTTTTAGCTCCCAATTGTAAGTGTCTTGCAGTTGTCGTAGCACATCTCGATGTGTTGTCAAAATTGCATCTATGGGAACATTATGACATTATAACGAAGCTTGAGTCGCAATCTAAACAGGGAATATTTTGGACTTGTCTTGTGGTAATTAAAGACAAGGTAACATGCATAATCACATAACTGAACTGCGTGCTGATGTTTCTTAGGGTCTTTGGCATAAGTGGTCAAAGAGTAGTTTGTAATTGTTATGATTGTAATTTGGATGTGAAGCATGTCGTAGGAAGGGTCATGGTTAGGGTCGTTGATTTTTTAGCATGTCTTGCGGGTATGTAGAAACAACACAATTCCAGAACTTGCTGGAATCACAGAAATGAACTGCAAGGTGATTTGTTTTAGGGTGTTTGGCATAAGTGGTCGAAGAGTAGTTTTGTAATTGTTATGGTTGTGAATTTGGCTTTGAGCAGCTCGTAGTTTAGATTGTTAGTTTTTTATTAGTTCTTGTTGATATGTAGAAAAAGATTAGTTCAAAAAGAATGTAAGTTGACATGCAAAAATTATACTCTTTTAGCAATAAAAAAGGAGTTGGGATGCGTTTTCTTCCATCATTATTTGATGCAATAGGGTATTAAAAGGTGTGGTTCACTTTTTTGGATCAAATAAAAGTTCATTCAAGAAAACGTGGTTCACTTTTTTGGTTTTTTTTTTCCTTATTTTTTTTAACTATACAAACAACAAGTTTATAATTCCTTTTTCTTTCTAAATTATTGAATCGTTATACCCGGGCAACGCACGGATATTGTACTAGTTGGTATTTGTAAATGGGCCATGAAAAAGATAATTTCTTTCACTGTTTGACCTAGATCATCTCTTTTTTTTTAAAGTCGCTAATCATTCATGTTTCTGCTACTGCTCCTTTCTATCTAACTGAATCTATTTATTTTATTCGATTGAAGAACTGAACAATAGTAAGTTGAATTTGGGTGTGCACTTATAAATTTCTTACATTTAAGATGGTGTGTACACAGGGGCGGAGCCACACGTGTAGTAGTGGGGGGCGATGCCCCCGACCAAGCTCTCCTGGATACCCGAAATACGTAGTAAAATTAACAAATTACTAACAAAGGTGATCAGTGCCCTCATGCAAATAATATGAGTGCCCTCAACATTCTCAAAGGTTACCGATAAATAGAGTGTAATTTAGTGTACGGAATTGTTTTCCCATCGGAAAAAATGGAGTTGGAAAGTGGAAAGTCTGAAAGTCAGTTGTGTACTTGTGGTGAGGGTAAGATATCACGTGGGCACTAAAAGATTATCACTTGATTTATTATTTGTTTACTATTTACAAGACGATTGCGATATAAGAGGGTGAGGTATCGTGACGAATGGAACTCGCCAATCCCACGTGGAAGGCTCGTTGGCCTTCGCTGCCCATCGCCACGACACCAACCTATCTCGTCGTTTCCATCTTCGCCACCCCAACGACACGGAAGAAGACAAAACAGAATTTAAAATACTACCGTACGGTTACTTTTTTTTTTTTTTTTTTTTTTTTTTTTTTTTTTTTTTTTTTTTAATTCAAATATTAACCCACCCGCTCTATAAATAATACCCATATTTTATACAAAAATTCACACTTCTCTTTAAAAAAAAATATATTATCTTCACCATCTCAATCCACAACCAAAAATGTCTCACGATCCAAACGAGATGTCGTTTATGAATCTTCTCAACTCGTCTTCGTCAAACCCGTCCACCCCATCGTCCCAAAGCTCAAACTCTTCTTCGCAAGTCGGATTCAAGCTTTTCAATATCCAAGACAATCACAACCGCAATTCTATCCATCACAACCATCACAACCGCAATTCTATCCATCACAACCGCAATACTATCCATCACAACCATCACCACCGCAATTCTACCCTTCACAACAACATTACTTTGAATCACAATTCAAAGTACCTCAACCACCACCAACCGAAACACGTGAACAACGTCGTCAAGGAAAAAAACCGGCCAAAGCGCCAAAGAAAAAAACCAAGACCGTGGTGAATTTGGACGCGGACAACGAGGAGGAGGAGGAAGAAGAGTCTCGAACCACAATTCGTTGGTCAAGCGAGGAAGAAATTTTTTTAGCCGAGTGTTGGGTCGAGGTTTCCCAAAACGCCGCTATCGGTAATGACAGACTAAGCGATGCGTTTTGGACTCAGATTTGGTCATGTGTAAATGGACTCGGGTAAACGGTGATTGCCAAAAGTTCAATGATTTTTACAAGCATTTGCAACGTAAATCCGGGGAAAATGATGTTGATCATATTGAGAATGCAAGACTTGCTTTTAAGGCTTAAACAGGGAAACAGTTTACTATGGTCTCGGCGTGGAAGGTTTTGAGACAATATCCTTAATGGGACGCGCCTGACGGGATCAATGAAGATAATCTCACTGAATTATTCGGCCCTGCTCCAAGAGCTCGTCCCGCAGGCAAGCCTCGACCGGCAAAAAAATCAAAATCAGTGGAGTCGTCAACGAGCACCGGAGGGAGTCAATCGGATGCTATAGCGGAGACTTTAGCTCAAAAGTATAAACGTAAAGTAGACGGAGCCAAAGAAGTGTACGAGGCGAGGATAGCGAAAGAAAGGTTACTCCAAGAGTGTCGAGAATTTGAGTTTCTCATGCTTGATATTGAGGGGTTGCCGGAGCCAAAAAAATCACTCATCAAAAAGAAATAAGACCAAATAATAGCAAAATACAACATGTAAAAGGCAAAAAATGTTGTATTTTTTAAGTTTCGTATGGTTTTTATTTTTCGTATGTTTTTATTATTTATCGTATGTTTCTTATTATTCGTATGTTTTTTCGTATTGTAGTTGTTTTCCCGTATTGTAATTTTATTTAAATGAAATGAATTTTATTGTGTTGAAAATAATGGAAAAGAAATAAAATGAGGGTGAGTGAGGCCCAATGAAGAGGTTTTGGTTAGTTGTGACTGAGGCGTATTTTTAAGTGAGTGTGTTGAAGTGATGTGGCATACGTGAGGCCCAAATGAAGAGAATTGACTTAACCTTCACTCTAATATACATCAATTTTTTTTTTCTTTGTCTATATAAGATAGGTGTAGATGAGTAGTACTTATTATGTCTAATACAAATACTTTTTCTCAAAAAATATAATTAATTTGTTTAATATGTGGATGTAGGTGTTAAAGTATATTGGAGTAAATTGTTTATATAATAAAGTTTTACTGGAAATTTAGCATGAACTTTGTTAAAGTAAGTGCGTATTTTTGACTAATTTAATGAGTTTACCGACATATATACTTAAACCTAGGGATAAGCATTGGTACCGGAAAAATGGTACGGTACTGGAACCGTATCGGCATTGAATTGTATCGGTATACCTTTCGGTTTCGAGATCGGGACTACACATTTTGGTCAAGAAAAAATACGGTACCTCAAAAACGATGCCGGTACGGTACCAAAATGGTACCGTGCTTATCCTACTTAAACCCGAGTAAAATTATCTATTGTAAAAAAGTTTGTGTGGTCAATTTTTGTTAGCATCATAAGTTTTTAGTATCATATTTTTCTTTCAAATTTTAAAAAAGTTATGGTTTCCATAAAATAATCATACAAAATTAAGTTACGTAACACAATGGCAAACACTTTAATACGGAGTACAATTTACACAGTTTGTTATGTTTTTGCGTTAAGCATTTACGGTCTATAACAAGTGTTAATTTCATCGAGATAGAACACTTTTGTTGTTGCATTTAATCAAACCCAACCCGACTTGACTTGTTTGACGCTACACTAAAAACCCTATTATTGCTCGATGCCCCCTTTGGTCGCATATGCTGGCTCCGCCACTGTGTGCACTTTTAAATTTTTAGTGTATTTTGTAGTACCTTTTGAGAAAACATAATTTAATTTACATTATTTTGCAAGGTATGCACGTACATACCCTGTGTTTCATGTAGACCCGCCTCTGCTTTAAAAGCTATCAAAAGCTTTACAATAAGTCTTTTATTACAATGCTCAAAAGTCTTTTGAGAAGCTTTTGAAATAGTAAAAATGTGTACAAAAACCATGCATTGGAGTTGCTATAAGATTTGTAGATTACAATATTATGGATAATATAAAGGTAAACAATAGTAACCAATTACACAAGAAGGCAGATGAGTAAAACAAGTTTAGAGTTGTACGAAATGAGGAACTTGATAGTAAAGTGGCACGTTTTCACCTAAACTAATAAGGGAGTGATAAGTTGATAACAACACAAATATTTATTTTATTGATAAGGGATAATTTGGAATCCCCAATGCTATCTTGGCACCAATTGCTTTCATCTTTGTTGATGCCAATGCATGGTGTCTTCCAGTTTAACAACAACAAGTGCCGCAACCTTGTTGTTTTCCATATTTTACAAATGTAAGGAGTCATCCACAAGTCGTACAACTAAGTAAAGAAACTTATACGTTTGTTGGTGTCTTTTTATGTTGTGATACACACAAGGGTTATGGTTTTCGAATCGCTATTGGTGTCGTGTTCCATCTTTTGTTGTCTCTTTTTGTTTATGGTTTTTGTCTCCGTAGACAGCGGTAACTTGTACTAATTTATATTATATAAAGCTAGTCAACTATATTTGCATTTTGTTGATGAAAATATATATATATATATATATATATATATATATATATATATATATATATATATATATATATATATATATATATATATATATATATATATATATATATATATATATATATATATATATATATATATATATATATAGTGTAGAGTTATTGTAAGAACCAAATAAATTGCGAGAACTGCGAGAACCACCTTTTTACTCTTAATAATGCACAATGTACATATGTCAATGCAAAATGGTTTTTTGGAAAATATACACAATTTAATTTGAATGAAAAAAATAAATGAGGGGTAATATGGGAATTAAATTATCCCACGAAAATAGGATCTTATACAAAACCGTCCAAAACCTGTATTCATTCTTTTCACAAATATGTTTCTCTTTCTCTGATAACCCTAACCTAAAAACGCCTCCCCTACACCTCTTCCTCATCTCAACCCTAGCCTCCTACTTCTCCATTTTAGTTCAAATCCGATGATTGCTACTATACAGGTGCATGCATCTTTTAGAAATTCTATAGAAAAGTTATAATTAATTATGATTTTCGGGGTTTTTTGGCTTTTGATATCGAGATCGGATCTGAAATTTAAAATTTTGGCTTTTGGGTTTTTGGTTTTTGGTTTTTGGTTTTTGGCTTTTGATATCGAGATCGGATCTTAAATTTAAAATTATTTCGGGGTTAATAGAAAAGTTAAAATTATGGTTTTTGATATGATCCCAATCGAAATATTTAGAAATTCTTTTTTGGGGCTTTCGATCTAAAAATGAATATGTGATTCGATCTCAAACTTTTTTTGGTTAATAGTTATGATTTTCGGGGTTGGATTGTCGGAGGATGAGGAAGAGGGGAAGGGGAGAGGGAAGAAGGTGATGATGAGTAGTGCGGCGTTGGGGAAATGATTTTTTGATATGTTCATTCCCAGATCGGGAAGTCGCAGCAACACAAAAATCAATTTGTGGCATGTGAGTAATCTTAGCACCATGTTTTACACCATATATTAAATTCCATATCTGAAGTCGCAGCAACACAAAAAGCCAATACCGAAAAGATTAAAAACAATATCGATAACCTCTAAGAGATATTAACATCCTTCTTTTTGTTTCATTTAACTAAATCAAAGAGAAGAAAGGATATTGTAGTTATTCAAGACAACCATTTTCAGGTATAAGCTGATTTAGCGAGCAGTTATAGTGACTATTGTTTTTCTGTTATTATATCACCAGTGCCTTTTTTGCCTTTGTGTATCGAGTGGACTTTATGATTTGCTATTTGGTTCGGCTAATGGAAACATAAACACCGCAACTGAACACGGAAAAGTGTGTGCATATGTGTTTTTCAAGGTTAATTTAAAATTAGTGTAATGATGCATATTTATTTCAAGGTTAATATAAATTTAGTGTAATGATGTATATGTGTTTTTATTACTGGTAATTTTTTTTTGAAAGAGTGTTCATATATGTTTTATGGTTGCAGGGTACCTGACGTTGTGAATGTTGGCAGATTTCATGGGCTAAAAACACATGGGCAGATTTCATGGGCTAAAAACACATGTGCACAAGGGCTAAAAACACATGGGCAAATTTCATGGGTTCTTGAACGAGGCGAGGAATACATGTGCACACCTAAAAGATGAACCAACTGTTAAAGACATTGTATTAAACACATGTGTACGCTTCATACATTTGTAATAAAATTAAATACAAGTGTAAACATAATGGCGTTTGTGATAAATCTGAATATCATATAACTAGAGTAAGACAATTTGTAAATTTTGAAATGCTTAAATCTAATAATAAGGTTTTGTTGTTTGTATTTATATTTATGTAATATTTTTTAAAAATATATGTGCAAAACACATGTGCACACAATGCAAAACACATGTGCACACAATGTTAAAAAAAACAAATGTAAAAAAAACACACATGTAAAAAAAACACCTATGCATAAACAAAAAAAATACAATTATCACATAATGCAAAACACATGTGCACACAATGTAAAAAAAAAAAAAAAAAAAAAAAAAAAAAAAAAAAAAACCTAAAATTACGGGAACTAAAAAACGTTTTTTGTAAAAAAAAAATCAAATATAATTTTTTTTTTTTACCATTATACCCTTTTGAATTAAATAATAAAAAATAATATAAGAAAAAATATGATTGGTTGATGATGGTTCTCGCAGTTCTCGCAATTTATTTGGTTCTGAAAATAACCCTTCCCTATATATATATATATATATATATATATATATATATATATATATATATATATATATATATATATATATATATACTTATAAAGAAATTAAACAGATAAAAAAAACCGCGTAATTTATACAAATTTTAACAAGTTAGCTCAATTCAAGCCACATGATTATAATCTGTATAAGTATCTAAGTTTGTTACTATGCATAGAGATTTTTTTTAGAAAGGACTTACTATGCATAGAGATAATGAATCAAATTTGTCTTTAATGCATAGAGATAGTGTTCTATGTATCTTTGTATGCATAGAGATAGTGATTCTATGTATCTTTTTATCCATAGAGAGATGCAGATTCTAACTTCTAAGTTGTAACAATAAATTCGATAGATTCTAACTTTTATCTTGTAGTTCTTCTTCGAATCCTTATATAAAACCACCAAAAGCACTGAAAGTCTGAAACATATTTTGTCTTCGATGGATCATAGATCATCTATAGATCAGGCCACCTTCCGGACGCAAGTCCTAGCGCGCCATCTCCAGAACCATAACTACCCGAACGTGGATCTCCTCCGTGCATCCCCATGTGTCAACTACACCCCAGAGGAGCTCTATGAGCCACTAAGTGATTTCGATACAAAATCACTCCGTAAGCTCTTAGATGGCGAGAGCATGTATGAAATCGACTATATATTCAATCTAATGATAGATAGTGACTTGTTTTGCCGTAAGGAAAGGGGTGGGAAAGTGTTTGTTTCACCAGATTTTAATCAGTCAATGGAGCAGCAAAGACAGATGACCATGACACGAATCAATTACTTGAGAGAACGAGGTGTCTTTGATGGTTGGCTTACGAGGAGGGGGCCTGATGTAGATCTGTCGGGATTTACTCGTGCCAACACTTGTGGTGTTTTTGATCATTCGCTAGGGATTAAGATTGGTGTTCAATTCTTTTTATGGTATGTATAACGACCCAAATCCTGTTTTGCATACGAGTACACAAAAAAAGTTTAGCGATTGCACCATGATATGAAAACAAAAAAGAACAAAATTTATGAACTCAAATTTAGTAGCGAAAGCTGGTTAGCAAAATCTAGCGTGAAGGAAAAAAAAGTTAAGCAAACGCATTATTGCGAAAACAAGTTTAATGGTTAAATTAAACCACCAACATGGTAAAAGCCGAGTGGTTTTACCATTATTAACCAAAGATACTAAAGAACACAACTTGTGATGATTTACTTTTGTCTTTGATTTTTATGCGGATTGCCTAACATAAATCTGTTTTATGTTCTTATTATAACTTTAGGGGAGGTGCAATCAAATTCATGGGCACAAAACGCCATCAGGATAAATGGTTGAAGGCAACTGAAACTTATGAAGTCAAGGGATGCTTTGCAATGACTGAGCTAGGACATGGAAGTAATGTATGTGAAGGTTATTGTTTAGTTTAATGATTTTTTTCTATAACATATATTGTCTCGTGAATCTGTAAGTCTGTAACTCGTAGCTTCTTGAGTTACTTTTAGGTCCGTGGTATTGAAACAATGACGAGATATGATGCAAGCACCCAGGAATTCATCATAAGTACTCCTTGTGAATCAGCTCAGAAGTATTGGATTGGAGGTGCAGCTAATGTAAGATATCCTTTAATTTCAACTTTTATTGGCTCGCTTAGTTTAGCATATTCATAATCATAATTATCGATTACATTTTTCGGTTTCAGGATGCTACACACGCACTCGTCTTCTCGCAGCTGGAAATTGGTGGTGTTAATCAAGGTGTACATGCCTTTATAGCCCAAATCAGAGACGCGAATGGATATATATGTCCAAATGTTCGTATCGCAGATTGTGGTCATAAGATTGGTTTGAATGGTGTTGATGATGGTCGAATATGGTATGGAATTAAATCGTAGGAAGTGTACAAAATTTTTGACATACTCGTGGTAACGTCAAGCTTACACGTGTTTCAGGTTTGACAACTTACGAATACCTAGAGAAAACTTGTTAAATTCAGTTGCTGATGTGTCCCCGGATGGGCACTATATCAGTGCAATAAAAGATCCCGTTCAGGTTGTTCCCACTTTCAGTTCCTTAACATATATGGTTGGATGTCAAGTCGCTAAGAATGTGAAAACGTGTTGCTTGTTTAATACTTGATTTCAGAGATTTGCAGCTTTTCTAGCTCCGCTTACATGTGGGCGTGTGACTATTGCGACATGTTCGATGAACACAGCAAAGGTACTAGTAAGGAAACCACATATTAGATTAAATTTATTCTAATAGTGTTTTATTTATTACGTTTACTCCATGCAGATTGGTTTAGGGGTTGCAATAAGGTATTCTTTGTCAAGGAGAGCTTTTTCGATCAAACCAAATGAACCTGAAGTTCTCTTGCTTGATTATCCAAGCCATCAAAGGAGACTCTTACCTCTTGTAGCGAAAACGTTAGTATCCTATAACTATATGTTACTATAACAAGTTCACCACTAGCTGCTTCCAGCTATTTGGAGCTTCAGTAGCTGCATGAGGTTTATTGCAGAATCTTGTTTATTGGCAGTTATGCTCTGAGTTTTGCTGGCGAGTATTTGAAGATGATATATGCGAAAAGAACACCCCAAACAATTAAAACAGTTCATGTTGTTTCAAGTGCACTTAAGGCCACTTTAACCTGGCATGCTATGCGAACCCTTCAGGTTGTAAAATTTGGGTAGCATATTGAGTGTTCCAAGTCTGAAGATGCAAAATGTAATTGTTTTATTATGTTGATTTTTGGTCAGGAATGTCGTGAAGCTTGTGGCGGGCAAGGTTTAAAGACTGAAAATCATGTCGGCCATTTGAAAAGCGAACATGATGTGCAACTTACTCTTGAAGGCGACAATAATGTTCTGATGCAACAGGTAAAAAAAACAGCTCGACACTGGTAGACACACGCAGAAAAAAACATTTATGCATAAAACATCCAAGTATTGTAATTTTTAAACATGAAAGATATTTTATAACGGAAATACGAATCCAATACATATTTAAACATGAAAAATATTTTATAACGGCAATACGAATCCAATACATATTTTACCTAATAGGAGTGCACACTGTAGTTAGAAATTCCCGAGCTTTTTAAATGAAAGAAAAGAAGAGAAGAGCTAAAAATGGGCAAAAAAGAAAATGAGATGAATGAAATTAAATAGAAAAAATTACACGTTTGGTCCTTGTGGTTTGCTCAAATTTCATGTTTAGTCCCTAAATCGTTTTAATTACACCATAGATACCTATTTTTGGAACATTGCACTCATTTAATCCCTATTTTGGATGGGCCGTTAGTTTATCCGTTAAGTGTTTGCACCGTTAGTCCCTCCGTTAAGACTTTTTGCACCGTCAATCCTCATTTTCTAAAATGAATTAAAAACTCGTTTTTATTCGTTTTTGTCCATCTTTTTTACGTTTTCTTTCGTTTTTTATTACGTTTTCGTCCGTTTTTTCACATTTTCGTAGATTTTTTACGTTTTTGTTCATTTTTTTCACGTTTTGTCCGCTTTTTAACATTTTTGTTCGTTTTTAAACGTTTTCATCTGTTTTTGTCCCTTTTACGTTTTCGTCCGTTTTTTATGTTTTCATTTGTTTTTTTACGTTTTCGTTTGTTTTTATACGTTTTTGTCCGTTTTTTACGCTTTTTGTCTGTTTTTTTACGTTTTCGTTCGTTTTTTTACGTTTTCACCTTTTTTACGTTTTCAGCCATTTTTAAATGTTTTCATCTATTTTTTTATGTTTTCGTTTGTTTTTAAACTATAAAAACTAACGAAAATGTAAAAATGAACAAAAACGTATAAAAACTAACGAAAACGTAAAAAAAATTGACAAAAACGTATAAAAACAAACGAAAACGTAAAAAAACATATGAAAATGTAAAAATGCAGACAAAAACGTAAAAAGAAATGGACGAAAATGTAAAAATAAGGACGAAAACGTAAAAAAATCTACGAAAACGTGAAAAAACGGACGTAAACGTAATAAAAAACGGACGAAAATGTAAAAAAGATGGACGAAAACGAATAAAAACGAGTTTTTAATTCATTTTAAAAAATGAGGACTAACGGTGCAAAAAATCTTAACGGAAGGACTAATGGTGCAAACACTTACGGATAAACTAACGGCCCATCCAAAATAGGGACTAAATGAGTGCAAGGTTTCAAAAATAGGTATCTCTGGTGTAATTAAAACGACTTAGAGACTAAACATAAAATCTGAGCAAACCACAGGGACCAAACGTGTAATTTTTTCAATTAAATATTTTATATCATGTTCCCGAGTTATGAGAAAAAGGAAGAGATAAAAGATGATTTTACAATTATACCCTTGGTTATATATAAAGTTAAGTTTTATATTAGGTCATTTAAGTAACTTTATTTATTTAAAGCTTCCTAATACAACTTCTCAATCCCACTTTTGGAGAGAAGTTTAGCCAAAATTACTCTCATCTTCTTTTCTCTTCTTTCCTAAAAAAAACTCAAGAACGCGAATTTATTATGTTTTCTACCCACTTCTTTTCTCTTCTTTAAAAAATAAAACTCGGGAACACAGTGGGGACCTGCACTGCAACATCTAAGGGGCTGTTTGATAGCCACTTAATGAGCCTTAGCCTGAATCGGTCAGTAACCTTGGTTGTTTGATAAAAAATTTTAATGCTCTTAATTGCTCCATTCGGTGGTGAACGAGTCAGCATTAGAAACATGCAAAATTATCCAGTGGCTATATATGCCTTCTTTGAATGACCATTTGGATCCTTATTTATTGTCATCGCTTGCCAACTTATCATATTATTTTTATTATCCCCTTTCTATATTGCATGCCAAATATTACTTTTTGCAAGTTCATTTATAACATGTATCGTATATTGTAACAATGTTGTAGATTATGGCATTCTAAACATAAAATTAAATGTAAAATATTAAAAATTAAAAATATTTATATAACAATTGAACGATAATGATTTTTAAATTAAAAAAAAATGACAATTTATATCGTTTAGAATATCTATTTAAAACGGTTGTCAAACACACATTTTCAATCAGTTACACTTTCATTCAGAGACTTTAAATCATTCAGAGCTTTTAAATCATTCAGCACTAAATCTTAATTTTTATCAAACAGCCCGTCTGTCTACTTGTGTGCTATTATTTATGGACAAACATTAATCATCGTGATATGCATATGCAAGTTCAGGTTAGCAAGACACTGCTCTTGGAGATATTAGCAGCAAAGAAAAGGAACAAACCTATTACATGTATGGGACTTGAACACTTAAACAAACCAGCTCCTACCATCCCTTCTCGACTCACAAGCTCAACCCTCAGGACCGCTCAGTTCCAGGTAATAAACCAATATGTTGTCGTGTATATTTTTTATTTATGTCTATTTCAGAAAATATCAAAAGTAATTTGTACCTGTTTTTGTCGCAGACCGATATATTTTGCCTACGAGAGCGAGATTTATTGCATAGGTTTGTGACGGAAGTCTCGCAACGCCAGGCTCAGGGTGAAAGCAAAGAACACATATTCACAGTGGTGAGGCAACCCTGCTACTATTCGACACTAGTTATTTGAATTTCCATATTATTTCGGTTAAAAACTGATCAAGTCAACCAAAGTGGGCCTATACAAAAATCCCAAATTTTGACCTGTTACGAAATTACCCAACCATTCCAACAAGCCCATTTTGGACCCACTAAACTTAACAAGTACATCTCTAACAGGTCAATTAATGAAATTACTATTACTACTTATACTAAAAGGCAGGAATGAGTTTTGCAAATTCATGCATTTAATGCCAAGTTTGCCAACTTGGCGAAAACAGCCCCTGAAGTTCAAGTGTCGTTGCAAAGTAAGTCCTTTAGCATTAATAATCTTTCGCAACTTGGCAAAAACAACCCCTGAAGTTTAAGTGTCGCTGCAAAGTAAGTCCTTTAAGCAATCCCGCTGCATCGCGCGGGTTTTCCAACACTCGTTAGATCTAAAAGAAAGGGGTCAAATGGGCTAAATGGGTTGAAAGTGACCAAAAATGTAAATTAATGTAACGAACCTCCTAAAACATTTTATTCAAAAAACTAGATTATGACTGAATTCTGTAGTCATATGACACATAATGCATATAATCTTGGAGGAGGCAAAGTGTTTCCAGTCAACTCATCTGGAACGGTACAAAAATTTCCAGTTTTGACCCGAACCCATTTGACCCGTTACCCAACCCATCCACCCTGCCCATTTTGCCACCTCTATTCTTTATGTATGATTTCATTTTATTGCATCTATATATGTGGGTTGGTGAAGCTAATTTTTTGGTTCTCTTATCACTGTTAGACCTACCAAATTGCTGAGGATTTGGGCAGAGCCTTCTCAGATCGCTTAGTTCTACAAACATTTCTCAACGTTGAAGCAACCGTTCCATCAGGTTCCTTAAAGGTAAGCTAAATAAGATAAACACCATTTAAAAGAAGAATAAATGTGAAAACTATTTATTGTTACAAATATTATTGCAGAATATCTTACATCTATTGAGATCAATGTACACAACAATTGTGATGGAAGAAGATGCCTCGTTCCTACGATATGGCTACTTATCCACATACAATGCTGCAGTCGTTAGGAAAGAGGTTCCAATACTTTGCAGTGAACTAAGACCACATGCACTAGCTTTGGTTACATCTTTTGGAATCCCTGATGCTCTTTTGGGACCAATAGCTTTCAATTGGATTGATGCCAATGCACGGTCTTCCGCATAAACACAACACCGTGTTGTTCCCATAGTGTTCATATGTTAATATAATACAATTCACAAAAAGTGTATCCAAATGCTTACAACCAAAGCATAAACCCCACGCGCAGAGTAGGGTAAAGCTATGGTGATGTAAAAAGAGTAGTGTTAATGAAGGCATTTTACCACACACGTAATATCCTATGTATTTCTGGTGTTGATATAACTAATATGATTTGCTTTGTTTAGATTCAATTAAAAGAGGCTTGAAAAATTTACCTAATCCTTGTCCTGTTGTAACCTGTTCTATCTCGTTGATTTTGTGCTTGAGCATCTCAATTTCTCTAGATAGATCCTCGTCGCGTTGTCTCAGTGTCTACAAGTTATCAGATGCAACGTTTTAGTAAGAAAAAAAGGTACACGGCCATTGCAGACATAATGCAATCATGCAACACATTTAATAAAAGAGGTCACCTTAGAAGTTTTTTTGAAACACACTAGAGTATTTACTTTATACGGTTCTTACTCTATAAGAAAGAGAAGATAAACTAACCTCTAGTTCTTGCCTACGAAGTGCCTCCTTCCTAGCTTCTGATTTTGAGCTTCTTTGGACCTCTAAGATAACAGCAATTCCTGCTACCTGCATAATTTGGATCATGTAAGTTGAACTTTAGGGATTATCATGCTATGCCAGGGGTGTTTGGGAATTGGAATAGGTTACTAAAACATTATATGCTTTCTAAAATAATCAAAATCAGATACTCAATTAGTCAATTGTAATAAAACACAATGCAAGCTAAAAAAAACAGATGATTATAATCAGTTGGCACCATCCAAAGTAAAAACTGATTATATGCTTGATCAAAATTGCAATTATCAGATAAGCAGTTTTAATAAGTAATCCCAAACACCCCCTTAATAAAATTTTGACGAGAAAATTACAGTGAATACGAAGAGCTCTCCAACAAGATCTGCAGCTGCTTGCACAGCTTTATCCTCATTTAGAGGGCGAATAGCAGCATCTATTGCATGGCCATATATGCGCCTTTGCAACTTTGTTTTGAAACGATGATTTAACTGTACAATATTACGACAATCAACATAAGAATCCAATAAAATATTGTGAGAATGTCATTACATAGTAACCAAGTATCAAGTATTCCACCTCAGTCAGTCCAATGTTCCTTTTCTTATAAAGGTTTACCAATCAAGTTTCAAGTATGTCCAGATGTTGTAATTACTTTTAAAAAGTATGTTTGCCTGGCTTACTAACTGCGCATAAAAACTTGCAGCTTTGTTTAAGTAACTAGGAGAGTGTTTGGAATTACTACTTTAACTGGTTAATCGTTTACTTGATGCAATGCTTATCTGCTAATATAAAAGGGTGTTTTTTTGGGAATTGCTTATTTTTAAGCAGTTAAGGAGTTTAACGCTTTTGTATAAAACAAAACTGCTTCTGCTTATGTGCTTATGAGCTAAAATTACTTTCTAACCTCACATATATCTTAGAAATCTCGACTAAAAATGGATTCTACCGACACTTCTTAAAAATAATTCCTTTCTGGGACTTGCTGCATTCTTTTTAGAGCCTAAGCAAATCCAAACACTAAAAACGGTAAACGAAGAGGGATCCCTGTTTAGGCTACCCGGGGAAAGTCAAGCCTTTTTGGCTCTTATGTGCGCGACCTAATCGGTATTCCGGTGGCTGCTTCCGGACTCTCTCCGGAGCACCTCAAGATGTTTACCCAGCAAAGTTCGAACCTGATCTCTTTTAAGACCTTCAAGACATCTTACCACTACACCACCTTGGAAACAGTTATCTAATCCTGCTTAGACCTAAGCAATCAAAAACACCCTCTTAGAGTAAATAAACACTTAATCTACCTGTTTATTGAGTGTTTAGTTTACAACAACAATACAGCTTGTTTAATATTTAATTTTCCTGATGACATTTGCCGTAAACTGTATCCCAAATTCTATAATAGAAAATAACATATCAATGAGTCAATGACAATGACAAAACAAAGTAAATAAATATATAAATGAACCCCTAAGCATGATTACTTTAGAAACCCCCTGTTCTATCACAGGGTGTTTGTCTAAACTTATATTTTCGGCTTAAGCTTATTTTTCATAAGCAGCTTATGGCTTATAAATAATAAACTCATAAACTCAAGTCTCAAACGTTTTAAGCAACTTATGATAAAATGACCAAAAGAGACATGTTACCGTTAATAAGAATAAATTTGTCTTTCGCTATAACCCTCATCAATTGACCTAACGCCTTTCAAATAAAGGCACAAAATATAAGCTTATCCAAACACTTGTTTGCACTTATTTTGTTTTAGATGGCTAAAAATATGCCTAATTTCCTGCCTAAACCGGTGTGTTAGCTTTCTGTTGGATGCATTTTTTTTTTTTTTTTTTACACCACAAATCTATCCCACAAGTCCTACTTTTGACTTGAACCAACAACCATTTGGTTGGAGAGCTTCTCACACAATTTGGGATACCACATGAACACAAGCCCTTTGTGTTGGTTGCAATTGGTTGCGGCATAGGGAGTCACTTTTTCAAAAAGCAATCAATCCTCAAAAGCCAATCAACCGTTATATTAGCTAATTAGCTCGTAAGCCTCTTATAAAAGCTAAAACAAACACCACCTAAATCATAAAACAATGCCTAACTTGAAAATAAACCACAAAAAGTGAGCTTATGAAACATAAGCCGAAAAAGATACAAGCCATAAGCCCGCTATATAAGCTTAAACAAACACCCCAAATCATAAAACAATGCCATTGCCTAACAAAAAATGAGCTTATGAAACATAAGCCGAAAAAGATAGAAGCCATAAGCCCGCTATAAGCTTAAACAAACACCCCCTAATTCTCAAAAACGAATAAATGATCAAACATTACACAATTATATATAGGTTATAAAATGACCTGAGCAAAGTTAATAATGGAGTGACGAAACTGAGGATTACGACCAGCTTCCTTTTTGATACGTTTAGCAATTGGTTTACAAATTGTTTTTAAAGCAAGTGTTCCTAGCTTTGCAAAAGGCAATATCATCACTTGACTCAAAACTGTGTTTTATTTTATGCTGTCTTTGTGTATTGTCTTGAAAGAGATGAAGAAGATACTGTTGTGTTTGATGACGTAATGTTGTTTGAGATTTTCATGGGTTGGAAGAATCTACGTTGGACGACTACTAGGACACGCCAAGTTATCCGAATGAATAATTGTTTTTTCTAAAGAGTGCATGTACAGTGTTTTAAAAAAAATTAGTCTATTACGCTAATACTGAATATTGTATCTTTAAAGTTATTGCATATAATTATATAGTTATAAGTTTCGTGCATGCACGAATTTTACACATAAACCAAATTTATTTTAAAATTTTAGTTCAATATATACACATATAATAATTTGCCCATAAAAATTGTGATATAAGTACAACTAATACTTATGCACGAGTTTTTCATTATGCATTAATGGTAAAATATTTATAAAATTTTCTATAAGGTAACTCAAGATTTAATTTTATTTTGCTAAAAAAGATGTTGATATTGTTATTTAAATTTCACTACTGATATTATGTTGTACACATGATGCAAGTATAATAGTACATAATGAGCGTTGATAAAGTTAAAGTATACTCCTTAAAGTTTTTTAAAAATGTTTTTCTAAATATTCTTGTATAAATAAATAAGAATTACATGAGCATTTGTTATAAGTACAATCGCGTATATTTATTTTTAGGGCAAATGGCACAAAAAGGCATCAAAGTTAGGGTCCATTTCCAATCAAGGTATTCTACTTTTTTTCTTGCATAAAAAGGTTTCCAACAAAAAATTTCAGCGGATTTGGGTATTTTCATTAACTTCCGTCAACTATTTTTACATTTAAACATTTATAAATTTAGAAGGGCCAGTTTGAAACTTTTGTAAAAAGTTAATAAAAATAAACGTTTTATTTCTTCTTCCCCAGATTTCCCCCAAATCTTCTTCCCCAACTCTCCACATAAACCCTAATTCACTGTTCACAAAATTGAACCGTATCTTGTGTTCGTTAAGGTAATTAATACTTAATGTCGTGTTTAATTATCTTAATAATCTTTATTCATTGACCTTTGTGTTCATAATTTTTTTTTGCAGGATGGCTTCTTCATCCAAAGGAGGTACATTAACATTGGATATTTATTATAACGGGTATTTCAGTCTAAAACCTTTAACCTATCATAATGCTGATATGGTCACAACTACTCTTGATGTGACCCCTTTAACCTATAATGAGTTGAAAATTTTTGTTCAAAACAACATAGATTCAGTAGTGTCTGTGTTGTATTACTTTAGTAATGGGTTAAAAAGTATTAAGTCTGATGATGATGTTAGGTTGTTTGTTGAAAAGTGGCAAAGTAGTGATGAAGGTATCATACCCTTATATGTTACTCATAAGAATGAATGTTTAGTTGAATACACTGGTGATTATGTTATTGTCATGTTAAACCCTACTAGTTATTACAAAGACTCAGACTCAGATGTTGCATCAGTTGACCATTTATCTGAGGGTGAAGAAGAGTTGAGGCAGGTTAGGATAAAAGAAAGGAAAAGTTTAGATGAAAAGAACATAACAAATGAAATTGTTGTATTTGATGAAAGTAGGCTAGTGTTGGAAAATGACAGTGATTTAGGTGATGAATCTCAAAAAGAAGCAGATCCTTTATTTTCAGACTTAGGTGATGAATCTCAAAAAGAGAAACCTCATGTTGAACCAGAAATAAGCTTAGATGAAGATATGCCCATCAGTGATGAGGATGAGATTGTGTTTGACTCTAATAAAAGAGATTACCCTATTCATGACCCAAACACACATTGGAAGTTAAAAAAACCTTTATTAGGTGAATTGTATGCAGACTTAGATCAAGTAAAAGATTGTCTTACATTTTATTCTGTTGCCAATGGATACCAACTTTGGTATGAAAAAAGTGATAGTGAAAAGTTGCTTGTTAGGTGTGGCTTTGATGAAAAAGAGAGAAGAAAGAAAAAAGTTCCTAGAGATCCCAATAAGCCTTGTTGTCCTTTTAGGTTAAGAGCTGTGAAGATGCATGATGGAAATTCTTGGCATATAAGAACCCTAGTGAATGAGCATACTTGCAGTAGACAGTGTAATCTTGGATGTTTAGTGACTTCAAAATGGATTGCAAGACAATTTGTAGACAAAATCAGAATGTATCCTGATATGAAAGTGGTTGATCTGCAAGACATGGTAATGAAAAAATATAGGGTTAAGACATCACACAATCAGTGTAGTAGAGCTAGAAGGATTGCACTATATAATCTTAAGCAGAATGTTGGAGATCAATATGACAGGTTGGTTGATTACTCTGGTGAGCTTAGAAAGACAAACCCTGGTACCACAGTGCAGTTACGCATTGATCCTCTTGCAGATGGTACACACATGTTCAATAGTTTTTATATTTGTTTTCATAATTTGAAACAAGGTTGGAAAGCAGGTTGTAGAAAGATTATAGGTTTAGATGGATGTTTTTTGAAAGGGGTGTGCCAAGGTGAATTGTTGGCAGCTATTGGGAGGGATGGAAACAATCAAATATACCCAATTGCATGGGCTGTTGTACAAGTTGAGAATTCAGACACTTGGGAATGGTTTATTAAATTGTTATCCAAAGACCTTGAGTTAGGAGATGGGAAAGGGGTCACATTTATATCTGATGGCCACAAAGGACTATACCAAGCTGTTAGGAGAGTGGTCCCATTGGTAGAACATAGGTTATGTGCTAGGCATATTTATGCCAATTTTTTCAAGCTCTACCCTGGTGTTCTATTTAGACACCTGTTTTGGCAAGCATCAAAGGCTTCTTATCATCAGAAATGGTTAAATACCATGGAAGAAATAAAAAATGCAAGTCAAGAAGCTTATCAGTATTTAATGGATAAAGATCCATGGACATGGTCAAGATCATACTTCAAAGAAGGTATAGGTCTTATTCTACATAAATAATTCTCACATAAAGCTAGCAACACTAATTATTCTACACTTGTATTATGTTGACAGGAATGGATTGTGATGCTGTTGAAAATGGTCTTTGTGAATCTTTCAATTCTCACATAAAGAATGCAAGGAGAAAACCAATAATTGGAATGCTTGAAGACATCAGATCTTATGTGATGACAAGGAATTACACCCTAATGAAGGAATGTCAAGATTGGAAAAGTGATATTTGCCCTAACATCATCAAGGTTTTGGATTTGCATAAGAAGATTCAAAGGTATATACTTATGTTGATCAAATAATACTAGCTGTAGAAACTCTGCTAACTTGTAGTATACTAACAGGAAGTGGAGTTTGAATCCAAGTGGATGGCATCAGTTTGAAGTAAGGCAAGGGAATTTTGAAGCATTTGGTGTGGACTTACAAAAGAGGGAATGCAGTTGTAGGCAATGGCAGTTAACTGGCATACCATGCCCTCATGCAATCACAGCCATTTACTTCATTAGTAAGCAGCCAGAAGATTATGTGAGCAATTCATTCAAGGTAAGTACATACAAAAGTATTTATGAGTTCAATATTTTGCCAGTAGGTGGTATAGATATGTGGGAAAAAAGGAAACATGTGCCAATGAAACCTCCATTAGAAAGAAGGATGCCAGGTAGGCCCACATTGAATAGGACAAAGGATAGGTCTGAATTGAAAAAAAATAAACATGTAGCAAGGCCTCCAAGAACAATGACATGTCAAAATTGTGGTGAACTTGGTCATAACAAAAAAGGGTGTACTAAGGAAACAGGTGAATCATCAAAACAAACACCTAATCAACAAGCTAATCCACCAAAAAAGAAGGGCAGACCTATGGTTCAAGACCCAGTCAATGCTAGAACCCCAAGTTGTAGTAGAAAGAATAAATTTGTGACTGCTAGAGGTGGTATATGGATGGGAGGAACAAGTGCAGGTGGTAGCAGTGGAAGGGGTAGTTCTAGTGGATCAAATAGTGCGAGGGGCAGAGGAAGTGGTAGTGGATCAAGCAGGGGAAGGGGAAGAGGAAGGGGAAGGAGAAATGATAGTGTGTCAAACAGGGTAAGTTTCATTTAGATGTTTACTTTTTTTGTTACTGTCATTTAATTGATTTATATTCTAACTAAGAGAACCATTGTACAGAATGCCCAATACAGACTCTTTGATGATGATCATTTGGTTGATGTACAACTTGAGGAAGCAATTCATACAAGGTCAAATAATCAGTCTAATGATGTACATGCTTTTGATGATGATACTCTGGTTGATGTACAACTTGATCAAGCAAATACAGAAGATATGGAAGTCAATATTGATCAACCTAATGTTGATGTTGTTGATACTGCTGCAAAAGTTGATGCCAACCCTATTGATGCAGCTGCAAAAGTTGATGCCAACCCTGTTGATGCAGCTGCAAAAGTTTATGCCAATCCTGTTGCTGCAGATATGGATGCCAATCAGGATGAAACAGCAAAGCTTAAGAGGAGGTATGATGAATTTTGGAAAGGTCAATATAATTCAGGATATCAACCCCCTAGAAGGACTTCTCAAAGATTATTAATGAAGAATTATAATAGGAAGATAAACCAGGACTATGAAGGTCAAGGACTCACACCAGATGAAGCGTTTGAAGTAGACTAAGTATTTTATTGTTTGTAAGAACTTAATATATGGTGTATAAGAACTTGTAAGAACTTATCAGTCTCTTTTGTAACAACTTGTAAGAAATTAATATCAAGCTCTTATGGTCCATATCAGTTGCTTTTTTTTTTTACTTAAAACATAAGCATGATACCATTGGAAATGCAAATGATTTCTGCACAAAAAAATTATAAAAAATATAATTATTATGAGTTAAAAAGATATGAGAATGCAAATTATATAGTTAAATACACAACCTGGTTTCTTGTTTTTGCTCATTTTTTTTAGTTCTAGGTTTTCTTAAAGGTGTGAGATGAAAATGAGTTGTTGCTTATGCCTTTATATAGTGTAAAAACAGTCAAACCATAACAGTGCTAGCATTTGATGCAGCTGCAAATGTGATATAAGCCAATTTGGATTCTACTGATGGATTCCACTGAAAGCCATTTCTCCTTCCTCCCAACTGTGGATTCTACTGAAAGCCATTTCTCCTTCCTCCCAACTGTGGATTCTACTGAAAGCCATTTCTCCTTCCTCCCAACTGTGGATTCTCCTTCCTCCCAACTGTGGATTCTACTGAAAGCCATTTCTCCTTCCTCCCAACTGTGGATTCTCCTTCGCATTAGATGCAGCTGCAAATGTTGACATTCTTATCACTGTCTTTTATCAGTGTCCTTTATCACTAATTTTTCAATACATTGATCAAGCTTTTCAACAAGGACATTTCTGTCACTGACTTTTCAATACATTCCATAATCAAAAGTAAAGCTTTTCAATACATAGATTCATCAAAAGT
The DNA here is from genome assembly GCA_019973895.1 of Chrysanthemum seticuspe. Taxonomy (NCBI): domain Eukaryota; kingdom Viridiplantae; phylum Streptophyta; class Magnoliopsida; order Asterales; family Asteraceae; genus Chrysanthemum; species Chrysanthemum seticuspe. Next base: position 267,891,029 of record BPTQ01000009.1, read on the forward strand.
AAAGCTTTTCATTACATTCAAAAGTAAAGATTTTCAATACATACATTCATCAAACTAAAAAGCTTTTATAATCATCAAGAAAAGCATTCCTAACAGTACAAAGATAACTCTAGATTGCATGCTAACTGTACACTTCAACACTTCAACTTCTTTTTCCCATCTCTTTTTTTTCAGCTCAATTTCCACAGCTTCCTTCTTCATTTGTTTTTCCACATCTGCCAATCTACCTTTGTAATGCTCAGTTGCAAAATCTGGATCCCACCAGTGAAAGAAATTACACTTCTTTCTTGCCTTATAGTTAGGACATCCAAGAAACCTCCTGCCTGGATTTTGTTCAGTCCAAGAAGTCCACTTACCACTAACATCACCACATTCGCACAACACACAAACACGATTCATCAAATTATCTTTTTCCCAACCTGCATTTCTTCGATTCCAGTATACCCAATTTGATGAGTTTGATGAATTAGATGAGTTTGTCATGACTTTGCCCTAATTTAGTATTTGGGAACACACCGTTTGCCCTAATTTAATTTTTGGGAAAAATGTCTTTGACCTAATTTGATTCTGGGGAAGAAATGATATTGGGGAAGAAATATTCTTGGGGATAACGGTTTATAAATGTTTCAAAATGCGTTTCACCTAAAAAAAAAAAAGTTTCAAACTGGCCCTTCTAAATTTATAAATGTTTAAATGTAAAAATAGTTGACGGAAGTTAATGAAAATACCCAAATCCGCTGAAATTTTTTGTTGGAAACCTTTTTATGCAAGAAAAAAAGTAGAATACCTTGATTGGAAATGGACCCTAACTTTGATGCCTTTTTGTGCCATTTGCCCTTATTTTTATATTAAAGTAACTCGTGCTTACAATTTGATAATTATATTCCCTTTTCCAGTAATTTAGCCGTTTTAAAATATAAACTCGTGCCACATAGGTTAAACTTTTAAAAATGAAATAAATGGGTCTTTATTGAACGTACATAGTAAAAAAATTGATACTTATAATCTTATGCAAATTTATATGTTGTTATTTTAAAACAACATATACATTATATTTTTTAAGATATAAAATATAGGGGGAATTGCATATATATCCCTCCAAAGGTGAATAATTGCATATATACCTTTGGTATAAGTTTTTAATGCACATGGTACAATGATTTTTATGCATGCCAAGGATATATATGCAATTTTACATCTTTGGAAGGATATATATGCAAATGACCCTAAAATATAAATGATATAAAGTATAATGGGTATTTGTTTATAATCCATAGTTATTAAAAAAACATTGAGACTTATAATATTATACTAACTCTATATAATTTTTAAAAATTCAACCACTAAAGTTTTATTAATCACCTCCTTTTTTTTTAAGTTTTTGTTTTCACAAATTTGACACCTATATTTTTATATGTTTTTTTTATCAACCAAATTTCTCCACCAAATTTATTAAAGTTTGACCAAAATCAATTTAGTTTTGACTTTTATAAACCAATCATATCACACGATTTTTGCTTACGTGGCGAAATTGAGCTCTCCTATTGGCCCATTTTTTTTAATAAGAATGAATTGACAAAATCACTCCGAAATGATGTAATTCCTTTATTATATAAAAGATTAGCTAAACGAATCCAGATTTCTTTTTCTTTTTCACTATTTTTATAGAATAAATTCCAAAATACATTTACGTGGTTTGTTTATTGTCCCGTTTTACATCTATGTTGTTTTGTTTCATACACAAACATTCGTCCGTTAGTAAAGTTGACCACCATACATCCCTCCATTAGTAAAATCAGTCAATGAGGACTAACAATGCAAATCCGTTATCTCCTAACGCAAGAGAAAGTATTTGCATCGTTAGTCTCATGGACTAACGGTGCAAATTTTGTTTTTGAAAATAAATTAAAAGGGGGCATAGTAGGCTCGAACCTGGTCGCCCAAAAATCAATGCCCCAACCACTGGACTAAAATGGTGTAATTATAACAAAATAAATTTTATTAACTGTTTTTTTATGTTTTCATTTATTTTTATATGTTTTCATACGTTTTATACGTTTTGTTCGTTTTCATACGTTTTCATCCGTTATTATAATTTTTTTACGTTTTCATTTGTTTTTCTTACGTTTTCATGCATTTTCATCCGTTTGCATACGTTTTCGATCATTTTTATACGTTTTCATCCGTTTTCATACGTTTTTCTTACGTTTTATCCATTTTTGTACGTTTTAGTACCTTATTATACGTTTTTATGTGTTATTATACATTTTGTACGTTTTCATACGTTTCTATCCGTTATTAACCTTTTTCTTGCGTTTTTATCCGTTTTTGTACATTTTTGTACGGTTTTATATATTCTTATATGTTTTTGTGTGGCGTTATACGTTTATATATGTATAAAAACGAAATAAAACATATAAAAATGGACGAAAACGTAAAAAGAACGTATAAAAACGGATGAAAATGGATAAAACCATATAAAACGTATAAAAGCATACAAAACCGTACCAAAACATATAAGAATGTACAAAAACGGATAAAAATGTATCAAAATGTAAGAAAAGGTTAATAACGGATGAAAACGTAAAAAAACGTATAAATACGTACAAAAACGTATAAAAACGGATGAAAACGTATAAAAATAGATGAAAACGTATAAAAACGTACAAAACGTTTAAAAACGGATGAAAACGTATAAAAACGGACGAAAACGTATAAAATGCTTAAATAAATTTTATTTGGTACAATTACACCACCTGACGCTTAGTCCAGTTGTTGGGGCGTTGATTTTTGAGCGACCAGGCCTGAGTTCGAGCCTATTGTACCCCCTTTTAACTTATTTCCAAAAAAATAATGCGCCGTTAGTCCTCAGGACTAACGATGCGAATATTTTCTATTGCGTTAGGAGATAACAGAAAATAATTTGCACCATTAGTCCTTATTGACTGATTTTACTAACGAAGAGATGTATGTTGGCTAACTTTAGTAACGGAAGAATGTTTGTGTGCCAATAAAAACCACATGGATTGAAAGCGGGACAATAGACAAACAACATGAATATATTTTGGATTTTAGTCATTTTTATAAAAACAAAGTTAATTTACCTATTTTTTAATTCAAATGAAAAATCAAGAATAATACATAGAGCCACTACTTATAATACTTAAAAAAAATACAATTTATTACAAGAAATTAAATAATGATGAATCATTCAAAAAATTATATTTTATAACACTCTCTTTTACATGTTCGTCGTTTATTACACATAAATATTAAAACAGCCCAAACCAGACTCGAGAACTTTTATCTTTAAAAATTTCAAAGTTATCGACTCACGGATCCCATGAGACTAGGGCTGAGCATCGGGCCGGATTCCGACCCGTCCCGACAAAGCCCGATCCCGAAAGTCTCCTAATTTCTAAACCGAATACCGACCCGAGAAGTAGTCGGTTAAGTCGGTTCGGGATAATCGGGTTCGGTATGATCGGTTTCGGGCAAGTTTGGCTTGTTTTTTTTTCGGTTTTTGGCTCGTCCCGACCCGACCCGTCCCGACCCGAAAACCGAAATGGCTGAAATGGTAAACCGAGTCCCGACCCGAGAAGCTGCTAGTCTGTTTCGGGATGATCGGGTTATGTCGGGATCGGTTCGGTTGTCGGGTCTCGGGCGGTTTTGCTCACCCCTACATGAGACCCACAGATCCTTCAGAGGATTTGTGACTCTCTAGTTGGCATTTCTCATGTACTCCGAGACTTACGGATCCTACAAGGGATCCATGGATCACTAGTGATCTGAGTGAAATTCATCTTTAGCTACTTGACGAGCCATTTTACTACATTTCAACTCAATTCTTGCAACCGCATAACAATCTAACAAAAAATCATTGTCATGACATAGAAAACGCTTACAGGAACACAAAGGACCCAAGTTTACACAAATCAAACACTAATCCAAACACCTATTTCAAACCTGTAGAAAACTATAAGGGGGGTTGAATAGTTTACCAATTAAAAACTTTGTTTTGAAACTTATTGAAAGATCAATTGATATTGATCTTGAGTATGTTAATGAAATATGCAAGCAATGTGTAATAAGTAAATAAGGAAAGAAATGATCAAACCACAACAAGTTGTTTATAGTGGTTCGGCCTACAAGGACTCTTTTTCCTTGCCCTACTCCACTCCCCGAGTCTCACACTCGAGAGTTTAACTTCACTAGTCAACAAGCTCCTTTCACCGGCGGAGAAAACCTTTACACTTCGCTTACACTATTTCCGACACTAAGCTAGATGTCGAGTTCTTTCCAAGGGTACAACTACTCCCACACACAATGTATTTTGAGGACTAAAATACTAACCACTCACACTCACAAGATTATGATGGTTTGATATAACAATGAAGTATGGATCAACACTAGATCATACAACACTAAACAAACAAGACTTCCAACTTCTCGTTGAAGCTTGAATATGACTTGATCTTCTTTGCTACAAAAGAGATCACTAATATGATATGAAACTGAGTTAGAAAGGTTAGAGATAAGATATGTATGAGAGTATGTTAGAAAAGGATGAAAAACTACTTGGCTTGGCATTGCTATTTATAGCCAAAATGGACAGGAGCGTCCACGGACGGCGGACCCCTTAAAAGGGTTCCGCCCGTGTACCATTTTGGTACCGTCGGGTCTGACAGCCAAGATATCAAATCTTGCCAAAGTCAACCCTATCTAAGTGAGATTGTGCAAGATATGAAGAGTACAAATCTACACAAAATATCTAATGGAATCTTCCAATGATTTCCATGATGTAATACATGATGTCATATGTTGTATTTCTATTTTTAGAAATATGCAAATGCTTAAGTAGTGTTTGTTTTTAAGAACCTAAAACATTCTAAAAACTACTATCATACATAATGATTAGAGTCATATCAAGATGTCACTAATCACAAATGTAAATGCTTGAATGATGAATATATTGTTTGAGAAAGCTTGTTTTAATATCTATTAAACTTGACAAGCTTTAAGCTTTTATAAATTAAATTTACTTTTGTCGTTAACAAAACTTTAGGCAAAGATCAAAAATAAAAATAACGTTTAATGACGATATTTTTATTAACAATCTCCCCCTTTTTGTTGAGGACAAAATATAAATTTTATTTTTATAAAAGATACAAAGTTTGTACAAGAGTTATAAAAATATTAGTTTTAGAACTTGAAAAGGAAATGATAATGCAAGTGTATGATGTTTGACTTTTTATGAGAGTCAAAGTGTTCACTAGTTGATGCATGATGTTTGACTTTTTCAGAGAGTCAAAGTATGCAGTTTGACTTTTTTAAGAAAAGTCAAGTATTTATCAATGAGGGTTCCTGTTTGACTTTAGAAAGTCAAATGTATGCAGTTTGACTTTTTCAGAAAAGTCAAATATAAATAATTTCAAAGTTCTATATTTTCTCCCCCTTTTTGTCTCAACAAAAAGAAGAGGCTATGCGGAATGTAATGAGCCCGAGCTATTATCTCCCCCTTGTTCAAAGCTCCCCCTAAATTGGGTGCTTTAATGGGAAGATTCATGGATTGTGAAAATAAAGCTACAAAAAAAATTGTTAGTAATAATGATCATTCACAAGCATTTCCATACACTATGTAATGACACCAATAATATAATAAACAACATTCATTAGTTAAAATTTTTCATGAGTAAAGATCATGAAAAGAGAACACAATGATGTGTTTTTAGTACAAGAAATTAAAATTATCCTAAGAAAGTAAAAACAAGAAAGACTAGTCTAAAACCATCCTAAAGTGATGGTGGATGGGAAAGAGCGTTGAGACGCTCAAGGATGTGGTTGAGGATGAACCTCATTTCTTCTTGGAAGTCATGGACCATAACCCGGGTCCGTTCCACGGTTTGGCCCGTTTGCTCACATGTTGAGCAACCATGCCTTGGAGGGTAGAATGTTTGGGGAGGTTGAGGTGGTGGAATGGTGGATGTGTTGGTGGTGTTGGGGATGTTTGGAGTGGTCATGATGGATGCAAGCAAAACATTTTGCATTTGCATTGTCTCACTTAAGTGAGAATCCACCATGCCTTTGAATTGGTGGAGGTTGTGGAGTTCCGCTTGAATCTCCTCTCTAGTGGGATTGGCATCCCACATACACTCCTCAATGTCCTCAAGATGAGGGGACATTGATGGGGGAAGTGGATGGTCCCCATACAAAGGACCATGAATGTCTTTGTGAATGGGGTGGAAGAGAAGAGGTTTAGGCCCTAATGGGGTGTTTGGGTCAAGGGATGACCGAGGTGACTCATGAGCAATCCGCTCAATAGTGCCAAATGATGGCAATGGTGGTGGATGATTTGGCCTAGGAGGCAAGTCTTGCAAGTCCTCTAGGAAAGGATTTGGTGATGTTAGTGGCGTTGAAAATAACTCCATAGGAATGAGAGTTGGAGACCTTGGTGGTGAAGGTGGTGAGGGTGTTTTGGATGTTTGGATGGGTGCCGGAGGAGGTGAAGTTGGTGTTTTTGTAGGTGGTGGAGTGGTGATCACAATGTGTGATTGATTTGGTGTAGCCAAGGTGAGGCTTGTATCATCTCGGATGGGAGATGAGATTGTGAGTGGAGAAGACTCGGATGAGGAGCTAATGTTAACGAAGCAACAAGGCCTAACGCTAATTCTAGCGGTCTTCTTGCAAGTTTTTGGAGAGGATTTTGTCATTTTTGATTTGGGTTTTACTTTGCTAGATAATAGTAAGAATGAAGAAGGTGTGAGGATGATCATGGTAAAACCTCTCAATTTATAGAAGTGAAAAATTGTTGAGAAATGTGTTTGATTAGATGTTGAACCATTGAAGAGATGAGGTTCCTAATGATTTGGAAGTGGGTTGAATGCTAGTCATATCACCCAAGTCAATCCATACAAGAGAGATGGAGTGAAGAAGAAAAGATTTGCAATAAATGTGTTCTAGTGAGTGGAATTTCCTAACATTCAGATTACCCACGGATTTGAAGGTACCAAAAATTTGGTTCCTTCCTTTATGCCAAAGGGCTCCTTGGGTGGATTTTTCAAATTTTTGAATTTTGGTGGGAAATGGATTTCTTATATACCTTAGTGAATTATACTAGTTCTAATAACAGTATAAACTAATTAAGATTGATTTATAAGTGATGGAAGATAATTTGGAATCACGAAAGAGTCGAAATTCAGAAAATTACCTGGAGGATCCACGGCACCAAAATCATACACGCACGGTACCCTAAAAAGGGTGCCGTCTGGTCCGCCTGTACAGGTACGGCGGTACCAAAATACATAAAGGACGGTACCAAAATTATGGTTCCGTCTGATCCGTGGAGTGCAGAAATATGGACAGAGTACGTTTTTAGGTGTTGGGGACATTTCCGAAACCTGAAATTTTTCTCAAAAGCTATTATACTAAACATTTCTAGTTAGGAAAAGCAAATAACACATGTATAAACATAGTGGAGCATAAATTTTGAGCAAGGCTTTTTGATTTCCACAATATAGTGAAAATAGGTAAAATTTGATAGCATACTTGTGCTATCCCCCTGCATAAGATTGTTAGCATACGACATTGTTTCAAGTTATATTATCATCCTACATAATGAAAACAACTAAATTGTATCAAACATTAACGATAATGCATTGTTCCAAACACTCCTTAAAGTATCCTCATTTGTCCAACTTCTTGTAAATCTTGTTCATCATCCTACCAAGGCACTTGAACATTCCCTTAGTTTGTTTGAACTCTGCTGATTCATTCTCGATCTCAGGAAGAGACGCGTAATGCTCATGAGGTGGAAGACGAGAGCTTGGAAGACCATCCTCGGAGCTATTTGATGATGATGATGAAGGAGTTGGAGGTTTAGCTCTCTTGCCTTTAGTCTTAGCAACTCGAGCATCAATCAAAGGTACAAAGATGTGAGGGATGAGTTCATAGTGAAGGTGCATCCCTTTTGGGGTTGGTGGAATTGGTGCGAAGTTTCTATAGAGACGGGTGAGAAGCATCCCGTATGGAAGAGCAACCGATCCTTTAGTTGGAATATCAATCATTCTCCTAGCTATGTAGTAGGCCAAGTTGAATGGTTGTCGGGTGGACAAGTTGTAGAGCATGTGGCAAAGACAAGCGTTTATGTGATCCCTATTTCCTATGGTGCTAATGACGTTGGCTCTAAGTAACTCCTCCCATTTCTTAAATTCGGGCTTAAGTTCATTTAGCTCCATTCCATATGGATCTCGGTCTACCTCTTTTCCCTTTCGGGTGACTCGGGTTGTATCACTTTTTGGGTTAAAAAGGTGTTCACGGATGACATCCTTATCGGCCAAACGGGTTAGATAGGGAGAAGTGCGGTCGTTGATTGCATCAAGAGCGGTGAGTGACCACTTATCCGTGTAGACACACGTTCCTCGGTTGGGAATTCCTAGTACTTTAGCAAATTCGCTTAAGGTGATGGTGTAGTCATTTTGGTTGATTCTAAAGCTAAGACAAAATTCATCATCGTCTTCATCACTAAAGTCGGTCACACTAGCATAGAATTCTAACACAAACCTAGGACAAATTGGTTCATCGATGTCAAGAAGACAATCGAATTGAATGGCGGCTAGTTCTTCACGAAGATTGGTATGTTCAAGGAAGGATGAGTGAATGGTTCTACCCTCATGGAAATACCTTGATTCTAGACCCCTAAATATTTCTACTTGTTCCTTGGTAAGTCCTTTGGTTTTGTGGTGTTTGGGAATGTAGTTAAGGGTGTCTTTGTGATCATAGAATCTTGCGGCTACCATGGTTATTCCTAAGGACAAGAATTAAAAAAAATTAGAATAAATTTTAACGTTTTTGGTTCTAGTGTGTGCCTACATGAAAACAATTTGGAGTTGCGGTTATCTCGACTCATTTTATGCACAAAAATGGTTTTAGTGGGGTGTTTGGTAAATACCATGAGATAACCCAAATGCTCCTAATTCAATGTGGCTTCATTTGAATATACCCGGGAATGCATATTAGTTATGCAATACCTTTAGTATTCAAGAGCATGCAAGTGATGAAAATTTAACGTTTCTATTTGTATTAGCAATGAAAAATTTGTTTTCCTACAAGTGAGAAGCTTTTCAAAACTTTTGACATAGGGTGTTTGGTTGTTTGAATAAGGCCTTATATTCATTATCTATCAATTAGTGGGAAACATGATTTGTTTATGCAATATGATAATGTAGTACCTAATTTCAATGACTAGTTATGCAATTTGCCAATTGAATTCATATTTGGTATAAAAGCATACATAAAACCCCATGTAATGATTTGTGATAGTTTTGTGCATAAATAAGAATCCTAGACTCAGAATTAAGAGATGAAATGTAGTTAGGATACTTACAATGATGTTATCTTCAGTGATTAGTGAGTGGGAAGATGACAATAATGAGCTTGGTTTAAGTTTTACACGTTTTGGTAAAGTGGGTTTTGAGGAAGAGGATGATTTGTATATAGCAGTTTTGCTTCTGTAGACACCACGGACCAGACGGTACCAAAAATTTGGTTCCGTCTTTGTTGTCGTTTGGTGCCGTGGCTACAGTAGCAGGTACAAGACAAAATTGTTTTGTTTTGATTATTCTAATGTTTTGGGCTATGTTTATCCTACATGTTTGGTTCCATTAATCCTAAACCAAGTCTAAAAAGATTAAAAGGTTCTCGTTTAAGAGGTTTAGTTAAGATGTCGGCAATGTTGTCTTCGGAGGATACTTTCTCGATTGAAATGTTTCCTTTTTGAACATTGTCGCGAAGAAAGTGATGACGGATTTCAATGTGCTTTGTACGAGCATGTTGAACGGGATTCTTGCTGAGATCGATGGCTCCTTTGTTGTCGCAAAGTATCACAATGTCGTTGAGATGAATTCCGTAGTCTACGAGAGCTTGCTTCATCCAAAGAGCTTGTTGACATGCTTTTCCGGCTGAGACGTACTCGGCTTCAGTAGTTGAGATGGCTAAAGCCGTTTGCTTCTTTGCAAACCATGAGGTGAGACAATGTCCAACAAAAGTGCAAATACCACTTGTACTTTTTCTATCGGCATAATCACCGACATGATCCGAGTCGGCATACACTATGGTTTCTATACCCGTTCCTTTGGGATACCATAATCCTAAACACGTTGTTCCCTTAATATATCTAAAGATCCTTTTTAAGGCTTCTAAGTGTGATGCCTTTGGGTTTTCTTGAAATCGAGCACATAGACAGACACTAAACATAATGTCGGGTCTACTAGCCGTAAGATAGAGTAGGCTACCAATCATTCCTCTATATTTAGTGTTATCTACGGATTCACCTTCTTCGTCCTTGGTGAGTTTAGTGTCCGAGGACATGGGTGTTTTAGTTGGTTTGGAATCTTCAAGGCCAAATTTCTTAAGCATGTCTTTTATATATTTAGATTGGTTAAAGAAAATACCATCTTCTAGTTGTTTAATTTGAAGTCCTAGAAAGAAGTTTAACTCACCCATCATACTCATTTCAAACTCGTCATGCATGATTTTAGAGAAATCATCACATAGTTCTTGACAAGTTGATCCGAATATAATGTCATCAACGTATATTTGAACAATAATAATTTGTGATTCCTTTTTCTTGGTAAAAAGAGTATTATCTACTAATCCCATAGTATATTTGTTATCAATAAGAAACGTCTTAAGACGGTCGTACCAAGCTTTAGGTGCTTGTTTAAGGCCGTATAATGCTTTCTTGAGTTTGAAGACATGATGTGGTTTCTCAAAGTCGGTAAAACCGGGAGGTTGAGCAACATACACTTCTTCGTTAATAAACCCATTAAGGAAAGCACTTTTAACATCCATTTGAAATAATTTAAAGTCATAAGCACATGCATAAGCAAGTAATATTCTAATAGATTCAAGTCTAGCTACCGGTGCATAGGTTTCATCATAGTCAATTCCTTCTTGTTGATTATAACCTTGTGCGACAAGCCTAGCTTTGTTTCTAGATACTACACCATTTTCGTCCATTTTATTTCGAAAGACCCATTTTGTTCCAATTATAGTTTGATCTTTGGGTTTTGGAACTAGTTTCCAAACATCATTTCTAACGAATTGGTTTAATTCTTCTTGCATGGCCATTACCCATGATTCATCTTTTATTGCTTCATTTATGGTTTTTGGTTCAATGGTGGATACAAAACAAAAATGATTACTTTGATTTTGGGCTTGTGACCTTAAGGTTCTTTGATTAAGTTGTCCTATGACCTTTTCTAAAGGATGACTTTTAGATTCTTTGATGTTGATAATTTCCTTATTTAATGGTTCATCTTTCTTGTTATTATTAATTTGACTTTCTATTATTTGACTTTCAACTAAGTCATCATCTACCAAAGGTGATGTCTTAGAGGGAGGTGGACTTTCGTCAAATGTTATGTTCAACGATTCCTCGACTATCATTGTTTCTTTATTTAAGACAATGTAAGCTTTACTAGTTTGAGAGTAACCAAGAAATACACCTTCATAAGACTTTGGGTCAAACTTGGTGAGATAATCCTTAGTATTAAGAATAAAGCATTTACAACCAAAGACTCTAAAATATCCTAACGTTGGCTTTTTACCTTTATAAAGTTCATATGGTGTTTTGTTTAGGAAAGGACGTATTAAGACTCTATTTAAAATATATGTAGAAGTGTCAACGGTGTTACACCAAAACTTTTGAGGAATGTTTTGTTCATTAAGCATTGTTCTACTCATTTCTTGAATTGTTCTATTTTTACGTTATACTACTCCATTTGATTGAGGTGTTCGTGGAGCGGAAAAGTTATGTGTTATACCATTTGTATCACAAAAGTTTCCAAATTGAGTTTCGTTGTCAAATTCACGACCATGATCCGTTTGGATCGACACAATTTTGACACCTAGAAGGTTTTGAATTTTCTTGCTAAGTATTTCAAATTTATCAAAAGCTTCATTTTTGGTTTTCAAAAATAACGTCCAAGTAAACCTTGAGTAATCATCTACTATAACTAAAGTGTATAAGTTGCCTCCATAGCTTCTTATAGCGGATGGTCCAAACAAGTCCATATGTAATAATTCTAGACACTTAGATGTGGACACCATATTTTTAGATTTGTGACTACTATGTGTTTGTTTACGAATTTTGCAAGCGTCGCAAAAGTGTTGGTCATATTTTAGTTTTGGTAAATTCCTAACCAACTCTTTTGAAGATAGGTTTTGTATAAGTCTCATATTAGCGTGACCTAAGCGTCTATGCCAAAGAGATGAGCTATCGTCTAATGTTGTTAAGCAAAGTTTGTCATTATATGTTTTATCTATTTTCATGACGTATATGTTATTTTTCCTAACTCCTTTAGCTATGGTGATACCATCTTTTAGTATTTTACTACCATTTTCATCAAATAGTACTTTATACTTTTTATCACATAGTTGGCTAATACTAAGTAGATTAAATCCTAACCTATCCACATGAGCAACATTTTCAATAGTTAGGGAGTTATGAGCAATCGTACCTTTGCCAATGATTTTGCTTTTGAGATTGCTACCGAAAGTGACATTACCTCCGTCATACTCTTGGTATGATGAGAAGAGACTTTTGTTGCCCGTCATGTGTCGTGAGCATCCACTACCTTTTATCCATTCATCAGGTTCCAATCCAACTTTCAAGCATACCTAAGAAGCAAATAACTCAAGCATTTGGTCCCCAATATCTCATGGGTCCGTTTGGGTTAAACATACCATTTATTTGATTAATGTATGGAAATGATGGGTAAGAGTTCCATGGCATGTAATCTGGAGTTTGATATGGTCTAGGAAAACTTTGATTCCAACTGTTGTGTTGGTAGTTAGGTTGAACGTTGTGGTTGCTCTTAGGAAAGGGGCGTTTGGCAAAAGAAGTTTTATATCGTTGTTGAGTAGTTTTTGATCTAAATTCATTTTTAACAAGTCCTACTCCTGATGTAATAGCTGGTTTTAGTTTAACATTATCATTGGTTTTCTTTGTTACTTTAACAAATTCAGTACGGTCCGTATTGCGAACATTCTGTTCTGCTGAAGTACCCGCGGTACCATTTTGCACAACGGACGGAACCCTTATTTTGGTTCCGTCTGGTCCGTGCTGTACTGCAGCAATTTTGACAGAATGTTCGTCCTTTTCGGCCGTTTTGTTTTGACTCTTTGGAATTAATACTTCATTAAAACCTAGCCCATTCATGTCTCCTGGTGTTTTATGGATTTTAACTATTTCATCGGCAAGAGCGATGTTTTTGTTAAACCTTTTAAACTTAGAATTATTTTCTATTAGAACTTCTTGTGTGAGCTTTAGTTGTTCTATTTCAAGATTAAGCTCTTGACATGATTTACAATCATCGTCATTTGCTTTTCCTTTTTCAAGTCGTTTTGCTTTTTCTTTCAACTCATATACTTCATTTTCCAAAAATTCCTTTTTGGTTTTTAGAAATTTATTTTTAGTTATGATTTTTAGACTTAGCTCACACAATTGATTTTATTGTTTTTGCAAGGTGTCATCATCTATAGAAGAATAAGAAGAGTCGGAAAGTACCTCATTTGACTCATGTGCCATTAGAGCGATCTCTTCCTTGCTTGATTCTTCATCGTCTTCACTATCACTCCAAGCACCACTTACAAAAGCTCGTTGAGTTTTGCTTTTAGGTGGCTTGGGACATTCTCCTATGAGATGACTTGCATCACCACATCTAAAACACTTTCTTTCACCTTTACTCTTCTTATCATCCCGATCTTTTCGGAATGGATTCTTTTCTTCTCGAGGTTGTCTTACAAACTTTCCTCTTCTTCTAAAGAACTTCTTGAAATCTCTAACGGCCATGGCATACTCCTCATCTTCACTACCGGAACAAGATTCATCATCATCGCTTGATTCCGCCTTTGCTTTTAGAGCAACATATTTGATCTTCTCCTTTCTTCCTTTGATGATCTCCGAATCTTTCTCCATTACCATTTCGTGAACTTTAAGGTTGCCAATTAGCTCGTCTAGTGACATTATTGAGAGATCTTTTGATTCTTCAATAGCGGTCACTTTAGCTCTCCATTTGGGATGGAGTGCTCTAAGAAATTTCCTAACAAAGTTCTTACTACGAAAAGATTCATCAAGTGCTTTAAGTGATGTAATGATAGTATTGAAACGAGCAAAGCCACAATCAATGGTTTCATCTTCAGGGATAACAAATTGTTCATATTGTTGAACAAGAAGATCAATTTTGTTATCCTTGACTTGTGAATTACCTTGATGTGTAACAATTAAAGATTCCCAAATATCTTTGGCGGTTTCACACATAAAAATTCTTTCATATTCTTTTCTAGGTAAAGCATTATAAAGCATCATTTTAGCTTCATTATTTTTAGCAACTAATTTCTTTTGTTCATCAACGGAAATATCCTTTGTTGTAGAACTAAAATCTCCTTTAACAATAATAAACCAAAGATCTATATCTTTTGATTTTACATATGTTTCAAAACGGTTTTTCCAATAGATAAATCCATTGGTTTCAAAGAGTGATGGTCTTTGCATAGATTGCCCTTCTTTAAAGTTTTCAGAATCCATGGATCGTTTCAAGTTTATAAAATACAAGTTATTTTAGAAATTCTTGAGCAACGAGGCTCTGGTACCAATTGTAGAAAACTAGAAGGGGGGTTGAATAGTTTACCAATTAAAAACTTTGTTTTGAAACTTATTGAAAGATCAATTGATATTGATCTTGAGTATGTTAATGAAATATGCAAGCAATGTGTAATAAGTAAATAAGGAAAGAAATGATCAAACCACAACAAGTTGTTTATAGTGGTTCGGCCTACAAGGACTCTTTTTCCTTGCCCTACTCCACTCCCCGAGTCTCACACTCGAGAGTTTAACTTCACTAGTCAACAAACTCCTTTCACCGGCAGAGAAAACCTTTACACTTCGCTTACACTATTTCCGACACTAAGCTAGATGTCGAGTTCTTTCCAAGGGTACAACTACTCCCACACACAATGTATTTTGAGGACTAAAATACTAACCACTCACACTCACAAGATTATGATGGTTTGATATAACAATGAAGTATGGATCAACACTAGATCATTGATGAGTGTGTAAATACTCATCATTTTTGTACCATTTAAACTGCAAAATCATCTGAAAACACTCAGAAACACATCAAAATGATCAAAATATCACAAATCAGTGTTTTATGTGTTTTAAATGCAAAAATATCAAAATCAGATGAAAAACATATCAAA
Source organism: Chrysanthemum seticuspe (assembly GCA_019973895.1). Taxonomy (NCBI): domain Eukaryota; kingdom Viridiplantae; phylum Streptophyta; class Magnoliopsida; order Asterales; family Asteraceae; genus Chrysanthemum; species Chrysanthemum seticuspe. The sequence continues at coordinate 267,906,293 of BPTQ01000009.1, forward strand.
TTTACAAAAATTGCAGTTTTAGTCCCTCAAGTTTCAAAAGTTGTCAAAAACAGTCCCTGAGCTCATAATTTCAAAAGTAAAATCACCAAAGGTCCTTTTAAATCATAATTTGTCAAATTTAGTCCTTTGGTGAAAAATGTAAAAAGTTTGAGAAAATTACAAAAATGGTCCTCCAAGTTTGAAAATTGGCAGAAATGGCCCCTGGAAAATTAGAAAATGACAGATTTGGTCCCTGTACTTTTGAAGCTTGTCAGTATTAGTCCCTTGGAACAAATTTGCAGAAATGGCAGCATTGGTCCCTTAACTTTCAGATTTTACAAACAAGACCTTGTATTAATAAAGCCTTTATACCAATTTTGAACCCTGCCTATCTATTGGACCCCTGTTAAATAACCATTTGGACCCCCTATTATTAATATCCCAGTCAAATGCCTGTTGACTCACCTTTTCCCTCCCACTTCACGGATACACCATTTTCATCATCACAATCCTGCTAATCCTCTGCTACACTCAAGCCCTCCTCACCTTATCACAAACCTTGTCCCCCCTCCTCATCATCCTACCTACCTCCACCCCCCACCTAGTTGCTAGTTTCCAACCTCACTGTTAAAACCCTTTTCCCGCCAAAACACAATGGACGGCTTGGATTGAATGAGTGGTGCCCAAGTTGGATTGATGGCTGGGATTTGCTTCAAGAAAGCACAAGTGCTCCAAACAAGTCTTTTCTCTCACAACAAAAGCACAAGCTCAAGTCTTGAAGACCTAGACAGAGTAGTATATATAGTAGCTTATTGTAAGCCTTAAAGGGCATTAGGATTTATTAGGTTTTAGTTAGTTTTAAATGTAGTTTCTGTTTTTACATTGTAATCCACCTTTTTAGTTAATGAAAAAAAAAAGTTGTTCTACTGTCTTTCTTCTTGCTTATTTAGCAAATAAGCACTTAGTGCTTATTGGCTCTTTACTTTTGCTTTTCTGTTTTTAGTTCACTGTGAGAAACTAGATTTGTTTTACAAGTGAAAAGTGCAAGCTTATGTTTAAAAAAATCAGCTTTCAAGAGGTTTTACCCATATCAAGGGTGTTTGGTTTAAGCTTATTAGAAGAACAAAAATGCTTTTTCACCCATTTTGACTTTCAAGTCAAACTTAAATTGAGGTTTTTGTGAGTTTCCAAAAGGTTTGAAACTGCTTTTACAAGTTGTACAAGTTTTGATTGCAAAAATATTGGTTACTCATTTTCTGTCCTGCACACACAAACAGCAGCCTAGGGTGCTGTTTCAAGCCGTTTTCCCAGCTTATTTTAGGTCCAAACCTTTTCCAAATTGCTTTTCTTGTAACTTCACATACCCACCTAGACATAGTCTTGCTTATTTTGCACCTAGTTTAGCTCTAGCTTAGTTTAAATTGCCTTCAAAGTCTGTCCCTAACCACATCAGAATCTGTGTTTGCAGCCTGCAGTAACAGCCACAGGTCACATTTTTGTTGTTTTAGTAGCTTATTGGGTAGCGCAGTAAGCTTGTTTTAGTAAGGATGAGGTAGAACTTTAGGACTTAGTTCATTAGGTGTCCTTTAGTATTTTTTTAGAAATCTCTTAGTGCTTATTTCTTCTTGCCTTTTTAGATTAGGATTTCCTTTAAGTAGGCTCTTGCCAACTGATTTCCCCCCCCCCTAGCATAGCTTAGCTCTGTTATTTAGATTCATTGCTAAATTAGATTGCTTGCCTCTTGATTATCATGCTTACTGCTTCTCTTGGCCTATTTGGTGCACAACAAAACTGCTCATTAGCTAAATAGGGTGTTTGTTTGGTTCTGTTGTGGACTGGTTCACATAAGCACACCCAACTGCTTATTCCCATTGTTCCACTTGGTTTTAGTACTTGAGGATTAGCATATTTCAGTTTTAATCTAGTTCATGATTGCTTGTTTCCCATTACTGATCTTTGCTATTTGAGACCTTGTACCAAACAGTGGAGTTAAAGTGTTTGTTTGTGTTCTGATCAAAACAGTGAGTAAAAGCAGTTCAAACTGCTTATTTACTGAGTTTCATAAATAAAGTTTTCACAAAAAGTTTTTAATTTGATCTAGTAAAGAGGCTGAGAAAGAAAGAAAGTAAAAAAAAAAAATAGTTTTCAAAAAGTGGGAGCCAAGGGATTCGAACCCTGGTCTCCACACTCACGACCTCAACACACCACATGCCAACCATTGCGCCCTTGGGACTTTTTCAGTTAGACTTTGCAACATTAAATACATAAGGGTCAAGTGACAGTTTAGCTTATAAGCCTTTTCTAGCTTATTTCCTGCTAATTTTACAAAGCACCACCTCGTTTTTTTAATTTTCTCAGAATCAGTTAGACTTTAAGTAGTTTCTGTTAAATTTTCAGATTTTTCTAAACTAGTTTAGTATTTTTAATTATTAAATTAGATTAAATTAGTTTTTAAATCATAATAAATAATTTAAAACTCAAAAAAATATTCCGCTTTCTCCTAAAATTTTCTTTTGTCATGTAGAACATAGGAAAATTGTTTTTACACTTGTAGGACTTTTATTTCACAAATTTTACGTTTTATCTTGCGCTCCAGCGTAATTTTCGTACATAACGTACGTTTTCATTTTAGGCCACGTTTTTAGATATTTTAAGTTTACGTTTTAGTTAAAATAGTTTATTTAAGATATTTTGTTTTATAAAATCACAAAAACATCATTTTAAATATAGTGATAGCGTTTATTTAATATTTTTTATCTTTTTAATTTCCTTTAATTTTCATTTTAGCCCTTGTAGTTTATGTCCTTTTTCCGTAGTTATAATAATTCTCAATCTCCTTTTCCGTCCAAATCTCCCGATCACTATTCGTTTGATAATCCATTGCATAGCTCGCTGGGACATAACGACCCGGGGAAACTCTATACTCCTCAGATCTTCATTGCATCTGTGCTTAAGCTGTTTTAAGTTTCTTGCTTGCGTGAGAAAACTTGACGGTTTTGCGCGCATCAAATTTTTGGCGCCGCTGCCGGGGAGCTGTGCTGATAATCTTACGTCTAGCAGATTAGTGATTTGGATAATCACTCTTTGTTCATACCGTCCATCTGTATATGTTTACATTTTCTTATCCAAAAATACCAAAAATACTCTTCTCATTCCTCTTATTCGTTGATTCTATTTCTCTTACCCTCTTTTGCCGTTTAATTCTATTCTTCGTATCCTCTCAACCATTTGATTCTCTTCTTAATCCTCTATATGTTTAATTCTTATGTCGACATTCGTCAACTTCATCGTCAGAAATGTGTGTGAGCGGTGTGGAGGTCCTAGTTCAAGCGAATTTTGCAATTCGTGCGAATTATCCATCAAAAATGCTTTTCAAAGTTATTTCGACCAACCGCCACAACCTGAAATACATTCTAATCTTGACAAACCAGTTCAAACGTCGGAGCTACCCCAAGCACCCACCGAGGATTACGAGGACACTTTCTTTGAAGATAGAGCCCGTAATCTAATCGAACAAATTCAAACCGATGAAAAAAAGTCAAGAATTAGAATTGATTACGATGAACCCGTTCAAACACCGGTGACTAGCAAGAACGACTTGCCTAATCTTCACGTTTCTCAAGAACCAGAACCGGAGACCATAACGGAAGTGGTGGAAATTGCTAGCTCTCAGAGCACACCACTTGTCCCACCTCCTGATCTTTCTGAATGTTCTTCGAGACTTGATAGTCATCCGGATCACCATGTTGGTTTTGTTGATCCTTTGAATAAACTGATTCCTCTTCATAACTCTCAAATGCAATCGTTTATTCCTTGTGTCGGTTGTGGTGAGCCTCTTTATGGTTCACCCTGTCGTTGGTGTACTTGTGTACAATGTGGTAATGATATTCATAATGGGAGTTGTTTGTTTTGTGGTTCAAGGAATTCATTTGATTATGATCCTAATCAGAACTCATTTAACGACTCCTCAAACTTTTCCAATTACCCACCCCAGCCCGACTATTCTTCATATGATCAACAATACTGTTGTGAATTTTGTGGAGGTCCTCACCAAGGATTTGAGTGTCAATCCGGAAACACGTTTGTCTATGAACAGTTTTCCAATGATGCTCAGAACTTTGGTTATGACCAAAATCCATATGATTCACCTATCCAGACTCAACAGTTTTACTGTTGTGAGTACTGTGGAGGTCCCCATTTCAGCTCTGATTGTCAAATAGGGAACCCAGTTCCTTGTAACAATCATGACTCTCACATGTTTGATACTTTCCAACCTCCACAGCACTATACGGTTCAAACTCCACCTGAGCCGTTGTCTCATGAAATCTCCCAGGATCTTGAAACCGCAATGAAAACACTTGAGGATATGATGAGTAATTTTAAGAATCAAGTGAGTGGTGAAAAGACCATAGGAGAATTACTTGCCGAAGAGCGAAAGGCCCGAGAATCTAGGGAAGAATTATTAGCCCTAGAGCATGCAGCTCTAAGGCGTTCCCAATTTCTCAATGCAGCTCTTTATGACGATGACGAGGAGGGTTTTTATCCTTTTAAAAGTAATATTTCTCAACCCCCTCAGTCAGTTGATATTCCAGCAGTTGAGATTCCATCTCAAACAACTGCTATCACACCCGAGATTCACACTCACTCTCTTATTATGGGGGACGAGCATCTCGACACTGTTCCTGAAAAGGAATCGGACGAATTGATAAAGTCTAGTGTTGAGGACCTTGTCCCAATCCCAGGAGAGTCACAGGGAATTCTTGATCATGTGTGTGATATCCCTCCTCCTCTTGTCTTCCAAACAGATCATGTTGAGATGCTCTCCGATTCTGATAATGATGATTCATTATCTTGTGGAGACATCATTTATGTGGAAGATTCACCTTCTGAGCTTGTTAGCTTAGAAGAAGAGAATGATGAAGTTACTGACAATGAAATCAAAGATGAAGCTCTTCGAGCAACATTATTGAAGGTCAGTCTTCTCATTTCTAAAATCGAGGCTTTCAAAGAGAAATCTATTTCATCTCCTATCCCCATTAAGGATAGTAACATTCTTTCCGATGATTCTATTCCGGAAATGAAAGCCTCTTGTTTTGATAATTTGGGAGAGAAGATTAGTGGCAGTACCACTTTTCATTCTCATAATTCTCTCCCCGATTATGAATCATGTACATTGGAGGAGTTCATCAGTGAACCCACTCTTATCAATTCTGAATATGATTCATTCACCTTCATGGAGTTCTCAGATGAACTCACTCATATCATATCTCCGACGGAGTATGATAACTTCTACTTTGATCTAGACACACCAGAGATATGTCTAGACCAATTGAGCTTAACTGAGGAGATTCATGAAACTATGAATTCTCCTATTGAGGATGAAGAGTTAGTCATGATTTCTATCATGATTTTCTTTCTTTTCTTCATATATTCTGTCACTTCTCCTGTTCTTCACTCCTTCGGGAATGAAGACATTATCTTTGATCCCGGCATTTTCATGTACCATTATCTTGAGCCGGTTCTATGTATATCTCATCGGTGTGGAACTTTCACGTACTTCAATGTTTATCCAAACATCTTGAATGAAAGTCCGATGGAGATTGTTTCTTCCACTTTGCTTCCCCATGAACCAATGAATTCGGGGTCGAGTCAAGCTAGCGACTCGGGAATCAAAAACAGTAGCATGCTATATGGGTTTTCACCCATATTTCTGTCTTCTTACCCCTTTCTACCACCTAAGTGTGGGGGTAATGCCCCACATGTTAAAAAAAAAAAAAAAAAAAAAAAAAAAAAAAAAAAAAAAAAAAAAACTTTCTAAATAATGGCCGTAGTATTTCCCTTTCACGTTCTTGGTTTCGGCATAACCGCCGGTACTTTGAATATTGAGGGCAATATTCATTTCTAAGTGTGGGGGGGAATTCTCACGAATTTTATCATATAATTACACCAATTCCCCCGTTTTTGGCCAAAATTTTTTTTTGGAGTAAGTGTTTTACACTTACTCATTTGGTTATCAGTCCGCCATGTCTGTAAGACAAAAGGATTGGCTAATCCAGGAGCAAACGGCTCTTGGTAAAGATTTCTCAAATCCGTTTATATGGCTTGCAATTTGCCCAAAATTGTATGGTATTCAGCTCACCATATCCTAAAAAGTGAAGAGTTGGCTAGCCCGCAAGATTATGGCTTGTGGTAAAGGCAGTGGAAAATCCATAATTGGTAATCAGCTCACCAAAGATAATATTGATAATTTATCTAAGAGTTGGCTAGTCCAGAAGGGTACGGCTTCTGGTAAAGACAAAATCAAGTCCGTTAGAAGCTGGTGGTTTGCTCAAAATCACATGGTTATCAGTGTACCATGGTTCTTACTTGAACTGAAACATTTGGCTACTCCAGAAGTAATGGCTTTTGGTAAAGAGATTAAAATCCATTATGTTTTCTCAAATCATTGCTAGGGACTAGCAATATCTCAGTGTGGGGGATTGATGAGTGTGTAAATACTCATCATTTTTGTACCATTTAAACTGCAAAATCATCTGAAAACACTCAGAAACACATCAAAATGATCAAAATATCACAAATCAGTGTTTTATGTGTTTTAAATGCAAAAATATCAAAATCAGATGAAAAACATATCAAATTTACAAAAATTGCAGTTTTAGTCCCTCAAGTTTCAAAAGTTGTCAAAAACAGTCCCTGAGCTCATAATTTCAAAAGTAAAATCACCAAAGGTCCTTTTAAATCATAATTTGTCAAATTTAGTCCTTTGGTGAAAAATGTAAAAAGTTTGAGAAAATTACAAAAATGGTCCTCCAAGTTTGAAAATTGGCAGAAATGGCCCCTGGAAAATTGGAAAATGACAGATTTGGTCCCTGTACTTTTGAAGCTTGTCAGTATTAGTCCCTTGGAACAAATTTGCAGAAATGGCAGCATTGGTCCCTTAACTTTCAGATTTTACAAACAAGACCTTGTATTAATAAAGCCTTTATACCAATTTTGAACCCTGCCTATCTATTGGACCCCTGTCAAATAACCATTTGGACCCCCTATTATTAATATCCCAGTCAAATGCCTGTTGACTCACCTTTTCCCTCCCACTTCACGGATACACCATTTTCATCATCACAATCCTGCTAATCCTCTGCTACACTCAAGCCCTCCTCACCTTATCACAAACCTTGTCCCCCCTCCTCATCATCCTACCTACCTCCACCCCCCACCTAGTTGCTAGTTTCCAACCTCACTGTTAAAACCCTTTTCCCGCCAAAACACAATGGACGGCTTGGATTGAATGAGTGGTGCCCAAGTTGGATTGATGGCTGGGATTTGCTTCAAGAAAGCACAAGTGCTCCAAACAAGTCTTTTCTCTCACAACAAAAGCACAAGCTCAAGTCTTGAAGACCTAGACAGAGTAGTATATATAGTAGCTTATTGTAAGCCTTAAAGGGCATTAGGATTTATTAGGTTTTAGTTAGTTTTAAATGTAGTTTCTGTTTTTACATTGTAATCCACCTTTTTAGTTAATGAAAAAAAAAAAGTTGTTCTACTGTCTTTCTTCTTGCTTATTTAGCAAATAAGCACTTAGTGCTTATTGGCTCTTTACTTTTGCTTTTCTGTTTTTAGTTCACTGTGAGAAACTAGATTTGTTTTACAAGTGAAAAGTGCAAGCTTATGTTTAAAAAAATCAGCTTTCAAGAGGTTTTACCCATATCAAGGGTGTTTGGTTTAAGCTTATTAGAAGAACAAAAATGCTTTTTCACCCATTTTGACTTTCAAGTCAAACTTAAATTGAGGTTTTTGTGAGTTTCCAAAAGGTTTGAAACTGCTTTTACAAGTTGTACAAGTTTTGATTGCAAAAATATTGGTTACTCATTTTCTGTCCTGCACACACAAACAGCAGCCTAGGGTGCTGTTTCAAGCCGTTTTCCCAGCTTATTTTAGGTCCAAACCTTTTCCAAATTGCTTTTCTTGTAACTTCACATACCCACCTAGACATAGTCTTGCTTATTTTGCACCTAGTTTAGCTCTAGCTTAGTTTAAATTGCCTTCAAAGTCTGTCCCTAACCACATCAGAATCTGTGTTTGCAGCCTGCAGTAACAGCCACAGGTCACATTTTTGTTGTTTCAGTAGCTTATTGGGTAGCGCAGTAAGCTTGTTTTAGTAAGGATGAGGTAGAACTTTAGGACTTAGTTCATTAGGTGTCCTTTAGTATTTTTTTAGAAATCTCTTAGTGCTTATTTCTTCTTGCCTTTTTAGATTAGGATTTCCTTTAAGTAGGCTCTTGCCAACTGATTTCCCCCCCCCCCCTAGCATAGCTTAGCTCTGTTATTTAGATTCATTGCTAAATTAGATTGCTTGCCTCTTGATTATCATGCTTACTGCTTCTCTTGGCCTATTTGGTGCACAACAAAACTGCTCATTAGCTAAATAGGGTGTTTGTTTGGTTCTGTTGTGGACTGGTTCACATAAGCACACCCAACTGCTTATTCCCATTGTTCCACTTGGTTTTAGTACTTGAGGATTAGCATATTTCAGTTTTAATCTAGTTCATGATTGCTTGTTTCCCATTACTGATCTTTGCTATTTGAGACCTTGTACCAAACAGTGGAGTTAAAGTGTTTGTTTGTGTTCTGATCAAAACAGTGAGTAAAAGCAGTTCAAACTGCTTATTTACTGAGTTTCATAAATAAAGTTTTCACAAAAAGTTTTTAATTTGATCTAGTAAAGAGGCTGAGAAAGAAAGAAAGTAAAAAAAAAAATAGTTTTCAAAAAGTGGGAGCCAAGGGATTCGAACCCTGGTCTCCACACTCACGACCTCAACACACCACATGCCAACCATTGCGCCCTTGGGACTTTTTCAGTTAGACTTTGCAACATTAAATACATAAGGGTCAAGTGACAGTTTAGCTTATAAGCCTTTTCTAGCTTATTTCCTGCTAATTTTACAAAGCACCACCTCGTTTTTTTAATTTTCTCAGAATCAGTTAGACTTTAAGTAGTTTCTGTTAAATTTTCAGATTTTTCTAAACTAGTTTAGTATTTTTAATTATTAAATTAGATTAAATTAGTTTTTAAATCATAATAAATAATTTAAAACTCAAAAAAATATTCCGCTTTCTCCTAAAATTTTCTTTTGTCATGTAGAACATAGGAAAATTGTTTTTACACTTGTAGGACTTTTATTTCACAAATTTTACGTTTTATCTTGCGCTCCAGCGTAATTTTCGTACATAACGTACGTTTTCATTTTAGGCCACGTTTTTAGATATTTTAAGTTTACGTTTTAGTTAAAATAGTTTATTTAAGATATTTTGTTTTATAAAATCACAAAAACATCATTTTAAATATAGTGATAGCGTTTATTTAATATTTTTTATCTTTTTAATTTCCTTTAATTTTCATTTTAGCCCTTGTAGTTTATGTCCTTTTTCCGTAGTTATAATAATTCTCAATCTCCTTTTCCGTCCAAATCTCCCGATCACTATTCGTTTGATAATCCATTGCATAGCTCGCTGGGACATAACGACCCGGGGAAACTCTATACTCCTCAGATCTTCATTGCATCTGTGCTTAAGCTGTTTTAAGTTTCTTGCTTGCGTGAGAAAACTTGACGGTTTTGCGCGCATCAATCATACAACACTAAACAAACAAGACTTCCAACTTCTCGTTGAAGCTTGAATATGACTTGATCTTCTTTACTACAAAAGAGATCACTAATATGATATGAAACTGAGTTAGAAAGGTTAGAGAGAAGATATGTATGAGAGTATGTTAGAAAGGGATGAAAAACTACTTGGCTTGGCATTGCTATTTATAGCCAAAATGGACAGGAGCGTCCACGGACGGCGGACCCCTTAAAAGGGTTCCGCCCGTGTACCATTTTGGTACCGCTGGGTCTGACAGCCAAGATATCAAATCTTGCCAAAGTCAACTCTATCTAAGTGAGATTGTGCAAGATATGAAGAGTACAAATCTACACAAAATATCTAATGGAATCTTCCAATGATTTCCATGATGTAATACATGATGTCATATGTTGTATTTCTATTTTTAGAAATATGCAAATGCTTAAGTAGTGTTTGTTTTTAAGAACCTAACACATTCTAAAAACTACTATCATACATAATGATTAGAGTCATATCAAGATGTCACTAATCACAAATGTAAATGCTTGAATGATTAATATATTGTTTGAGAAAGCTTGTTTTAATATCTATTAAACTTGACAAGCTTTAAGCTTTTATAAATTAAATTTACTTTTGTCGTTAACAAAACTTTAGGCAAAGATCAAAAATATAAATAACGTTTAATGACGATATTTGTATTAACAAAACCATTAGTTCAAACACTTCATATACATTCATTTTCTTGTTTAAAGGTATTTCATCCACATAAACCAACTGAAAAACACATGTTTAATCCAAAATGACCCATACATAAAATGACCAAGATTGGCATAATATCCTACTTGCTTTCTACACATCAAAATGGGCAAGTATCCTTCTAGTTCATCATATCCGACTTTAAGCCTTTTCCATACCCTTATCTACGCCGCTTGAACCTACAAAACACATCAACAATAACATGTAAACGTTACGCTTTGATTGGTGCGAAACCGTCAAGTTTTCTCACGCGAGCTGATCACTTGTGAATGACCAGCCGTAAGGAACTTAAAACTTCTTAAGCACGAATGCAATGAAGATCTGAGGAGTATAGTGTTTCCCCGGGTCGTTATGTCCCAGCGAGCTATGCAATGGATTATCAAACGTTTAGTGATCGCGAGATTTGAACGGAAAAGGAGATTTGGAATTATTATAACTACGGAAAAAGGACATAAACTACAAGGGCTAAAATGCAAATTAGAGAAAGTTAAAAAGATAAAATATATTAAATAAACGCTATCACTATATTTAAAATGATGAACGTTTAAAACTAAAAACGTACGTTTAAATAAAAATTACGTAAACGTACAAAATAAAAAGTGAATTTTAAGAAATAAAAGTCCTAAAAATATGAAAAATACATTTTTACAAACCTAATGATAAAAGAAAATATTTAGAAAAAGAAAATTAATTTTATGACTATTTATCTAATTATTATTAATTAAAAACTATTTTTAACTATTAAATAATTACCTAAAATACAAGAAATTAGGAAATAAAGCTAGAAAAATAAAGTTAAGACTTAGAAAAGTCTAAAATATCAAACTAGAATTTTCAAAACTATTTTTGTATTTTTCTGATTATTTTTCTATTTTCTAGGAATTAAAAACTATTTAAAACTAATTAAATTATTTAAAAATACAAATTTAACTAAGAAAAATCTAGAAAAATACTTTTTTCTCTTTTTATATTTATCTTAACTTAAGAAAATTGAAAAATTATTTTTTTGATACTTTTCTGAATTTTTTGTATTAAATGCTATTTAAAAGTGCTTAAAAACTAATTTAAATTAAGAAAAATAGCAAATGAACTTGGAAAAATCTGAAAATTGCAGGAAAAGTCTAAAATGATATTAGGAAGCTAGGAAAATTAGAAAAACAGGTGCATGTGTGGAGGAATTAGGAACTGCTATGGAAGTGCTTATTGAAATAAGCACTTGATTAGGCAAAAGAGCACCAATGGCTACCAAACTGAAAATGAAGCTCTAATAAGCTAAATTAACCAAAATGCAATGAGTTTTAACAAGTTCTAACCACTGGATTGCAAGTTTGGTCAGATTGATGAGTTTGAGATTTAAGATAAAGAGCAGGTTCTGGGACCAACTTTAAGCATATGAATAAGCAAATGAATAAGCTAGAAACATGAAACAAAAACTTGTATCCTACACTAGACCTGGGTGAGTGACTGTAAACCAAAATTCAAGCTTGGACAAGCTCTTATAAGCTTGGTGCTAAGTCTGCAAATCTTACTCAGAACCTGTGCAGCTATAAGCTCTGCACAGGGCACTTATTCAATCCAACTTCAGGTTTAAAATTAAGCTACTAAATAAGCCAGGTACCTGAAACCAAATGTTGCAGTCTCAAAATCACCTAGCAAGCTACTTGCAGACCAAAAATGAGCTACTCACAAGCTCTTATGAGACTATGGGGGGCTCTGCAAGTTTTGAGGAAAAACTGATCTTGACACATTTTGACTTTCAAAAACAGATATGATGTTTGACTTAACTGAATTTCTAACACTTCCACATTAATCTAGATGTTAAGTTAACCTATTCTGAGACTTGAATAGGCTGACAATACAAGATCTAAACCTATTCCCTTCCTAAGCTAACACTACAGCTACCTGATAAGACTACAAGGACAGATTCATCAAAATTTTGACTTTGGGTGTTCTGAGATGCAAGTGAGTGACTCAAACTATACTAGTAAGCCTAAAGAGAACTTAGTCAACTAAATTTAACCACTGATAAGCTCTGCACATCCAAATATAAGCTAAAGCCAAACACAGGTTTATGTACTGTATCAATACGTTAACTAGCAATTCACTTAACCAGTGTGACGCAACCTCTATTCCAACTGTAACTAGCTAACAGATCCTAACCACAATGATTATAGCTTACAATTTAACACTAATCCTATGAGAGCTATGATATGCAGTACTGAGCAACAAACGGCAATAAATTAATGAAAGGCTTACGACAATCCAGCTACTCAGTTGAAGCTTTAATCCAGAGCAACACTTCCCTGTTTTAAACTAATTCCAACCCAAGACCTGCTCTGAACATACCAATTCCCATTTCTGTGATTGCTAGACCAAAACTTCTTTCAGGTTGACTTTTGTTGACCAAGCATTCAAAATGTTTGAAACTTAATTGTAGGCTTTTCAAAGACCATGTATAGCTTATTTAAGCCCAATTGCATGAGAAAATAAGCTTTTTCAAGTTTTAGTATGAGAATATGCAATGAAGTATTTCAACAGTTAACACAAAATACAAAGTTTAGCTAAACCTGAAAATTGATTCCTGAAAATTGATTGCAGAGATGAAATTACTTAAATGTAATACAAGAAAGATGAAATTACAACATTTGGCTTTAAACTACAACATTTAATTAAGAAAACGACATTAAAGAAAAAAACTAAAAACTAGCTAACACTCTAAACTGCATCTTCCTTCCCTTTTTTATAGCCTTAGGAGTCTTCTCTCCCTTCCTTGAGTGTTTCCCACCATTCTTTTAGACCCTTGGATCATTTAAGAGTTATCATGGCCCTTCAAGTGTTTTGGCGGGAAAATGAGGATTTAACAATTGGGTGAGATTGAGTGTATCAGAGGGGAAGAATTATTGTTATTTGGATTCTTGTGTTTGGAGTGATAAGGTTGGGAAAAGTGAGGAGGGGGGGGGGATGGAGAAAGCCTGGTGTTGCAGGCTAAAGGTTGAAGAAAGGCAGGGATAAGGTTTGGCGCCAACTGGTTTAGTCAACCCATTTGACTTGGCAGGCTAATAATCCAAGGGTTCATAATACAATTTTGACAGGGGTCCAAAACAGGCAAGGGGTCCAAAATTAGGCTTTAAGGTTTTAAATTTCAAGGACTTAATGTGTAAATCTGAAAATTGCAAGGACCATTACTGCCAATATCTCAAAGTTATTCCAAAGGACTAAAACTGACAAGCTTCAAAAGTACAGGGACCAAAATTGACAATTTTCAATTTTCCAGGGGTCATTTCTGCCAATTTTGAAAGTTGAAGGACTAAACTTGTAATTTTCTCAAACTTTTTATATTTTTCACCAAAGGACTAAATTTGACAACTTTTGATTTTAAAAGGACCTTTGGTGACTTTACTTTTGAAATTATGTGCTCAGGGACTGTTTTTGACAACTTTTGAAACTTGGGGGACTAAAACTGCAATTTTTGCAAATTTGATACGTTTTTCATCTGATTTTGATATTTTTGCATTTAAAACACATAAAACACTGATTTGTGATATTTTTATCATTTTGATGCGTTTCTGAGTGTTTTCAGATGATTTTGCAGTTTAAATGGTATAAAAATGATGAGTATTTAGACACTCATCAATCCCCCACACTAAGATATTGCTAGTCCCTAGCAATGATTTGAGAAAACATAATGGATTTTAATCTCTTTACCAAAAGCCATTACTTCTGGAGTAGCCAAATGTTTCAGTTCAAGTAAGAACCATGGTACACCGATAACCATGTGATTTTGAGCAAACCACCAGCTTCCAACGGATTTGATTTGTCTTTACCAGAAGCCGTACCCTTCTGGACTAGCCAACTCTTAGATAAATTATCAATATTATCTTTGGTGAGCTGATTACCAATTATGGTTTTTCCACTGCCTTTACCACAAGCCATAAACTTGCGGGCTAGCCAACTCTTCACTTTTTAGGATATGGTGAGCTGAATACCATACAATTTTGGGCAAATTGCAAGCCGTCAACGGATTTGATATATCTTTACCAAGAGCCGTTTGCTCCTGGATTAGCCAATCCTTTTGTTTATTAGACAAGGCGGACTGATAACCAAATGAGAAAGTGTAAAACACTTGCTCCAAAAAAAAATTTTTGGCCAAAAACGGGGGAATTGGTATAATTATATGATAAAATTCGTGAGAATTCCCCCCCACACTTAGAAATGAATATTGCCCTCAATATTCAAAGTACCGGCGGTTATGCCGAAACAAAGAACGTAAAAGGGAAATACTACGGCCATTTATTTAGAAAGAAGGATTTTTTTTTTTTTTTTTTTTTTTTTTTTATTTTTTGAAACATGTGGGCAACCCCTCCACACTAGGGTGGTAGAAAGAGGTGAGAAGTCAGAAATATGGGTGAAAACCCATATGGCATGCTACTGTTTTTGATTCCCGAGTCGCTAGCTTGACTCGACCCCGAATTCATTTGTTCAAGGGGAAGCAAAGTGGAAGAAACAATCTCCATCGGACTTTCATTCAAGATGTTTGGATAAACATTGAAGTACGTGAAAGTTCCACACCGATGAGATATACATAGAACCGGCTCAAGATAATGGTACATGAAAATGCCGGGATCAAAGATAATGTCTTCATTCCCGAAGGAGTGAAGAACAGGAGAAGTGACAGAATATATGAAGAAAAGAAAGAAAATCATGATAGAAATCATGACTAACTCTTCATCCTCAATAGGAGAATTCATAGTTTCATGAATCTCCTCAGTTAAGCTTGCTTGGTCTAGACATATCTCGGGTGTGTCTAGATCAAAGTAGAAGTTATCATACTCCGGCGGAGATATGATATGAGTGAGTTCATCTGAGAACTCCATGAAGGTGAATGAATCATATTCAGAATTGATATGAGTGGGTTCACTGGCGAACTCCTCAAAAGTAAATGATTCATGATCGGGGAGAGAATTATGAGAATGAGAAGTGGTACTGCCACTAATCTTCTCTCCCATACTATCAAAACAAGAGGCTTTCATTTCCGGAATAGAATCATCGGAAAGAATGTCACTATCCTTAATGGGGATAGGAGATGAAATAGGTTTCTCTTTGAAAGCCTCGATTTTAGAAATGAGAAGACTGACCTTCAATAATGTTGCTCGAAGAGCTTCATCTTTGATTTCATTGTCAGTAACTTCATCATTCTCTTCTTCTAAGCTAACAAGCTCAGAAGGTGAGTCTTCCACATAAATGATGTCTCCACAAGATAATGAATCATCATTATCAGAATCGGAGAGCATCTCAACATGATCTGTTTGGAAGACAAGAGGAGGAGGGATATCACACACATGATCAAGAATTCCCTGTGACTCTCCTGGGATTGGGACAAGGTCCTCAACACTAGACTTTATCAATTCGTCCGATTCCTTTTCAGGAACAGTGTCGAGATGCTCGTCCCCCATAATAAGAGAGTGAGTGTGAATCTCGGGTGTGATAGCAGTTGTTTGAGATGGAATCTCAACTGCTGGGATATGAATTGACTGAGGGAGTTGAGAAATAATATTCTTAAAAGGAATACTCTCCTCGTCATCATCATACATAGCTGCATTAAGAAATTGGGAACGCCTTAGAGCTGCATGCTCTAGGGCTAATAATTCTTCCCTAGAATTGCGAGCCTCTCGTTCTTCGGCTAGCAATTCTCCCATGGTTTTTTCACCACTCACTTGATTCTTAAGGTTTTGAAGTATATCATCAAGTTTTTTCATTGTGGATTCAAAATCATAGGAAATTTCTTGAGACAACGGCTCAGGTGGAGTTTGAACCGTATGGTGCTGTGGAGGTTGGAAATTGTCAAAACCGGAAGTATAGTAATTTTGATTCCATGGTTGACATTGAAGATTATCGTGAGGACCTCCACAATTTGTGCAAGAAAAATTCGGTACATTCTGAAACGATGCGTCATTAAAACTTTGATAGCACGGTTCTTGCTCAAATGAATACTGAGGAGTGTGGCTAAAATCGTTTTGAGGATGATTGGAAAAGTTCGGATAAGTGCATGAGTTTTCAGCTTCCGAAGCACAAAACGAACAAAATCCATCCGTAAGGTCATTTCCACACCTCTCGCAAGAACATTGTTGACATCGAAAATCAACTAACGGATCCCCACAACCATAGCAATACTGCTGATTGAACGAAAAATTTTGGGGTTGGGGTGGGTAGTCGGAGAAGTTTTTCGGCTCATTGAAAGAATTTTGATCATAAGAACATGAATTCCTCGAACCGCAAAACAAACAACTTCCGTTATGAATGTCATTACCGCACCGTTCGCACGTACACCAACGACACGGTAAACCGAAAAGCGGTTCTCCACAACCGACACAAGGAATCGATGATTCCATCAGAATAGAAGAAGTTAGAATCAAATGGATAGAGGGTAAAGAGATAAAGAATCAAATAGGGTTAGAGGGTAAAGACGAATATTTTTGGATTTTTGGATAGACATGATGCAAAAACAAAGACTGAAAATCTTTTTGGATTTTTGATTTTTAAAAGAAAATATAAACATATACAGATGGTATAAACAAGGAGTGAATATCCAAATCACTAATCTGCTAAACGTAAGATTATCAGCACAGCTCCCCGGCAGCGGCGCCAAAAATTTGATTGGTGCGAAACCGTCAAGTTTTCTCACGCGAGCTGATCACTTGTGAATGACCAGCCGTAAGGAACTTAAAACTGCTTAAGCACGAATGCAATGAAGATCTGAGGAGTATAGTGTTTCCCCGGGTCGTTATGTCCCAGCGAGCTATGCAATGGATTATCAAACGTTTAGTGATCGCGAGATTTGAACGGAAAAGGAGATTTGGAATTATTATAACTACGGAAAAAGGACATAAACTACAAGGGCTAAAATGCAAATTAGAGAAAGTTAAAAAGATAAAATATATTAAATAAACGCTATCACTATATTTAAAATGATGAACGTTTAAAACTAAAAACGTACGTTTAAATAAAAATTACGTAAACGTACAAAATAAAAAGTGAATTTTAAGAAATAAAAGTCCTAAAAATATGAAAAATACATTTTTACAAACCTAATGATAAAAGAAAATATTTAGAAAAAGAAAATTAATTTTATGACTATTTATCTAATTATTATTAATTAAAAACTATTTTTAACTATTAAATAATTACCTAAAATACAAGAAATTAGGAAATAAAGCTAGAAAAATAAAGTTAAGACTTAGAAAAGTCTAAAATATCAAACTAGAATTTTCAAAACTATTTTTGTATTTTTCTGATTATTTTTCTATTTTCTAGGAATTAAAAACTATTTAAAACTAATTAAATTATTTAAAAATACAAATTTAACTAAGAAAAATCTAGAAAAATACTTTTTTCTCTTTTTATATTTATCTTAACTTAAGAAAATTGAAAAATTATTTTTTTGATACTTTTCTGAATTTTTTGTATTAAATGCTATTTAAAAGTGCTTAAAAACTAATTTAAATTAAGAAAAATAGCAAATGAACTTGGAAAAATCTGAAAATTGCAGGAAAAGTCTAAAATGATATTAGGAAGCTAGGAAAATTAGAAAAACAGGTGCATGTGTGGAGGAATTAGGAACTGCTATGGAAGTGCTTATTGAAATAAGCACTTGATTAGGCAAAAGAGCACCAATGGCTACCAAACTGAAAATGAAGCTCTAATAAGCTAAATTAACCAAAATGCAATGAGTTTTAACAAGTTCTAACCACTGGATTGCAAGTTTGGTCAGATTGATGAGTTTGAGATTTAAGATAAAGAGCAGGTTCTGGGACCAACTTTAAGCATATGAATAAGCAAATGAATAAGCTAGAAACATGAAACAAAAACTTGTATCCTACACTAGACCTGGGTGAGTGACTGTAAACCAAAATTCAAGCTTGGACAAGCTCTTATAAGCTTGGTGCTAAGTCTGCAAATCTTACTCAGAACCTGTGCAGCTATAAGCTCTGCACAGGGCACTTATTCAATCCAACTTCAGGTTTAAAATTAAGCTACTAAATAAGCCAGGTACCTGAAACCAAATGTTGCAGTCTCAAAATCACCTAGCAAGCTACTTGCAGACCAAAAATGAGCTACTCACAAGCTCTTATGAGACTATGGGGGGCTCTGCAAGTTTTGAGGAAAAACTGATCTTGACACATTTTGACTTTCAAAAACAGATATGATGTTTGACTTAACTGAATTTCTAACACTTCCACATTAATCTAGATGTTAAGTTAACCTATTCTGAGACTTGAATAGGCTGACAATACAAGATCTAAACCTATTCCCTTCCTAAGCTAACACTACAGCTACCTGATAAGACTACAAGGACAGATTCATCAAAATTTTGACTTTGGGTGTTCTGAGATGCAAGTGAGTGACTCAAACTATACTAGTAAGCCTAAAGAGAACTTAGTCAACTAAATTTAACCACTGATAAGCTCTGCACATCCAAATATAAGCTAAAGCCAAACACAGGTTTATGTACTGTATCAATACGTTAACTAGCAATTCACTTAACCAGTGTGACGCAACCTCTATTCCAACTGTAACTAGCTAACAGATCCTAACCACAATGATTATAGCTTACAATTTAACACTAATCCTATGAGAGCTATGATATGCAGTACTGAGCAACAAACGGCAATAAATTAATGAAAGGCTTACGACAATCCAGCTACTCAGTTGAAGCTTTAATCCAGAGCAACACTTCCCTGTTTTAAACTAATTCCAACCCAAGACCTGCTCTGAACATACCAATTCCCATTTCTGTGATTGCTAGACCAAAACTTCTTTCAGGTTGACTTTTGTTGACCAAGCATTCAAAATGTTTGAAACTTAATTGTAGACTTTTCAAAGACCATGTATAGCTTATTTAAGCCCAATTGCATGAGAAAATAAGCTTTTTCAAGTTTTAGTATGAGAATATGCAATGAAGTATTTCAACAGTTAACACAAAATACAAAGTTTAGCTAAACCTGAAAATTGATTCCTGAAAATTGATTGCAGAGATGAAATTACTTAAATGTAATACAAGAAAGATGAAATTACAACATTTGGCTTTAAACTACAACATTTAATTAAGAAAACGACATTAAAGAAAAAAACTAAAAACTAGCTAACACTCTAAACTGCATCTTCCTTCCCTTTTTTATAGCCTTAGGAGTCTTCTCTCCCTTCCTTGAGTGTTTCCCACCATTCTTTTAGACCCTTGGATCATTTAAGAGTTATCATGGCCCTTCAAGTGTTTTGGCGGGAAAATGAGGATTTAACAATTGGGTGAGATTGAGTGTATCAGAGGGGAAGAATTATTGTTATTTGGATTCTTGTGTTTGGAGTGATAAGGTTGGGAAAAGTGAGGAGGGGGGGGGGGGATGGAGAAAGCCTGGTGTTGCAGGCTAAAGGTTGAAGAAAGGCAGGGATAAGGTTTGGCGCCAACTGGTTTAGTCAACCCATTTGACTTGGCAGGCTAATAATCCAAGGGTTCATAATACAATTTTGACAGGGGTCCAAAACAGGCAAGGGGTCCAAAATTAGGCTTTAAGGTTTTAAATTTCAAGGACTTAATGTGTAAATCTGAAAATTGCAAGGACCATTACTGCCAATATCTCAAAGTTATTCCAAAGGACTAAAACTGACAAGCTTCAAAAGTACAGGGACCAAACTTGACAATTTTCAATTTTCCAGGGGTCATTTCTGCCAATTTTGAAAGTTGAAGGACTAAACTTGTAATTTTCTCAAACTTTTTATATTTTTCACCAAAGGACTAAATTTGACAACTTTTGATTTTAAAAGGACCTTTGGTGACTTTACTTTTGAAATTATGTGCTCAGGGACTGTTTTTGACAACTTTTGAAACTTGGGGGACTAAAACTGCAATTTTTGCAAATTTGATACGTTTTTCATCTGATTTTGATATTTTTGCATTTAAAACACATAAAACACTGATTTGTGATATTTTTATCATTTTGATGCGTTTCTGAGTGTTTTCAGATGATTTTGCAGTTTAAATGGTATAAAAATGATGAGTATTTAGACACTCATCACGCTTAATAAGTAAATGGCATAAAAACTATAACGCATGATCCATTCGACATGGATATCAAAATTTTAGTTAGTTTAACAACCAACTAAACTATAACAAATATAGGGGAGCAACTATAATAATAATCTTCTAAGCTAAGCTAGACAGATTAACATACCTTAGCTAGTCGATGACTAACTAAATTATAATTAGATCTAAGCTAAACTATAACAAGCTCCATATACACTATAACGCAACAATTATCTTAAACACCATTATGATAAACTATAACAAGTTATGACCATGTTACTTACCTCAAATGCAAGGCTAAACTAACTCACAAGGCAAATTATCAAACACTTGATTCCTATACAAGAAATCACTATACAATTATCATACTTTCTCGTTACATAACAAGGGTAAATTATACGCATTCCCAATACCAAACACTCACTAATACATATGAATATGATCATCAAATTTGATTATATGAGTATTTTCCCAGATCATAAATTCACCACTAACTATTATATGAGACTTAATCTGTTAACCTCTTTTGTTCATCTATTTACCTTAAAATCGCATTTACCCAAAATCCTCAAAATTTCATCTTCATGGACCCTAACTTAAAATACAACTAAATCATACATTAAGCAACAATTACTTGTGAGGATGATGGTTTAGGGCTTGGGACTTGATCACAAAACCAATTCTTGATCAAATTTAACTTCAAGAAATTTCCTTCTTTCCTCTCTTGGTCTAAAACCCGTAACACACATACACACTCTTTTGCACACTTATAGAATGGTCAAAAAAGTCATGTTAGTTAGTTTGACTTAAACATACTCTTATATTTGACTTTTAGTTTAACTTGTAGCTTATAAGTCACAACTAACCAATCATAATAAGCATTCTAACACATGTTTATAGCATTATAACATAGAAATACCTCATCGGATTTTAAGGTAACAATCCCCCCCTAACAAGATTTTGTCCACGAAATCTATCCTTGAAACATGTGAGGTTATTTTCTCCTCCGGCTCTCATCTTAAACTTGATCCTTTACGATGCCTCCATTAGACTTTAACTAAGGGTATCTCCTTATTCTTTAACTTTCTCTCTTTCCTCCCTAAAATTGCTTCCGGTTTTTTTTGCGAAGTTAATTCCGGATCAATATCAATATCATCCAGCATGACCAAGCTTGTTTCATCCTCTAAACACTTTCTCAAGTATAAAACGTGAGAAGTATTGTGAATACCTCTCTTTATCTCGGGTAGTTCTAGCACATAAGCAACTTCGTCTACCCGTTTCAAGATTTTGAAGTGTCTGATGAACCTCCGACTTAGCTTTTCCTTTTTCAACATACTAGTTCACAAGTTTAAGTACAAATTGACAAAGATTCCATTATAAACTCTAAAAATATCAAATTTATTGTTTTGCAATATACACAAAAATGAGATCTTGCTACACATTGACAAATTGATGCAATAAGGAAACTTTATGCACATTGCACAATGACAAAATTAGAAGCAATGTTCAATTTAATATTTAATAATAGAGAAAACCCGTCACATATTACATTATTCTACTTACACACATTATGTAAAATATAACTTCATTTTGGTGAATGGTCATCATTTTATTGCATAATTCATATCTTATTGTAAGTTTGTGTATATTGAATAAATATAATGTTTGGTACATGATAAATATATATAGGATACAATATGGGCCTAAACACATAACAGGCCTAAGCCTTATACTAATCGACTAACACTCCCCCGCAGTTTGAGAGAGAGGAGACCGAACACTCAAGCTGTCACGAAAATCAGCAAACAAGACAGAAGGTAAACCCTTGGTAAAAATATCAGCATACTGAAACATGCAGAACTCGAATTTGACTAGTAGCAACCAAATCACGAACAAAATATGTCACAATTCTCAATTTCTGGTCATTTCTCAAACTCCATATTTATCATTTCATATCAAGTTATGCATGGTTTTGCATTTCACATTAAACATATAATTTCTTATTAAATAAACGTTATCGCGTAAACATTATTTTGAACAATTGATCCGATACTTCTAAAATTTATCACAATATATTTTTATACTCATATTAAGTCTATAAAAATATTATTATGAGTTTACCCAATGTTTTAAATTTATTTCATATATAAATTGTTATGTTTATATAAATTACGACGGTTTTCTTAAATTCAACCCGATAAATATTTATTCACTCAAATCTTTCAAGAAATGTATTTTTATAATTTTTATGACCTAAATGTATTTTATCTTGACCTGTGAAAATTTATTTTTATCTAACGCTACCCTATATACTCAAATGTGTCTACAAGTTATCATTTAACTCCAAGTAACTTACACTTAAATTACACTTATACAATAAAAAAAAATGTATTTGAATGACTCATACCTCCCTTTGTCGACAAGGGGAGGGTGATTCATTGAATTTTACAAATATCTACTTATCATCACATGTATCATTTTATACTTAGGACAAAACACATTTCATTTCATTTTCATTCACAAATACTAGATCAAACCTCTCTTGTTTCCTCTCCAATATTCGGCAGCCTAGGACCAAGGTGGAGAATCATCTCAAATTTTCAAGACAAGATTTATTAAACTCTAGTATCATTTGTTGCATAGGTTTTGTAATAAAAACCTCAAGTGATTAGGAAAACCCTTTTGTCCTTAAACCTCATCATATCACTAGTAAGCATTCATATTCATATTTTTTATTTCATATTCATTGTTATGGTCATATCATTTTATTTGAGAAACATGCAAGTTATGTGATGTTTATACCACTTTTTAAGATTTTTAAGTGTTATATATATAATCCATCCTATAATTACTCCTTGTTATATAGTAGTTTTGGTGATGTCTAGGAACCCATGACACCCTAAGAAGGTGTATGGTAGGATTAGAATAGCTTCGGAGTTATTTTGAATGGGTTAGAATAGGTTTGGCGCGAGAAAAACTCATTTCGACAAGTTTAATAAAGGGTCTGTCCTTATTTTGAAAATCTGGAAAATCCGACAGTAAGCAAAATATTTTGGGCTAGATATTTGGAAAATATACTTTAAAACGAAATCGTGGCCGCTTGAACGGATTAAAACGGAGCTATAACGAAGAAGTTATGAATTTTTCAATTTGGCGACGAAAAATATAAATTTCAGCATGAAAATGTCACTCTTTACGAGTCAAAAATGAGTCTTAAGTTTTATAAATTGTGTCGACTTATCAAAAATATATTAGTATACTTTGACACGAATCTAAGGATGTAGAAAACGTAGAAAACGGACTTGTAACGAGTAAATTACACACGATAAACCAAGTTGCCGTAACTTTATTCTATTAGCAACATTAATATATTTTCTATTAAACATATACTACGGCAACTAGGGGCCATGTTGAGGGTCGTTTTTAACATTGATAGGATACTCTTTATAAAAAGATGTCTTCTAGTAAAATCAAGTTCGCCAACCATATTTTCCAAAATATCCAACCGTTCGTCAAGCGGAGTTGTAATGAATAAAATATAGTCGCTCAAAGTTTACCGAAAACCACTCTTAAACACACAAGTACCATACTTAACCTATATTTTTCTCTAAGATTGAGACCTCTAGGATGAAAAATTAAATGCTAAAACTTTGAGATAATGATACAAGCTTCCCAAAACCGTTGAGTTTGTTTCCTAACGCTCGATGTGCACCATTTTACGACTAGCTTTTAGAGGCCGTTTTTGTCACTTTCATGGATATTTCAACGACATTATTTTAAGACGAAAAGTTATATTCTCTTAATAAATCACTAAATGATTATCGTCGGATATCATTTCAATGTAAATACATGTGAAGTAATTTAAAAATGGTCAAGACGTTAAAAGATTATATTTTCGACGAGAAGTATTGTTTTCAAAAATACATAAGTGGTATAAATATCATCCGAATTGTGTGCATAACATTACATCATGACTTATTGCATATCATATCATTCATAATAGGTCAGTTTCGAGATTCACGCTACATTTCAGTGTAACCACTTTTGTCATCGCATCTATTCATCAAGTGAGTAATCACATCCCCCTTTTACCGTTTTTACTATATTTTGGGGCGAAATGCATGAACCATTCTTGAGCTAAATTGATCACTACTTTTATTAACTTGTTTGACTAGAACTTGTGAACTTGAATCAAATCCTTGAACTTAATTACGAAATTATGACTTGTTGGAACTTATTGAACCGTACATGTTATGACCTTGTCCCAAAGTCTCCTATGTTCGGAGCATCACTATAAAGTCTCCTATGTTCGGAGCATCACTATAAAGACTCCTATGTTCGGAGTATATCTTTGGGAAGAGGCACCCAGTATATCTTTGGGAAGAGGCACCCAGTATATCTTTGGGAAGAGGCACCCAGTATATCTTTGGGAAGAGGCACCCAACATAACTTTGGGTAGTGGCACCCAGCATAATTTGGTTTCATCAGGAGCATCCCTGAATTATTATATTCGTGGTACTATATTGTGAACTATTATGACCGCTTATACTTGACTACTTGACACGCTATATTTTGTGCAATGGGTTGTGAACACACAGGTTGCAAGTTTTGTATGGGCGGAACTTGGAACTGAGTGGATTTACAATGCCTTTGCTTTGTGGACTATTTCCGATAACCGAAACCTTGGAGTCTTTCATACGAGTTTTCTTATTTTACTAAACATGTTTACTCACCAACTATTTTCATAGTTGACCCGTTTTTCTCTCATGCATTTCAGGTGATCGTTAGTAAGCTTTTTCTACCAGGTCTTGCATAATGAAGTTTTCACTTGTCACTACAAATCGTTATGTAATAGAACGAAATATTTTGGAATCTAAACTTTGTAATATATTTGCCGATGACGGCTAAACTGGTATTGTAATGGTGTACTCTTTCTTTTAAATATTAACGTTGGTATGTTCTATTATCTTGTGCTTATGTTCCCTTCCGTTACACCTCGTGTTTCCGCCTCCGGCGAGGGTGTGACAGATTGGTACCAGAGCCAAAGGTTATAGAGAATGCCGATTTTTCAAAAATAAAATCACAGCTATAACCGGAATTTTTTTTTTTATTAAATATTGAACATCACCCGAGTCATCTAGTCCTATCGTTGCATCGTTAATCATAAATTATACATAGCCTGATCAACTATGTCTAATTTATGAAGAACCATGCAATGATAAGAAGGGTAATTTTAAATCATGTTTAGTCGAGTATTTTGAGTCTGGTCACCTGAAGTTGCATTGGTCGGGTGGGTATGCATAGCATGTTTTTACGTTCACGTCTACATTACCGTATCTTATTTATACCCTCTCTTTTCCATCTTTCGACTTGTTAGACATAGTATGTCTCTGTTCCTGTCATATTTCGATCACTATAACACATTACCACCGTTCTAAACCTCATCTGCCTTCGTCCGAGTGTCATTTACTCAACCCGATATTTTGGTCCATTGCAAGATCATGGCTGCCAGAAACACACGCTCAGGAGGCAACAACAACGGCAACCCAAACAACAATGACAATCCAAACAACAACGCTGCTGGAATAGCGGATCTACTCACCCAAATTATAACACATCTCGATGCTAGACGAACCAACGCCGGAGAAGGTACTTCAAACGCTGGTCAACGATGCAGCTACAAAACTTTCATGACATGCAAGCCAATGAAATTTCATGGTACTGAGGGTGCCATTGGACTGCTAACCTGGTTCGAGAATGTTGAGTCGAAACTTAGTATCACGAAATGTATTGAAGGAAACAAGGTTGAGTTCTCTGCTGGTCTACTACAGGGTCGAGCATTGACCTGGTGGAACAACCAACTGCAGACTAGAGGAAGAGGGGCTGCAAATGCGTTATCTTGGGAAGCATTTAAGAAACTACTAACTGATGAGTACTGCAGAAAAGATGAAGTGCAGAAGCTAGAAGCGGAATTTTGGAATCACTTGATGGTTGGAGTAGAAGTCGACAAGTACACGATCCGTTTCCACGAGTTAACTAGGATGGTTCCTCACATGGTTTCCACTGTGGAGAAGTTGATTGACCGATATATATGGGGATTGATACCGGAAATTAGGAGGGATGTCACCTCATCAAACCCAACCACTCTGCAAGCCGCTGTGGGTATGGCGTATCGCTTGACAAATGATGTGATCAGGTCTGGAGGACTAGCAAAAGCGAATGACAATGGACGAAAGCGACAGGAGGATCACCAGGGAAGCCGAGACCAGGGCCAGCAAGACAAGAGGCAACGAATAACCAGGAACTATGGAGCGACTACTCAGGAGCGCAAAAGATACGCAGGTCCACATCCTTTGTGCACTCGATGTAACTATCACCACTCGGGAGACTGCCCAAGGTGCGACAAATGTGGACAGATGGGCCACTTCGCGCAAAATTGCTCAAACAGGACTGGGAATCAAGGACAGAGAAAAGCATGTTACGAGTGTGGAAGTCTAGATCACCTTCGCAATACCTGTCCAAAGCTGAAAAGAA
The DNA here is from genome assembly GCA_019973895.1 of Chrysanthemum seticuspe. Lineage (NCBI taxonomy): Eukaryota > Viridiplantae > Streptophyta > Magnoliopsida > Asterales > Asteraceae > Chrysanthemum > Chrysanthemum seticuspe. The sequence continues at coordinate 267,933,261 of BPTQ01000009.1, forward strand.
CTCCCAATCAAGGAGGTAATCGTCCAAACCTGGCATTGGCAATAGAAGGCCCACAAGATCAGAACATTGATGTTCCCCCCGCACGTGGTCGAGCATTCTATCTGGGTACCGAGGAAGCCCGCAACGCGTAACGGGTACATTCTTTCGAACAATTACCTTATTTCTGTACGACATGATTTTGAGTGCATAACTTCCTTCCAATTTTTACCACGTTCACGGCATTGATTAATTTGTGACCCATCGATATCGACCTTAGTTGTATTATATTATGTTGATTTGATTTGATTTGTGTAAGCAAATCCAATATCGAGCGAATCTTTCAAAGGACTTCATTCAAAAGACTTGTTTCCTAGCTTGATCTAGTGACAGTTCTTGTTTGATGAGTTGCGAAAGTCAAGCTAAGAAACAAGTTTACTCAAGTCACTATCTAAAGGTCTTTTGAGGGCTACGTTCGATATTGGGTAAGTTTACCCTATCCAATCTAATCACGGGCACGTACTTAGTTGAATGGGGAACCTGTACACATGGGCATTGATATGATCATTTAGGCTGTTCGTACGAGCATAAACTTTTAGAATCCTTGTCGAGGTTTGGACCATAGTATCATTAATCGAATCACGAGGACGTGATTCCGTTGACATGGGAAGAATGTCACAATTCTCAATTTCTGGTCATTTCTCAAACTCCATATTTATCATTTCATATCAAGTTATGCATGGTTTTGCATTTCACATTAAACATATAATTTCTTATTAAATAAACGTTATCGCGTAAACATTATTTTGAAAAATTGATCCGATACTTCTAAAATTTATCACAATATATTTTTATACTCATATTAAGTCTATAAAAATATTATTATGAGTTTACCCAATGTTTTAAATTTATTTCATATATAAATTGTTATGTTTATATAAATTACGACGGTTTTCTTAAATTCAACCCGATAAATATTTATTCACTCAAATCTTTCAAGAAATGTATTTTTATAATTTTTATGACCTAAATGTATTTTATCTTGACCTGTGAAAATTTATTTTTATCTAACGCTACCCTATATACTCAAATGTGTCTACAAGTTATCATTTAACTCCAAGTAACTTACACTTAAATTACACTTATACAATAAAATAAAAAAATGTATTTGAATGACTCATACCTCCCTTTGTCGACAAGGGGAGGGTGATTCATTGAATTTTACAAATATCTACTTATCATCACATGTATCATTTTATACTTAGGACAAAACACATTTCATTTCATTTTCATTCACAAATACTAGATCAAACCTCTCTTGTTTCCTCTCCAATATTCGACAGCCTAGGACCAAGGTGGAGAATCATCTCAAATTTTCAAGACAAGATTTATTAAACTCTAGTATCATTTGTTGCATAGGTTTTGTAATAAAAACCTCAAGTGATTAGGAAAACCCTTTTGTCCTTAAACCTCATCATATCACTAGTAAGCATTCATATTCATATTTTTTATTTCATATTCATTGTTATGGTCATATCATTTTATTTGAGAAACATGCAAGTTATGTGATGTTTATACCACTTTTTAAGATTTTTAAGTGTTATATATATAATCCATCCTATAATTACTCCTTGTTATATAGTAGTTTTGGTGATGTCTAGGAACCCATGACACCCTAAGAAGGTGTATGGTAGGATTAGAATAGCTTCGGAGTTGTTTTGAATGGGTTAGAATAGGTTTGGCACGAGAAAAACTCATTTCGACAAGTTTAATAAAGGGTCTGTCCTTATTTTGAAAATCTGGAAAATCCGACAGTAAGCAAAATATTTTGGGCTAGATATTTGGAAAATATACTTTAAAATGAAACCGTGGCCGCTTGAACGGATTAAAACGGAGCTATAACGAAGAAGTTATGAATTTTTCAATTTGGCGACGAAAAATATAAATTTCAGAAATTTCAGCATGAAAATGTCACTCTTTACGAGTCAAAAATGAGTCTTAAGTTTTATAAATTGTGTCGACTTATCAAAAATATATTAGTATACTTTGACACGAATCTAAGGATGTAGAAAACGTAGAAAACGGACTTGTAACGAGTAAATTACACGCGATAAACCAAGTTGCCGTAACTTTATTCTATTAGCAACATTAATATATTTTCTATTAAACATATACTACGGCAACTAGGGGCCATGTTGAGGGTCGTTTTTAACATTGATAGGATACTCTTTATAAAAAGATGTCTTCTAGTAAAATCAAGTTCGCCAACCATATTTTCCAAAATATCCAACCGTTCGTCAAGCGGAGTTGTAATGAATAAAATATAGTCGCTCAAAGTTTACCGAAAACTACTCTTAAACACACAAGTACCATACTTAACCTATATTTTTCTCTAAGATTGAGACCTCTAGGATGAAAAATTGAATGCTAAAACTTTGAGATAATGATACAAGCTTCCCAAAACCGTTGAGTTTGTTTCCTAACGCTCGATGTGCACCATTTTACGACTAGCTTTTAGAGGCCGTTTTTGTCACTTTCATGGATATTTCAACGACATTATTTTACGACGAAAAGTTATATTCTCTTAATAAATCACTAAATGATTATCGTCGGATATCATTTCAATGTAAATACATGTGAAGTAATTTAAAAATGGTCAAGACGTTAAAAGATTATATTTTCGACGAGAAGTATTGTTTTCAAAAATACATAAGTGGTATAAATATCATCCGAATTGTGTGCATAACATTACATCATGACTTATTGCATATCATATCATTCATAATAGGTCAGTTTCGAGATTCACGCTACATTTCGGTGTAACCACTTTTGTCATCGCATCTATTCATCAAGTGAGTAATCACATCCCCCTTTTACCGTTTTTACTATATTTTGGGGCGAAATGCATGAACCATTCTTGAGCTAAATTGATCACTACTTTTATTAACTTGTTTGACTAGAACTTGTGAACTTGAATCAAATCCTTGAACTTAATTACGAAATTATGACTTGTTGGAACTTATTGAACCGTACATGTTATGACCTTGTCCCAAAGTCTCCTATGTTCGGAGCATCACTATAAAGTCTCCTATGTTCGGAGCATCACTATAAAGACTCCTATGTTCGGAGTATATCTTTGAGAAGAGGCACCCAGTATATCTTTGGGAAGAGGCACCCAGTATATCTTTGGGAAGAGGCACCCAACATAACTTTGGGTAGTGGCACCCAGCATAATTTGGTTTCATCAGGAGCATCCCTGAATTATTATATTCGTGGTACTATATTGTGAACTATTATGACCGCTTATACTTGACTACTTGACACGCTATATTTTGTGCAATGGGTTGTGAACACACAGGTTGCAAGTTTTGTATGGGCGGAACTTGGAACTGAGTGGATTTACAATGCCTTTGCTTTGTGGACTATTTCCGATAACCGAAACCTTGGAGTCTTTCATACGAGTTTTCTTATTTTACTAAACATGTTTACTCACCAACTATTTTCATAGTTGACCCGTTTTTCTCTCATGCATTTCAGGTGATCGTTAGTAAGCTTTTTCTACCAGGTCTTGCATAATGAAGTTTTCACTTGTCACTACAAATCGTTATGTAATAGAACGAAATATTTTGGAATCTAAACTTTGTAATATATTTGCCGATGACGGCTAAACTGGTATTGTAATGGTGTACTCTTTCTTTTAAATATTAACGTTGGTATGTTCTATTATCTTGTGCTTATGTTCCCTTCCGTTACACCTCGTGTTTCCGCCTCCGGCGAGGGTGTGACAAAATGAATATCAATATCAATGTGCTTTGTGCGCTGATGCTGAACAGGATTAGAGGACAAGTACACTGCACTCACATTATCACAATAAACAATAAGAGCAGAGGACAACGGTGTATGAAGCTCACGTAGTAAATTCCGAAGCCAACATGTCTCAGATACAGTATTGGCAACACCATGATACTCAGCCTCAGCACTGGAACGAGAAATCGTTGGCTGACGTTTAGAGGACCATGAAAGTAAGTTGTTGCCAAGAAAAACACAATAACCCGATGTAGACCGACGAGTGGTAGGGCAACCAGCCCAATCAGCATCCGAATAAGCAACCAGGGAATCAGTAGTAGAAGAAAATAACTGTAAACCATAAGCCAAAGTCCCCCGAACATACCGTAAAATCCGTTTGAGAGCAGTAAAATGAGGCTCGCGAGGATCATGCATATATAGAAAAACCTGCTGCACAACATAAGTAATATCGGGTCTAGTGAAAGTGAGATACTGAAGAGAACCTGCAAGACTACGATATAACTTAGGATCAGAAACCGGATCACCATCGTCACCCAACTTAGACTCAGCGTCAACAGGAGTCCGAGATGGGTTACAACCAACCATATGTGCATGCTCCAAAATTTCCATAGCATACTTACGCTGTGACAAAAACATCCCAGAAGAGTCACGCGTAACTGACACACCCAAAAAATAATTAAGAGCACCCAAATCTGTCATAGAGAACTCCTTGTACAAAGAAGCAATAATCCGCTGTAATAAACTATTAGAGGAAGCAGTAAGCACAATATCATCCACATATAGTAGCAGAAAAGCAGTATCATCACCCTGTCGGTAAATAAATAAAGAAGAATCACACCGACTCGAAGTAAACCCAACAGTAAGAATATAAGCAGCAAACCGCTGAAACCATGCCCGAGGCGTCTGCTTAAGACCATAAAGAGAACGCTGTAATAAACAAACATAATCCGGATGCTCAGGATCCCGAAAACCAGGTGGCTGATGCATATAAACCGCTTCAGCCAAATCACCATGCAAAAACACATTCTTGACATCAAGCTGATGAACAATGTCGAGAAATAGTTAAACAAAGAACAGTCCGAATGGTGCCCGGCTTAACAACCGGACTAAATGTCTCATCAACATCTACTCCCTCCACCTGTGTGCTACCATTAGCAACAAGACGTGCCTTGTACCGACTAAGAGTGCCATCAGCCAAACACTTATGGCGAAATAACCACATACACCTAAAAATATTGACACCTGCAGGACGAGGTACACAAGTCCAAGTTTTATTCTTAATAAGCGGATTATATTCATCAAACATAGCATTTCGCCAATTTGGATCATTAAGAGCATCCTTATATGACCTAGGTGAAGGAGAAACAGTAGATACATGACCAGCATACTTAGGATTAGGACAATTAGTCCCGACACGAGAACGTGTGACCATGGGATGAATCGAAACCGGATTCGGATTAACAGTTGGAGTTGGTGGATCTTGGGAAACGAAAACGGGGGTGGGATGTTGGTTAGATGGGCTAGTGGCATGTGTGGGAAGTGGGGTGGTAATATGAGGAGTAGTTGGGGAAGGTGGACCGTGTGTAGGAGAATTACGCTCATCAGTATGGATAGTAGGAGCAGGCGGGTTAGGTTGAGGTTGAGGTGAAGCAGTAGTAGATGTAGGTGACTGTTTGATTATATTGGAGATTAAATTTGAGGTGTCGTCTAAAAAATCATACAAGGGATTGACATTGTGTATCGTGGAACCAAACGGAAAAACTGTTTCATCAAACGTAACATGTCGAGAAATGATTATTTTATTGGTGTTGAGGTCCAGACAACGGTAGCCACGATGATTAGTAGCATGGCCCAAAAAGATGGAAGGTGTAGCATGGGCTCCAAGTTTGTGGTCAGCATCAAGATGAGGGTAACAAAGACACCCAAAAACACGTAAAAGACTATAAGCTGGTGTAGTGCCAGTAAGGCGGGTGTATGAGACTTCATTGTCAATGGCACGTGATGGTAATATATTCAAGAGGTAAACGACCATGTTGAGGGCTTCAACCCAATAGTTAGGAGGGAGATGAGCTTGAAATAGTAAAGTATGAATTAGATTATTAATGGTGCGAATCATCCTTTCGGATTTTCCATTTTGTTGGGAAGTGCGTGGACAAGAAAATCTAAATTCAATCCTATTGTCGGCAAATAAATTATGAAATGAGTGGTTATCAAATTCACCACCATGATCACACTTAAACGACTTAATTTCACTCTTAAATTGAGTTTTAACAAAATTACGAAACAACGAAAATTTGGAAAAAAATCAGATTTATTAACTAAAGGATAAACCCAAACAAACTGTGAATAATGATCTAAAAATAAAACATAGTACCGAAAACCAGACAGACTCGGAATTGGGGAAGTCCACAAATCTGAGTGAATAATGTCAAAAGAAGACTGAACTAAAGTAGAAGAACTAACAAACGGAAGTTTCACGTGTTTGCCAAGCTGACACGCATGACAAAGCACGGGAGCCTTCTCCTTATTACACGAAATAGAATTATTGGATATAACACGATGTAGCACTTCACTTCCTGGATGTCCAAGTCGTTGATGCCATGTATACTCACTAGTGAGATAGGCTTGAGGAATAGGAGAGGGCTGCGTGACAGGGTATAGATCTCCAGTGCTATCATACCGAAGCAGCACCCGGCGAGTATGAAAGTCTTTAACAGAAAAACCAAAGGGATCAAATTCATCAGTACAATAATTATCACAAACAAATTGACAAACGAAAATCAAATTTTTGACGATATTAGGAGTAATTAAAACATTATTTAAATAAAGAGGGCAAAAAGGCGTAGGCAAAATACTATGTCTAGAGTTAGTAACGGGAATAGAATGCCTGTCACCAACAGCAACAGATGAATAAATACACGAATTAAAAACATCACTAAGATTATTGACATTATCGTTAAGATGTGAGGACGCATCTGTGTCCATATTCCAATTACCGGAAGTAGTATCCGGTAGAGTCCCGACAGTAAAAGCATGTGGCGAAATAGTTTCTTGACCCGCGGGACCCGGTTGCCCAGTTTGACTAATTGAACCCCCTGACCTCCTTGATGAACCTGCGTACCTAACTGAACCGGGTAAACGAAAGACCCGCCTTGTTGACCTTGCGTAGCAATATGATTCCCTTGAACTCCCTGGTGCACCACATGTGCATTCTGAACCCCCTGACCCCCGAAGTGACCCTGCATACCAAACTGGACCCCTTGTGGAACTGCGTGGACTAGTTGTGGAGCCTGGTGCATAAGCTGAGGTCCAAAAGAACCTGGTGCATAACCTGAGACTTTTGTTGGATTAACAAAACCCGGTGGGCCTGACATAGAAGCATAATATGGATTCGAATAAAAAGCCATATGAGTAGTACTATTGTGAGACTGTGTCCCCGAATGAGTAATATTATATTGCACACGAGAGGTATTGTTCGCAGTGGGAGTCAAACTATTATAGCCAAGTTTGACCAAGAGCCCTGGCAAGATTTCGAGTTCATTGAATGTTTTAATGATCATGATGACAAATTGATTGAATAAAAAACTAATGGTAACAAAGTGGTTTTAGGAGGCGAATAAAATAATGGGCGACACAAAAACTTGTAGTTATTGGTCGAATGAAAAAACAAGTTGGTGAGGTTGGTGTTGGTTTAATAGTAACCGATTTGAATAAAAAACTATTGAATAAAAAACGAATGTTTATGACAAACCGATCGAATGAAAAAAAATATTGGTCTTGGTCAAAAGATTTGTAGCATACTGAAGAAAGTGGCCGAATAAAATATTGGTCTTGGTCGAATAAAAAAACTTGAGTGGTCGAATAAAAACAAATACAGGTGTTTAAGGTTTAGTAATCGAATGTTTTAAGGGTTTAGGGAATCGTGAAACAATGCAGACTTGGTCGATAAACAATCAAACACACATCGACAACACAAAAGGTCGAGAAACAATAATACTAAACGAAAAAAAAATTGCGGAAGTAGAGAATGGATCGGTTAGGGTTGATAAAATGTAAGTTTGTGTATATTGAATGAATATAATGTTTGATACATGATAAATATATATAGGAGGCCTAAAGACATAACATACCTAAGCCTTATATTAATTGACTAACACTTATTCGGTATGAAAATGCATTATTTACTAATCGACTAACACTTATTCGGTATGAAAATGCATTATTTAATCTATCTTTTTCATGCTAAAAGTCTCAGCCAACAATATATCAACGAAATCCAAATCAGACTTTGATCGGGATGGCAAGGAGAGGCAGATTCTTTTGTAAAGTAAACCCAAACTTATCAGTCATGTCCATATCTTGTGGCCTAATCCCCCCTTCAATCTTCCAGTCAAACTTGCGAATCAAAGACCCTAACATCAACGGCAACATTCTCTGGGCAAGAGGCAATCCTGGACACATCCTTCTTCCGGTTCCAAATGGAATGTAGTCAAAATCTTGACCTTTGTAGTCGATTTTAACATCTAGAAACCTTTCTGGCTCGAACATTTGTGGATTTGGCCATACGTTCGAGTCTTGGCCCATGGCCCACAAGTTACATATGATGTGTGCATCTTTTGGGACTAGGTAGCCGTGGACCTCGACATCAGTAGTGGCTCTATGAGGTACTAGAAAAGTTCCCGGAGGGTGTAATCGAAGAGTTTCCTTAACAACCGCTTGTAAGTAAGGGAGCCTCGAGATTTCTGATTCTTCAATTGGTCCGTCTTCATTTCCCATTATTTCCTGAAGCTCTGATCGGGCTTTTGACATTTTTTCGGGGTTACGGATTAACTCGGCCATTGCCCATTCCACTGTGCTTGATGTTGTGTCCGTTCCTGCTAGAAATAGATCCTATACAACCAATTTTGGCATTGATACAAAATTCAATAAGTATTTTTACAATTTACAAAATATATATGGACTTTATTTCTTATGATATTTAAAAAGAGAAAAATATATCTTACAAAGATCAATAGCCGTATATCAACAAGATTAATCGGTGACTTCTCATTTTGGCTAATGTCCAATAGCAAATCCGTAAGATCATTTGTTGATGAAGGCCCATTAGATGACTGCATAGCTCTAGCTTCCAACCGGTATCTAATATGTTGTTCAAATACCGCCAATAGCTTACCCGTAGCAATACTAGCCCGTTTATGCATTCGATGTGGATCCAACAGGCGAAGAAATGGAAAGAAATCAGCTAGATTAGGTGCCCCACCAATTTCCATTAGTGACCATACAAGATCTTTGATATGCTCGGTTGAAGTCGAATCATACTTAGCTAAATTAATAGAAAATATGAAGTTTGAGAGAACATTAAGAGTTGTTGTAGCTGCAGTTTGACCAACATTGATCGATTTTTGATTCTCAGAACAATCTTGAACATAATCAAGAAGCTCTTGAACCTTTTTCTTGCGTAAATGTTGGCTAGCATCAAGTTGGCGCACAGAAAACAATTGTTCTTTCGATATTTTTCTTAGAGTTCGCCATTTATCCCCGACTGGCAACCAAACCATAGAGTTTGTATGACGATCGTGTGTGCAAGCAGCATAGGGGATCGATCTACTAGAGAAAGAGATATCATGTTTAAAAAAGAATTCTTTCACAATATCCCCTGAGTTAACAACGATCATAGTGGTGCTACCGAGCTTTAGGGACATTAAAGGTCCATAGGTTTTGGAAAGGGCGGCAAGCGAGTGGTGTGGTTTGTTTCCAAGTTTAAAGATGCTTCCTATAATCGGAAGTGGGTACGGGCCAGGAGGTAGTCGGGCATTTGCACCTGACTTTCGATAGCCCGACCGGGTAAAAAAGATGTAAAAACATGTAAACATGGATACTAAGATAAAGACGACTGTGATGTCCATTTGTTTATCCTTAAAAGCTTATGTTATGCAGTTATGATATTGTTCAATTTATATTGCTGATCATTCTTATTAGGTTCAAAGATGGCCGTTGAAAAACATATATGGATGAATAGTGATGCCGAGCAAAGACAATAAATCATAATCATACTAATACTAATCCACGCTTCAAGTAGGAAAAAATGAACGTAGTTAAAATATCTAATTCTTTTAGGGAAAATGATTTCTGCTTTACAAAACAGTCAATTTGCCGACTTTTCTTTACAAAAAATTAAATAAAAAATTACAATTAAGTCCTTCCACATACATGTTCTCTGTGTTCGACTCCCTGTCCACACTTTTTTACAAAGAAAAGCAGCCAAGTTGTCTATTTTGTAAAGCAGATATCATTTCCTTAATGTTTTAATATACATAGAATTTTTTAAATGAACTATAACAAGTGTTCATTTACCAAAATAAACTTCGCCCATATTTTTTACCAAAATGAACTTTTGAATATGATTCGTTAGATTCAATTTATGACAACTTTTGAATCATACACGTGTCTCTCATTTTTCTAGGCGACATTCTAGGCGATTGAAAAGTATAAATGCTACACGCGATCAGTTAAAGCGAACTCCTAGGCGACGTAAAATATTAGGCGAAGCTAAGGCGAAATTTTGGACGACGTAAAATTTTGGGCGACAAATAGGTGATTTTGGGCGAGCAGTGAGGTGAACCAAAATCACTTATTTTTAGATATAGGCGACACAAGGGCGTTAGAATTATTTAAAAGTGACAATTAATCAACCAATGCTATATGTGTAAAGAAAGAGTTGATTCTTTTTTTTGTACTATGTAATATTAAAAAATTGAAACCAATGCTATATGTGTAAAGAAAGGGATGTCTCGCCTATATTACGAGAAAGAAAAAGTCTCACACGTGTCTGAAAGGAATCTGCTTACCCTTGAATTTGTTGATGTGACATATTTTAGTTTGTTTTTGTAAATTTAATTTTTTTTTTTTTTTTTTTTCAATCTGGTAAACCAAATGCTTTGTTGGGTTATATTGATAATTGAGGTATAGGTTTTTATTTATTTATATTTATTGTTTTTTATGAAAGAAAACGATCTCACTATTTTTATTTTCATCAAAGTGACACATTAATACTTTAATAGTATCTTTTAGTATTTAGTTAGTGAAAGATATCAGATATAATTGTCATACACAACTGTCTTTAATCTGTTTAAAAAAAATAACCGGCTTTCGTGAGCGCAAAGTATTTTGCAAGCATTTACGACTACGATCATAAAATCTTCATCTATCCATCAAGGTTTTTTATATGGTATCTACTCAATTTTCTTTGATAACATTAATAGTTAGCTAGTCTGCGTCACTAATTAATTATATCATGCAATATAAAAGTGTGTATAGACGTAAAGGAAACATTTTGTAAAACGCCCCCGACAGGGACGGTACCAGAAGGTCCTGTGGGGTCTCGAAGCACATATAGATTTTTTTTCGATATAATGTTAATTTTTGAGAAAAAAACATGAAGTTTTTTTAAATGCATCTTAAATGCACCCGGTGCATCAAAATGTATTTTTAGTGTTAGTTAGTTAGTATACTTGCAAAATAAAATTATGCATATGATTATATTTTGTCATAAGTCTGTCTCTCTCCTTTAATAAACAAGTTCATAGCGAGTCTTGAAATGAGATCTAATAATGCAAAATGAATTATTGTACACTACGTCGTCAAACTTTTTGTTCAAACAAAACCACGTATAAAATACGGACCACTCAATTTACATATTTGTTTTCTTTCCAGTAAACTCAATACTATAATTTGATGTAAACCCTATTGATAGAGATAACTGTAGCTTCGCACATGCATTTGGGCTTCGGCCTTCCAATAAGGCTGCTAATAATGATGTGATCTATTTGTCATCACTCTCACCAACCACTCGTTAACATTAAAGATAAACAAAATGATACACAACCATACATTATACTATTTTACATTTATTGGGATCTCTTGCTACAGTGCAAAATTGGCCAAAAAAAATACATGGCTTTTTTTGCCCCCTTTTTACCCGTCCTTTTGGGCGGAACCCCATTTGGTTAACCCGCCGTTCTATTCATCCCTACTCAAATCTCTCCTTTTCATCTTAGATCCACCTGGGTATATCTCTGGGGAAAAACCCCGTCGTGCCTTGATTCAGGGAAACACTTTTGCGTGTTCGTACGCCGGTTGGTGTGAGGGGTACAGTGATATGCACTATGGAAACAATATTTTTTAGTTTTTGGGTGGATCTCCGTTGGCCCCATGGTTTTTGCTACAACGGTGGCTTTCTTTTGGTCCTTATGTTTGGTGTGTTTGGTGAATCTGACGGTGCGGTTACCAATTTCAATTATTGATTCTCAAAAACCCTAGCTGCTTTTTGCTACAACGGTGGCTTTCTTTTGGTCCTTATGTTTGGTGTGTTTGGTGAATCTGACCGTGCGGTTACCGATTTCAATTATTGATTATCAAAAACCCTAGCTGCATATTTGCTAACTTTGGACAAGCGATTAAAGGTCTGAAATTTTTTTTCCCTTTGTTTAGGGCTTATTTTGCTTTATCTTTATGGTAGTTATGGTATCGTTTGTTTAGTTTCGGTTGTGGGTTATTTTATGTTTATTTAGGCTTTGGTGTTTCTGCTTGACATGTCTTAGATAAGGGTTACGTATGCCGATTATTAATCATCAAAAAATGTGATTTGTGTCTTTTAGATTAGCAAAGATTGATATAGCGAGCCATGTTTTTCACTTTTCTTTTTTTCCTGCTTTCTCTCTTCTTCATGCTTTGTGGGCTATGTTGTGTTTACTTTTCATTGTTTTGGGAACATTGGATACTGCCTGTGATGTTTTTCCTTCGCTTTCTCGCTGGCTTTGTTGTGGTGAGGGTTTAAGGTGTTTTTTTTTTTTTTTTTTAAATTTAAAGTTTCTGTATGAGTTTATTTATCATAGAATTACGCTCTCCTTTGATAGTTCATGTTGATTTAGTCAGTGTGAAAATAAAAAAGCCTCTCCATGTTGGTCGGGTTGGATGTTATGCCTTATGGTTAAGCGCTTTCTGCGGATTAGATTTTGATTAAATACTATGCCTTCTAAAAAGATTTTGCGGGTTTGCAATGCTTTCAGGTCTTGCTATTGCAGAGTGGGTTTACTGAGGTTGCATCAGTTTTAAGCAGCGCTGCTAACAAATCCCACATTTTTTCCATGCTTAAGTTCGTCGGTAAACATGTTTTCGGCTGTCAATTAGCTTTGCTGAAAAGCATGGTTTGGCAGGGTAACCGTTTGGTTGCAGCCATGGTGTTTTTTAGTGTGGCCAGCATTTGGATAAACAAAGATGAGCCGCTCTGAGCAGGGATGAATTCTGCGAGTTGGTTAAGCTGGTGGCATTCCAGCCAAGCAGGCTGCTTAAAAAAAATACTTTTTCTTTGTATTGATAGCTTAAGCGGGCCTGGAAACATGCCTTGGCAGGGTAGCCAGATGGTTGCGCCCATGGTGTTGTTCGAGTGCCAATCAAATTTGAGCCTCAAAACATGTCTTAGCAGGGTAACCAGATGGTTGCAGCCATGGTTGCAGCCATGGTTGCAGCATAACGATGTTGCTTTTGCGCCTGTTTGAACCTGCAGCTGGCATAACTATGGCCATTGTTTTCAATATGTGACTCCACCTATGTTTGGATCGTTATATTGTCAAATAATTTTCTGGAGATATGCCTGGCTGGATCTAAAAGGTATGAGCATAATAGAAATTATGTTCCGCGCTTTTGTTTCTGTCAGTTGGCTGCGATGGGGTTGGTTAAATATGATTTTCTGAAACTTTCTTTTCATTCTTGCAGATTACAGATACACAGAACGCTCCCATGAATAGTGATTTCTGTGGTTGTAGTTTTTGTCATTTGTGCAATGCTGAATGGTTGACGGTTGCATTCCTTTTTTTAGGCTGTGATGAATTGGGCTTTATTCGGTAAATGTGAGATGGCCCGTATCTTGGCAGGGTGACAGGCAGCTGTTGCAGCCATGGCGGGTGTATCCTTTTTGCTTGAATATTCTCCCATCTGAGCCGTGTGCCCAGCAAAATTTTCGCACGTGGCTGAAAAAGTGAACCCAATAAATGTAAAAGTATATAATATACAAGTAACATGTGGCGTGTCATGAAATTGATGACGCAATGATGATGGATCTTTACGTTGATCTGGTTCGTTAGCATGCTTTAGCACTCCCTGTGTGTTGGCATGGCACCCGCATCCACATTACGGTTGCAGCCATGACAGGCTGCTGGTCCCGATGCGATGTTCCCATTTCTGAGCGTTTCTATGCCTTATGAATACTGTTTTAATGGTGATGTTTTTTTCACAGCCCTGTTTGGGTGCTCATCATTCCTACTCACATTGCCTCTTTTTTTAAAACATACAACTCGGTATATCTCTGGCGGAAATACCTCCCATGCTTTTATTTGGGGTTTAATGTTAAAGTTAGATGCAATCAGATGTTCTTCATGTTGTGACATTTATGAGTGTATTATAAGGCGATAACGCTGATAATGATACTTTCTAAGATGAAAAGGAGGGATGTGAGTAGGGATGAATGGAACGGGTAGGTTAACAAGATGGCCTTCCACTCAAAAGGACGGCTAAAAGAGGCCACGTATTCTTTCACTGTGCCTGAAGTATGCAATAGCATACAAGCTTCCTACACTTATAAGGCAAACTTTCAGTATAACTGTAAAACTAGCCAGCAGTTGTGCACATATTTTAGGTGTTAGAATAAGTGCGTGTTGCTTATGGTTGCTGGAATGTTACTTATGGTTACATGTTGGTGCAAAAAAATCAGAGTAGTACTTTGATTTCTGGTTTGATGTTAAAGCCAGATGCAATTGGATGTCCTTCATGTTGTGTCGGTTATGCGTGTATTCTAAAGTTAGAACGCCGATGATGATAGTTTCCTGCATTTATGTGTTTGGTGAGCGCACTTCATAGACTTCTATGTTTTGGCAAGGCACCCTAATCCAAATTGTGGTTGCAGCCATACTGAGTCTCTGATACTGCCACCAGATTCGCAGGTCTGAGGCTGTATAGATATTAAAGGGCATAATAAACGTTCTTGCTCTTTCAAAACTAAACATTCATTGTTTCACAATTGAGGTATGTTCTTGCACTTCACTATAACCATTACAATGTTTTTTAATGTATCATTGTGCATGCTAATTTTTGCGTTTCTTATTATTGTCACACTTCATCATAGGTCTGGTACAAAAGGCATTATTGGACGACTGATAAGTGATGCGATAATGGAAAGTTACTTTTGCTCTTCTCTTTTCAAATTCAGCTTGTAAAATTTGACTGGCCTGTTTGTTTTTTACATAAAACTTTCGGATTACCGAAGCACATATTCATGCTGTTATTTTTTTTTTCTTTTTTTTTGCTGGGACAGGAGAGCTTATATATGATACCACGTCTTCATGCCATCTTGGAAAAAAAGATGGTCCGCAAAAACAGATGGCAGCAAACTCAGTTACCCTGCGCCGCATATCTGGTTATTCGTATAGGTTGGCTCTCTTTTTGTTGGGTTTTTCCTCATTCTAGATATGCTTATACTCATTGTCATGTTTACCGTGCGAACATGTGAATGCTAATATCGGACGTTTTTTTTTCTGGGTGCTGTTGGCAAACCGGCGCGTGCAGGTTACAAGGACTCACGTAGATTCAGGCAAAGTTGATCATATCAGTGGGCTCTGTGCGGCAATGGGTAATTCTTTCTACCTGAATTTCCAATGATTTTTAAAACAGCTGTATTTTTTTACATGTTTTTTTTTTTTTTTTTTTTTTTTTTTTTTTTTTTTTTTTTCAATGCAACCAACCTTGCTTATGAACATGATAAGGCAAATACGAACACCATCTTAGCTGTTACATATAAGGTGCAGGGTGAAGGCACACCTCTGCCACGATCACCTACGGAAGTGTCCACCATGAATCTGCAGCACCCGGTTTACACCAATGGAGGGTCCGTTAATGTCGTTTGTTTTTTGCGCAGCCATATAGCGTCCATTAACGAGTTTCTCATACTATTTTTTAAACTGGGGCATGCTGAATTGCACATGATACCAGATTCCTATACCAAACTTAGAAAAGAACGGGTATAGCTAGCTGGTGAGTTTATCCCAGTAACGTGGCGCAGGTAAAGTATGAGTATACTATATATTATGTTTGGTATTTTGCTTTGCATTCATCTACCCTTTACATTTAAGCTGCAAGTTCAGATGACATAATTTTGAAACTTTTAATATTTAACTTTGTTGCTCATGCACTAACAATAAAGTTATTATAACAGGTTGCGGATTGCACTACGACCGTGCCTAACCACTTATGGAGCAAGACAACTAAGGATGTCAGTACACCATTCCCTTCAACTTCTCGATAAATGACGAAAGCTCCTGTGCTCGCTTTTGCTTCTTCGTCGCATTGTCCAGGGACTCTGCAGCTTCGTTTAAATCTTCGGTCTGCAGCTTTTTGAGCTCTGAGATGCTTTGCACAGAAGAATCAAATGGATACAAGAGTTCCAACTCTCCGATCACATATTCCCACTCTGCTACACGAGCCCTAATCTCCTGAACCTTTTTCAGCAGTTCTGCTTCATCCACCATGGTCATCCTCACCTCTCTTCCAAATTGAACAACCATCATATCCCTCACAAAGCTAGACCCAGCCGCAACAACAAGGTCTTCGCAAAAAGGCATAGGTGTGTTCATATTTATTTTTTCCTTCACGTGTTTTTTTATTTAAGATTTGGGTCAGATTTTCTTTTGTATCTATTTTTGGGATGGTATGTGTGTCTTTTAAAGAGCAAATTATGGGTTGGTTATTATTGCTATGATGTAATAGCACATGCTTATTAGACTTTTGATTTGACTACCACTATATAGCCTGCAAATGCAGCAGGAAGTAATCATGACTTTTGATTCCTTATAAACAACCATCAATTAGGCATCTTTTGCCATGGTTACCATCTTTTCACATATGAACTGCCAAAACAAAGGAATCTCATTTTTTGAAAAAAAAACAAGGGTAGCAAAAAAAAACAGATTAACAAAAAAATATATTTCTAGATATAAAATAGCGAGCCGGAAAAAAAAAGGAGACAAAATGGTGAAAACTAAAAACATAGAGGTTACAAAATTAAAACATTGTAGACTGGGAATAAAAACTGATATAGCTTAAATGCACGACGCTCAAACAAGTTAAGATAATTTGTTTGCTTGCAATCCAGCTTTGTTTATTGAATGGCACGTCAAACGTAGGATCGTTTATCAAATTTATAGATCATCCTAGATCTGGCATGCCATTCAATCAACAAACCTACATTGCAGGTGGCCAAACAGTCTATACTTGGTCGGTTGATATGTGATGTTACATCACAGCTTTCACATATGAATATATAGTGCGTGATATGGATAACAGTTTATACTCCCTTTTTTGTTGCAGGAAGGAGGTGAAAACAGAAAGAATAATGTCGTTCTCAGAAATATGTATTGGATCACCTGTTTAACATAGTATGTTGCTTCTCATGTATACCATTATCCTATAATTTGCAAGACTGAGAATTGTTAGCTGTTTATCACTGTGTAATTGTCTTATCAGACCATGTTAAGTTTGTTGCAGTATTTTTTGGCTGATTGTGCTGTTTCTTTTTTTAAAATTCAGGAAGGCACTATCCGTCGTGCCATGAATGGCAATAAGTGCTCATCGATCAAGGCGGCTCACATTGGTTCTGAACCTGAGGCTACTAAGATTTTTTCAGCTGACTGAACATGCTCACATAGGGATGCTTCTTGCACATGCTCTGCCTTATCACATAGCAAGGTCTTTCACTGCTGAGGTGAGTAATCTGTGTTGAAAATGTGTTCATACCAATGACCATGATCAATGAGTGCGTTATAATGATTCTTTTCAGTGTCTATTTATGACCAACACCCATCAAATTTTGCCATGATTTGTTTTTCCGCTCGACCTTTATTTAAAGGATTAAGCATTTTCTGAATTTTAAAAAAATGTTTGATACTTTTAGTGGTAAAATATGATACACATGCACAGCTTAAGAATTATTTTGTTAATTGATAATACATATTCATGTTAAATCCAATCAGTAAACCCTCCACACATTGTCCAGATAAAAGACAGGTGACCCAACCATATCATTGCTTTTCTCCATTACATATGTATCAACAAAATTATTAAACCACAAACTGACGTAGCTTTTCCAAATAAAACACAACTGAGTCAGTCATATCATTGCTTTTCTCCACCACATAAGAAAACACACATCTACAAAATTGTTGGAGCACAAACGAACGTAACTTTTATTCATATTCGACATAAGTTACAACCATACCACCAAAGATTAACAACGCCCTATTAATCTAAGGTATAAAACCATACCATTAAACATAAAGACCATGAAACAAGCCATCACAGACACACAGAGGATGCTACCCTAATCATAAAATTCCATTGTAAACACATGGCGCCTTTTCTCGATGTACGATTCCCTAGCCAGATCAAGGACCTGAATCAGTCCAACAAGAATCTGATGGTCCCTGTCCTGCGCCTCCTCCAAGAATTAAACAACATCACTCTCAACATCATCATCACCACTCAACCAGCATCCCTCCTCCAACAATTCAGTCCTGCTCCCAAGTCGACGGCGAACATCATCGCATTTCTCTCCAAGCTGCATGATGAACCCCTCATTTTCACCTTGCTCCTGTAAAAACATGAACTTAAAGGCATTGTGGACTTCATTGGAGCCACATGCTTCTTTGAGTTGATTCAAGTTTGGGGTGTAAGCCATTGTCTTGATAGATTTTTAAAAAAACTCACAAGGTGCAAAGGTAGCTTTGTGAAGCCACAAAAAAAAACACCTTATATAAGCAGAGAAAAAACTGTAGCAATAACTTAGTGTAACCAAACTGGTAGAGTATACCATTACTTATCAGTCCAATGAAATATTCCTAAACAACCCAGCACATAACTTAGGGTAAAGTAAAGGCATCTTTAAACACTTCATGAACCAGCCACTAATCTAAGATTTTCCACCAAACATTGGCTGACTAGACAATAATCTAAAAGAAATTTCAACATGAATTACAACAACGAAAAAGGTTGCTCTCTTTCATTTCAATCTTTATATCCAAAGCGCGCATCCTAACTTTTATTTTTTTCATTTTATGTGCAGAAATCATCTGCGTTTCAAACATGCATTCAAACTCAGAAGGCCCTGATCTTCCTATGCAATGGAAAGCTTACTTTCCGGTTAACAACTCTGGGTCAGATTCTAAAAAATAAGACGTAAGGAAGCTCAAAACTTCCTCCATTTCCAGTTGGCTACTATGGTGAGTGGCTTTTATCTATAACCTGGTCACACTGCTGCCATTAATCACTAGATGCATTTTTATACTTCCTTTTGCTATATGGCTATGACCAAAATCCATAAAATTTTGTGATACTTACTTATGGATTTCAATACATGTTTTGCTAATTACACTTATAATCTTTTGCATGTCATGACTAACTACGTATGTTCTACTACATCAAGAATAACGTTTGCTCTTTGTTGCATGCTACTTGATGCTTCATTTTTATACGCCAGTTAGATCAAATCAGTTTCTAAAAATAGCGGTGTTTATGTGGCAGCACGAGAATGACTCTATCCCAGCTTCTTGCCATCGCTTGGAGACTGAGTGGCATCAATTTAAAAGTTTAAATGAACAAAAGTAAGGGGGCCAGAGATATGTTAAAGTAGTCGTTGTTGTAGTTTGCAGCACTAACAAATATGCACGGTACTTACAAGTTTATACAGCCATCTTAATATTGTTGTTACACTTATAATTGTGGCCTCTAAGTAAAACCATTATGGTTGTAAAATCTGATTTACAATTATAAATTTGTCTTCAGGTTTTGGTTTCTTTTGGTCACACCTTTATACACCAAGTGGAAATCATCTAGGAAAGGCCAGCATTGCTGACATTGCAGTTCAGGTAATCACTATCACCATTCGCATGTGGCAGCTATTTTTTTACTGAAATAAAAACCTATAGTTCACTGTTTTTTTCTTTAGGCATAGACTGCACATCTGTGCATATCCCAGTGTCAGAATATGCTGATGCAAAAAACTGAGATATAAAATCTATGTTTTCTGCTTTAGTGACATGAACAGGCTATATATTGACTACTTTAATGAACCATGCAGCTTTTGAAACTTACACATTGACTGCACATATTCCACTCATAAACCACATTTTCATTTAAAATTTCAGGTAGAAAAAACATTCAACACCATTGTTTGCAATTTAGTGTGGACTTAACTATTCAAAAATGAAATCATTGTAACGCCTAGATGTTATTCTATTGACTACGTATTATTGTCATACCCGTTTACCAAAAGCTAACCTGCCGTAAAAGCATTTTGCTGTATCACTGTATTATGAGCATGTTGTCTTTGGTTTGGTTGGAAAACCTGATTTGCGGTTTCTAAGTTTATGTTGCGACCATCATTCATGTGTGGTGACTTTTTTTTATGAAATATGGAGCTTTGGTTCACTGTTTTTCCTTCAAGCATGGGCTGCATAGCTGTGCGTATTCCAATATTAATGACTGCTGATACAGAAAAATCAAATGAAACATGCATGGCCTCTACTTTAATGACATCAATAGTGTATACATGTGTATGCAGTGACTACTTTAATCAGCTGGTCAGTTTTTTAAACATGCACATTGGCTGCACATATTCATATTCC
This sequence comes from Chrysanthemum seticuspe, assembly GCA_019973895.1. NCBI lineage: Eukaryota > Viridiplantae > Streptophyta > Magnoliopsida > Asterales > Asteraceae > Chrysanthemum > Chrysanthemum seticuspe. The sequence goes on from BPTQ01000009.1 coordinate 267,953,771, forward strand.
ACCTATAAAAGCAGCTCCCAAAGACATTGATTTACTAAACAATAATTTAAACAAACCACAGCATGGATTTTGGCAGAAAAAAAAGGTTTTCCTTTTTCATCTGAATCCTGATATCAGCCAAGCACACCATTACCAGATGTACTAACTTTTTCATTTTTTAAATGTGCAGCTACCATGGATATTTCAGGCACTGAATCAAGCTCACCAGCCACAGACCTGGTTATTATGGTTCAGGATCTAAAAATGAAGACGTTAGGAAGATTAAAGCTCCAAAAAAAGCTGCTCAACGAAATGATGATGCCATGCCCAAAACTGCAAACCAGAATGGTTCAAAAGGAAAAAGGGACAACAAATTTACTGTCGCTCAAACCTGATTTGTCTTGGTTGTTTCTAAATGGCTTAGATGCCTTTAAATAAAACTGTAAGAAGAAACTGCATATCGTACTGTCACTGTAATTTGCAAGTGCTGTTTTGCATATCATTCCAGATGTGCCTTATCCAAATGTTGTTCTGTTTGGTGGGCTGCAAAGCTGCAGTTAAACATGTGTTTGGTGTAATAATTAGCAGGCCTGTTGTTGGGAATAATCTATTACCACTGATAGTCTTGTGGTTAACATTGCTGATGTTTACACTAGCAGTGGAAACTCATTCCCACTGCCAGTACAAATATTACCACTGCTATTAGATAATTGTTAAGTAAACGTGTATTGATAAGCATAGAATAGATCGTGTGTATATTCTATATTGTTAGCTTTATACTTATCTTGTAAAAGACTCCTTGTACTATAAAAGGAGGTCCTAGGTCATTGTCTTAGGTACGCAATAGCTTACAAACATACGTATCATTCACATAAGCTTCAAGGTGTAACCCTAGTGATAAGCAAGATCACTCGTATTATTCATTAATAATATTGGAGCTTAGCTTTGTGTTTATTTTGTGTTCACTTACAATACATCACATAATTCGTCTTCTAAGTATTACTAAGTAAATTCCGCGTGCTTAGTAATATAACTCAAAATATCACTAACACAAGGTGTGTGTTTAGATCCATCAAGTGGTATCAGAGCGAAGGTTCTGATATTTTGATTTAGAAGACCCAAGGAATAAGCTTAACCTACTCACTCAATTCAATGGAGATGGAAAACAACCAGTCCAACTCTTCTACACCAAGGCTTGCTCTATGGGAAATCATCTTAATTGGTGATTCTGATTAGGATGATACCCAAGGAATAAGCTTAACCTACTCACTCAATTCCTTGGGTCTTCTAATTCAATGGAGATAGAAGACCCAAGGAATAAGCTTAACCTACTCACTCAATTCAAGGCTACTTAATGAGTTTGAGATGTGGAGGATACTGATTGAGCAATACTTTCTCATTCAAGACTATGCTCTATGGGAAATCATCTTAATTGGTGATTCTTTCAAGCATGTGACTAGTACTCAGAAGGTTGGTGACACAGATGTGGTGACTGTTTCTGTGCCTGAATCTAGTACTTAAAACGCACTGAGGAAGAATGATCTAAAGGCTAGAAGTTTGTTGCTAATGACTCTTCCTAGAGACCAGATCATAGCTTTCAGCAAGTTCAAGACTGCAAAAGAACTTTTTGAAGAGATTTGCTCAGTGTTTGGTGGCAATGATGCTACAAAGAAGACACAAAAGACATTGTTGAAGCAAAGTTATGAAAACTTCTCTGCTTCAAGCAATGACTCACTTGATAGCATCTTCACCAAACTCCAGAAGATTGTTACACAACTGACTGTGTTTGGCATTGAGGTAGAAAAGGAAGACCTCAATTTGAAGTTTCTAAGAAGTTTGCCTTCAAAGTTTCAAACTAATGTTACAGTATGGGAAAACAAAGCAGACAAAACAAAGACTGAAGAAGGCTGGGAAACTTGGTACAAGCTCAAGCAGCTTGGCCTTGATGTCAACCTCTATTGACAGTGATGATTCTGAAGATGACAGTGATGATGACATTGCCACTGCTGGTTCTACAGTTTCCACTGGTAATGTTAGTGTTACCACTGCAGGTTCAAAGAAGAAGATTGCTAGTATTGGAGATCCTACCTTTTATGCTTTTATCTCCACTCAAGTTAATGGCTCTATATTAACTCATGAAGACATAGAGCAAATTGATGAAGATGACTTGGAGGAGATGGACATAAAATGGCAAATAGCTCTTCTTAGCATGAGGGCTAGGAAATTCTACAAGAAGACTGGCAAGCCTATTCACATCAATGGTGGTGAAACTGCAGGATTTGATAAGAAGAAATTGGAGTGTTATAACTGCCACAAGTTGGGACACTTTTCTAGAGAATGTAGAAGACCAAAGACCAAGGACAATAGGTCTACTTGGTACAAGCAAAAGAAGGAACCAACTGTGGAAGAACCAAAGACAATGTTGGCTATTGATGGTGTGAGCTATGATTGGAGTTTCATGGCTGATGAACAAGAGGAAGAACCTTCAGATGCTGCTCTTGTGTCTACTGAATTTGCTCTCATGGCTTTCTCTGACTCTGAGGTACAAAACTTTGAAAGTTGTTCTAAAACATGTAGGGCTGCTAGAGAAGTTGAAAGGCTTAATGATCTATATTCTAATGAAAGACAAGAGTTGTATACTGCTAATTATACTGTGTCAAACCTTAGGAGAGATATAGCAGTATTAGAAAAAAAAAAGATCACTATAGAGAAAATGAGTCAAAATATAATGATGATATGATTTTTATTAGAAGAGAGATAGATCATAAAACAGCTGTGAATGAGGCATACCAAAAAGAGCTTGAAAAACTTAAAAAGATAAATGAAAATGTCAATTTAACTGTAGACACCTGTTATTATCAGTCTAAGTCAATTGATAAAATCTGGAATGCTCAAATTCATAGTAAAGTTAAGTCTGGTATGGGTTATAATATAGTGCCTCCACCACTAAGAGGTGTTGCATCACCTCCAGGTATAGATTTAGCTCATACAGGCTTAAAAGATTTTCAGGATCTTGAACGTGAATATGGTCCTTTAAAGGACACAACTGTGAAATGTGAGGAAGAGGTTAAGAAGGATAATGATGTTTTTGAAAGTGCTAGTGACTCATCAGTTGTTGATGAGAATGTTAAAAAGAATGTAGAGGCTTCTATCCCAAAAGTTGTTAATACTATTACAGAGGAACCTAGGAAACAAGCTAATAAACCTAGATCAACTGTAAGGTATGCTGAGATGTATAGGAACAAGCCTACAGCTCCTAGGGGTAACCAGAGGAGTTGGAATCATGTTAAATCTCAACAACTAGGTAGTGATTTTGTGATGTACAACAAAGCATGTTATATCTGTGGTAGCTTTTATCATTTACATGCTAACTGTGACTATCATTCTGGGAGAAGGGAAGTCCATGGGAATAAAAGGGTGGAGTCTAACAAGTTTTAAAACAACAATTTGCACCCTAATCAACACAACAAAATGATCCCAAGAGCAGTTCAACTAAGAAGTGGACTTAAAACTTTTGCCACTGCAAAAACGGTTAACACTGCTCACACTAAGTCACCTGTTACAAGTGCAAAGTCCAAAACAACTTTTGCAAAATCAGCACAAATAGGGAAAAGGACTTTTCAAAATAATAAGGTTCATTATAACCAACAGTGGGTACCTAAAAACAAACAAGCAGTTTCCATTGCTCATTCAAAAGTTCCCACTGCAAGGGTTGTTAACAAGAAAAGGGGGAACATGGGAAATGCTGTGAAGGCCTCAACACGTTGGGAATGGAAACCTAAAGGAACTACCTCTACAACCAATCCTAATGGTGTATCAATGACCTTTGGTAGATTTAACTCTATTGATACACGAGGCAGATCCAAGTCAATCATGTCTTGGGTCCCCAAAAGAAACTAACTCTTTACATTTAATGTGCATGAACATCCAAGGACAAAAAGATCTGATCAATGTTACACAGATAGTGGATGTTCAAGGCACATGACTGGAAACAAGTCCTATCTCTCAGATTTTGAACAATATGATGGACAGTATGTCAGCTTTGGAGGAGGAGTTAATGGAAATGTTGTTGGTAAAGGAGTAATCAAAACTGGTAACTTGGACTTTGAACCTGTGTACTATGTAAAAGAGCTTAAGTATAATCTTTTTAGTGTGTCACAAATGTGTGACAAGAAGAACAATGTTCTTTTTACCAAAGATATGTGCTTCGTTCTCTTTAAGGATTTTAAGATGCCTGATGAAAGTCAGATTCTTCTTAAAATTCCTAGGAAAGGCAACCTATATAGCTTTGATATGAACAACATTGTTGCTAAAGATGATTATGCTTGCTTGCTTGCAAAGGCCACATTAGATGAATCCATGTTATGGCATAGAAGACTTGGTCATGTTAATTTCAAAACCATTAATAAGATTGTTAAAGAGGGTTTGGTGAGAGGCTTACCTCAGAAAAGATTTGAAAATGATCAAACCTGTGTGGCTTGTCTTAAGGGCAAACAACACAGAGCTTCTTGCAGATCAAAGCTGGTTAACTCTATTGCTCACCTACTTCAAATGTTACATATGGACTTGTTTGGTCCTACATCTGTGAGTAGCTTAAATCTTAAAAAGTATTGTCCTGTTGTAACTGATGATTTCAGCAGGTTTACATGGGTTTTCTTTCTTAATACAAAGGATGAAACAACTGGCATCCTTAAGACCTTTATCACACAAGTAGAAAACCAATATGATTTCAAAGTAAAAATCATCAGGTGTGACAATGGGATAGAGTTTAAGAATAGAGTTATGGATGATTTTTGCAGAGATAAAGGTATTAAAAGAGAATTTAGTGTTGCTAGAACTCTTCAACAAAAAGGTGTTGCTGAGAGGAGGAACATGACACTTATAGAGGCTGCTAGAACCATGTTGGCAGATTCAAAATTGCCAATCACTTTTTGGGGTGAAGCAGTTAACACTGCATGTTATGTGCAAAACAGGGTTTTAGTGGTAAAAACAAAGAACAAGACACCTTATGAGTTATTTAGGGGTAGACCACCTATCCTTGACTTTATGAGACCATTTGGATGTCATGTATCTATTCTCCATACCATAGATTATCTGGGAAAATTTGAAGAAAAAGCAGATGAAGGGTATTTTGTTGGGTATTTCATGGTCAGTAAAGCTTTCAGAGTATTCAACTTAAGAACCCAAAAGATTGAAGAAAATATGCATGTTGAGTTCCTGGAGAACAAAGTGAATGTCAAAGGAACTGGTCCAAAATAGCTGTTTGATCATGATACTTTAATCAATACTATGAATTATGTGCCTATCTCTACAGATACATCTTCTTTCGATTTGGCAGGTTTAGAAAAGTTTCTTGATGATGATGAACCCAACAAAGATCAAGGGGAAGATCAAGATGAATTTAGTCTGCCACTTTGGGACTTTGCAGACAATAATGATATTTCAAGGACTGGAGATGCTCATCATTCTAATGATTCTGGTAAAGAAGAAGATAGCAATATGAACACTGAAGATCCCAAAAGCAGTGGAAATACAGATTCCACTGCTAGGCCAGAATTTTCCACTGCAACACCAGAAGTGGAAGTTACAACTCCAGTTACAGAAGAAGCTCAAGCCAATGATGTTGAAATCTCAAATATGCCAAATGAAATCGCAGTTCCTCAGACTCCCCACACTTCTATTCATAAATCACATCCTCTTGAGAATGTGATTGGGGATGTCCACTCACCTGTAAAGACTAAAAGACAAACAAGGCTGCCTGATATTCATGGATTCATAAGTGAAATATATGAATCTAAGTCTCATGAAGGCAAGAATGAATGTCTCTTTATGTGTTTTCTGTCACAAATGGAGCCAAAGAATTTTTACAAGGCACTTGAAGATGAAAGTTGGGTGGAAGCAATGCAAGAAGAGTTGCTCCAATTCAAGCTTCAAAAGGTTTGGGTGCTTTGTGATTTGCCTTCTGGCAAGAAGGTAATAGGTACTAAATGGGTGTTCAGAAACAAGAAGGATGAAAGAGGAATTGTTATCAGAAACAAAGCTAGGCTTGTGGCTCAAGGATACAATCAAGAGGAGGGTATTGACTATGAAGAAATGTTTGCCCCAGTTGCACGAATTGAAGCAATCAGGCTGTTCTTAGCCTATGCATCCTTTATGGGCTTTAAGGTCTATCAAATGGATGTAAAGAGTGCTTTTCTATATGGTCAGATTGATGAGGAGGTATATGTTTCACAACCTCCAGGCTTTGAAGACCCTGCCTATCCTAATAAAGTGTACAGGGTAGTTAAAGCTTTGTATGGCTTTCATCATGCACCAAGGAAATGGTATGAAACCTTAACTACTTATCTTCTTGATAATGGGTTTCATAGAGGCAGAGTGGACCAAAATTTGTTCATAAAAAAAGACAAGAATGATATCTTGTTAGTTCAGGTATATGTTGATGATATCATTTTTGGATCTACAAAGACTAAGATGTGCAAATAATTTGAGAAGCTAATGAAGGAAGAATTCAAGATGAGTTCTATGGGTGAACTCACATTCTTTTTAGGACTTCAAGTACAACAAAGGCCAGATGGTATTTTCATCAATCAAGATAAATATGTGGCTGAGATACTTATAAATTTCAAGTTCTCTGATGCAAAGTCATCCAGCACCCCTGCAGACAAGACTACACATCAACTCTTGAAGGAAAATAGTCGTGAAGCGGTTGATGTGCACATGTACAGGTCTATGATTGGTTCATTGATGTATCTTACCTCATCTAGACCTGATATTATGTTTGTAGTGTGTGCCTGTGCAAGGTTTCAAGTCACTCCCAAGTTCTCTCACTTTACTGTTGTGAAGAAGATTTTCAGATATCTTAAAGCATTTCCTACTCTGGGATTGTGGTACTCTAGAGATTCTCTTCTAGATTTGGTTACTTACTCAGATAGTGACTATGCTGGAGCTAGTTTGGATAGAAAATCTACAACTGGTGGATGCCAATTTCTTGGTAACAGATTAGTGTCATGGCAGTGCAAGAAACAAACAACGGTGGCTAATTCATCAACTGAGGCAGAGTATGTGGCTGCTGCAAGTTGCTGTGCTCAAGTTCTATGGCTTCAGAATCAACTTTTGGACTATGGTTACATAACCAATCTTGGCTGGGAGTTGATCTTAAAAGGTGCATATCTGAGATACACAAATGGTTATTGATTCACCATGTCTAACCCACATAAGAATCAACTAGTCCAGAGCTAACGGCTACTGGTAAAGACTATTCAAATCCGTTTATGGTTGATAGTTTACCAAAAACTATATAGTCATCAACTCACCATATTCTCTATGATTAAGAGTTGGCTAGTCCATAGAAAACGGCTCATGGTAAAGACATATCAAATCCGTTGATAGCTGGTAGTTTGCTAAAAACTATGATAAGAGCAGTCTATTTTTAAACATTTTTCTTTACCACTGCTCTTTGAAAATCTTTGTGAAAAATTACCACTGCTAGTTCACAGTTTCCACTGACAGTGTTATTTTACCATTGTTGTTCTAGCCGTTACAAATGTTGTGTCTGTAACTAAATTTTTACTAGCCGTTGAAAGTTAATTATTTCCATATATAAATAGGGTAAATTTTTAGAAGATTATCTACTTTCCTACTTATAATTTATCTTCTTAAGATAAATATTCTCATTAGATAGTCTTTCTTGTGCAAAACACTAAAACCCAAACTCTTTATATATTTTCTCTCAATTGGCAAGTTCTTTATACAATTCATACAGACACAATCTATTTTTCAACAAAAGATTCTATGGCACCGATCACTTTTGCAGATGAGCACAACCAAGTGGCCTACTTACAAAAGTCAAATGAGAAGAGTGGCCTGTTTTTCATCAGATTGTGGACTTTCTCAATACTACCCATTTAAGGTATGCTTTACTTTTAAATCCCACAATCTATATCTCTCAAATCAAACAATTTTGGACTTCTGCTCAGTCCATAACCATTGAACATAGAGATACACATGAAACAGTGGATGCTCTTAGAGCCACTGTGGATGGGTTAACCATTGATGTTACTGAGGCATCCTTGAGGAGAATTCTCCAATTGGATGATCTCAATGGTATCATCACATTACCTATGCCAGAAATACATGAAAATTTATCATCCATGGGGTATGATGCCACTGATAAAAAGGCTACTTTCAAAAAGAGTGGTTTTTTTCCTCATTGGAGATTTTTTATACATACTCTTTTGCATTGCCTAAGTCCTAAGAAAACCTCTTATGAACAATTCAGTTCAACCATGGCTTACCCTTTGGTTTGTCTAGCCACTGATAGGACTTTTAATTGGTCAAAATATATTTTTCAAAGTATGCAAGGCAATGTAAAGAGTTCAACAAAATTTTTAATGTATCCAAGGTTTGTGCAAGGAGTGCTAAATGAGTTTCAACTGCAACCCCATACAAATGTTTATAAAATCCGTTGCCTTAAGCCTAAAGTTTTTCAAAACATGAACAAAGATGGCAATATGATTTTTACACCACTCTTTCCTCAAATGCTTGCAAAGATTTCACAAATACAAACTACACCAATAATCACTGTTCCACACATTGATTATACTCCACCAGTTTCTCACACCTATGAGAGGAGGCAAAAACAGACAACTCCTCCTATTACAACACAGCATGTACCTGATTCTTTTGGTTTAGGCACAAGCAGTGGTGGTTCCAGGCTTCAATCTAGTCCAACTAGGGAGGAACCTGAACCAATGCTCTATGATTCACCTCTCCTAACAGGTCACACAGTTAGAAGTGTTGAGGGAAGTGGGCAACAATTGGAATTGATGGTTTTGTGTACAAAATTAGCCAAGCATGTTGAATCTCTACAAAAGGATCTGGCACATGTAAAGAAGCAGCATGCCAAGGACATTACACACTTGCAAGAGGAGATTCAGACCTTGAAAGAAGAGTTGCAGGGGTTAAAAAGGAAGACGAAAACTGCAAAGCTGGTGATAACATCTTCATCCTCACCTAATGATGGTGATTCAGCTGATTTTGATCAAGATTTGGGAAATTCTCCCAAACAGGGGAGGAAAACAGATGCTGGAACTCAGGGGAGGAGAATTGATTTTGAAGATGAAGGTGTTTGTAGTAAAGGTGCAGAGAAAGCTGATACTCAAGAAGAGCAACTAGATTAAGACATTTTTAGTACTGCAACTGATGATTTTACCATTGATCCAATTTCCACTGCAAAGCCAAATATGCCCACTGCTGGACATGATATTGCCACTGCAAGTAAAGAAGTTGATGAACTGAAGCAAGATAAAGATAAATCTGTTATGCAAAGCAAGGAGCAAACAAGAAGAAAGGTTTCAAAGAAAGTACAAATTCAGATTGCTCATGATGCTGAAGTTGCAAGAAAGATTAATGAAGAAGAAGTTGCTGAGAAGAAAAAGCTTGAAGAATTGGAGATTGCAAGCTTTATGGAGGCTAAAAGGCTGGATAGAATGGAAGATCCACTTTCTACTGTTCAACCTACAATATTCAAAGAGAAGACTCCAGAGTTCAGCTATGTACCTACTGATGAAGAAATTGAATTCTTGATTGCAAATGATCCAGTGATCAAGAAGAAGGCAATTGACCTTGTAGCAGATAAGTCTTTAACTGAAGAACAAAGAACAGCTCAGTTAAAGGACTTTATTCAGATGAAGAATAATCAAGCACTTCAAGAGGTAATTGGTTCAGTCAGAAAAGGTCAAAAGAAACCAAGGCAACCAACTAAGGCACAAGTTATTGCATACATGAAGACTTATTGTTGCAATGTTGGTGGCTGGAAAAGACATCAATTCAAAGGAATGTCTGATGATAAAGTAGAGAGTATCTACTACAGAATTCAAAGACAAGATAAGGATTTCATTCAAATGAACTTTGAAGAAGAAGCAAGAAGGTTTCCTAATTTGAAGAGAAAGACCAAAGACAGTGATTCTCAGTCTGTTAAGAAGACAAAGTTTGATGAAGAACAAGAAGTTCCAACTGAGAAGTTCACTGAAGAACAATTGACTGAGATGATTGTGATAAAAGAAGATTTTTATCCAGAACCACTGCAAGTTAGACATCCTATCATTGACTGGGAAATTTTTACTGCAAGCAACTTTGATCCAACATGGAAGATTACAAGGCTAGGTGGTGAAACTTCATCATTCATTCAATTTGAAGATCTTATCAAAGCTTGTGACAGAGATGATCTTGATACTTTATGGAAATTAGTTCAAGAAAGATTTGATGCTGAAGATCTCAAAGATATGAAGGAGATGCAGTTATGGGTTAATCTTAGAAGGCTCTATGATCCAGATGTTAATGATGATTTCTGGAAATTCTCATGTTCATGTCCTGGTACTAAATGGTTCTATTATGATTCATGTGAAGTTCATCATGTTTCTACAGCAAATGGAGTAGATGCATTCATGCTTGCTGAGAAAGAATATCCACTAAGAGCTGGAACTCTCACTGTGATGCTATGTACTTCTATAAGAGTTCATGAAAATAATGAGAAAGTCAGAGCATTGTTACTTAGGCTTCAAGATCAATGTTCAAGAGCTATTCAGAATCTAAGGAAGAAGTGAAGTGTTTGAAAGAATTCCCCAAATCCTTGCAGATAATGAAGATTGAAGAAACTTATTGATTTGCAGAGAAATCATAAGTTTAGAGGAGGATTGTTGGGAATAATCTATTACCACTGATAGTCATGTGGTTAACACTGCTGATGTTTACACTAGCAGCGGAAACTCATTCCCACTGCCAGTACAAATATTACCACTGCTATTAGATAATTGTTAAGTAAACGTGTATTGATCAAGTATAGAATAGATCGTGTGTATATTCTATATTGTTAGCTTTATACTTATCTTGTAAATGACTCCTTGTACTATAAAAGGAGGTCCTAGGTCATTGTCTTAGGTACGAAATAGCTTACAAACATACGTATCATTCACATAAGCTTCAAGGTGTAACCCTAGTGATAAGCAAGATCACTCGTATTATTTATTAATAATATTGGAGCTTAGCTTTGTGTTTATTCTGTGTTCACTTACAATACATCACATAATTCGTCTTCTAAGTATTACTAAGTAAATTCCGCGTGGTTAGTAATATAACTCAAAATATCACTAACACAAGGTGTGTGTTTAGATCCATCACCTGTTTATGCCTTTCTAGCTGCAGGAATTTGCGCGAAAACATTGTGTTCTTTTGTGTCAAGCTGAAACAAAAATTATGCCGTGTTTGCATATGAAGATACTCTTATTCTGTGCTACGCAAGTTATACATATTTAATGATTTCATAAGATGAGTTTAAAACAACATTATATATTCCTGCTTTATGCCACGTGGATTTGTGAAGTAAACACATACTATTGACCCAATATTTCCAACCTCTTTGACGGGTTCTAAACCCATTAAAAAACACTTTTAAAGAACATGTTTTGGGGTCATATGAACGGCTGACATTCAAGGGTTTGACATTATTATCCGTTAAATTAGCAGAGGGTTTAAGGAATGGAGAAAGTTTTTGGGTCGGGTTAATGGGTTTGGTGTGTTTAGGTGATACCATGAGCTCTGATCTTTCTTCCATGATGGTATCTTCCATTTTTGGAGTAACTGAAGAAGTGAAAGGTTCAAGGCTAATAATGATGACGTGAAAAAAAGAGGAAAAATTTTGAATTGATTATCTGAAAAAGTGGAAATGGTGATGGGAAAGGAAGATCTATACAACTTGACTCGACTGAGAGCAATTAGATTTAATTTAATGGTTCAAATTAAAAGAAATCGGCTCATAATGTTTTATCTTTAGTCAAATTATACCTCTTAACGTGAAAGGATCCCATCCCGATTGGAAAAGGCCAAATATATAATAAAACACAAACAGAAAAGACACTTACATAGAAAAAACAATCGCCTGAATCAGTTTAAGATTTGTGTCTTTGTATTCATAAACATTATTCATTAAAACCACAAAAACACACCCACGAGAACACAAATCCAAACAGCCATCAATCAGTTTAAATTTTGAACGACATACCAGATCATCAACAGCTTCAAACCAGGTTTATACAGCTTCAGATTATGCATACTGTACATGTCTACGCGGAATATTTAGACTGTAGGGATTGCCATCAGAATTCTATGCTGGATATGTTCCAGACTTGCCGTTATGGACATGCGATTCCTCTATTGTATACTTCGTTTCTTATAGTCAATTATGAATAGGCACGATGAAGGTTTGCAATGATATTTGAACTCTAAACCAACGAAAACACCCGCGACAACGCGTGGGCTCGAAACCTCGTTGATATTAAAGATAAAAAAAAGTGACACACAATGAATATATATATATATATATATATATATATATATATATATATATATATATATACACACACACACACTAAAACACTACGTCGGTTACTTATTTTAATAGTGTTTGGCATAAAATAATAGTTACGTCTTGCATAGAATAATAGTTAGGTGTTGGATTCGCTATATATATTTGAATGTGTTGGGCTGTTACGTTTACTGGGCTAATAAAAATCATGGGTTGTAGTCCGTTTAATTGCAATGAACTCTACTATCTATAGTACCAGCTGGCTCCTACTCCTCCCTCCACCTTTTCATACGTGTCTCTCTTTCCCTCATTCTCTTATACGTGTCTTTCATCTCTCTCAAACATAGTGATTCATCAAACCAAAAACAGATAATCTCAGTCTTAGACTTTTATGAATATCAGATCTAAGAAAAAAAAGGTTTATCTATCTCTTCTCTCTTGAGAAGTGGTTACTTACTCCGTTTATTAATAAATTTTTAGGGTTTCTATTATATATAGGTAAAATACCAAATTGATAAATTCTTACTTTCTGTGTAGATACATTTTTCCAGGAACCTGAGTCAAGGGTTTATATTTTGATTTGCGGTATGAGGCTATGAGGGTGCGATAATTGAAGGTATGTGGTTACATTTTGTGGGTTTGTGTATAGTTTTGCAAGAATGGTTTGATTTTAACTATACTTATTTTTTTTTCTTTATGAGTTTGTGTTTATATGGGTTTTTAATTTTGCTGTGTTACGGTGTTGACCACAAACTCTGTTGTTGATTGATAATCAGTTGGTGTGGTGTTATGAGGATGATCTTGGTTCGCCTGATGTGCTCATTCAGGTAAGCATTGCAACCGTTACTTGTGTTATTGATGTTATTCTTTTACTTTGAGATTGTTGATTGTGAAAGGTAATGGGTCAGAATATTACATGTGTTTTGTGTTTATAAGTTTATCAATTTTTTGGCTTATGTTTTATAACAAACTCATATAGGTTCATAAGTCTCAAAATATATCAAAAAAATTGATCTTTACAAAATATTAAACCATCAACACATAAGCTAAAAAGAAGCTTAAAACAGCCTTTGTCATTATCCAAAAAATATGTCCAAGATAATCTTTTTGCAATCCCAACTCATACATGGCCATGCTGTGATGTTCTGAAAAAGCTATTAAATTCATTAGTCTAAAATAAAGTTTCATAATTCAGAATCTAGAAAAGTAGGTTACAAAACCTTAAAGGGGTCCATGGAATAAAATGGTGATTCTAAAAGAAAGAAACCAGAGCAGCTAGGCAACAAAAGTGAGAAACCCAAAATATAAACACTAGGAACTGTAGAACATTCTAATATGTAACTCAACTCTTTGGCTTTTTGGGAATGCAGGACTGGGGGATGACATGACCCATGATTTTTTTGCGGAATTCATGGAGTGTTTTGGTGGCGTAGGGTATGTAAAGCGTTGTGGATGCATCTACTGCTGAAAACCGTGCAACTTCGATTTTGAATGGTCTTGCTTTTAACAAGACGACGCAACCAAACAACACCATAGACTTATATGGCCGGTGGAAAATGTGTATTTCTTGGTAAGCGTTTCTATATTGTATTATAGTTCTGATGGCGATAATCTGAACCGATCTCATGGGCCCTTCATCTTCGCTTGTAGTTTGGACGAAAGATGGTTGAAGAAAGAATTGGTCAATTTGAGATACTCCATATATTATGAGGTAAGCATTAGAACAGTGATGTATAATGACCTGCAACAAAAGCCAAATGAACCTTTTTGGCTTTGGAAGTTGACAAAAATTTCATGCTTACAGTATGATTAGGTTATGTGGTTTTGGGGTGTTCATACGTTGAATTTTACAGAACTATCAATAAAGTAAAAATTATACTACATTGTAATGCTTTTGATGTTAGTAATACATCTGCCACGATGACAAAAATAATTACTGGATTAGAAATTTTAGTTTTGCTATGTGTGTTTCAATCTTTTGCAATATGCGTATCACTCTTTACTTTTGCTAACTTTATTTCCTATACGTCTCATCTGTAAAATTGCGCCATTCAGCTTCTGCCATAATTCTGTGATCACTAAAAATCTAAAATCTTCGTTATAGATAGCTATTGGACCCATTTACATATAAGTGGGTCTATTCGGGCAATATTTTATCTTGGATGGATCAAACTATATAACAGAGTTTTAAGAAATAGTCAATGTATTGACTATGGCTAAACTATTATAACGCGTATAATTTTTATCTCTCCCACCTCTATGTTTCAGCACCTACATTATCACAAAGTTTTTGTCTCTCTTTAAATGATCTTGATTTTTAGGCCTTTGGAACTTATACTTACGTCCAAAAGTCAAGTTTACATTAAAAATCTGATGTATTATGCATGTTGTGAAGGTCAAACATTTATTTTTTGAAGATCTAACCAACAACCATCATGTTCAATTGGTTTAAATGAATATGGGTGTTTCGATTTAGGTGCGTACAAAAATGAATACCAATTGTTTTGTGTTGCAATATAAATTTTAGCAATCTTTAAACCAACTATTTATATAGAGGTGAGTCGATGTATTGAGTATGGCTAAACACAGAGTGTGCTTATTCATGAAACTTTGAAAGATGCGGATAATGGAATATAACAGTTAATGTTTTCATCCTCCGTTGGCTAATACGCCGCAGGAAAAAAGGGATAAGGTATGCCCACTCACACAAATCAACTTAGGTTATCAGTAGTTAGTACTAATTTTGATTATGTAATATCTTTTTACTTTTAGTATACAAGTACTTGAATACAACAATTTTAAGAAGTTGAATGCATTAAAAAGAAAGACGTAACCTGAATTTTGACCCGTTATCCCTTTTGCTACATTTTATTATTTGAACCATGTCAATGGTTTCTTGAAATTGCAGGGGTACAGTTCCTCTCTATTGCAAGACTCGCCTTTGAGCCATTCAAATGCGTATTGGTGCAGCACATTCAGTTTTGTACACGCCGAATAGAAATATATAGGCGCGTGTACCCTCATAAACTTGGAAACTGTTGTTCCCATTTCACAAATAGTTAAAACAATTATTAATACTAATTGTGAATCATGAATGAAGTAAAGCAGTTTAAAATTCAGTTTTAACAAGATAAACCATAAAGGATTTTTCCAACGTTTATATTCTTTATTAAAACAAATAAAAAAGAATACATTACCCAAGTGCTTGCGTCACAGCACTTGGGATTGAAATGACAAGTATGGGTGTGACTCCTCACTAAGCTTAGGCTAAGTCTAAGCACAACTATTCAGGTACCACTAAGTTATCTCAGGGACATAGTCGTATTTGGAGGAGTGAAAGATACTTGTGTGTGTTTTTCACAATTAATGCACAAGCTTAATCTTTCACTCATACCTTATGGCTATTTATACAAGTATGATTTTTGACTCTATCCTAGAGGACAAACTGATATGGTTACATAAGACAAAATACTGATGTATTTTGTCTCTGTTTACAAAGGCTATATTGGGTAAGATACAAGGATGCTTTCTTCTTGTCAGTGATGACACTGATCCTGGTTGTTAGCGTTTCAGGGAAAGTTTGACTTTGGGTTGATAAGGACTTCATCTTATCTGTTCAAACTTATCCCGCCTTGTCCCGCCCATTCTTCAGTCTTCTTAGCCTTCAGTCTTGATCTTCAGTCTTATCTTCAGTGGTAATAGTTGGCGAGGAGTTTTGGGATTCAGTGAGTTATTTTCATCACTCACTGAATCCACCATCTTCTTCTTGACTCAGTATTCACCCTTTGAGTTCCGCCTCACTGAGTGGAGAGACTTTTCTACTTCGTCTCACACTGAGTATCCTGAAGATGACTCACTAAGTGGCTATGCGCTCAGTGACTTGTTAGTGTTTAAGGTTATAAACACTTAGGGTATTTTCTATTCAAATCCTAGAATTATGAGATTTGGGTATTCACCGAAACCAACAGTCTCCCCCTATTTGGATATACAAATAGCCTAAGTGTTTTGATCAGTGTAAGTGAGCAAGAGGCTTCTTATTACACTGAATGTACTAGTAAGCATAATAAGGAACACTGATCTTAACAAAACATACATCATTTATTAATAGACATTACAAGTTCCTAACAAATAGTACAAAAGATGAACAGATAGATGTTGCATTGATGTCATACAATATGAATTTCCAGTGCTTCAAGCTTTGGCTTCTTTGTAAGGAGAGTTACTTTGTCAGGATGGTCTCTTATTTTTGCATTCAGGTCAGTGCAGAACCTGATGTTTTCAGGGGACTGGATTTGAGAAGCCACTGTCAAGTAACTTACCATTGTAGCCACATCAGCCTGATCAATATCGCTCCATCTTTGGAATGCAGGGTTTCCATAGACATCAATGAAGAAGAGTCGTCTTTCATGCTCTTATATAACCATGTTGTTTACAAACCTTACCTCTTCATGCAGCTCTCTGTTGCAATCGAATCCAGGGACCTTGGCTTCAGGCTCAGATTCAACTCTTTTCCTTTTTCTTTAGGATGATTGGGGTTGAGTGCCTTGAGCTTCAGGGAGAGCAGATTGAATTCCAAGCTCAGTGGGTGCATCCCTCAGTCTTTCATATCTTCTGCTCAGAGCTTTCATCAGGTCTTTGACAACCAGATTTTTCTTCTTCTCAAGGATGGGACCAAGTTCATCTAATTCAGTAATCCTAAAGTCAGTGAAATTTAGAGGATCATGAACCTCAAAGTCCCTCTTGTCCACTCCCCTGTAGACATTCATTGCAACTGGCTTAGATTTGGGGATGATGTAAACATCAGTGATAGGCTCAGGGGCTCTCCTGCTAGTCATAGTCCAGTTGTGGTGATCGATCCTTTCTTTTCTTAGCTCAGCAGACTTCCTCTTCTTTTCATCCCTTCTCTTTCTTAGGGCTGCCATCTCAGCATCTTGAGCTGCTTTGAACTTTAGGCCAGCTTATTCTTTTTCCAGCTTCTTAGGATCGATCCCTAACTTTTCAGCCTCTTCATGAACCACCTTGACCAGGGAAACTTTGCTTTCTGTACTTCCTCAGCCTATTTCTTGAGTCTGTCTTCCTTCTCAAGATAGGCGCTCAACTGTTCTGGACTGAGCATGTAATTTTTGTTACCAATTACAAAAGGAATCTTCACAAGCTCTGGTGTTATCATGATTCTTTTTCCCTTGTCCTGAGGAGGGACTGATGAGGATGTTGATATTGGTGTTATCACTGGTGTTGTTGTTGTTGTTACTGATGTTGTTGTTGTTACCACTAGTGTTGTTGTTGTTGTTGTTGTTGTTACAGATGTTGTTGGTGGTGGGATTTGGGAGATAGGCACTGCAGACACTGCTTGAGTTGGCTCCCCCTCAGTGTGAGAAGGAGTCACTTTAGTTGATCTGTCCCCCTCAATTGTTTTTGGAGCTTCAGTGATAGCAAAAGTTGATGGAGGTACTGAGGTAGCTGCTTGACCCTTAAAAGCCTGATAGATCTCAAAAACCATGGACTTGATCTCTGAAGTATCTTGTTGAAGGCCAGTGACTTTCTCCCCAAGAGTGGCCTGAGATGATTCCAGCGCAGTCATTCTAGGCCCGAGATTCCAAGTCATAGAAGATGATGATTTAGCCAGATCAGCAAATTGTGTATCCAAAGAGCCCAGAGAGGACTGAATAGCCTGAACTGAAGAGGTAAGACCTTGAACATTGGAATTGTTGAGCATAGTGATCAGTTCAGTGAGGCTGGAAGAGTTCTTCATATAAGTTTCCTTAGCCTCAAGCACTTTAGTGTTTAATGCAAGGTCTTCGTTGACTAAATCTTTGATTTCATCAAGCTTGGTGTGAGCATCCTGAAAGGTTTTGAGGAATTTCTTTAGATGGTCATCCAGCTTGTCAAGATGATGATAAATGAGTTCCTTGTGTTCATCATTATCTTCAAAATTAGAAACCACTTCAGCTTTGAGATCAGCGTAACTTGCAGCAGCTTCAACATGCTGATCCCATAGACTATCAGTAACACCAGAATACAGCTTATGAGTAGATCTCCTTAGCCACATCACCAGTTGTCTTTCAGTGAGGGGAAGAACATTATCATATTTCTTCAATTCTTTAGGGTAGGAAGATGCTGAAGAGTCTGAAGAGTTTGATGAGTCATTTTCAGGCTGAAAGGGTGACTCTTCAGGCTCTTTTGGATCTGGCTGATGTTCTTGTTCAAGTGGTTGAACATCAGTGTCCCTTTCTTCACCAGAAGCATATACTTCCTCCTCACTTTCATCATTAACTTCTTCATTAGACACCAGTATGTCATAAACATCAACAACACTAAGAAGAACATGAGGGGTTGTGGGTTTCGTATCAGCGGGTGGTTTTTGTCCCTCTGATTCTTTGTCCCCCAAGGACCCCTTAGACACTGATGGGTTTTTCCTAGTGCCTTCACTGGGGTCAGGATTGGTGATGAGTTATGTATCAGCGGGGGGTTTCTGTCCCTCTGGGTCTTTGTCCCTCTGTACCCCTTCAAGCACTGATAGGAGATTCCCAGTACTATCCGTAGAGGCAGTGGCAGTAAGATCCCTATCAGTGGGTTGTTTGTTTCCCCCTAAGTCTTTGGGATTAATGGTTGTGCCCTCAGACAAAAGCGTTGTTTTGCGAATGTCCTCATTAGGCGATGTGGAAGGCGCTCCCCTACCAGCAGATTGTATGTTTTCTGTGGAAACTAGAAGGAGGGGTTGAATAGTTTTGCCGATTTTAAGTTAGTTTCAAAAACTTTATATTCGATATTATGTGAAATCGTATGGATGTAGAGAAAGTATAGATCTAATGATAAAGCAAGTAAATAAAGTAAAGCAAGGGATAGAAATAACACAACCGATTTATAGTGGTTCGGCTACAAGGACACCTTCCTTGCCCTACTCCACTCCCCGAGTCACCTACTCGAGAGTTCAAGCACTATGTCAACAAACTCCTTCAACTTGGCGGAGAAGCCTTCACAACGTTGCTTACACTTTTTTCCAATAAAAAACTAAATATCGAGTCCGTAACACGGTGGGCCAAACCAACACGACTATTACACAACAACTATGTGAAATATCAAATACAAGATCTTTGCTACAGAAATCTTGTGGAGGAACAAATCAATCAAGGACCCCTTGCTTGGATGACTTGTAGAATGCTCGTGATCTCGCCTTACAGAAGGACCTATATGAGAATCACTAAAGAAAGAAAGAAGAACAACTCTCTAGATTAAGTGATCTTTTGTTAGAAGAGAATGAGAGTATATGAGAGAATTAGTAAGAAGAGGGGTGAGTTAGAATGAAGAAATGGCTCTCTATTTATAGGCAAAACTTGCCACTATTCCCCGAATCCCACGGATCCCTCCCTTAAAGGATCCGTCTAGTGTAAACCTAGGGATCCGTGGGGCGCTCCTCTCTGCCCATGGATTTTTTGGTTATGGGTCATGGGTTATGGGTTGGTCCATGGGTATTTCTTTAGATACAATGTATCTAATGAGTACAATGTATCTAGTTAAGTGGGTATGGGTCAATACCATGGGTTATGGATATGATCCATGGGTTGTGATTTTTACCCATCCTAATAAACTATTACAACAAATGATTTATTACAACAATTTGTATTAAGTTACTATATGTAAATGCTTTACAAAAATAACATGTATCCTTATAATTTTACTTATGATAACATTATATTTGTTATCAACAAAACACAAAGAGATCGCAAAATATTAATAAACGTTTTTACGGTTTATTTGTATTAACAATCTCCCCCTTTTTGTTGATGACAAAACATAATGTTATGATGAATAAAACTTAAGAATAGATGTATGTTTTGAAAGCCCCTAAGTTTTACTTCTTCTCCCCCTTTTTGTCAAAACAAAAAGTTAACCCATCGAAGAAATAAAATGTGGAAACAATAGTCCACGTATCGCTTACTCCCCCTTGACGGTAGCTCCCCCTAGTTTGGCACGTCAAGTGAAGAAAATAAAAAAATCCTACAAAGAAAAGGTTAGTAGTAACGTGCATAAGTAATCTTGTGATTGAAGAGAATCAAGATTGGGAGCCAAGGTATGTAAACAAGGCCTTGTAATAAAACAACAAAATGTAGTAGTATTTATGCCACATACAAGCATGTAAAAGTAAGAACATGACTCGTCCTTGAAAATGACTCAAAAGAAAAATGCTAAAAATAGAAAATAGTAATAATGATTCCTTTCATGCTTGCATAAGGTTATGGATGGAGGTTTTGATGAGTGATGGTATTGATGCGATCAAGAATGAGGTTGAGTATGAATCGCATTTCTTCCCTAACATCTATTGCATTATCCCTAGTGGATTGGCAATGTTCACAATGTAAGTGATGTGGGTAAAGAGTGCTGAAGTTTTCCGGGTTGTTTTGATTTGTGAGATGCGGAAGATGTGGTGGTAACATAGGAAAATACGGATCAAAGTCCGAAATGTTTGGAAGTGGTGGTGGAAAAGAACCTAGATGTTCTTGTAGCTCAATGGGAGCTAAGGGTGATGAGGTTTCAAGGTCTTTGAAAATTGTGTTTGGAGAAGTGGGAGGTGTCAAAAATGCTATTTCTTTTTGTTTTGGTTGTTGAGATCTTGTTGGAGTCTTAAGGAGTTCCAAAAGAGTCACTTGAGGTGGTGAGTTGATGTATGATGAAGTTGGTGTACTTGTTGGTGATGAAGGAGGTGCTATAATGGAAGCATCTTGTGGTGAGTTATTTGTTGGTGATGAGCCATTCGATGATGGTTTTGCTAAGCAACAAGGTCGGATGCTAATCCGTGCGGATATCCTAGATTTTGATTGTGGTATTTTGGAAGGTGGTAGGACAAAGGTTTGGATTTCTTGAAATGGATTGTTTGCATTAGGTGATTCATCTAAGTTGGAAGATCTTTTGGAAGACATGGTGGTGTTTGTTTGTGAGGATGAGATGAATAGCAAGCAATGTTGGGAATCCTACTTACAGAAAAGAAATTATGCATTGCAATGAATGCTTGACCCAAAATATGGATTAAAATCTAATGATTAGATATGAATTTAAGGCATGTGATCATGAGAACACAAGCATTAAAGAACATACTCCAAAAAAATGAAAAAATATTGGAGTTTTCATCCAAAGTGTGAAAAATAGAAGATAAAACTAGCTTCTGTCTCACGGATCCCACAGATCCTTCCCTTGAGGGATCCGTCCAGCATTAAGGCTGGGATCCGTGGGACTGGTGATTCAGGCAGCACAAAATTTTCCTTTTGGAAACATTTTTGCCTAGTGTGTGCCTATATGCAAACTATTTGGAGTTGCGGTTATCTCGACTCCTAAAAAGAAAAGAAAAATAAATTAGAAATGAAAAAGCATACTATTATGTGAGATAACCCCGAGTGCTCCTAATTCATTGTTGCTTAAATGAATGTACCCGAAAACACATATTAGTTATGTGTCCTCTTTAGCATTCAAAAGACATGAGATGCAATGAAAACGGGTTTTTTACTTTGTATTAATAATGAAAAAGCGATTTGTCCTAGACGTGAGAAATTGCTTTTGTGAAATTGATACGGGAAGATGTATCATTTTTAGAAAACGTTTCAAAAAGAGGTTTCTATGTGCGAATAAAAATCGTTTTATCCTTTGAAAAGAAGATGTGTATGTAATTATATGTTTGCAACTTGTAATTATTTTGAAAGAAAATAAGAAAAATTATGAGTTATAAGTGAAAAACTTATCTTGGGTTTTGAAAATTCCCGTATTGCTTGTGAGTTATGCGTGAAATAGAGATCCTAGACTCAGAAAGAAGAAGGCTAGTGTTTACATACCTTGTAGAGTTAAAAAGTAAATTACGACGATTGTTCCATGAGACCAAGACCAAGAAGAAGACGAAGTAGGTTAAATTGTTCTCGCTTCAACAGTTTGGTGAGGACGTCGGCTATGTTGTCTTCGGACGCTACCTTCTCAATAGAGATGTTCCCCTTTTGAACATTGTCTCTTAAGAAGTGATGACGAATCTCTATATGCTTTGTGCGAGAATATGGACAAGGAGGAAAAGGTTTAGCTTTAGGCCTTTGAGCCTGCTTGGATGATGAAGCATACTGATGACCAAGGTTGGTATAACTTGCTTCATTGAGTGACCTTACATACTGTAAGTGATCAGAAGTTCTGTCATCTTCCTTTTTGCAGATCATGCAAAAAAGAATTCTGTAGCAATTATCAGTGGGATGGCTTGTATAATTGCACAGATCACATTTCTGTTTGGGCTTGGAGTAACTGGAGATTGACTTTGGTTCATTGATTTTTGAATCAGGAACCTTCTTAGTTTAGTTCATTTTCTCACTCAATTTCCACACAAGTTCAGTCAACTGCTTGATTTGGTCTTCTTCAGTAGGAACTGAAGATATGGAAGTCTCAGTAGGAACTGAATCTTCTTGGGTTGGTTTTACTGGTCTTTTCATTATTGTTCTACCAGGGCATGACCTTTCTCTAGGAGAGTGAGGGTTGAATTGTAAAGGAGTAAGCTCAAAGCTAGGTGCAGCTCCCTGAAGAGATTTCAGAGGTAGAAGCGGTGCTTGTGATTTAGCTTCAAACTCAGTGATGTGTTCAGTACTACTGGTACATCAGGGAGTCCAAGCATGCTCTTGAGAGCCTGAATTTCAGGCTCAAGTATCCTTCCAGAATTGAAGTTTGGAAGCTTACTTTCAGGGTTTACCCTTTCAACCCAATCACTGGGTTTAGGCATCATCTCCTTTTCAGAGAGCAGACCAGCAGATACAAAAGGTTTGGGACTTTGACCTTCACTGAGAGTATCAATGAGTTGATCCCACCTAGTATTCTCTTTTTGCTACTGGGGGCTTGAACAGTGTCATAGACTCTTGGGTTCTTAGTGGTCCAGCTTTCAATGATTTTTTTTCCTTCTTAAGTTCTTCCTAAAGAGCTTGATTACGTTTTACTAACTCAGAGTTTTGAATTTGTAGTGTAACAGCCTCAAGTTTGGCTTGTTGTAAAATAAGAAATTCATCCCTACACTTATTTAATTCAAAACTTA
Organism: Chrysanthemum seticuspe; assembly: GCA_019973895.1. Classification (NCBI taxonomy): domain Eukaryota; kingdom Viridiplantae; phylum Streptophyta; class Magnoliopsida; order Asterales; family Asteraceae; genus Chrysanthemum; species Chrysanthemum seticuspe. The sequence continues at coordinate 267,977,155 of BPTQ01000009.1, forward strand.
ACTTGTTGTATTTGGAAAACAGATTTAATCGTTGCTCTTCTACGATCTTAAGGTTAACATTAATATTATTCATGAAAGACTGCCAATCTGAATCATCATCCATGGAAAGTAAGATGTTTACCTTCCTCATAGTGAAGTTAACCCGTTCACCATTCCTAGCGTGATTCTTTTCAGCAGCTAGCTTGTCCTCTTCTGAGAGAGCCATCAGTGCACTGACTTGCACCATTTCATCATCTGAGGAGACTAACTCTTCATCCCAGTCAAAGAATTCAGCTACCAGGCCCTTGTTTTTACCCTGCACAGATTTAACATTTTGTGTTGTTTCTGAGGGAGTGGCCTCAAGAATAGCTAGTTTAGCCTTGGCTTTCCTATACTTAGCTTCAAAATCCACAACATTGTTTTGGTCAGACTTGTTTTGAAAATTTTGATGAGACTGAAAGAGCTTTGGTTGAAACTTGCTAAAACCTAAGGACTGGGTTGATCCTGAGGGTTTGTAAGAGGGTTCAAAAATAGTTTTTGAAAAACAGTCTTTAGCAAAGTGACCCTTCTTGTGACACTTAAAATACTCAGTGTCCTCATTAGCTTTAGCATTAGAAAAACTTTTGTTCCTTCTTATAAACCTTTTAGAATTAGCAAGGAGTGCCCTTTCCTGAAACTCAATGTTTAAGTCGTTCAGGTACTCTTCGCTAGTTTTCTCATCAGCCTCATCGTCAGAATTTTCCTGAAAATCCTGAACCACACTGTTTGAATAAAAAGCAGTAGAAATGGGTGTTGAAGTGGTTGTCAGGGACTTTTTAATATCCTAAGACTTCTTCAAATCAGGGTATCGTCTATTGATGAGATTATCTTCATAGAAGAATTTCTCATAGATTTCAGGAAGTTCAAGATTCTGAATATGATTTACATTTCTAAGTCCCTGAGAAAAATTCAACCACTTCTCAGGGAGACTGTTAACAAAACCAACATTAATTTCATGTTTGGACAACTTGATACCATTATTTGACAATTCATTCAACAAAGTTTTATAACGGGTGTAAGTTTGAGAGAGGCTTTCTGAGTCTTTGGCTCTGAATGTATTATACTCAAGTTTCAGGTCCATAATCCTGTTTTCCTTGGTATCTAAGGGACCTTCATAGCTGTGGACCAGGTCATTCCAGGTTTGTTTGGCTGTACTACAACTAATGACATACTCCATTACATCATCATGAAGACAAGATATGATGATGCTTTTGAGTCTTTGGTCCTGGTTGACCACCCTCCTCTCATCTTGGGTCCACTGAGCTTCTGGTTTAGGTAAACCTTCAGCAGTCTTTAGGACAAATGGACCTTCATTAATACACTTAATGTAATAAGGTTCCATCCCAGTCAAGTAGCAAAGCATTCGCTTCTTCCACTTGTTAAATTTACCAACTTCAAGTCGAGGGGCAACAACAGCATAGGCTCCACCCTTTTTATCGACAAGTTGGGAACTTCACTTTCAGCCATGTTAGGATCCTGATTTTAAAAATGTTTTTGAGCGGCTTAAAAAGAGTTTTATAAACCAGCCGGCTCTGATACCACTTGTTGTTCCCATTTCACAAATAGCTAAAATAGTTATTAATACTAATTGTGAATCATGACTGAAGTAAAGCAGTTTAAAATTCAGTTTTAACAATATAAAACACAAATGATTATTCCAACATTTATATTCTTTATTAAAACGAATAAAAAATAATACATTACCCAAGTGCTTGCAGAACAGAACTTGGGATTGAAATGACAAGTATGGGTGCGACCCCTCACTAAGCTTTGGCTAAGTCTAAGCACAACTATTCAGGTACTACTGAGTTATCTCAGGGACATAGTCATATTTGGAGGAGTGAAAGGTACTTGTGTGTGTTTTTCATAATTAATGCACAAGCTTAATCTTTCACTCATACCTTATGGCTACTTATACAAGTATGATTTTTGACTCTATCCTAGAGGACAAATTGACATGGTTACAGAAGACAAAATACTGATGTATTTTGTCTCTGTTTACAAAGGCTATATTGGGTAAGATACAAGGATGCTTTCTTCTTGTCAGTGATGACACTGATCCTGGTTGTTAGCGTTTCTGGGAAAGTTTGACTTTGGGTTAATAAGGACTTCATCTTATCTGTTCAAACTTATCCCGCCTTGTCCGCCCATTCTTCAGTCTTCCTAGCCTTCAGTCTTGATCTTCAGTCTTGTCTTCAGTGGTAATAGTTGGCGAGGAGTTTTGGGCTTCATTGTCATCACTCATTGAATCCACCATCTTCTTCTTGACTCAGTCTTCACCCCTTGAGTTTTGCCTCACTGAGTGGAGAGACTTTTCTACTTCGTCTCACACTGAGTATCCTGAAGATGACTCACTGAGTGGCTATGTGCTCAGTGACTTTTTAGTGTTTAAGGTTATAAACACTTAAGGTATTTTCTATTCAAATCCTAGAATTAAGAGGTTTGGGTATTCACTGAACCCAACAGAAACCTGTATGCTTTTCACCCTTCTAAGTTATCTATTCTTTTTCTGTTAGTGAGTCTGTCTCGCTTCCCATTGATGAAGGTCGGGTTTCAGTTTCCATTGCTGAAGTGAAGGCGGTATATGTACACGTAGTTATAGCTTTCTTTTGGTCATTAACAGTGAATAGCAAAAGAAAGTTGGTCGCGGTTTGTTACAATCAAATAGCAACGGATTGTGCACCTATTGATTCTCCTGTAGTGCTGAAGAAATGTTCTATTAAAGGAAGGATACCACGAGATTACCACTTAATCTGATGCTACATATAGTCAACACAACTACGGTAACAAATGCCTTTTTTGCATCATATTTTGTGTAAAAAGGGCCTCCATCCACTTAAGCTTTTGTATTTATAGTGAGAAGTATGCTTTTCCTTTAAGATTTCAGCTCAAACCTGAATATACTATGATCATTGTTTGTTATTAGACTCTATCATGTTTCATCTTTGAGCAAACTTTGCATGTGCTTTATGAGTTTGCATACTAATGGATTAGGTTAATGCATGAATTATAACTCTGGTTACAAGCTATTACAGGTCTTCGGTAAAGCAAAAGTAACATTTGATCTAAATCACATAAACACTGTCCGTAAACAACCACATCAACAACCAATGCAAAACTATACCGCAAGACTATCCCGAAGACACCCGCCGCAATGCGGCGGGCGCCTTCCTCGTCAAAGATTAAAAACCCTATATTCACTGATATTAACCAATATTTATATAATAAAATATCTCCAATTTTGTCAAAACATATGTTTCAATTAATCAATAAAAAGCTCAATTAGAAAATGGAGTCTTCCTATTGGCCAATTAAAAAATTAAAATTGGTCAACGCTGAATTTTGATTGAATTAGTAAAAAAACATATGTGTTAAAAGTGTGAAAAAAACTTTAGAAAACACGGAGGGACCATGTTGCAAAAAATAATCAGCATGACATGCCTAAAAAATGAACATAATAACTTCTAGATTTACATGAAAAATAAAATGTTTCATTTTTTAGATGTTACTTGCCGATTAGTTCAAAACAATGATGTTTGGATTCTTGATTTGATGAGACAAAGTGAATATAAGAATGAAACAAAGGGACTCAAAGTGACAAAAATAAAACCTACAAAATGATGGAGGGACTTGCTTGCAAAAGAAGATTTACTTATTAGTCATTCGTAGTATTTTGTAAACCCTAAATCTCTACTATATAAAGAGATCAAGGGTATAGGTTTTATAATTAAGTGACGTCTAGCAAAGGTGTGTGTGTGTGTGTGTAGGGCGTGTGTTCTTGTAAACGCCTAGACTAGAGTAGTTTAGTTAACCTCTAAGATCAAAGGTGTCTTTGATCCTTGTTATAGTGTAGATAACACGTTATATTCTGATCAAATATAATTGGAGGTGATTGTGGAAAAATCTTGTGTCAATAACATAGTTGTTTATATATTTCGCTGCGCATTCATATTTGTCTATGTTATTGTTGAACCCTAGAAGCTCATAAACGATCATGAAATTATCTTTACCACGTTCTTAGTTTCAAAATTTTGTATCAGAGCCAAGAGGGCTCGTTACCTAGGGATTCACAAGGCTTTATGTGTCGAAGATTGATGAAAAAGAAGAAAAATTCGAATATGAAATTTTTTCGTAAAGTTTCTGAAGGTCCGTTTTCAAACGTCGATAACTTCTTAGTTAACCGTTGGATCGGGCTGAAAATTGTTGTGGAGACTCTCTATATATCAAGCTAACTTTTCACCGGAGGGATCTTCATTTGGAGTTCTCAACTGAAAGTTATTCAGTGTCAAAAACTGCTGCAGAGGAAGGTAAAATTTTTGAATTTTTAGGGTTTCTTGGATTCTAGGGTTTGTTCTTAATCGTGTTTATCGTGCTTGGTTGTTTCTGATGTATGAAGGACACATAGAACCTTATTGTTATTCTAATCGTTATATGATTATGGCATAGTAAACCCTTAAAACACAAATCGATTTCTCTATGGCGACAAAAACGCAAATCGTATAAACACTGATCTTTTCTTATAGTTGAATATTGATGTCGTCTAGTGCATGATGTTCTCAATCAATTCCTTCATTGAATGGCCGATTCACAAATTCTCCTCGTATTAATTAATAAGGATGGTCAGTGGCAATATCTTAGTCTCAAAATTATTTCTATCGTGGCTTTCAAAGATGATTGGTTGGAGAATAGATCATGGGTTGGTGTATATATTAGTGTAATATTGATTTGCATGCATGGAGAATAGATCATGGACGGGGAGAAGATTAATATAAAACTATTGTCCTACGTTTGTACTGCTGGTAATTCGTTTTGTACTCCCATAGAAAGTAACTACTGCTACACTTCATATTATAACTGCTTGGCCGTTTGTTTTTATATCACATGGGGTGATGCAATATTAAATTGATATATTCATGTATTGATTTATTGGTGATCGTGGGTCGATGGATATCAACAATTTTGATTCACAACTGCATGCACTAATTGTGTTATGATTGTTAATCTTTGCTACTGGTTTTCATGGGAATTATGTTTTTATGTTAGTTTTGAGAATCGGTTTGCATGGGTTATAATATTCAGTTGACGATCTCAAGATGATTGATAATTACTAAGATCATGGATCAATAACTCTACTTGAGGAATAACAACAGATTTTTACTACTTCTCGGGTTAAATTTTTGTACTGCTTATGTTATCCGATAAATAAGTTTATGCTGCTAGTTTTATTCGATATCGGACGGTACATGGTTTTTTGTTTTCGGTTGAGATTGAGAGATGTCGAACACACACAAAATTGGTGATTGGTTCACACACACAAGGAGTTTGGAATTTGTTCTTAAAAGTTTTAAAACGCTCGTTTTTGGATTTATTGCATAATTGATTACGAAGGAGATTGTTTATCACTTATTTCAAGGTGAAGTGGGATTTCTTAGATGCGTATTCTTATTTTTATGCATTCATATTGTGACGAAGAATTGACAAACACTTGAAGGAGTTACGTTATTGTGCTCAGTGATTATTGTCAAGGGATTACGGTCTCCCTATACATTAGTTGTATACGTTCAGAGTCACGTCGTTAGTACAAGATATAAGATACAAGTTTGGGTTATTCTACTTCTACATCAAGTTTGTTATATTTGTTTTCTTCATATGTGATCATTACAAGGATCTTACAGATTTGAAAAATCATGAAGATGATTAACACATTGATTTCAGGGGAAACTTATTCTTATGATGTGTTTAATCATTTGATGTACATGCACCACTCGAGGGGAAGTTTCTATTGCTTACATTCTCTATTTGTTTATAAAAAAGAGGAAGAGATGTTGGAGTGGCATGGCATGGGTTAAGGGGATGACATGATTGTTTCATTCATGGGTGAGATTTAATTATCTCAACTTCTCTACTTCTTCTAGAGAAGTGCTTTCTTAACCTACAAAAGTTAGTATACGCCAAGAAAAATACAATCCAAGATGCTCAAACATGTAAACTATCAGGTTATTAAAGCAATACAAAAAGTGTTGTACTAATAATATAAACTGCACTTAGTAGAAAACCATTATAGCAGTAGAAACAACCTTTTGACCTCAATAACAGTACAAATCCTTTACAAAACATTACAAAAACACAAAGAGATAAGAATTTTGTTTAGAGATTCATCATACCAATACTAGCAATTAAGAACTGAAATCTACCCACATCAAAACCTTTTGTGAGCAAATCTGCAACATTATTATCAGTATGAATCTTAACAATTTGAATAAGTTTCTTTTCATAAAAATCTCTTATAAAATGGTGTCTTATCTCAATATGTTTTGTTTTTGAGTGAAAAACAGGATTTTTTATAATGCACATTGTACTGCTATTGTCAATAAAAAGTTTGGTATTCATAAAATTGTACCCGTAGTCCAGTAATTGATTTTGAATCCATAACACTTGACCAAAACAACTTGAAGCAACTATGACTCTGGTTCAGTAGTAGAATTTGCCACCACTGTTTGTTTCTTACACTGCCATGAAATCAACCTATGTCCCAGATATTGACATCCTCCAGTTGTTGATTTCTTGTCTAAACATGCTCCAACATAATCACTATCTGAGTAAGCCACCATATCAAAGGGTGAATCTTTTGGATACCAAAGGCCCAACCTAGGTTGACTCCTTAGGTACCTAAAAATTCTCTTGACAGCATTCAAGTGAGACATTTTAGGAGACACTTGAAATCTGGCACAAGCACACACAACAAACATGATATATGGCCTTGAAGCTGTAAGATACATCAAAGACCCAATCATGGATCTATATAAATGTACATCAACCTCTTCACCATCTTCATCTTTGACCAGAGGCTTGTTGGGATCCATGGTTTTCTTTGCAGGCTTCACATCATTAAAACCAAACTTCTTCAGGATATCAGTCACATACTTTTCTTGGCTAAGAAATATGCCTTCATGTTTTTGCGTGACTTGAACACCTAAGAAGAATGTGAGTTCACCCATAGAACTCATTTGAAACCTGTTATGCATTAGCTTCTCAAAATCATCACATAACACCTTATTTGTTGAACCAAAAATGATATCATCAACATACACTTGAACCAGTAAGATATCTTTGTTAGTTCGTTTGATAAACAAATTCTTGTCAATTTTCCTTCTAACAAAACCATTGTTCAACAGATACTTTGATAAGGTGTTATACCAAGCTCTAGGGCCTGATGCAATCCATACAATGCTTTCTCCACCTTGTAAACTTTATCAGGAAAGTCAAGATCTTCAAATCAGGTGGTTGGGAGACATAAACTTCCTCATCAATTGTTCCATACAAGAAAACACTTTTCACATCCATTTGATACACTGTGAAGTTCTTATATGAAGCATAAGCTAAGAATAGTCTGATAGCCTCTATCCTTGGCACAGGAGCAAATACTTCATCATAATCAATTTCTTCTTCCTAAGTGTATCCCTGAGCCACTAACCTTGCTTTGTTTCTGATTACTATGCCTCTTTCATCTCTTTTGCATCTGAAAACCCATTTAGTCCCAATTGCCTTCTTCCCATTAGGAAAATCAACCAAGGTCCAAACTTCTTGAAGCTTAAACTGCAACAACTCTTCTTGCATAGCCTCCACCCAGCTTGAATCTTGCAAAGCTTTATAAGCATTCTTGGGTTCCATTTGTGACAGAAAACAAGAAAACATGCAATTCTGAAGATCTTTGTGGCTATTTCTCTGATGAAGAGTTTGATCAAAGAACCCTTGATCTCTCAATCCTTTAACTTTACACCTTGTTTGAACAACAAACTGAGAATCTCTTAGGATTTTCTCTTTTGGATGATTTTTATGAATTCTGGTGGTTGGAATAGGACTGGTAGGATAAGAATACTCCATATTGTGAAAATCAGCCTCTGCACCAAACCCATCCAATACGTCATCATCAATATCTTCATAGATATGAACTAGACCAGGCATATCAGGATCATCAAGATAGTTATCATCAGCAAAAGATCTTCCATCTTTGTCAACAGTAGGAAACCTGGGATAAGGAGAACTACCAGGATTAGATGTAGAAATTATTGGCCTAGTGATAGGCGTATCAGTAGAAACTGATGGACTACTGCTAGCCAGTCAGGTCCACTTCCTGCAATGTTAGGTGAGCTTTCACAAACTTAACATGCAAGTTTTCTTTCACATTCCTAGTTCTACTGTTGAACACCCTAAAAGCTTTGCTATTAGTGGAATATCCAACAAAGAAACCTTTGTCTGCCTTCTCATCAAACTTGCCTAGGTGGTCAATGGTATTTAAGATAGTGACAGGACACCCAAATGGTTTTAAGAAATCTATCATGGGCTTTCTACCATGCAAAAGTTCATAAGGGGTCTTGTTATGAGGCTTTACTACTTTTCTCCTATTTTGCACAAAGCAAGCAGTATTAACTGCTTCAGCCCAAAAAGTAGTAGGTAATTTAGATTCAGACAACATAGTCCTAGCAGCCATAATAAGTGTCCTATTCCTCCTCTCAGCTACACCATTTTGTTGAGGATTTCTAGCTATACTAAATGTCTCGAAATACCTTTTCCACACAAAACTGATTCATTGCTTTGTTCTTAAACTCAATTCCATTGTCACATATTATTATCTTAACTTTGAGATTAACTAGGTTTTCTAATCTTGATATGAAAGCCTTAAAGATTTATGATGTTTCATCCTTAGATCCTAGAAAGAAAACCCAAGTGAACTTACTATAATTATCAGTGACAACTAAGCAATATATCTTCTTATTCAAATTTCTCACAAATGTTGGCCCAAAAAGATCCATATGTAACATGTATAAGGGCTCAGAAATAGTGTTCACAGCTTTGGACTTACAAGAAGCTCTGTGTTGTTTTCCCATTTGACAGGTAACACAAGTTTCAGGATTTTCAAAAACTTTTGAAAGGTAAACCTCTTACAAGATTTCCCTTGACCAATTTATTTATAGTTTTGAAATTTAGGTGACCAAGTCTCCTATGCCAAAGTTTGGATTCATCAACAGTGGCTTTTGCAAATAAGCAAGTTAAAGCTCTTTCGGGAACAATGTCCTTTATGTCAACACTGTATATGTTGTCTGTTCTAGGAATTCTAAGAAGCACAAACTTATCATCAGGCATCTTAAAATCAGGAGATAAGACAAGACATTCAGTGTTGGTAGAAAGGACAGTGTTCTTTTTGTCACACATTTGTGAGATACTAAAAAGGTTGAACTTAAGCCCATTTACAAGATACACTTTTTCAAAATCCAAATTTCCTGTTTTTATTGTACCTCTTCCAACAATCTTTCCTCCTTTGGGATCATTCCCAAATGAAACATATCCACCATCAATAGCTTCAAAATTTTCAGATTGGGCATGTCACCGGTTATATGTCCAGAGCAACCACTGTCAAAAATAGCTTTGTCCTTTAGCTCCACCTGTAAGTTGCCCTGCACATGAAATAAGAGAATCAGTTTCTCTTGGGGACCCAAGCCATTATTGACTTGGGTCTGCCTTGTGCATCAACATAAAATCTTTTTAAGTCCATTGATGCACTGTTGTTTCTGGAAACATGATCTAAAACCTTTATTTTTGGTTTCCTGACCCAGCAAGCTGAGGCCTTTACAGCATAAAAATGATTGCCCAAAAAAGTGTCGGTAATCACTTTTGGCTCAACAGTAGAAATTGCTTTTGCCTTAGCAGTACAAACATCTGTAGTTTTTTGAAAAGACCTTTTATCATTTGGAAGAACAATAGTAATGGATCTAGTAACACCAGATCTCATCAATACTTTCCTTAGAACCAGGTTCTTGTTATCACGAGGGTGAATTTTTTGAGAAATTTTTTTGTGATTCACCCTGCTCTGTTGGTTCTTTGTAGATTTTTTATAGTAAAAACATTTTTCCTGCAAATGCTCAAAACTACCACAGTTATAACAAGCCTTATTAACCAATTAAAAATTACTACCTAACTTCTGTGATATTAGGTTGTTCTAGTTTCTTTGGTTACCTCTTGGCCTATTATTATACCTTCTAGGCATCTCTCTAGGTTCCTCATTATATTCAACTATCCTCATAGAGATCTTTCCTCCTAACACAGGTTTAACAAACCTAACATGTTTGACTTTTGATTCAACTGTCCTAGGAATTTCCTCCTTTATAATCTTAGGTGTTGACTCAACCTGTTCATTTTCACTATCTGATGTCCAATCTTCAATGATTGGAGAATCATAAGACTTCTTAACTACCTTAGGTGTGTCATCATTAACCTCACTAGACTCACCTACAAGTTTTCTCTCACTTATGAATGAAATTTCTTTCTTTGGAGGAGCAAAAGAACTCTTAAGTGGAGGAGCTACATCATTGTATCCTAAGCCATTACTTTTCCTCATTAAGTGACTCTCAATTGACTTATTTACAAGATCAGATGCATATTGTTGTTTTTCAACTCTAACTATATGTTTTTCTTTTTCAGCCAAAGCTGCATCTTTTTCTTGTTTGGCTTCTTCTAGCTTTTGATTGAGCACATTAGTCTCACTATTTTTCAGAAAAATATGACCTTCTAGGATATCTATCTTATCAACATACTCTAGCTCATTCTGTTTAAGAAATTCAAGTTTTTGCTCAACTGATTTTAGACCAACTTTATAACCTAAGTTATCTAATTTCAGTTTCTCAAATTCATCTCTTAAACTTTCATTCCTAGCCTTAAGTTCTTCTACAGTATCTAAACAAGATTTATATGAACAACTAGATTCATTAGATACCTCAGAATCAGAACTAGATAAAGAAAAGGCATAGGCCATTAGAGCAAAGTTGGGTCCATCTTCAGTCTGATCACTCCAATCATACTCTCCTAGACCATCACAAGATACCAAAGTTGTAGTAGTATTTGTATCTTCAATAGGAACCCTCCTTGGAGTTTCTCCATTCTTCTTAGGAGTCCTACATTCTCTTGCAAAGTGACCTTTTCTTTGATAGTTGTAGCACTCAATCTTGGATTTGTCAAATCCTGCATTGCTTTGTGCTTTAAACTTTAGCTCCCTTCCTGTCTTCTTCAAGAATCTTCTTGCCCTCATAGTCAACATTTCCATCTGCCACTTTATGTCAATCTCTTCAAGATCATCAAGATCAATTTGTTCCAAATCCTGATTTACCACATGAGTACTGGTTGTAAGATCAGCCAAGAAAGCACATATAGCGGCATCACTTATGTTATCACTATTTGTAGAACCAGCAGTAGAAACTTTTGTGCTAGCAGTAGAAACTCCATAAGCAGTAGAAAGAGTTTCCTGATGGTTGTCTGACCCTTTTGAGGACACAAAAGCTAGGTTTTGTGCACCAGAGGTTTAGCTGGATAACCCCTTAACTTTAGACTCATATACTTTCAGATTGTTGTATAAATCACCCAAGGTCATCGTCTCAAAGTCAGCTTTATTTCTCCAAACCACAGTATGCATGCTCCATTCAGGTGCTAGACTTCTAAGAAACTTAAGATTGATGTCCTCTTGAGGAACTACAGCTTTCATCCGTGCTTGTTGGCTTACAAGTCTCTGAAGTTTGTCATGAGTTTGATCAATACTTTCAGAACTTAAAGCAGCAAAGTTCTCAAACTGATGCTTCAAAAGATTCTTTCTTGACTTCTTTGTCGCATCATTCCCTCCAAACCTTAGTTCAATGGCTTTACAAAGATTTGGCATCTTCAATATCACTAAGCTCAATTGATACTCATTAGGTATCCCCATCATAAGAATATTGTGAGTCTTGATTTCCAGCCTTCTTTGAGCCTTGTCTTTAGTAGATTTGATGGGTACTTCCTTCCCATCAGCACCCTTAGCAGGTAAAGAGTCACCCTTTAGAATGATTTCCCACATAGAGTAGTCCTTCATCACAGCTTCTAGATCACAAGCTCTGATACCACTTGTTGATCCCAGATGAGCAATTGATCTTATTAAGTGTATTATATAAATCTAACACAACCAAAGTATAGAAAGCTGCCTTGTAGCAAGATTAAACACAATGCAGAAACTTTTGTTTAACAATAAAGAGAATGATTGACACAATTGTTATCTCACAAAACACTTCAATATATTAATACGAATAGTCAAAAGTATTAGGGTTACAAAACCTTGAAGTGATCGACTCTTAGAATAATACATACTCTAAATCTAACCTAAAGCAGCAACCCCAGCTGAATAGGGGAAGATTGTTTGGATAGGGAAGTTCGTACATGACTTTGTTTGTTTTGTCATCATCAAATAGGGGAAGATTGTTGGGATTCTTGATTTGATGAGATAAAGTGAATATAAGAATGAAACAAAGGGACTCAAAGTGACAAGAATGAAACCTACAAAAAGATGAAGGGACTTGCTTGCAAAAGAAGATTTACTTATTAGTCCTTCGTAGTATTTTGTAAACCCTAAATCTCTACTATATAAAGAGATCAAGGGTATAGGTTTTATAATTAAGTCATTCATAATGTAGACGTCTAGCAAAGGGGTGTGTGTGTGGGGGGGGGGGGGGGGGAGGGGGGGAGGGTGTTCTTGTAAACGCCTAGACTAGAGTAGTTTAGTTAACCTCAAAGATCAAAGGTGTCTTTGATCCTTGTTATAGTGTAGATAACACGTTATATTCTGATCAAATATATTGGAGGTGATTGTGGAAAAATCTTGTGTCAATAACATAGTTGTTTATATCCGCTATGCATTCATATTTGTCTTTGTTATTGTTGAACCCTAGAAGCTCATAAACGATTATGAAACTATATTTACCACGTTCAGTTTCAACAAATGATATCATGGTTATGGAATCAGAGGGCAAACCTAAGCATTTCTTAGAGTTCAAATTACAATATTCTAAGGAACTACAATATTTTGAGGTAAGCTATTAACAATATAATATATTTAATGTTGATCATACGAGGTTTTACGAACCCGTGCGTTGTACAAATTGTATCTAATTGTTCATTACGAAATGTTTGAGAAAATTGCTAACTTAAATTATAATAACTTGAGTCAACCATTCGTGTGATATAACATATAAGCCTAGAAAAAACAAACTTCTGATCTGGCCCAACATAAAATCCAATTATCTGGCCCAACAAACTTCTGAGGTGTGTTTCGTATCTGTGTGGAAATATGAGTAACATGTACTTAAAACAATAATATGGGCACGGTCCATTACTTTTAATCTTTCTGTGCAGCGAAAATTTGTACACATCTATTTTCTTTCGTAATACAAATATCCGTAGAAAAGAAAAAAATGCTCAGTATGATTTATACGTCCTACAATTTTTTCACATGTACAAATATCCGTAGCATCGCAGTATGCGAAATAAATTGTAACGTGTACAAACCACGTCAGTTCTCAAATAAATCAATACCACATGTAATTGAGTACTCCATAATTATTTATACAACTATATGGTTAGAAATCACGATCAAAATGCATAAAAAGAAATGAGCAAAACATAGACATATCCTTTAATTGTAATGGGCCAAATTAAGTATCGAACTAGCTAGTCACAAGAAACACACTTAGCTTATTTTCAATTATGGCTGCCATCTCCCAGTTGTAATGATATTGACAAATGAAACTATTCAAAATTTGAAATTAATGTGTTGATTGTTCTTGCCACGAGCAAATACTTTTCTTCATGTACCATGTCATCCACAGGTCGATCGTGAATAGATATCGATAGCTAATCGTGCACTATTATTGATCAAAATGCACATAAGACTTATTCAACAATTAACATATCAACTTGCATGTTGTTTATTGTGTTCTAGTAGTATAAATAGCATATCTATGTGTTACTATTTCTACTCGAACTAAGCTACTTAGTTATCAAAAACAAGTGACTAAGTAAAGTTATATAGTTTTTGATATGGGTTATCCTAAGTCTATTGGAACTATTTTGGTTCCCATTGTTGTGTTACTTGTATCAATGAACTACATGCCATGCAAAGCTCAATTGTCTACCACTTTTTATGATGGCACATGCCCTACTGCACTTACAACAATTAGAGACTCTATTAGTTCTGCGGTTTCAAGTAATCGTCGCATGGCAGCCCTAATCATTCGTCTTCATTTTCATGACTGTTTCGTTCAGGTACTTTCATTCATTATTCTCTCGCTTTCTTTATATTCCTTCATCCCAAACTAACGTCTACAGACCAAAAGCACAAACATAAGATATATGAAAGTATTTTATAAACGGCTAATATTTTGTAAAACAAACTGCTATCAACAAACACATACATTTAGCTAGATATGTAAAATTAATGTTATATACAATAGTCGCAAGTATTTTAAACAGCTCAACTCATATGCTACGAAAATTTACGAAAGATACTGTAACAATTAGTGGAACAACGTACATGATCAAGTGACTTTAAGTTAAAGGACACATTGCATGATCTAATTAAACACGATCATGACTACGCATGAACTTCAGATTTATATGCGCGCACATCAATCCAAATGTTTGCCCCTAATGCTTCTATTTGGCTGGAGATACAAAAAAGTAAGAACATTTAACTTTACCCTGGTACATTTTTTCAGGGCTGTGATGCTTCCATTTTGCTAGAAGGTGGTGAGAAGGCAGCACCTGCAAATGTCGGTGTGGACGGCTATGCGGCTATAGATGATGCTAAAGCTGCTGTTGAGAGCGTATGTCCAGGTGTTGTTTCATGTGCAGATATACTAGCTGTTGCAGCTCGTGATGCTTCAGTTGCGGTAATTACCTAAAGCTTCATATAAATCTACTAGGGGCAATTTCATATCTCCCCTCCTTTTGTATATATGAAATTTATTAGGAAAAAGGGTGAAATATGAAATTAATCCAATAATTACTTTACAATTAATATGTAAACCAATCATTCTTGCCATGCACCATTATATGTGTTATGCATTGTTGTCAGCGTACTATTGCATAACTTGTACACTATGGTACGTGAATATAAAGTTGCGGACGATTGAAATATGTGGGTTCGATAACAAATGAAATATACATATATATGTAGGTGGATGGTCCATCATGGGCAGTAAGGCTTGGTAGAAGAGACTCTCGAGATTCAAACCCGGAGCAAGCTGGTACTGATCTTCCACGAGGTGATAATAATCTTGATCAACTTATTGCAAGCTTTGATCGGAAGGGACTCAGCGTAAGAGACATGGTTGCTTTATCAGGTTTGATCCGTTTTTTTAATAAATTTCATCTTTGTTAAGTAAGGCCTTTATTTTTCCATTCAAGAATTATGATACACTATATAACGAAATTTGATTCATTTTTATTCGTGTTAAACAAGAATGCATCGAATAACTACTTTAATGTATGTATATACTTGATTAGAAAGTGTACATACCCAACATCAGCAGAGAAAATTATAAAACTTTCAATAAACTATCTTAAGATAAGCTATGATTAGCTTATAATAAAATCTTTCAATTCCTATCCCTCTTATGAAATTTGGCCTTTACTTATTATGAAATTTAGCCTTACTAATAAGCAGTGGCGGAGATAAAGGGGGGTCCGGGGGGTCATGTGACCCCCCGGCGAAAAAAATTGTAGTGTAAATTTTCGAAAATTTTCGGCTATTTTTGTAATTTGCTGTTTTTTGTTTTCGTGCACAACTTACATTAGTTTAAATGAAAATCTTCCAAAGAAATCCAACCTTTTTACAGACTGTCTCACGCCAACTGTACTCTAATATCTAAATTGTGAAATGATTCTTGTCTTGCAGGCTCTCATACAATCGGGCAGGCACGATGTGTCACATATAGGGCCAGGATATATGACAATACCTCAAACATAGATGCTACTTTTGCAGCCAACCTTAGGAGCGACTGCCCGCAAACTGGTAACACCACTACCTCGGCGCCACTTGATTTACAGACACCAAATACATTCGACAACAACTACTTCAGGAATCTACAAGCTAGTAGAGGTCTTCTTACATCTGACCAAGTACTCTTTAACGGAGACTCAACTGATAGCATTGTAACTGAGTACGTCGACAATCCTTCATTGTTTGATTCTGATTTTGCTACAGCCATGGTTAATATGGGAGACATTCAACCTCTTACTGGTACTATTGGGACAATAAGGACTCTTTGCAATACTGCTAACTAATGAAGAAAAGATGTACTAGTAATAATAATGATGTATAGTATGCAGTCACAAAGAAGTTGTTTGCATGGTGTACGTACGCACGTGTTTAATTTATGTATCATAAGCATTAAGCAATAAAGTTGTTCGTGTGCTAGAATTTTCTTTACTTGATTTACCTATGATAAAAGTACATGTGAGATACATACACTTGGTTTGCATGACTTTATTGTAAAACTAATATTTCAAGATGATAATTAAGGTATTAATCAGGGATAAGGAGAGCCAGAATTCGATGTCAGAGGATGCGATTTTATCTTATAAATTATAAATAGAACTTGTCTTTGATTAGTCTAAAATAAATTTTGGCTAGTTAGATAACGCTAATTAACCTACTAGCTCCGCCCTTGACATTAATGAGCTAGACCAAGAAGAAGGCTCGGAAATATCACCCTTGTCCAAATTAATAGAGCCTATCACATCAAGTTGATCCGCGTTATTAGATAGAAGTGCCACAAATTAAATACAGTATCTTTCTAATATGTCATGTCATAATGCAATAGACATAATTAGAAGCTTAAAGAAGAATATACTGTTGGAAAACAACTTAAACTATAAAAATTGTTTAGTAAATGTAGTGAAGTTAAGAATTCTATTTGTATCAACTGTGAGATCAATTTTTCTTATATGTTCAAAGGGTAATCATACTTTATAGGTTCTTTTAAAAATAAGTGAAGTAAAAGAAATGTTTATATGAGCTTTAAAGCTCAATATGATAAACTTTGATGTAGTACATCTGGGATAAATGTTCAAACATACTCATGGTATTTGATGAAATCATCTTGGTTGGAAATTCAAAGAAACAAGAATCTTTTTATGAAGAGATTATATAGAAAAAAAATCTAGCAAAAAGCTAGGAACAATACATATATAGAGAATAAACCCAAACCAAAGACGCTTGGGCCTTAACCCATACAAACTAGACTTGGACTCTATCAAACATGGACTAACAGATGCACGTCACCTTAAAATGATGAAGAAATCTAATGCAACAGTAAGGTCTCAATAAAAAATCTAGTTTGAGCTCCAATTTTGACTTGTTCTTCGTTATATAAGTGCATAAATAAGTTGTGGCAAGTCAACGGCTGAACGTTTCTTAACAAAAAGTTTTAAAATGCGCCAACATAAGCTTTTATTCACGAAGAAAAGAAGCTAAGACATGGATTAAATATTGAACCTAAATCCATACCAGTAATATCTTCGGAATGCGCTCTAAAAAATTATTTCTTAGATTAATATATAGTGCTATTTGGACTAAAAAATTATTGCCAAATAAGAAAATGGTCAACATTCTTGTAACCCCCTCATTCCAACAAAAGATGGAAAAATGAGTGGGCGGACTGGCGGTCAACACAAGTCAGAGCATCTACAATATTTTATTACACAATTAATGCACAACCCACTTAATGCTAAGGGTGGTGGCAACCATGCCTAAGAGATTTTTTCATGCCTAATCATCCACCAATAATATACCTCCAACTCACCTCATACCAATCTCATACCTAACAATAGATTTTTAGTGGCAACCATGCCTAACTCATTACCCATTTTTTTTTTAATAATTTTATTAAACAATTTAATAAAAACATAATATTTTATTAATACTTAAAAGAGAATTACATAAGACTTAAAAGAAAATTACATAGTACTAATTAAATAAAAACACTAGTTATCTAGGTATGGTAAGTCTTGAGCGTCCACATACTCCGTAAGATCAAAACGGAGACGGTGATGGATATTTTCATCTTGTAACTCCGGTAGTACATTCGGGTCATAAACTGGCGTGACCGGCGGATCCATTATATGAACCGGTGATATTGCCACCCCGTCGTCTTTTAAAATCATATTGTGTAATATAACACACGTATGAACTATTTTTCGAATCTTTGCGACGGTCATAGCTCGCAGTGGATGACTGAGAATAATCCATTTTGCTTTAAGACGACCAAAAGCTCTTTCGACATCCTTTCGTGCAGACTCTTGTAGCTTCTTGAATCTCTTTTCTTTCGGGTCAGTTGGATAACGATATGCTGAAACAAACGTTGAATACGTGGGATAGATTCCATCGGTAAGATAATACCCACGTTTGTAAAGCCGTTCATTTAGAGTAGTCGTGTCTTCAATGCTATCGCACGCGGCTAAATAGGTTTCTATGGTAGAACCGGTAGAAAAAATGTCAGAGGAAGAGTCGGATAAAAAATCTAACTCTTCATCGGATGAAGAAGATGAAGATGAATATGAAGATGAATACATTTTGTTTGTGAAATAGAAATGATATTGTTTGATAAAAAATTAGAGATGTTATTGAAGTTAAATAGAGAGAAAAAAAAAGGGAGTTAATTTTTTTTAAATGCCTCAGACGGCTATATATTGGCCATTAAATGCATGTAACGTTCATATTTTGCCCCATGTAGAATCGGGGATGTTTGCCGATTTGGGGTCCCCTCTTACCATGCCGCATGAAACCGAACTAGAGGCAATGATCACCCCGCTCGGCATGGGCCAAACCGAAGGCCAAACTGATTGGGTTGCCACCACCCTAATAGCTTTTTTTTTTTTTTTTTTCTTTTTTTTGGGTCAAAAACTTCAAGTTTTACAAGTCATTTTGCAAAAAGTCTTTGTCAAGTCTTTACCTCAATGCTTCAAATGGTTCAAATACCTTTTTCAAATAATTAAAAGTCATGTGTAAAACTTTACCATTGTAGATGCTCTTATATGCTAGCTCCTGTTTCTCGGTTTCTTCTAAAGGAAGAGCCATTGAGTATTAGGCACTTTGTGTTAGCCTTTTTGGATCCGATAATGATTGATCCATGGAAAAACATAGAATTAGCTTTTGCAAAGCTTCCTTTCCCTTTCTTTTTTGCACATCAGATCAAGAGGAAAGGTAGCTTGTCAAGTTGGCCTAAAATTCCCGCGGAGCATTTTATCTTTCGTCCTCGGACGTTTGGACCTTTTGTTCCCTTCTTCGGGGACTTCCCCTAGTTTGTCAACATTGAATTCCAATCTTAGGGATTCTCTACTAATGCTCCTCCTATCCTACTTCTTTCCAATTTCTTGATAAAATGTCGAATTCAGCTGGACTGCAGGCACGAAATGCCGATCAAATTCGTTAAAAGCAAGGATGATTAGCTACGTTCCAATAAAGCACATTAATGGTTTCAAAATGATGATGCAAACCCTTTTCACACAACCTATGGGACATCGATATGGAAATTTGTAAGCCAAGAACCGAGGCTTAACCAGTTCCTCAATGAAGCAATGGCTAGTGATGCAAGGCTTGATGCAGGTGTCATTGTAAATCAATCTAAGGGTATTTTGAAGGGTTAGATTCAGTTGTTGATGTTGGCGGTGGTACTGGTATTGTTGCCAAGACTATTGCCCAAGCTTTTCCAGGAGTTAATTGAATTTGTTTTGATCGATCTTCCTAATGTCGTTAAGGTATGGACGAAATTAAGAATTTGAGTTATGTTGGTGGAGATATGCATGAAGCCATTCCCAAAGCTGATGCAGTTTTGTTAAAGGTAGTTCTTGATGTTTTTCTTCGCTTTTGTGACTTTTTTTTTTGGAATTTTTATAATCTAGTTGAACAAACAATTGCTAATAGCATTTGTCGCTGCGGTTACTTGACATGATTATTTGACTCTAATAAATTGCGTTAATATGACAATTATCGATCACTTATTGTGACGTAGAAGCATTTTGACATTAATTTATTGTTTTTCGTTATGATAAAACCAATGGATATTATATGATTGGAATGATGAAGAATTCATAGAGATATTGAACGAGTGCAAAGCGTGGCAACCGAGCAAGCATTTTGTGACGAGTCCCTAAAAGGAAAAATTAAAAATTTACGCAAGAACATGCTTGAGAAATATTGAAAAAACATCACTAGTGGGATTCGTCCGAACCCGTCGATCTGGTTGTTCTAACCTGACAAGGCGACCTATTCGGCGATGACGCAAGACCACGACCCGCGGGCAAGGAAAGACGTCTCTCGAAAAAACAAGATCCGAATCCTCGTCGAGCACCGTTGGAAGTAACCCCTCGGAATTTGTGGGTATGATGCAAAATGAGTTGGGAGTTAAACAAAAAACCAATCAAGCGGCGTATATGAGACGGCGAGGAAAAAAGACGAGGTGGTAATGAAAATGGAAGAGTTGAAGTTTCTCAATACGCCAACTGAACCGATTTTGCCACCGAACCGAGCAAGGTTTATCGAATGATAAAAAGATGAAATAATGAAGAAATATCAACAACAACAAAATTTCCCCAATTAGTATTGTATTTTTTTAAGGATTCGTATGTGTTTTAAATTTTCATAACCTTTTTTTCGTAATTTTTTTTTCGCATTATGTTTCTTATTTCGCATTGTATTTTAATTTATGAATGAATATTTAGTTTGTGTCAGCATTAAAAAAAATGATGTGCGGCCCAAACAGTGAGAAAAGGTACACAAATGGCATGTGAAACGAGGAAAGGGTATTTTTTTTTGTGTAAATGTAAAATGTGAAAAGCTGGGTCTCGAATGATTTATTGCCGTTGTCATTTCTTGGGGTCTCAAATGGAAGCAAACGTTATCCCTGTAGTGCCAAATGATCCAAAATTAAGGATCATCGTTGACCATAATGAAAAACAATGAAAACAACAACCGTTTCACACTTTTGAGAAACTCAACCATGTTGGGCAAACGGCAAGTTAACTGGTTTAAACACAATTGAATATCGTCCACCACTAACTAGAAAAAAAAGTAAAAGTAAAGTAACTCCCAATACCGTCTTTCACGGGTTATGGGTCCCAATACCGTCTTCCACGGTGTATGGGGGAGGTTAAGACGTAAACAGCCATACCCCTACGTAAGGTAGAGAGGCTGCTTCCGGTCTACCAAAGGTAGAAAAGGACCTCCGGCCTTGTAACTGTCCACCACTAACTAGATGCAGAGTAAATATCCATAGAAGCGAGAATAATTAGAAGCAAAAGAGTGGCGAGTTTGGAATTTATGTGAACCTGTAGAGAGAGCCAGACTTCAAGCACGTAAGAACATGTTTGAAAAGTGAGACCGAGGAACAATTTATTTTTTGATAATTTTGTAAGGCAGTCGTTTGTGTGGGTCAATAGTCGATGTAGATAAAAAAAAAACTTGAGTAGGGTTGGTTGGCTTAAAAATCCATTTCTTCTTACTTTTGATATGTAATTTTGTGTGTATTATTTTTTAGCATCTTGCTACTTTTAATAAAACCACCGCCTTACTTTTTAATAAAACCACCGCCGTTAAAAAAAAGAAAAAAGATAATGGGGACATGACGTCGGTGTTTAGAATGGATATATGTTTGTAGTTGCAGCTGTCTAAAAGTATCTATTAGAAAAGAAGTGCACGTAAGAAAATAATGTTGTTTGATATAAAAAAGAAGTGCAAAACGTATTTATCATGTATCTTCATGCAATTAACCTTTTAACTAATGTTATATTCTAGGTCGAATCTTTTCTTATAGTTTGTGATACAATCTTTTTTGTTTGATGGGTCCACAAATCTTATGGAATGGAAATGGGAAAAAGTATAAATTACGTATATTTCATCCAACGTGACAAAACGCTTTAAAAGCTTACCTTATTTTATCTTTCTGTCGTCGTTAAAAAAACTTTGGGGAAAAAAAAACTAAGAAAGTGTACTCAGATTGGATGTGGTCAAACTTTTAAGTTCTTCTGATATTGCCTTACTCAAAAGTTATCTATACGCAGTATACGCATCTCATCATCAGCGAAAATACTAACGAACTATGTGTAACAAAACATTACCGTATATTCATTTGACTAAACTTATGCAACAACGACTAAGTGTAACATTTCCCTAGAGTGATGCTAAAAGTTGGGGCAGCACATTAATTGCAGTATTTCCGTCAATACAAATGTGACACAATATTGTTATCAGGGTTCTCGCAAAGGTTCAAACGTCGAGGATGGCGTATAGGATTCGTGCTAGTAAGACGTTCACCATGAAATCCATCACTATACCAAAGGAAAAGCTAATTTATATGTTTTCAATACTATATTTAATTTTCAGTCATATTTATCCTATCTCTACTATAAATAAAGAGAAAATACATTTACATGAAAATTCTCAATATGAGAAATGTGAAATTAATAATCTACTCCCCAATTTATATACTTACATTCATATACTTTTCTTCCATAACTACTTATAACTTAAAAAGTTCGAACTAATAAACAATTATCATTCATTTCATACACAAAACACATAGGCACAATTTCGCAACTATAACTATTTGTCGGTAAAATTTTTGACGCTATGCGCGGGTATTTGCCTAGTAGGTCCATATTCCGAACAAACTTGTGTTAAGTTTTTAGCGTTAAGTTTTCACCTATTTTTTAAGCTTAGGCGTTAATTAAACATTGTTATGAGTTTAGGCATTAAGTTTTTACCTATTTTTTTCTCTGATTTTTTTTTTATTTTTTTTATTATTTTTTTTAACATTAATAAATGAAGCGTTAGTACACATTTTTTTTTTGATAGATTAGTTGACAAATAAAATAACACAAACTTGTGTTTCTCGTATTGTATTATTTGCTCAATTAAAAATCAATTGTACTGGTACATGAATCAAATGCCGTCACAATTGTATTGGGTCCCCTTTGAATCATTAAGTTCATCGACCACATTAGCTTCTATAAATAGATCGACAATGTGTATAAGGTTACACCACATCTCAATAACTTTTTTTTCACATACAAATTATAAGAAAAAAGACATGGCACTGCAAAATGGTGAGCAATCTAGTGACTTACTTGCTTCTCAAGCTCACATATGGAACCATATTTTTAGCTTCGTAAATTCCATGTCGCTCAAATGTGCAATTCAACTACAAATACCTGATATAATTGATCGCCATGGTGCACCAATGTTGTTATCCGAGTTGGTGGAAGCTCTTTCCATAAAAAAGGAGAGGTCACATTTTGTCTATCGACTTATGCGCCTTCTTGTTCACTCTGGTTTCTTCATGAAACAAAGTGTATCCACACCTGGAGGCAATGGTGAGGAGGAAGGAGAAGGCTATTTACTAGCACCTACTTCTCGGTTACTACTAAAAAACGAGCCACTAAGCATTAGACCCTTTTTGCTAGCCATGTTAGATCCAATAATGATGGATCCATGGCAATGCATGAGCAAATGGTTCCAAAATGATGATCTCAACCCTTTTTATACAAACAATGGGACAACAATATGGGATTTTGCGGTCCAAGAACCGAAGCTTAATTAACCAGCTCATTAATGTAGCAATGGCTAGTGATGCAAGACTAGTTGCAAGTGTCATTTTAAAACATTGCGATGGTGTTTTTCAAGGACTAGATTCAGTTGTTGACGTAGGAGGTGGTACTGGGATACTTGCCAAATCCGTTGCCAAAGCCTTTCCCGATATTAACTGCATTTGTTTTGATCTTCCTAAGGGTTTGGACGGATGTAAGAATTTGACTTATGTTGGTGGGGACATGTTTGAAGCTATTCCCAAAGCTAACGCAGTTTTGTTGAAGGTATATATTACGCAAAAATCTATATAAGAAGTTAGAATCAATTATATCTAGGGTTAGTAGATGCGGAGGTTAGTGTACTTTGTGTTATGCAGGTTCGAACGAAGTGAATGATGATAGAGTAACAAGTCAATAAAAACTACAGTAATCTACATATAAATTAACCCAAAGATTATATGCAGAAGCAATTTAATGGTTGAATAATGTTTTCTGTCATGAAAAGCAGTGGATATTACATGATTGGAACGATGACGAATGCATAAGAATATTGAAGCGATGCAAAGAGGCGATTCCAAGCAAGGAAAATGGAGGGAAACTAATCATCCTAGAGATAGTACTGAAGAACCAACTAGTAGGTAACAAATCACTCGAGACTCAACTTTTCCATGATATGTTGATGATGACCTTGTCGACCGGAAGAGAAAGGAGCGAAAAAGATTGGGCAAAGCTCTTCCTTGATGCTGTCTTTAGCAACTATAAAATTACTCCAATCTTGGGGCTTAGGTCTGTTATTGAAGTCTACCCATAATCAAATTATATTACTCTTGAGACAACACAAATATGAGCTGCTGGTAGTACTAAATCATGAGCTAGGTTTATAATTTTCATTAGTTGTTTACTTGAATATAATCAATGTTGTCACCCTTCATTCTGTTTCATGTTATCAACAAGATATAACAAACCCGTGCATTGCACGAGTATGAAAATATTTATTTTACAGGAGTTTAACGATAATCTATTTTTCTACTAAAGATTGTTACCAATGGTGGATTGAAGCAAGTACAAAAACATTTACTTTATATATATATCGAGGAAATAAAATTTAAGGGTAATATGATTTTCTAATAAAATTATTACCAATAAAATGATATGAAGAGTGCAATATAAAGTATAATGAGTTTAGCGGTTAATTTGCTATATTATAAACTTAATGGGTATTAAAATCTAAAGCTTTACGAGTATAAGGGCTAATTTTATATTTTAGTAAACTTATAAGGGTGATGTGAAAATAGTTAAAATGTAAAGCTTTATACAGTTTAGGTATTGATAGCGTATAAGGCTTTTTCCCAACCGGCTAAGGGCCTATACGCTCTAAATAGGCCCATCGCAGCCATAGCTCATCATAACACGCCTGTGAAGCAAACTCCTAAACCAGGCTCAAAGGCTTGGCAAATACAAAAAGGAAACAATTGGACTGGGAGTTGCAACAAGCAGATACGTGTCACTAGCTTATTAGTTTAGAGGTAGTGCTACAATCGTGCATGGATCATTCCATGCATCCGGCTAAGCCAAGGATGGCAAGCCACGTGTCATTCTTGTCCCCTCCATTGGATGTCCACCAGGTGGACCATCCTCAAACCATGGATGACTTTCTAGAGGGGCACCAAACCCTAGATCCGTCCTATAAATACTAAGTCCATTCCCACGGAATGAACCGAGCAATACATAGTGAATTCTTACATTCACACACACTAGCTACACCGTGAGTGTTACCTCAACTCGTGACTGACTCTGGTCACACCTTAGGGTCTTTACCGTACGTGGGGAACCAAATGGTTAGCTACCCTCACCTCCAATATGTACCTTACGTAAACATGGCGCCATCCGTGTTATACGCAACATAATAGCCAAACCACTTTCCGTTCACCGAAAAACTTTTTTGTCCACCAAAAAACCTTATTTCATCAAAAACTCACATTATTTTTCGATCAAAACAATCACAAAGTTTTATCGAAACAGAAAACTCCTATTTTTCGATCAAAACAATTACCAGATCTAAAACTCATTTTCATTTCAAAACACGAAAACTATCATTTCACCTCGACGAAAACGTTGTTTTCATACCAAAAATTTCATTTCACAAAAATGTCAGAACAACAAAATAAACAAATTCCACCACCTTCACCCTCGTCCGACATAACCCGTCCTGAGGACATAAGTCATATGGATAAAGGGAGGGTAACTCTTACATAAGTTAATCATAACATCATATCACTACCTACACCAATGAGCACATCCTCATTTCCAGGTAGTCCACCACCAATTACCGTTAACGCCTCAGGGCAAAACAACAATTTCATAACCTCACTCACCGTAAGATCGACTTCAAAGTCTATGCCTGAAGTCAATCATGACAACACTCAGATAAATCTAGCGCAGTTAGCCTTCCTGAATAGGTTAATACGCCAAAGCCAACAAACAGGCCAAGAAGGGCCATGAACACACATCCTCAACAAAAACTCACAACACCCTGGCAATCAGGAAAATACCTCAAATATAACAACCAATCAACTACAATAATGTGCCAACACAACACATCCCAAAACCAACTTTTCAAGCAACTGAAAACATGCAAAATACCACCAACAATCCATGTACCTAGGCAGGCCAACACACCATGTGCCTGGATATCAGCACACTCAGCCAGTTATCTCACCCATGTCCTCCTGGCTTAAAACTCACAACAACAAACATCCTCTATGGACATGCTCGACACACTAATGACAAGGGTGTAGAACCGTAGAGGAGGGGTGGATACGGTCTTTTCAGCTTCTTCGAAGTTTATTGACTTCAAGCCTCAAAGATCAACAAGTGGTTATAGAACAATAATCACAACCACAATTACAACCAAATTATATAAAGCATGTAAAGAGACACCACGATATATATTGGTTCAGGATGGGGGTTTATACCATCCCTATGTCCAATTATGAATCCACGACACAATACTATTCACTAAGTATAATCCTTTCGGTGGATTACAAACCGTTACAACTTCACTCCACCGATATGCATAAAGATCGGCGCTCACTAAGAAGAGCTACTCCAATGATATTCCACCCTCAAAAACCACCCTAAATAATCTCGTGATTCAACTTAACCACTAAGACAACTAAGACTTCTCACCGGAAGTATCAAACCTCAACTAGATCTCCAACGATCTAGGCTTGGTCACCAAGACACAAGACTTCCCTTACACCCAAATCGAATGAATAAGTTTGATTGTTTAAATCAAGCCCTAACCTAACCTGGTGACTCGATTCTAATTGAAAGAGTATAGAGAAAAAGACCCTCGACACAATCACAAGACTGGATTAGGTTCTTGTGATTCTTCCCTTGCGAAGAATTTGTTCTTTCAAGAATGATAGAAGTGAAAGATTAAGAATACAAGATGTGGACTTAGAGGGTAGAGAGAAAAGAAATTACAGATACGAGAGAATGGCAAGGGGTGAGGAATACAAGTGCCAAGGTGGGTATTTATAAGCCAAGAATCTCAACTTGTGAAAAACCACTATGAGGCTGGCGCACTGGCCTCATACTGGAGCGCGACTAGTGTGCCAGAAACCCGTAAAGGTTTTTCATGGGACCTTTGGCCTTTAACTACCCAACCTTGCTAAACCTCCAATTTCACACTTTGACCTTTCCATTATTCATCCTCAAGGTCAAACAACTCAAATAGCCATTTGATAAAAATTATTTGTGAAGTGTTGACAAGAGTGTTTGGGGTGTTAACCAATTATCAAAGAAGGAAAGAGAAAATAGATAACTGGATAGGGGTAGTTTGGTATTCCTCACATGGCATAGATAGAAAGAAAGAATATGCCATGGCATATTCCTTTCTTGGAAAGGAAGTGTATATGTTGTGTGTGTGAGAGAGAGAAAGAGAGAGGGAAGATTTGAATTTGAAATTTAAATTGTGTGAGAGAGGGAAGTGTATGAGAGAAGTTAGGTTAGGAAAAAACCATGGTTAGGTTAGATGAGTTGACATGGTTAGGGAGAAGGGAATATGCCAAGATAATAAGGAATATGCTTTTTGTGACAAATGGTACAGTTTCAGACTTTATTATAATAATAAATAATAATTTATTATTACTAAACTGAACATAACTGAGCATAACTGAACATTTTTAGCATAACTGAGCATTTCGGGGAGCTCTCCCGCGTACTGTAGCTTACAATAATCACTGAAACTGTCTATTTTTGTCAGTAAAAGTGGAATATTCCTTTTCTGGTATTTACTGACAAGTTACATATTAAACCGAGAAGCTTTCTTGCAATTACTGAAAAATGACCCACACGCGTACCAACACTAGAGTAGCTATGGTTTAAGTCAAATAAATATATTTCTGAGTAAATAATAATATTTTATTATTATTTTGATAAAAACATCAATAAAAACTTTATTCTGCGAGTACATGTCCAAAAAGTCAAACCAGGACTTTACGGTAACATTTAAGCTCAACCCGACACACATAATACACAATAAATGTTCAAAATCATTTTCCCCCTCCCTTTGCTACATTTTGCCACCCAAACCCAGTAAACAACAAGTGTGATATCATAGTTTTGGCTTATTAGGGTGACATAAGTGAAATTGTTTTATTACCATAATGTTACACACATTATTTCACACACACATCCTAGTATCTAAACACTTCCAACTATTTTCTCTCTACCATACCATTCGCACCATTAAAATTTTCAAGATCTACAAAATCAAGTGAAGTTTGAACTAATCGGGGTGTACTTTCAAGTGTTTTGGGCTAATCAGAACGTATTGTGGGTAATTTGGAAACGATTTGGGTCTTTCTTGGTCATCATACCTCACATACAAACACACAAATTTGTAAGGAACTTCAAAACTTGTCTAATCTTGTACTTTTCTTATTTTTATGATGCTTAATGATGATACAAAATGCTTAATGTGTATATTTTAATTATTTGAAAAAGCTAGAGTTTGTTAGATATAAATACATATACATGATTTTTTTGGGGTTTCATACAAATTATGTCATTTCTTGCTTGTGGGGTAAATCTTGCTTCATGTTATACGAGTTTGATGATACAAATGAGATTAGAGCTTATTACGCGAATTTTAGCAAAATAAATGCTTATTTGGAAAAATATACAAATCGATACCCATTTTGAAGACATAAAAATTATGGTTTTGAAAAACATAAAGTTTTGGCTCTAGTGGTGAAAGTATGTACTTTTAGCTTAATAGCTTATTTGATAGCTTATTGGGTATAGGCTACAACTTATTTGGGTTTTGGTGTTGGATTTGGGTTTTATGTTGTCTCGACAAGAAATGGGCCAAGCCCAATGAGTTTTGGCCTATGTTGAGTTTATTCGATTTCGTGCTCGACTATAGAACTTATTTGATATGTTAAAATATAAACTCGAACTAAACACAAACTAAAATGGTTTATATGATTTCGGCTTAAAAATGAACATATGGGCTTATATTGGGCCTCACGACCCATAATAGTATACAAAATAAGTTTTTTACATGCTTTACATAATAGTATACACCAAAATAAGTTCTTTACATGCTTTACATAATAGTTTATATATGGGCTTATATTGGGCCTCACGGCCTATAATAGTATTTTTAAGCCTCACGCCTTTGCGGCCAAGGTATATAAAGCATGTAAAGAGACACCATGATATATACTGGTTCGGGATTATATTGGGCCTCACGGCCCATAATAGTATACACCAAAATGAACTATGAACATATGGGCTTATATTGGGCCTCACGGCCCATAATAGTATTTTTAAGCTTATTAGCTTGCTACTATTTTGAGGTGAGTTTAAAGCCCCATTTTTCTATATGAACTGC